>JAHWGI010000340.1:0-627165 GCA_029379305.1 Frankliniella fusca | reverse complement strand
GTAGCATTAAGCAAAAGTATTGTGCCTAGCTTGAAATTTTTTTTCTGAGTGCGCTACTGCAGCGGGGGCGGGGGCCTCCAGAGACCACGGCAGAGGAACGGTGGAGGGCGGTGGGTGGGACATGCCCGGCCACGCGCGCCAAAAAAGAAAATTCAGATCCATTGCTAACCGACTATAGCCTACAGGCAACTTTAGCACCCATAATAAAAGATTGCCTTCAGAAAAAAAAAGGTTGGCATCTCAAATATTGGCGTACTGTTTGACAAAGTGTGGATTGGTGCTAACCAAATCAGCTGCGCCTCTACAACAATTTTTTTTTTTTCCCAGGTTCTGAAAACAAAGCGTACTACGCTTTTTTTTCTCGTGCCTGCCACCCCCCCGACCACACAGCGCGCAAGACGTGGACATAGGCGGAACCTTGCCCTCTTTCTTTCTCTCTCTCTCTCTCTCTCTCTCTCTCTCTCTCTCTCTCTCTCTCTCTCTCTCTCTCTCTCTCTCTCTCTCTCTCTCTCTCTCTCTCTCTCTCTCTCTCTCTGTCTCTCTATGTCTCTCTCTGTCTCTGTCTCTCTCGCTCGCTCGCTCGCTCCATCCTAAAGTTTTTATTCCATTTTCTGTCTCCTTTTACCTCCTCCGAATGAAAGTATATGAGAGTAAATAAAGAGATGCGCCCGCATTTTAAAAACCCGCCGCGGGCGCGGTCGTGGCTGCGCGGTACGGGATGGGGGGACGGGACGACAACATTGTGGCACACGACGACCGTCACCGACGCGGCGCGGCCAGGCGCGCTCCGGTCTCCTCAGCGTCCGGGCCGGGCCGCGCGCCACGGGACGATATTAATATTAATTACTGCGCCCGGCCCGGACCTGGAGGGGTGTCCCTCCCCTCCCCTCCCCCCATCCCCCACCAGCTTCCTCTTGACCTGCGAGGCAGCGGCGAAGGCCAAGGGGGGCTCCCGCCCGCGCCGAATCTAATTATAGTTTTCAATCATGTTTGTGTATGACATTACTCTGTTTAAAAAAACAGCACAAAAAACAAAAACAAAAATCATGCGGTTAATGTGCGTCAACTGTGGTGAACATTGTCTTTGTAGATTTACGATTTATTTTTTTAAAATTATGGTTTACAAAATATCTTGTACATTTATGACAGCCCTCTCTTACCCCTAGTCGAATTATAAGTCGATACGTCGTGCTTGTAATTTTACGATTCGAAATCGTAATTTTACAACCCCACTTCGCGGAAAATTCTCCCGTGAACACACTTGGAAAAACAAAGGTGTGACTTAACACCTTTACAGTGGTGTTAAGGGTTTCATGCCTTTCCAAAGGCATTAAACCGCATTAAACCTTTAACACCCCTGTTACGGTTTTCAGTCACACCTTTGTTTTTAGCGTCACGGTCCACTTTGTATAGTTGTTACTTTGTTGCAGACCTTTATTTTGGTTTTTATATTTTTTTCCAGGACTCCAATTTTTCCTACACGTCGTTGAAGCTGAATCTAGCAATAATCCCTCCCGATGAAATACACTTCATATACCCTCACGAACTATTGCTAGGTACACCGTAACTGCCAGTATGTGGTATGTTATTTTTATTACAATGTGATTCATAATTTGATGACACTGCAAGAGCAGTTATCTTGTACCGAGAAGAAGGCCACCTATGGCCAAGCCTTTTCCTTTGCCTCTTTATTCCCATGATTTTTATAAGTTTAATAATTTATTGTCTCGGTGCCCCCCGGTGCCCCCCGCTGGCGCCTGTCCCGCCCGCTGCCCCACGTGGCTCTGCTCGCGACGCGGCACCATGTGCGCTGCGCTGCGACCGAATATGACAGAGAGAGAAAAAAGAGAATATATCGATCTCGCACTTTTTGCCCGCAGTTGTTTTATTTTCCAGTCGAGAATTAAGCATTGGTTTGCTCTCCCCCAATAGAAACAAATCACCCATTGCTTTCATTTAGCTGCCACGCTGTTTTGCGGTTCAAACCCATTTCGCTACCATATTTGTTTTTCTGTATTTTTTTTTCCAACTGGTAAATAACAGTTTATGTATAATATGTAATCACTGTTTCAGTAGTTCGCCGCGACGCGATGAAAGCGAGCAGCAAATTTAATTACTTCATATTAAACATCAGCTATGTAGCCGCGAGTGGTGCCCAGCCGGCGTCACTTTTATAGCCGTTTCTCTTGCTAATTTTCCCGAGCGGGGCAGGGCAGGGCGGGGCGGTGCTGTGAGTTACGACCCGGCCAGTGAGTGGCAGTCATTGTGCCAATGTATAAGTGATCGATAAGCGTATCGCGTGGCGCGCCTAGCCTAGCCTCGCCTCCCGCCCGAGCCGAGCCGAGCGCCTAATGGACTAGTTTTTTCTGTAATCCCGGCCAATTCCCCCTTTGTTCCCGACCCGTGAGCGTGACATTGATTTCTGCCTTTTGAAGCGAGATTTTCCCTCTGCTTTATTTTCCTGCTGTCCCTGTCCGCGTTCACTGCCCGGCTGCCGCCGACCGCGCGCGTATAACCCGACCCGCTGTTTTGTACCGCATCGCAACAGGTGGGCGCGCAGGTGGATCGTGCTGCTACCGCCCGCGAACCCTGCCACGCCCCGCCCCGCCACGCGAGGCCCCGCCACGCGAGGCCCCGCCACGCCCCGCCCCGCCACGCGAGGCCCCGCCACGCCACGCCCCGCCACGTCTCGCCCCGCCACGCTTCGACACGCCCCCGTCACGTGACACCCTCATGCCAAAGTTTTGTGACGAAGGCAATAAGGCGACGGCGCCTACGCAGCACGCGCGGTGCCATTAGCCCCGATTGGGAGCGGCGCTGCACCCCACAAAAAGCCGATTCTCGATTCTCGTTTTGCACTGAAATATAACAAGAGCGTATTCGTGCTTGCACCGTCAAAATTACGGTACCAAAGTACCGGGTGTTTCTTTGAATGCGCAACAGCACTGAAAATCTAGGAGTCATAATTCTCGCCCCCTCACGAGTGAGAATTTGAGGGCAATTTTATTACTCTCTGGAGAGTAAGAATTTTTTTCCTCGCCCTTTATGAGAAAGAATTTTGAGACCTCGCCCAAATTAAGTGAGAATTCATGCTCAAATTAAGTGAGATTTAAAAATCCTTACTCAAATAGAGCGAGGCTAAAAAATATCTCGCCCGAAAAGAGTGAGGTTAAAAATTCTCACTCCAATTTAGCATGGAAAAGTGTCCTCTCCTATTTTGGGTGAGAAATTGGATTCCAGGGTTTGCAGTGAGTGTTGCGGGATTGCACACCCACCACGGCCTCAGGGACCATGCCGCCTTACGGGCGAATGGGGTAGGCGAACCCGCAACACTGTCACGCATTCAAAGAAAAACCCAGTACAGAAATGGGTACGGAAAACTGTGGTAGGCAAAATACAGCATCACCGTACCGTACCTCATTCATTGTGGCCCCCATAAGACACCATGTTAAAAATAACCGTGAACCGTACTTCAAAGACCGTACTCGACCAGGTACAGGCAGGCTGATTAGGCAAATTTTTGACCATTCTTTACCGTACCAAACCGTACCAAACACTGTTGTTTTTTCAGACTGTGTGAATTGAGAATATTTTGATAACATTTTTTTGAGAACATTAAAAAAAAACATTTTAAGGAGAACATTCTTAGGACGAGAGCAAGGCTCTTGATCCAAGAGCCAAAATGAAAGTGTCAAAATAATATCGTCACATTTGAGAGTATTTTCCTTCTTGAATCGAGAAACGGCTTTGTTTGGTGTGTCCCGGCAGGTAGGCAGCCGGGCGCAGCCGCCACGCCATCACGCCATGTGCAGGGATTATTTTAAAGGAATTTTAAGTCTTCCGCGGGGCTGCCAAACCCTGCTGCCGCTGCTGCTGTTGTTGCTGCTGTTGCTGCTGCTGTTGCTGCTGTTCGCGGTTTCGACCCGCAGCGGCGCAGCTATGAAAAATTGACTGGGAACCGGACGTGACTGGGAAGATTGAAGGATTGTGGCGAGGCGTGGCGGGCCAGTGGCGATGCGCGCGATGCGATCCCAAACGAATCCCCTTCGGAGGCAGTGAATCACACTCACGCCCTTCCAACCTCACTCTTTTTTTTTCCTCTTCTCCGACTGTATGACTGCCGCTGAGCGGGGCGAGGCGAGGCCGCCCCATACTGCCATACTCATGAACACGTGCGATGCCAGCGGCAGGGGCGTGGGCGTGCTGCCACCGACGCGTTTGTTTGTGTGCTAGTCACTCTGTTTGCCGAAAAGCAGCTCCTCCATCCCCTCCCCGCTCCGCTCCTGCGAGCCGTCAGCCTGTGTCCGGGTCTTTACACCTTAGACCCCTCCCCCCCCCCATCTTTCTCCTCTCTCTCTCTGCTTTCCTGCTCTCTGCTTTTCCTGCTCTCTGATTGCCAACAACACAAGATCCTTACCTCGCGCGCGCCCAAACTTCTAACTCTCTATCCCCCCTCCCCCCCCCCTCTCTCTCTCTCTCTCTCTCTCTCTCTCTCTCTCTCTCTCTCTCTCTCTCTCTCTCTCTCTCTCTCTCTGTAAGAGGGAAAGAAAAGGAAAGTGATCGCTCCGCTCAGCACGGTTCCTCGTAGGTAGAAGCTCCCGTGCCCGCTCCGCCGCTCTCCTGAGCGAAGGTGTTGTGTGAGGAGGAATTCTCTGCTTTCAGTTTGAGGAGGGGTGACGTGAGTTAAGGTACTACGTCCCGCCCCGTCCCGTAGGAGGCGTTCCAGCCTTGTGCCCCCCTTGACTCGCCCCGCGCCGCAGGCCCAGCAGCCTGTCCTGTCGTTGCGGCTGTATGGCTCGGCCCGCTACGGTACTTTCGCTCCGTTTCGCTCTCGGCAATTGCATTCACCTCCCTTGCTCTCCCGAACGCTTCTTCCTATACGAACGGAACGCCCATGAGCCGCGCCCCGGCCCGACCTCGACGGGACGGAAAACAGCTCGGCGGGAAAACACTTATCGGATGAGACCTTCGGCCCGCCCCGCCCCCGCCGACAACATGCGGGGCGCTGGATGCAAGGGAAAAAGGCGGGGGGAGGGCGGCGGGATAACATTCTTGCGGGCGCTTTGTGTATGCCTATCGCCGGGACTTCTTGCAGTCGTCCCCCCTCCCCTTCCCTTCTCCTCATCTGTCCCCCTCCCCCCTCCTTTTCTCCCTGTCCCTTCCTCTCTCCCTCACGCGGTGGAAGGAAGATTTTTGCTCGGCCTTTATTGAAGCGGCGCGCGCGGTAGATGGGAGCGGGGAGGATGAGGAGTGACTGGGGCCTGCCTCTGGCTCTGACCTATGGACGGGAAGCACTGGAATATATTTGTCGAGATGTTCGGAAGATGACTCGCCCCCGCCGCCTCCACTCTCGGGAAGTCTCTGGAGAGTCTGCTCTGACGAGTGCTCATGCAATCGATTTAGATCAAAATAGTCATCTCAACGCTGTCATTCAAGGAAATAAGTGACGTCACGTTTCGTTAGAACGTAAATTGGGTCGCGTTCGGACGGGATGCACTGAAATATATTTTTTGAGGGTCAGGATGTTCGAAAGATGATTCGCCCTCGGTGCCACTCTCGGGAAATCTCAGCAAAGGGCGTTTTTCTGTTCTGCCGAGTGTTGCAATTGAGTCAGATAAAAATACTTACCTCAACACTATTATTCAAGGGATGTGACGTCACGTTTCGTCAGAATGTGACTTGTGCCACGTTCGTTCGAATATCGTAGCATTTGTTTGAACGAGACCCTACATAGTGTCAGGCTTACGCGGCTCACGAATGGAACAGTGTTCCAACAAATGTGATTACGATCTATATTCAAACGACTGTAACGCCACCTTCCCTCCTTAACATTCTAACGTAAAATAACTGTGAGAAGATAACGTATTCGCTGTTCACAGAAAATCGTATCATAACTAGTATTATTATTTTTCTCCAGCTTGTCCTCGCAGCTTAGTAACCCCCCCCCCCCCCCCCCTCGCCCCGCTAGTTATTGTCTGCTTTGCTCCGGGACTCCCTTTTTTTTTCGCCGGTGGAAGTGGGTGCGCACAATGTATCCCGGGTACGCTGCCGGTGTAGGATATTGGTATTGATTACACGGTGATGGGTCACGCCCAGCTCAGCTATGTCCTTGAGGGCGGGGCCGGGGGGCGGGTCCCCAGGTCCCCGCTACACAGGCTCAGGCCGGAGCGGCAACTCGGCGCTGTTATCCCCCAGCTAGTTTGAAAATTACACCCGCTTCTTTTAAAATGAGCGAAGGAATTTCTTTGCTGTTGCAAAGGTTTCTTTGTTGTTGTTGTTGTTGTTGTTGTTGTTGTTGTTGTTGTTGTTGTTGTTGTTGTTGTTGTCGTTGTTCGCAATCTTCTAAGAAAAGGCGGCGATCGTCATGGTTTTATCGAGGGGAGAAATAAAAATAAGTTGCAAAATTAGTAGTGTACGCACGTGTGCGGTCGGTAATGCCTGAGAAATGGCTCCTAGACATGCCGAAAATGAACGGTAAAAAGCCAAAACAACTGATCGGAAAGAGCCAGAAAATGGAAATGGGGTGTCCATTTCCTCATTACCCCCTTTGTTTTTATTCCAGTGCGCTTGGCTGCCCAGCCGTGGCCTGCAGGCCTTTATTAGGGGTGGGTCCGGTACGTGATGTGGCCCTCAGGGAGGGGGAGGCCGGCAGCGCGGTCGTGTCGCTATCCATCGCAGTCAGCAAGAAGCATCCCTCTGCGGTCGCATCTTGCATGCCAAATGTCTCGACGAGGTACCCCCCCCCCCCTCTCTCTCTCTCTCTCTCTCTCTCTCTCTCTCTCTCTCTCTCTCTCTCTCTCTCTCTCTCTCTCTCTCTCCTCCCTCCCGCTCCAGGGTACCGCGACGTGCACGGACGGACCCCTCGTTTCTCGACCGCCCTCACCGCCCCCCCCCCTCCCCGGAAGGCCAGCTGATTGAAGAAAGGGCGCGGTGCGCACGCGGAAAACGCGCCTTTAATATAGTGGATTTTGCCGTCGTCGCACGTCGTCGCCTTGAACACGGGGCAAGAGGCAAATCCGACGGGCCCAGCCTGCCGCAAAACGGCGCGAAACGCTGACGTGGAAAAAGAATAAGGGGGGAGGGGGGGAGTGGGGGAGAAATAAATTTCGACAATAATTCAGCGAGTTCAGCGCGCGGGGACGTTTGTCGTCACCGACAGCGCTGAGTGTGGCTGACGCGCACACCTCGCGGACGCGGCCTTCGCGGTGCGCACAGCGTTATGACGTTCGCTCTAACTCTTAATTGTTGTTTCCGCACGCAGCCGCGCCCGGCCCTTTCAGGAGAAAGAGAGTAGGGCGGCGGGCCGGGTAGAGCGGGGGCCGGGCTGGGCCGGGCTGAGCACACAAATTGCGCCGTAATAACTAAACGCAAAACGCGACGTGGACGGCTGTGTTTGCGTTTCACAGCAGCAGACTGTGCTGAGCACTGCTCAGCACCCCGGCCATCCGCTCGCTGGGGGAGGGTACGGGCCACGGTACCGTGGCACAGACAGACTCAGAGAACCGCCAACGGACAAAATGCTGCTCTGTGCGAATTTCCTCATGCTCGCCACTTTCCGCCGGCGCTTTCCTGTTGAAGATCGGCCCACATCAATGGCGATTTTGGTATTATACTCCTTCAGTACGGATGCCAAATGTTGGCATTAAAAGTTGGCAATAAAAATGGCACTCTTCAGAATATGGCCAAATTTTTGCCATTAAAAGACGCGTAAAATTTGCAGAAGGAGGATAAACTTGGCATTCTAAAAAGGAATGGCAGGTTTTGTCATTAATAGTGGCGACGGCTTTAACAGTGCAGACACTGAAAGAAAAAACCAGGAGTTAACAGGAAATGTCTGTGAATTTTCTTGAACGACCTGACTGCTAAATTCATTTTTCATTCGTGATCATTTACAAAAGAATTCTGTAACTTTACAAAATAATTCCGTTACTTTACAAACTTCTTGTGTTGTTTCGCGAGTTTTCTTGTTATTCCACTAAATTTTTCATCAAGCTACAGGAAAAATCTGTTTACCGATTCAACAGCGAAACACGTCAAGTTGTTTAACGTTTTTTTTTTTTTACAACAAATTTTTTACAGTGGCCATTGCAAACAAGAAAATTCGCATATCAGCTTGCTTGGCTAGCTCGCCTCCTGTCTGTGATCGGAAATGGCAGAGATGAGGGATTTTACGCTCGGATAAGGTGGACGCCCGTTCGCGGATCTGCCTCTGAGGCACTCTAGGGTAGGGTGGCCCGCGTCCCCGCCTCCCACGGTAGAACAAATACGAACTCCTGAAATTACTTGCAGTGTGGTAAGTGAAAGGGGAGGAGAGAGAGAGAGAGAGAGAGAGAGAGAGAGAGAGAGAGAGAGAGAGAGAGAGAGAGAGAGAGAGAGAGAGAGAGAGAGAGAGAGAGAGAGAGAGAGAGAGAGAGAGAGAGAGAGCACTGTTACGCCTTGCTCGTGCATATGCCCCTCCAGAGCGAGGCAATATTACAGTAAAGAAATGATGGTATAAAAAGTTAAATTGCATAACGGGGATTGTTTTGTTGTTTATATTTTGTTGCACGAGTCAGATGCCGTCGAGCTTGATGCGCGGTACGCTGCCCTGCCCAGCCGGCCTCGCCCGCCCCATCTCTGATTGGCGGTCTGTAAACACTCATCCCTGCCGCTCGCGGACCAGCAGTCATATACCACTGTGCTGAAATAAAAATGAGCGGGGGAAAAATAGACTTTTGCTTTTGAGTGCCTCGCGCGCACTGTGCTACCTCTGCCCCTCTCCTCGCTCCTCGTATAAATAATGTATGTTCCGCTTGTCTGCATTGTTTTCTTCTCGTTTCAAACCGCGCGCGCCCGTGTGTAAGTGTGTGTTTCGCTTTTGAAGCCCAACACGGTGTTCGCCGCTGCCTTTCGCTCCTCTTGCCTTCCCGATCACACTCGTGCTCGAGATCTGCCATAATAACTAGTAGCAGTCGTGGACTGGTGGCTGAGCTTTAAGGCCCTTACGCGGGCGTATTATTCATTTGCAAAATTTTCACCCAAAACAGAAAGAGAGGGAATCTTTCACGATCCAGCCCGCAGTACCAACTTGGAAGCCCAACAAATATGTCAAAAAAACAAGAGTAAAAAGAATTAAAAATACAAATTATGTAACAAAGCTAAAAATAATCAATGAAACAGAGTGTCTTAAGACGACAAAAGTCACTCTCGTCTACTACGCTAATCATCTATCCAAAATTTGTGCACTTCAATCACTATCGCTATCATCAGTTGGCACCAATGGCCGAGATACAGGCACGAAATGATCAGGCCTGTGTCTCGTAACGCTATCCAACTTTGCTTCGCAGCTTTAAGAGTTATTGAAGTTAAAGTTAAGTTCAAGTTTGAGTTTGAGGTCAGCCAATATAATAATAATAATAATAATAATAATAATAATAATAATAATAATAATAATAATAATAATAATAATAATAATAATAATAATAATAATAATAATAATGAGAAGAAGAAGAAGAAGAAGAAGAAGAAGAAGAAGAAGAAGAAGAAGAAGAAGAAGAAGAAGAAGAAGAAGAAGAAGAAGAAGAATGCTGTGAGGTGGTTTTTAGTTCCGATACACCCTACCTGATGGCCGTACCTCGCATAGTAAGGGGTAAGACCTACCTGCGTTATGTTATACCGGAGAACAGGGGGGAATTGCTGTAAAATGACTAAATCTTGCGTATAAAACCGGTGTAATAATACTGCGTAATACCGAGAAGTGTGTATACAAGATTCTCCGATATGCAAACCGCCTTCGGGCGCGCGATGCTGCGAGGTGAGCGTGCTCGCGCTGCTTGTTCCGTATCGGCAGCTAAAAATCTGACCCTGCGGGCGATGAGGAGCGTGACAAGGCTCTCTCTCTCTCTCTTCCCCATACCGGTCGTCTGAATAATTGAAAAGCTTTAGCTGCTAGGGGGGATTAGCGCCGGGAAACTTAACGCCTACGTCCCAGAGGTCGGCTGAGGCGAGGCCGGCTGGGGCGGGAAGAGGCAGGCTGGGAGCGGCTGGCTGCGTGTCCGTCCGCACGCCGCGTGTTTGAAAGGACCCCTCTTCTGCCGCTCGCCCCGCCTCGCCCCGCCTCGCCCCACCCCGCCTCGCCCCGCCCCGCCTCAACCCGCCTCGCCCCACCTCGCCTCGCTCCTCCTCTGTTTACCGCAGCCGGCGCCAAAATGCGCCTCGGGTACCGGTCAGGCCGGACCGACTGTAAACAGATTTGAAGGGCTCGCAGTTTATTAAGGCGGAACAGAAGACAGAGAGGATGTCACTTTTGGCGGCATGGCGTCACAAAATCTCCAACGATACGGACGAGACGTAAAGCTCCCCGCATCGAAGTAAAGGTCAATAAGGGAGCGGCTCAAATTTGATCGCTCGACTGCCATTAACTTGATGAGGTGAAATGTTTGCCAGATATGATCCGATGCTTTACTTTTCCAACAACCAATTAAGGAAAGTCTCACCTTTCGTACGTTTCAACATTCTTTTACTCCTCGTCATTATAGTGTTTGTTTTTGTCTCCGCAGGACTAGCCGGTGGCCTGGCCAGCTGGTGAGGAAGTGTCCGATTTTACACGCTGCAATCTCTGATGCAAATCCCCGTGAGTGCGGCGGGGATTGGCACCTCCTTCTCCTCCTCCAACTGCTCTCCGTCCTCCTTGTCTTTCTCTTCCTCGTCCTTCTCGCCCACCTCAGGCTCAGGAAGTTGCCCTGCCTCCTCGCGGGGCGCGTGTGTGCTCAGGCAGGAGAGGAGCGTGGCGGGGCGTGGCGGGGCGTGGCGGGGCGTGGCGGGGCGTGGCGGGGCGGGGCGAGGAGGGGACATTTGCGCGGCAAGCCCACTTGTGCGAGTTAGCAGGACTTAGGGCGAGGCGGGCGGGGCGGGGCGTTCTCCAGCCCTGTGACCCAGGCCGGGATAAGTGGGCCGTGGCGGCCAATGTCCTTACCGTGTGTGCGTCACGTCGACTATGTGGTCTGGCGTGGCGGGGTCCGCACGGGGGCGATCGTGTTCGGGGCGGGGCGGGGCGGGGCGGTGCGGGGCGGGGCAAGGCAGGCCGCTCTGCGACCGGATATTGCCTCGCAGACACACACGCGCTCACTCTCTATATCCCCACCGGGCCGGACCCCGTCCGAAAGCTCAATACGTCACGCGCGCACCATAGAGACATAAACGAGCTGAGTCATATATGCTCGCGGCAAACCTTGCTAATATGTTTTGTTGTAAAAGTTTGTTTTGCAACAGTTTCTCTCAAAGTTTTAGGACCTCGAATAAGAAGAGCTGTTCCGTGTCCGCGCGTGTGTACCTACGAGCCACGGCCTTGGAGATGAGTCGTAAAGGTATGTTGTGCCATGCTCTACACACGGGAAGTACAAAGGCCCAGCGGAGCACCTGTGAAAGGGATTATCAGCTCGTTAGGCCGGGAATAAGAGGGAATACTAGAAAGCTTATTCGAAGGTAAAACGAAAAAAAGGGTGGAAAAACAATTGAGAAAGAACAATTGAGAAAGAACAATTGAGGAAGAACAATTGAGGCAGGGTAGGTGGAGGGGTGCGGGCGGGGAATGAATAGTTCACGCACGAGGTCGTTCTAATGAAACTCGCTCGGCTCGGACAAGGTTGTGGTACTCTACCCTTTCCCCCTTTCCCCCATCGTCCCACCCCCTAAAATAATGACGACTGTTTCAATTTTTCTCTCCGTTGCGTGGCGTGTGGGCCAGGGAAGGTGGAAGGGCGGACCGCGCCCAGCTGGCTTTGCTGAGCGAGCGAGGTAGGTGCTCTCCGCCCTGTCCGGCCCATTTCTGCCGTGTTGGTCTGACGGTGAGCGCCTGGCGGGGACGGACACCCGGCTTGTAGGAGAGATGAACAACTTTTCCCATCACGGGCCTCTCACGTACTCTTGATGACCAATACGCTGCGCTCAGTCCCTTACCTGGCCTCCTCGCCAAGCATGCCAACTTTTCACCCTCAATTTTTTTTCTGTGGGCATGAAAAGCAAGAAGAGAGGAGGCTTTGAAGAATTTTTTGCGAACTTTTTTTACAATGATTACATTACACACGATTCCATTACAGCGTTTCCTTGTTCTCCGGGCGCCTGATGGGTAGGCCAGCTCTGACCTACGGTGCATGCGTGTGTTGCGGGGTGGCCTACCCCGAGTTTTGCAGGCGTTCAGCTCCCGTATAATTTCGCCCAATAATTCCGAAGGAAACTAACGCATTTTCTCTTCCACCCGGGCGCGTGAAATGTAAAAATTGTTTTTAATTATTTTTTTTTACTTATTTTGTTTTGCATGTGAAATCAGTGAGCTCTGACGCGCGTCTAAATCCAAGGCGACACGATATTTGCAGACCCTTAGAGCCGCCCTGGAGCCAAACTGATCAGTTTTGCAATCAAAGTCCTAGACGCGGGCCTCAGGCCTCAGGCTCGTGTCGGGTCGGGTCGGGCCTGGCTGGGCCGGGCTAGAGGCTAGACCGACCCGCGCTTGCTTTGGCTCGTGTCAGAAAGGCATCCTTTGTTTCCGATAGCGTCTCTGTGTGTACTGGCCTGGGTGCTGGGGCTGGGGCCCGGGCCGGGCCGGGCCGGGCCGGGCCGGGCCTGGCTTTGGTTGGCTCGCGTTCTGCCCTGCCTCCAATACTGCCGCGCTGCCCCCCGGACCGCCGCCTCCTATACCATCCCTTTGTGGACCGCTGCCGGCCCGGCCGCGAGCCGAGTGGAATAGTGGCCGAGGTACGTGAAAAAATCGCGCATTTTGTGAAAGAAGCACCAAAATTTGCAGAGACGTTCTTAAAGGTATAAGGAACAATTCTGTCCGAAGGCCTTTTGAGATTTTCGAACCGTTCAGCCTGTACCGTTCAATTCGTACAACTTGAACACAATGGCATAAGTAGCAGTAACGCAGACCCTAAGTAAGCTAACGAGAGGCGTGGGGTATGTTAACTACCTAATTTGATGGTGCCCAACACGATGAAAAGGTCGGTTGGGCGATTTGAACACTTTTGAACACTTCTTTGAACGTTTTTGTACATTTTTGAACGCTGTCATGCCTCGCGGCAGAAACCCCGTAATTTTGACCGTTTAAGCAGGTTTTTTTTTCCATCCTGAAATTCTGACAGGCTAGAGGGTTGTATAGGACCATCTCCCTAGCGTGTACAATTCCGTTCCGAACACTGACTAGAACACTGAGTTGAACAAAATAAATTGTTTTCGAAGCTAGGTATCAGACACGTCGATTCTATGTGAAACGGGTACGCTAGTGACGAATCTGGACACAGAAACAAGGTTTCTACACTCTGGAACACTTTCCGATACGTTCCGAACACTGACTGGAACACTGAGTTGAACAACATAATTTGTTTTCGAAGCTAGGTATCAGATACGTCGATTCCATGTGAAAGGAGCCCGCTAGTAACGAATCTGGACACAGAAACAAGGTTTCCCCACTATGGAACACTTACTGCTCCGTTCCGAAATCTGACTGGAACACTGAGTTGAACAAAATTATTTGTTTTCGAAGCTAGGTATCAGATACGTCGATTCCGTGTGAAAGGAGCCCGCTAGTAACGAATCTGGACACCGAAACAATGTTTCTCCACTCTGGAACACTTACCGCTCCGTTCCGAACTCTGACTGGACCACTGAGTTGGACAAAATATACTGCTTAAAAACCCAGATATTAGACACGTCTATTCCGAGAGAAAGGGGTCCACCAATGACGAATTTGGACACAAAAACGATGTTTGTCTACTCGAGAACTCTTACCGAACTGTTCTGGACACTAGTTGCATCAATGATATTTTTCTTTAAATCTTGAACCTAAAATAGTAATTTAAAAGGGTATATGGAGCTTTCTCAATTTGTACAATATCCTGTAAAATGTTCCAAGTAAGTTTTCCTGTAAAATGATCCAGCCTAGATCAGTGTGAATCCATTCTCGTCCAGCTGAGGGTCATCAATGGCTTGATCTTGTGCATCTCTGCGGAAATAAAAGTCACGTCTATCAGTTATACGTTCTATAAATAAATGTAGAATTTATATGGTCTATGTTTGTCTTACGTGACTGGTGGCTCGGCGCAGTTCCCTTTGCATCGGCAATCAATTTTATCATTTTATCACCAACCCTCTTCCATCCCCAATTTGTTGGGTCATCAGGGGAGCCCTGGGGTAAATGAGCTTTACCCCAAACCTGATCTGCCTGGTATGCTGCACGAAGAGAGTGCTGTCGAAGAGCTTCTTCACTGTTAGAAGAAGTTGTTGCCTGACAACACACTGTTTTACAGGAATCCTGTTTCTGAACAGCTGTTCTTTTATCAATTAGAAACTTACTGCATATGGATTATTTCAGCAGCACTCTCAAAGAACAGTGAATGAGTATCACTGTGTATGCTGGTTCTTTACAGGAAATACGCTGTTAATTTTGTTAACAGCCCTTACTGTTCAAAATACAACAATTTTGTAATACTACAGAAGAGAGATTTAAGTGCAAAAAGAAGTCAATACATTTCAACTAAAAAATTGATTCTGAGTTTTTTCCCATCCTTGTAAATTTACACTTTTTCCTGTTTTACAACAAGATTTGCAGCTAACAAAATTAACAATACTTTTCCTGTTAATTTACAACAAAATTTTTAGCAGTGTTTGCTTGCTGGTATCATATTTAGGGTTTTCACACCGTCGTAAAGGTCTGGGGATGGAAGAGGGTTGGTGATAAAATGGAGCCGCTTTGGACCACACTGCCAGATGTGTGGGAGAAGTGTCAACTAAAACAAAAATGTCACTGTAAAAAAACAGTGCGCAGCATCCAGGTGCCCATGTAAGATAACGGGCACTGTCTACAAAATTGATTGCCGATGCAAAGGGAACTGCGCCGAGCCACCAGTCACGTAAGACAAACATAGACCATATAAATTCTACATTTATTTATAGAACGTATAACTGATAGACGTGACTCTTATTTCCGCAGAGATGCACAAGATCAAGCCATTGATGACCCTCAGCTGGACGAGAACGGATTCACACTGATCTAGGCTGGAACATTTTGCAGGAACACTTACTTGGAACATTTTACAGGATATGGTACAAATTTAGGAAGCTCCATATACCCTTTTAAATTTAAAAAAAAAACTATTTTAGGTTCAAGATTTAAAGAAAAATATCATTGATGCAACTAGTGTCCAGAACAGTTCGGTAAGAGTTCTCGAGTAGACAAACATCGTTTTTGTGTCCAAATTCGTCATTGGTGGACCCCTTTCTCTCGGAATAGACGTGTCTAATATCTGGGTTTTTAAGCAGTATATTTTGTCCAACTCAGTGGTCCAGTCAGAGTTCGGAACGGAGCGGTAAGTGTTCCAGAGTGAAGAAACCTTGTTTCGGTGTCCAGATTCGTTACTAGCGGGCTCCTTTCACACGGAATCGACGTATCTGATACCTAGCTTCGAAAACAAATAATTTTGTTCAACTCAGTGTTCCAGTCAGATTTCGGAACGGAGCAGTAAGTGTTCCATAGTGGGGAAACCTTGTTTCTGTGTCCAGATTCGTTACTAGCGGGCTCCTTTCACATGGAATCGACGTATCTGATACCTAGCTTCGAAAACAAATTATGTTGTTCAACTCAGTGTTCCAGTCAGTGTTCGGAACGTATCGGAAAGTGTTCCAGAGTGTAGAAACCTTGTTTCTGTGTCCAGATTCGTCACTAGCGTACCCGTTTCACATAGAATCGACGTGTCTGATACCTAGCTTCGAAAACAATTTATTTTGTTCAACTCAGTGTTCTAGTCAGTGTTCGGAACGGAATTGTACACGCTAGGGAGATGGTCCTATACAACCCTCTAGCCTGTCAGAATTTCAGGATGGAAAAAAAAACCTGCTTAAACGGTCAAAATTACGGGGTTTCTGCCGCGAGGCATGACAGCGTTCAAAAATGTACAAAAACGTTCAAAGAAGTGTTCAAAAGTGTTCAAATCGCCCAACCGACCTTTTCATCGTGTTGGGCACCATCAAATTAGGTAGTTAACATACCCCACGCCTCTCGTTAGCTTACTTAGGGTCTGCGTTACTGCTACTTATGCCATTGTGTTCAAGTTGTACGAATTGAACGGTACAGGCTGAACGGTTCGAAAATCTCAAAAGGCCTTCGGACAGAATTGTTCCTTATACCTTTAAGAACGTCTCTGCAAATTTTGGTGCTTCTTTCACAAAATGCGCGATTCTTTTAGTATGTAACGTGTACCGCGGCCACTAGAATAGCATGGGCGGGGTGAGGCGGGGGCGGGGGCCGGCCGGCCGGCGGCACATTCAAAATCCCCGCGCCCTGATAATCTCCGACACAAATATGGCTCCAAGTAGAACTAGCCGTTAGCGTACAGAGTAAAAAGTACTTTCATAAATTTACTAAAGTTTTGGTAGTTTGTGATTTGTGAATCGAAAAATTTACGAAAGCCTATTTGTGCTCGTTCAAGAATTGCAAGTCGATAACTCAAGCGTGTAAATTTTTTAATTTACTCTTTGAATCATATTTTTTTTACATTTTGCATTTTGCATTGTGTGTCCGCTAACTTACCGATGTGAACGCGCGTTTTTGCGATCTGGCCCTGCCGGGTTGCCGGGTGGCTTCCTTATGTAACGCACTGGATGACGTCACCGCGGCTTGCCTTGTCTCTCCTCTGCTCCGACCCGACCCATAGCCTTCCGTCGCCTGCCGAGCCGAGACACACGGCAACTCTGAATCGGGTTGAGGAAAATTCTCATTTTCGGCAGGTGGCGGGTCTCAGCCGGGCGGGTCTCGCTCTCCGAGACTAATTTATTTTGACTTTTCAAGTGCCATTATTTCCCTTTGTAGAGCGCTCGGGTGCCCGCCTGCTCTGCGGCTCATATCCGCTCAGCGCCCGGCCGGCCGGCAGGCAGCTGAGCTCCGGGCTTTGAGAGGGAAAATATGAAAGAGGCGCGCCGGCCGGCCGGGCCGGTTTGGCACGCCCACCCCCGCCGCCCTTCTCTTTGAGTGTGAAGACTGTGCATGTGTTTCTTCTCCTTTTTTTTCGACATTGAGGCTCCGCCGTGCGCTTGTCTTGTGACGCTTGCGGACGCCTGCTTGTCCATGCGTAATCAGTGTTAACGAGCAGTGCAGCGCGGGGCGGGGCGAGGCGGGGCGAGGCGGGGCGAGGCGGGGCGAGGCGGGGCGAGGCGGGGCGGGATATGTGGTGACGAAGCTCGGGGAGCGGCCAAAGAACGCTGGCGCTCGCCCCTTACCCAAAGCCGGCAGCAGAGCTGGACGGGGTCGCACTGAGCAGCAGCAAACCGCACACCGAGGCTACGCCCCTGCTCCCCGCCGCGCTCCGCCGCGCTCCGCCACGCCGCGCCCAACTTTTCTAACTGGAATTACCCGTTGGGGTTTTGCTGTGGCGGGCTGTACGCAGCCTGACGGTGGCCCCGACCCGACGCGCTTCTATCCGGCGGCAGGGCAGGGCGGGCCGGGCGCAGCGCGCGGGGTGGACGCGGCGAGCGCTGCCGCATAGGTTCTTGCGAGGCCAAGGCCGAGTCGGGGCGAGGCAGGGCGGGGCGGGCCTCGCCGAGCTCAAACGACTCCTGTACAGTCGCTCCGTTACCGTTGACACTTTGGCCGCGCCGACTGGCCTGGCCTGGCCTCGCCGCGCCGGCCCGCAAAGTGCGTACGGCACGAAGTCCACGAAGTGTAGCGTCCCGCGCTACCCGCATCAGCTAATGAACTCGTGAGGGTGGACGTCGGCGGGGCGGGGCGGGGCGGGGCGGGGCGGGGGCGGGGTGGGGCGGGGTGGGGTGGGGTCGGGCGCACCTCCACCCTCGCCGTACTGTGCACCTGTCTCCAGACCGCACTGTGCCCGGCTGGGTGGGTCTGGGCGGGGCCGGGCGACCATTATGGTTATTAACCAGCTCGGATGGCTTGGCAATGGCGGTGGGCGGGACTGGTCGGCGCGGGGCGGGGCGGGGTAGGGCGGGGTGTGGCGGGTCGGCAGTGTCTATGTGACAACACGTCACCCGCGTCACGCACCTACCCGATCAACCGGGGGTATATAGGGTCGGGTTAGGGACCAGCGGGAGGGGGCACAGCTTTCAAATGACTATATCGTCCTACGTTCTTCTTATATCGTGAACCAAGCGTTTAAGAGCCAAGTTTAACCGTGTGTTTTGTTGACCGCAGTGTAACACTTTTGATTGCTGTGGTTTTTGCCGGGGGGCCGGGCCATTTTAGTTCAGAGATTGCGATCGACTGCGTCGTCCGAGCCGCGTTTAGGACACGACGCGGTCCTGTTTACGGCACGGTGTAGTGTCTCGTAGGCAGACCGCAGGGGACTATAGCGCCCCTTAAAGGGCGTCCGATCGCATCGCGATCATCAGGGAGGAGAGGCCTTTCTCTCCCTCCGCCGCGCAGCCACCGCGCGATGCGAGTGAGCAGATATCTCTTCTGGGTATCGTCTTTGTTCGGCATGCTGTGGGGCGCTTTATGGCCGTGGAGAAGAAATAAAATGGCATTGGACGTCACAAAAATAGAAAACAATGAAAACGTTATATCCGCCGCGGTCCCAGATATCTCGGTGCGTGGCGGCTGGCGTTCTAGCTGCTGCAGCGCGTGGCCTCCAGAAGGCGGGTTGGGGTGGGGCGGCCTCTACCCAGCACACGCGTCACCCCCACGGCGCCACGCACCACGCGCGCGCGCCCACGCCACGCCTCCGAATCACTCGAATCACCATAAAGTCTCATCATGTCCCAAATTTTGACGTCGGAGAACTCAATTCCCGGGAATGGCGGGTCGCCTTCCGCCCGGCCACTACCCCCTCGCCCGACGGCGGCCGCCTACCCGGCCCGGGCGGGACGGGACGGCCAGGCCGCCTCAACAGAGCACCCAGCTTGCTTCGCTAACGCCGTTAGCTGTAATGGGACTGACCGGATCCGGAAAGGGAAGCACTGCGGTTGTCGGGCGAGTTGCAAGTTGTCGACAGCCGCCCTTCCCCCCCCTCTCCCTCTTCCTCTCTCTCTCTCTCTCTCTCTCTCTCTCTCTCTCTCTCTCTCTCTCTCTCTCTCTCTCTCTCTCTCTCTCTCTCTCTCCCCCTCCGTGCCTCCCTCCCTCTCTCTCTTAATGCTCTCTCTTTCTTCCTCCTTTGCCCGGTGCGCACCCCTCAGCCCCAGGATGCCGGTCCTTCCCACCCCTTCCTTCACCACTCCTAGCCCTACGGCTTTGTGCAGATACCCCATCAGGGATAGTCGGCCCCACCCGCCCTACCTGCCCCACCCGCCCTACCCGCCCCGCCCGCCCCACCTGCCCCACCCGCCCCACCTGCCCCACCCGCCCCACCCGTCCCACCCGCCCCACCCGCCCCACCCGCCCCACCCGCCCCGCCCCGCCCGCCCCACCCGCCCCACCCTCCCAGCCAGCCCCACGGACCCTCTGCTTGTCCGGTGCGCTCCGCATTCTCGGCCGCCGTGCTGCCCTGCGGGAAGTGCGCCGAGCCGTCCCGTCGCACGACGCCAAAGCCTGAGGATGCGAATTGATTTGTAATCGGTGCGTTCAGAGGGGCTGAGGGGCGGGACGAGACGACGCCCGCAGGTATAGAGAAGGGCTCTGGAGCAGGATGCTGCTCGGGCCGACCAGCGCCGGTCTCACGGTCCTAAGTGAGACCGCCCGGAAGAGATACTCCGTCACTGCGAACTGGGGCGACATATCGAGCTTCGCTGCTACATGCTCTGGAAGTTTCGATAATGTGACGTACCATACCTGGATAATTCTTGTGAGACCATCGTGTTGTGTCGCAGCGACGGGGAAACAACTGAAATTTTTGTTTTTAACGTAATTCATAAAAAAAAATCAGAGAAATTCAGGAAAAACTCAGGAAAAATTCAGAAAATTTCAGAAAGTTTCAAAAACTTCAGAAAAAATCGGCGAAATTCAGAAAAACAATCAAGAAAACTCACAAAGTTCTAGAAAAAACTCAAGCAAGAAATCACAAAAATAAAATCACTGCTGAAAATTCAAACTAATTTATAATAAATCAAAAATTGAGAGTTGTTTCGCCTTCGGTCGCACACATTCCTATGAGATAATATTTGGCGCACGTCGTCGTAGAGAAGCAGTTGTATTCTCGTTGTTTGCCATGTAGGTTTCCTTCACTGTGAGAAATTCTTGTACCGGGTACGGGAAAATTTTCCATGAGAGGTCTTGTACAATTACAATTCATATTGTAAATTTTTATAATTATATGTATCAACTCAGAATCGATTTGTGAGCAAAAAAGTCGAAAAGCGTATAGTCGTACATGTACGAGATATGTTGAACATAGTGAATTACAAAATATATTGTACATCTACGGAAATATTTTCCACAGTGTTGTATCTGTGGCTGGGCTCACGTCACGTCAGTGCCGCTGCTCTCGCCCCGCGCCCTCATGATGGTGGCTGCTGCGGCGGTGCGGTGCGGTGCGGTGCAAGTCCGTCCCGTCCCTGCAGTCTGCCGCGCTTCCGCACGCCGCACCGCCCCACCAGAAATAAAACCCGGAGAGACACTGTCTCTTCCAGTTCAGAGTGGAAAGCGGCAGGCGGAAGTCCTGCTGCGCTAGCGCGCCAGTGCTGCTGGGGACCCGGAGCGAGCGGCGGCCGTAATGCAACTCCGGCGCCGAGTCCGCCCCGCCGCGCCGTGCTCATACCAAACATTATTGCGTCGAGTGAAATCCATGTATTTTACTTTGTCTGCCACGTATGGTGTCTGAGATGACATCATATCCCTCGCGCGTCGGACGAGTGAATATTTCATACTGGGTGGCGGGCGCGCGGGCAAGAAAGAAGCGCTACCGCGAGGAATAAGGCGCCACCGCGTTGGTTGGTTATTACTCTCGGAGGCCCCCGCCGCGTAACCTCCTCCCGCACTAGCACTCTCTGAGTTTACAAAGCCAAAGTGTCAAACGGCTAATCTTTTATTCCAGCCTCATTCATAAGCTGCTCCTTCAAAGGGCCGGAGGAAAGGGAGCGCTTGGAAGACAATGAGGCGAGAAGCAGCAATGAAGGTCTCTCCTTTCTGTCTCGCCGTCTTTCCCCCTCCCTACCAGGGTTTCTCACGATTTCTCCGGTTACCTCCCTGTCTCTCTACCAAGGCCACGATCAGCCCCAAGATTATCTTTACACTAAATATACCTCTCACCATTAAACAACGGACCATTTTATCTGCATGCAACCCGTCACGCAGTTTAACTATAAGCAAAATAAAAACAATAAAATAAACATTTAAAAAACAATCGGGGGAAAAGACAGCAAACTTTGTAAGGCCCGATATGCGCCCTAAGACCAGAGCAGTTGAGCTCGAAATCGCAGTGTCATTTTATATAAGAGAGAAAAATGCTGTGATTTCTTTTCTCGTTTGCCGTGCAGTCCATTTTTTTTTGATTTTTTTTTATTTTATTTTAAGATTGATTTGCAAATTAAAAGGCTATTTTTAAGCGGACCCTCTTTGTGTCTCGGCGCCATTTGAGCCGGACTGGTTGAAAACGTGTATTGGTCGAGCTATGACGCTGGAACCCCCCGCTCCCTAGGGGAGACCAGCTAAAGCCGCCGGAACACGGTTAGTATGCATGCGGTGCAGCAGCACAGACAGTCAGAGTGCACGCATTTGAAGCAGAGCGTCCGGGCGGGGCGGGGCAGGGCGGGGCGGGGGCCTCTCACACTCGGGTTGCGCTCTGCTATTCCAATATATAGCACCGCAGAAACTTTCCACGCCGCTCTCTCTCTCTCTCTCTCTCTCTCTCTCTCTCTCCCTCTCTCTCCCTCCCTCTCTCCCTCTCTCCTGTTCTCTTTCGCGCACCTGTCAGATCTAATCCGGTCAGTCAGTCTCTCTCACTCTCCCCCTCACCCCGCCTCCCTCCCTCTCTTTCTCTCTGTACTCTGGACACAATATCAAACTTATATGGACTGCCTAAATAAAGCCATAAGGTGTGTCCCCGCGCGCGGAGTGGAAGAACAGCAGGACGTCTGGCCAGGTCGGCGGGCCGGCGGAGCTTATTCGTTCTGGCGCGGCTGTACTCTTCAAACAAAATTTTCATACTTTACTTATTTTTCACCCCTTTTTTTCTGTTTTAGGTGTCATCCTCCATTTTCGCCAAAGCGTTCCGGATACATCTTAATGCTAAGAGGTAAGGTAATACAAAATAAGCAAATTTTTTTTTTTTAAAAATAAATTACCTACTATCTTGGCTTGGGTTCGAAAATGGCCCTGCCTGCATGTTCTGCCCCGACTCCGGGCCGGGCTGGCAGGTGGCCAGTGTTTGCCGTCGGATGGAGTCTGCCGCTGCTCGGCGGGGAGGCTCGAGGGAAATACCGCCCTGTACGGTAAAGGAAGGAAAAGGAACGACCTGCTGGCCTCGGCCCGCCGCGGCCTCTAGCCCGGCCCCACTGCGGCCGAGACGGGACGGGACGACGGGACTTTACAAGACGGGGCGGGACGGACACGACGGTCTTGTGCTTCAGCACGGCGGGGGAGGGGAGGGGGCGGGCGTGGGCGGGGCACCCCGCTGCCCCCGTGGCCCACAGCTCGTTGGGCGCAAGGCAAATGGTGTGGGCGAGCGGGGCCGAGGCCCGGCCCGGCCCGGCCCACCGGGGGACGGCGGGACGTCACCGCGGGTTGACACACCGCCGAGCAAATACACGTCCGGGCCGAGGCCGAGGCCGGGGCGTGGCGGGGGCGGGGCCATCTCTCCCAGGCCGAGGCTGAATTATATTCCGCGTTTTCCGCTGCTGCTGCTGCCCGTGTCTTTTTGACGACGCCCAGGACTTTCCTGCCCAGCCGCCGGCCCTGGAAGGACAAGACCAGAAGCGGGAAGCCCTCCCCTGCTGGGTTCGCGCCGCGCACACCTGTAATATGGCAAACGCTGCTGCTGCCGATATGGTATATCCCGTTTGGCGGCCCGGCCGAAGCCCAGGCCCAGGCCCAGACCCAGCAGGGTGATTCCGCTCAGCAGTGGTTTCGTCTCTCTGTCCTTGTCGCACCCATGCGGTGAGGCCATAAGGAGCAAGAGAGAGAGGACACTACTGAACGTTCACTGTAAAAAATGTTCGGATTTTTGCCATACAATTGTATAGGAAAAATCCCATACGTGTGTAGGACGCGAAATTTCCCATACTTGTGTGGGATTTTTCCTATACATGGAATTGCGTATCGGAAAATTACGATAAGTATGTGAAAAATCCCATTTTCTTGTGGTAAAATGCCTATAGGCTTTTGGGTGGAATACTTCCCACACGGTGTGGGATTTTTACTATTTATACATTGTACATTGCCTTTAACTCTGTAGTAAATTTACGCTTCCACTGTTATCTCTCTTACTGCAAATAACTGGTACATGGTATCCAAGTGAGCGCCAACCCGTTTAATACACTCTTGTGGTCGGGGAGCAATGTCCCAGCTTCGTATCCGGGGGCTTTCGGTGCGAAAGGAAAAAAGATGACAATTTAAAATAAGGAAAGAAGGAAGGGAAAGAACCAAAGTAAAATTCCAATGAGAACATCGGAAATCCCTCATGTGGTGGTACTCAGTAGCCAGCAGCCCTGCCCTGCCCCGTCCCCCCTCTGGGAATGTCCCAGCGGGTCAGCGAGGCTGGGCGGCGCGCGGCTCTGGAGTGACCTGGGGACTCTGAGGCTCTATTCGCATCGCGCACCGATGGTCCAGTGGTCAGCGTGATGGAATCGCAGCCGCAACGTCCGAGGTTCAACTCCCCGTCCAGTAAGGTATTTCATTATTACTCGCTTGTATATGTGATTGAAACTAACTTAAGAGGTGATAGGTAAGCAGTGAAACAAAGCTACGGAAGCAAGAATCGTCCTTCTGTTTTTCAAAATGCATCCTTTAAATTTCCCATACCTGTATAGCATATTTCCTACACGTGTATGGGATTTTTTCCACACAGTCATCTTGGATAAATCCCACACCTGTCTGGTAAATCTTCTGCACGCGTATGGGATTTTCCCTACACAGTCGTATAGGAAAAATCCCACACATTGTGTCTGTAAATAACTTCATATACATTTGTGGGATTTTTCCCACAAATATTTTTTACAGTGTTGTTCGGAATCATCCCGCTCCCGCTGGCCCAGGCTCGGCCCCGTAAACTATCATTGACCGGCCGGATCGGATCGGGTCGGATACTCGGCGCCATTGGTCTCCCTCTGTACTGCCGCAGTACAGGCCGGCGGCCCCGCCCGGCCCGGCCCGACCCGGCCGCAGGGCAGCTGCAACATAGTAGATGTAACGGCCTGCAGGCTGAGCCTCTGCAGGTGAGGCGTGAGCGGGCAGCACACTGTGAAAAATAACTACGATATGTTTTGTAAATTACGATTTACGAAACAGGTCGTAAATTTACGACAGACCAGTCTTGCTCGTGACTCTGAATTTCAAGTCGATATATAGTGCTTGTAATTTTACGAACTGTAATTGTTAATTTACAACTGCACTTCGAGGAAAATTTCCCCGTAAACCTGCAACTATTTTTCAGAGTGGCAGGAGTGCAGCAGGGCTGCAGAGGGGAGCACCGCCAGTTTGTCCGGAGAGGGGGCGGGGGGTATGTGGCTTCAGCCGCGGGAGTTGAGTCCTCTAACGCTAACTTGTGATGCTTGAGCGAAATAATCATCCAAACTTTGCGAAGCAGAAAGTCCCCCCCTACCTCATACTAGTCATGTTGAGGTGAGAGGCCCGGGTGCCCGGGGCCCGGGCGCCGGGCGCTGTGCGGTCTGTCAGAGATGTTGAGAGGTCGACATGCTCGGTGGCGGTGGGTTCCCGCCCCGCCATGCACACCGCTCCATCACTGCCATAGAGGTGCAGGTCGGGTGCAGGTGCGTGATAGGGGCTGACGAAAGAGAGGTAGGGCGCCCGGGGCGGGGGTGGCGGGAATGCCCCTCGGGCTGCTTAACTTCAGAGGCAAACTTCGAATCTACTCTCGACGATTCAGTGCGCGCTGCGCGCACGGCGGCCCGAAAATGCCGAAAATTTTAGTTATCCCTTATAGGGGACTAGGCGGGTGGGGGCGATTCCCCCCCCCCCCCCCCCACTCCCTTCCCCCCCACCGATATGCCGCCCCCGGGCATGAGTCGAGGGTACACCACTCTGGTAATCCTGTGTACACGTTGTCTCGATTGGGGGCGACAATTTTGGGAATCATGTGTACACGTGGTCGCCCCCTCGCGTTGTCCAATATAACTATTGGTAATCTTGTTCCCGAAACTCCTCTTTTCGTCGTTTTTTCGTGATATTTTCGGTTTTCCCTCAGTGAAATGGGCAAAACTTTACATAAATTTCACCGTTTCTTCCGAAAATAACTTGCCGAGAAGTGTAAGTAATCACTGTTAATCGGTAATCGTGTGTACGCTCCTAAGCCGAGTGATGGACCCCTCGGGATGAGTCCTCTCCGACCAGCACACTTTCACTAATACCACCCCTCGCTCCTTCCACACCCACAAACAAACCCTTGGAAGCAACGATAACGACGTGCAGAGCGGGCGTGCCGGACGGGGCGGGCTGTGTGGCGAGGGACCCGGGCCCGGACCCGGACCCGGGCGACCTAGCGGTAACTGTGAACACCGATATTGGCCGCCGTGCGGAGAATTCCGGAGCAGCCACCTCTCTCTCTCTCTCTCTCTCTCTCTCTCTCTCTCTCTCTCTCTCTCTCTCTCTCTCTCTCTCTCTCTCTCTCTCTCCCCCTCTCCCTCTCTCCCCTCCCTCCCCTCTCTCGTTCCAATCAGCAGTTTGTGTGACTGCGCGGTGTTTCTCCAGTCCGCCCGCCGGACCCATATCCCTTTTCCCACGGTGTCGATCGCAGGGCTCATTTAATCCCGCGTAACCACCCCTTACAAAGGGGTGCTCACTCTCTATCTCTCTCGCTCGCTCTCCCTCTGCAAATAAGTGCCGGTAGCCATGCAAATCCACGTCAGTTACACGTTACAAATTATTTTGTCAAGTATTCAAATCCCCCCCCCCCTCCCTCCGGTTCCGCGCTCAACACGGCAAAAACGAGTCCTGGGTTTCCCAGGGGAATTTGCACATTCCCAGGAGGTATCATCTTTCTCAGGGGATGTCCTGGGTTTTCCAGGAAAAACTCCTGGGAAAAGCTGCTTTTTTCCAGGACATCCACTGGGATTCCAACTCTCCTGGGAATCCCAGGACTCGTTTTTACCGTGAACTAAAGCGAAAAGAAACTATCGAGTTTCGTGAAGTTTAGCTCCGGCTCTTACTGGGATTATGTCCGGGGAGCCGGTGCCTCCTCAACCTCCTGCGGCGGACAAACGGAAGCGCACAGTGTCGTGGAGTCGGGTGGGCCGACGCGGCGTGCGGAGTGGCGGGGTGAGGTGGGTGCTGTTCCCTCAGGACCTCGTCCATTACTCTTCCTTCTTGCGAGTCGTGCATGCATGTATGTCGAGGGGAACGGCTTGGACAGCTCAGCCTGTGCGCGCCTGCCTGCATTCACCGTCGGCACACCAGCGGGGTGGTGGGCGGTGGGGTGGGCCGGGCGGGGCGGTATGTCGACGTGGTGCCACGTGGGTGGGGCCCCGGGCCCCGGGCCCCCTACTCCACAATAATCCCGCTGCGGGTTGCGGTGCGGCCGCCAAAGTGTTGCAGTGGACTCAGTTACCCCGGCCCGGCGGCCCGGCCGGCGTTAGATATGCAAAGCGCCTAGTTACGCGCGGCGCGCCGACGGGGTAGTGGGGCGATCTGGCGGCACTAAGCACGCCACGCCGCGCTGCGGGAAACTAGGTGTGGGCGGGGCGGGGCGGGGGCTGCAGTTGGGCTGCAGGGCCGCCCGTCCCTTTCACTCTCCTCGAGCAAGGCTATAGCTCTCCCCCTTCCTCCCTGCTGCGCCCCCCAATGCTCCGCAGCCGACGCCTTGCAATCCGAACCGCTTCCTCTCCTCCCTGCCATTTACCACCCCTACTCCGCTCCACCCGCTCCTCTGCCCCTCCCCCTCCCCTGAGCGTGGAGAGTCTGCCGTCCCGGAGGGGTGTTGGTGCCGCCAGGGGGAAGATGAAAAACATTATTTCTCCCAGGCTGTCATTCAAAAGGATTCATGGAGGGTAATCAAAAAGAGAGAGGCTAGTCTGTCGTACCAAAGGTTTTTTTTTTACGCGCGAGAAAATTGGGACAGTGTTTAATTTTTTTTTCTTCGGTATTTTTACGAGGTTGGCCTTCCTTTCGGGCGTAAAATGAAATTCCTTTTCTGCCAATCTATGGCTGTTGCCACAAAAGGCGAAAACGAAGATGATGCATAAAAGAGGAGCAGGGAGAGCGGTTTCGGTTTGCGCTTCCGTCTCATTTGAGGACTTTGCTATAACGCGGATAGCCGAGCGAATCTCTAATCTGCGACCGACGACTTTTTATCATCCTCCTCATTATCGCGATCGCATTCGTGACTCTCGGCTCAAGTCGCGGCCGAGTTATGTGCGGCAGCGGTTCGGGCTGAGTTTTGGAGAACTTTGGCGCGCGAGCAGACTTAGACTCTCCAGCTAGACTCAGACTCCAGGCAGGGAGGCTCTATGGCGGTGCACCGCTGATAGTGCGAGTAAAGCGCCGCCACTGCTGTGACGGCATTAGGAGTTGGGGGTGGGGAGGGGAGGCATCTCCACAACCGCAGATGTCAGACCGTGATATGCGAGCAATGCGTGCCCCACGCGCTGCCGGCCCTGCTGGCTGGGCTGTGGGCTGGAGCTGGAGACGGCAGGAGACTGCTGGGCTGGGCTGGGTGGGACTGTGGCTGGGACTGGGCTACCGGCCGACCGGATACATCAGGGATATCATTCTCCTTCCAACGTAAGTAAACACGAGCCTGGGCCCGGGAGCCGCCCCACCCCACCCGCCCCCATCCACCCCAGCCCCGCCTACCCCCCCCCCCCTCCGTGCGCCCAGTAAACTGTGTCATTTTGCCTCCTCTGTGTTATTGTGTGTGTGTGTGTATATATGTATGTTTGCCGTACGGCGCTGTGGTCCTCTGTATCACTGATGCGCCTCCATATTTTCTCCCCATGACGCGCGAGGGGAAAAATGGACAAGAGGTTTAGCTAGCCATTTTTCTTGCGAGTAAATTTTTTCCCCGTATCGTTGGCGTTTTAGAGATGCTCACTATATGGGAATACTGCGGTGTCGAACCCGATTTCGCGCGGCACGTATCATATCATCGTCAAAGCGTTGCCGTTCTGTCGTGGTACCTGATGGCTAGTGCGGGTGGGTAGACAAAACTCACACAATAACGTTACGTGTTTTATGTAACACGTGACTGACAGAAAACGCCCGGATTTTCTCCCGGCGCTGAGGTAATTTGAAATGTGAATCGCCTTGCGTGAGTAAATATTACCAAAAGTGTACGCGAGCCGTGCTCTGCTTGAAGGTCGGACTCGCTTTTCATTAATGCGGAGAGCGAGATAGACAGCAAGCGAGAGAGAAAATCACCATTCATAATTCCTCCCTCTTTTTTGTTTAAAATAAAGAGAGAGAATAAATAAGAAATCCTGACAAGGTTTCTGAGCGATGTAAAGCTCGCTCGAGGGCGCGGTCGCGGAGAACTTGTTTGGTGTGATGTCGCAATGGTCGTACTCAGATCGGGATAAAACCGAAACCGCGGTCGCACAGGGCCGCGGGTGCTAATAAACACGGAACTGAATTTTTTCTTTCTTTTTCATTTGTTCTTTTTAACTGTCAGACCGCCTTGGAAGCGTGCGCCGCAAGCGCTCACAAGAAACGAGTCTTGTCCTGGTATTGTGAGTCTATAATAGGGTGAAGAAGAGCCGTGTGACGGCTGCTCGCCGAAAATAGCACAATCGCTGCGTGCGCAGTTTACCTGCTGTCTGCGTTGGTCTGTGTGAGATATTCGCAGAGGCTCATTCCGGGAAAAAGAACATACGGCGCCGCCGCGGCGTAGGGGCCGGCGCTGCCCACACACGAATGTAATGCACGCGTCGAGAATCAGCGTCACCATCGCCAGCGCCCCCCCGCCCCCGCCCCCGCCCCGGCCAGGCTCCTCACCTAACCTAAACACCGCACTCACCACCACCTTCTGACCTCTCTAAACTTGTTGTTTGTCTGGGCTGCTGTTCGCCAGGCTGTCTGGAGGTCCGTCAACTTTGCGTTCACTGTGCCGCGTTATGGCGTTGATATAAGTCAGCGGTGTGCACGATGCACCCACCACACAGGACCTAAACCGCCAGACTTGACAGAAAAAAATAAATACAATAAACCTGTGTGTGTACACGGCAGACGCGGAATACACAATTTCAAATTTTATTTCTCCAGCTCTCAGCTGCTTCATCTGGCCGTCGAAGGCTGCCAAAAGTCAGGCCTCTGCTGTCCCGATCCGTCCCCGCCCAACGAACGCGGCGCAGAAAGCGGGGCAAATAATGAATGTCTAACGAGTGTTAGTTTGGGAGGAGTGAGAAAGGACAGAGAGTTTGGGACAGGCGCCAGCGCCAGCGGGAAATTCGTGCAGTCCCATAGAATGAAGTGGGTGGGCGCGGCGAAAAGGGAATTGGGGAAGCAGGGCCTTTGACTGCAGTGCCCGGGCCGGGCCGAGTGCCCTCGACTGGTTTTGCGAGTTCTCTGAAGGGACTCCTGGCTCTGGGGCACTCTGGGGAGTGATGAGGTCCAACAGTGGGAGCGGCAAAGGTGTTGCTGGCCAAAAGGTAGCTGGAGGGGAAAGGGTGAGGGAGGTGCGCGCACAGAACAGACCGTGTGTCTCATGACAGCAGAGCACCTACTCAACCGCACCAAGAAGTTTCTCTATTTCTCATTTGATTTGAAAAAATAGTTTTTTTCGTGCGGGTTTACAACAAATATGATTAAAGTGCCAGTTCACCATTATTTGTGCCGCGTATCCTAAGCTCGCTAGTTCGTTTGCAGGTGGGTGTACGCTTCGGTGCATCCAGGTTGGGCAGTGTCGGGAGTGTGCCCCGGCTTGGACCAGCCAGAGACCCCGCCGCACCGCACGGGGCTCAACGCCATGGCTTTGTAAATCACGATTTGCGTTTGAAATCCCTTTGCGCTCCCTTACCGCGGCCTGCGGGGCGGGGCGGCCCGGCCGCGGGACGGTGACCTGGATGAGGGATGGACCTCGCTGCCACGCCTGGCCGCGCCCGGCCGCGCCCCTCTGGAGGGGAGGGTGGGGGGAGGGGGCCTCCAGGCTTCAGGGCCAGGATCAGTGGAGCAGCGACCGCGACCTGGAGCACCTGGAGCCGGCCCATAGCAGGCTATCATAGGGACCGGGCCAGGGGAGGGAGAATCGCTCATATGACTTTTATGGCTATTTATCTTTTCAAGATCTTTTTTCGATTTTTTTTATATATTTATTTATTTTTTTTTGATTTTTCAAGAGATTAATTAAATTTTCTGTCTGTTTTTGATAAATTTTGGGTATTTTCTCATCGCGAAAAACTTTTTTCTTTTGGTTTTGTTTTTTCTTTCATTTTCTTATCGATTTTCCCTTCAACTTTCTTCTTGATTTAATTTTAATTTTTATTTTATTTTTAAAATGATTTTCCGGAATGATCCTCTCTTCGGGGCCGGGGCCGTGGTCGGGGTGGGCCGGTCGCCGGGGCCGGGTCGTATAAATCCTCATCCGTCCGCGCTGGGGCCGAGCCCCGCCCCGGTCCCCGCCCCGGTCCCCGCGGCCCCGCGGCCCCCCGGGGGTCCAGACGCTGTAACGGTTTATTATGTATCGTCGTATGGGCTGTCCGGCCCGGCTCCGTGGTCGTTGGGCGCGCTGACCTCGCACCCCAACCCCTCATCTCGCTCGTGACTTATGACCCTTATCTCAGCTAAGTCAAGAGGCTTACAGCCAAAACGCTGTTTCCTCCCTCATATCCGCCGCGCTCCACACCCCTCCTATGAGCCTACAGAAAGGAGCGAGGCAAAAATAAACACCGCCGATGCTTACCTGCAAGGGCTGCAACGACATCTGCCTATACCGGGCAGCACCCGAGGGGGACACCACTGCGATGTAGGACGTTACACAGAGACTACGCGCGTTCACAACAGAGATTACAGAGATTTTTTGTGGGATCACATATAAATTGTGTGGAATTTCCAGGGCTAATACACCCACATTTTAATAAATATCAGAAATTTTGTGATTTTTCGCGGAACCTCATCTGGGATCGCATAGGGATGTTACAGGCTGATTTGGCGAGTGGTGGTGGTGGTCCCCTCGGCAGCACCCCTGCACGCCCGCATGTGTATTGCCTGGTATGCAGGGAGAGATGCGCCCTTTGAGTCGGGTGTGTTCCGGCGGTTTTCCGGCCAACTTTCTGCCAACACTTTCTACGACATTCCTTCTCTGCTGACTAATACTTCTCGACGCTTTCAGCTCCGGTCGACCCGGCCCCGGCCTCGGGCGCGCAGGTATTTTTCTGTGGCCTACCCCAGCATGTTCTCAGCCAGCACAGCAGCTTTCCCCCGTCCCCGCCCGGCCGTGCCACGCCACGCCCCAGTGTAGGAATTCTCATAATCCTCTCAGCAGGCCGACGGCTAAAATGAAACCCGCAGCGTCGCGCCAATCATCCCCTACCTACCCCCATCCCATTCGTCAGCCCCCTTCCGCCGTTTTCTGTCTCCCTCTTTCTCTCTCTGACTCTCTTTCCCCCTACCCCATACTTAGCTCAGTCCCACCCCCCAACTCCTACCCCCTTTGCCGCAACGTCTCCCAGGGCCCGGCCAGGTCTCTCTATCGCCGGCTCGGGTCGGAAGCATGCGCCTAATCTAATCAAGTTTCGCCACCTCTCCGTGTTCTCTCTTTTTGCCTTTCACTCTCTGCCCTCTCGCCCCCCCCCCCCCCCAACATCGAGCCCCTAAAGGATGATCCTGCGTCATTGCGACTGTGCCTTTTGCAGTCGTAGGCGGGGCGAGGGCTCTCCTCCTCCGCCCCTATTTGCTTTTTTCTTTCTTAATGCGGATTGGGTCTAATCGCTCGCTCATTCCTTTTCGCAAGTCCCGCTGGTCCCGCTGGGGCCGGCTGAGTGCCGGGAAGGTAGGGCCGCCGCTAAGACGCGGTTGCGGCCGCGTCTTGGGCGGGAAGCCTACCCCACCGGCCGCAGGCGGGGCGGGGCGGGGCGGGGCGGGGCGGGGCGGGGCGGGGCGGGGCGGGGCGGGGCGGGGCGGGGCGGGGCGGGGCGGGGCGGGGCGGGGCGGGGCGGGGCGGGGCGGGGCGGGGCGGGGCGGGGCGGGGCGGGGCGGGGCGGCGCTCCCGACCCGGAGTGAGCCCCACAGGCATGGGCCGTGGGAATATCTACCCTTCGAATAGATGGCGGGAAGTGTCGGCCGCTCGGGGTGGGAAAGACCGGGCGGGCGGGAGGGAGGGGTCGCCCTCCGGAGGACAGGAGGAGGGGACGCACAGGAAATGAGTTATCCGCCCTCTTTGCCGTATGTCAGTGTGTGTGTGTGTGTGTGTGTGTGGGAGGAGAGGGGATGGGTCATGCATGGGTGGATTTGAGTAGGTAATGATTTTTCGCGGAAGGGGGGGGGGCATTGACATGCTTATATGAGGACGTAATACCTTTCGCATGAGAAAAGTGTCTTTTATTTTAGTTTCATGAATTGAAAACACGCAAAGTAGTATGAAAGAAAGGGGTGTCTGCTAATTCTTCTTTTTAGTTAGTTTCTTTTGTGTTTTAAGACAATAAAACGAATCGAAAGGAGAGATCATAACCATGATCCCAGCAGTCGTTGAACAGTGCGTTGAGTTTTGTGAAAACTTTTCTCAAAAAGTAAATTTTGCGTATAGGCTTTCACCTGCTTTTATGCATCTGCGCGAATTAGTAAGGATGAGTGGATTAAAGAATTATACAAAAAATATCACTTTATGAACCGCACCGCAGCACAAGTACCAATGGCCTCGTCCTGGCTATCCCCGTGGTCACCCTCCCCCTCTTTCTTACTCTCTCCCAATTCTCGTTTCTCCTGATTCTTCTCCTACCCCTCCTTTCGCGTCGCCCCTCTGGCGCCCGGCAGCCTTACTGAGTGCTTCCATCCTGCGAAATCCATCATAAATGGAGTGCTTGAAATGGAGGAGGGAGGGGCTGTCTCTGGTCTTGTGGAATGTGTGACACCCCTCGTTGGCCCTTCTCCTCTGCACCAGAAGAAGACGCCCCCATCGTACTCAATCAATGCTTTAAAATTCAATGTCCATTCATAGTGCATTTTTTTTTTTTACTCCGACTGCACGGAAGAAAAACTTCGTCTTGGTTCAAGCAGCCCCGGAAACCCGGTGTATCTTCTCCACAAGAGCTGCTTGGCTTTTCCCAAACTGCTTGGAATCCAAGACCCCGTTTTCTCCGTGTACAATCGACCCGAAGAAAATTATATCGTAACAACGGCGACACTATGCGTCAAAGTGACAAAAATCCTTCACAAAAATATATTTTTTCTTTGTTGGATTCGAGGGCCTCGTTCTCCGGATGTCGTAGCTGTCAACATCCTCCGCACCTTTACATCCGATTCCTTGAAGCGTGTGGCGAGGCGACGCGAGCCGGCGTCTTTCTTAAGGCGAGAGAGCATGTCGACTCGAGTGACGGGCAGACAGTCATCCCGCGGCGCGACGCGATGTAACGCGACAGCTGACGTGACGTGACAACACGTCCGCCAGGCGGGCGTGTCTGCGCGCCGTTAAACACAGACGCTCAACGGACACGCGTCTATTATTATGAGTTTGTCGCGTCTTGTATTAATTTCGTTTTATTGCTGTCTGGCGGAAAGCGGTGTCGCTTTGGAGGCGCGCGCGGGGACCGGTATGGAGGTGGGGGGAAAGAGCGGGGGTCGAGGTGGGGATGGGGTGGGGTGGGGGGGTATAAGTCGGTGCGTCAAACTTACACCGCGCGATTAAGTTCCCGCCGCAGATGGCGTGATAAGTCGGGAACAGCCGCGGAAATAACAAACGGGGATTAATTTCGGGCGCGCGTTCAGCTACAGTAGCCGCTGCCGAGAGCAGGCGCCGGAGGGCAGGGCAGGGCAGGGCAGGGGCGGGGCGGGGCGGGGCGGGGAGATGCCAGGGCCCACTGGAGGCTTCAGGGAAGCCTAGTCCAGCACTTCTGAAAGCACAGACAACCCGTGAGTAGCAACAGCAGAGTAAGGGAACTGACCAGGGGGAGGAGGGGGGGGGGAGGCAGGTTCAGGCGGGGGCGGGTCCTGCGAGCGCTCCAGGACGGGGTTATTTGAAGAATGAACAGCAATAAAAAGCGAGACTGTAAAAGGCGGCGGGGGCGGGCAGGTGGGACAGGTAGGGGGGGGGGGGATGTACGGAGGCTGGGGAGAGGGAGGGGGAAGCGGTGCTGGCGCACAGTCGTTGGAGGGCCTGCTGCTGCACTGATACCGAACGGACGTCAAATGAAAAAAAAAGTTTAGTTGCGCCAACTGAGGCAGTGTTGATTTTAATCTTATCAACATTCTTCTGTTTTCACGACCGAAAAACATGTGTGAGGACGGATTGACGCGGTATGCCCAAGCAAAACGGTTAAACCGATTATTCCTAGTAAATCGTTTTCGCAATAACATCTAGCTTCTCGGTTGTCACAACGAAAAACTATTGATAAACTCTAAATCAACGACAAGTTAAGTTGGCACAGCCACACACATCTTTTTTTTTCTCACCTTGGGCCCATACTTCTTTTAAAGAGTGTCGGAGGGAGACGAGAGCTGGAGTGAAAGCTAGAGGGTGGGAGGAAGGGAGGGGAGAGAGAGAGAGAGGAGAGAGAGAGAGAGAGAGAGAGAGAGAGAGAGAGAGAGAGAGAGAGAGAGAGAGAGAGATGAGGTACGGCGCCCCTCACCCCTCACTTCCCTTACGCCGTTTAACGTCCCAGGTCAGAGGGTGTTCTTTCTTCGCGTGCCAGGCGGGCGTGCGGAGCAGGTCGTAACCTTGGACAAATTAAACGGCGGACAGGCATCCAGCAGGTGACTGTTGGGCGCGAGGAGGAAGGGGGAAATGTATAGGGAAACGCAAAAGGTGGTGCGCGACGGAGCGGGAGATTAGGGGTGATGACCGGAGCGCAGCAGGGGGCCGGGAGCTCACAGCTCCCCATGGACCTCCTGAACCTGGACGGGACGACACGCTTTATCGCGAGGAACGCGGAAAAGCCTCCAGCCGACCTGGCACCGGGGCAGCACCGCACGCGGGATTTTTTTACTCGTTCTTTAACCACCACCTCTCTCCTGGGCGGTGAAAAGAACGAGTATTGTTCTCAGTCGAGTGTGACCCTCTACTGATTCCACTTTCATTTCAGATCTCACAATACCTACAGGTATGATACTGAAAATGTTGATATTTTTTCTAACAAGTTTTTTTTTAAGTTTAATGTAATTATTTTGAAAATAGTTAACAAATTTTGTATGGTTTCATTTCAAGTCCATAACCCAGCTCATCAGTGCAGGTTTCAATCTCAGAAAGCACAATATCTGCATACATGAAACTTATTGTACTAATCTGAACTGGAAACCTTTGTCTGAATTTCAATCAAGAATAACCGTTTTTTCACGTTTAATATAGTATGATTTTGAGAAGTCTTAACAAACTTTGTGGTAGTTTTCATTTTTAAGTTCGGCTTGCGCTCCTTTATGAGCCCCAACAGTCGAACCCGAGTGTCCCGGGCAAAACTTCCCCTACACACACACTAATACAAACCGAGATTAAAATGATGGACTCACTCGACGCACAACACGTTTTACACTTCTACCTCTTTAGCACATACACTGAAAAATACTCGTAAGGGTTACGGGAAAATTTTCCATGATAAAAGTCGTAAAATTACAATTTGAAATTGTAAATTTACAAGCACTCCCTATCGACTTCGAATTGACCGACGAGCAAGAATGGGCAGTCGTAAATTTACGAGATATTTTGTTAATCAAAATTACAAAAAAGTCGTAAATTTACGAGGATATTTTTCACGGTGATAGCAAAGAACGAGTTCCACACTTATCAAAAAATTCATTTTGTGTTCTATTGGGCCCCTTTTTAAATTATATAACATCTTTTTTTCATCCACAACTTCGGCAAAGAAGATTAATCGTAGGATTTAACTCTAGTTCCCTCATTTTTTTCACGACGCACATGCAAACCGAAGTGTGTACTTAGGACACACATATTTGTGTGTACGTGCAAGCACACACTTACAAACCCACAAATATATGTGTATGTACTCCGGCAAAGTACACATCTATACACGTGTGTACTATGGCAAGAACGTACACTTCAAATATGTGTGTACTAAGTACGTACTATGGTTTACAGTGCACATGTCTGATACCGAAAACTGTATCAAAACCGATTCAAAACTCAGTATTATTTTTTAGAGTGATAGCTTTTCAAGAAATTTGACGTGAGCTTAACATTCAGGCGACGCCTCCAGGAGGAGGGTTATTTAGAAAGCTCCCCGCACTCGAATAACGGTCTACTTCCGGATCGATAGTCTTTGGCTGTTCTAGTTCACGGGAATGCCACGCAGATTCTACTGAGCGTTCGAAACTCGAACAGGCAAGAGTCGACGCGCGCGGGTGCAGCTCGTTCGAGACTTTTCGTTGGGCGCTCTCTCCCTCATGACCCTCCAGGCGGTGCTACACCTACGCGGAGTTACAATACTTTTCAATATCGCGTGAGGCTCATATGGATGAGATGTGCTGCTCATCGCTGCCTGTCTCGGGTGCCGCTATACTCTGCGCCCAGGCTCGTTATGTACTCCTCCATCCTCGAGAGACAAAAGTTAGTTGTGTCGCGGAAACTTTCTCTCTCTCTCTTGCTCGCGCGCGCTCCGCCGGACGGGAGAGCCGGGCCGGGCCAGGCCGGTAGTGCAGCACCAGCACCCCGCCCGCAGAGCACCGCCCTCCACCACTCATTGTAATACAATGAGCCCAGCCCTCATGCCCCGACCAAAAGGCGGCTGCGGAGGTTTGATCCGCTGGCCGAGCCCGCCGAGCCCCGAGCCCCGCCCGACTTTCAAGTTGACTAATGCACTATCGTGTCGGCCGACGTCATGTAGGCGCACCTCACGGCCGGCGCCCCCGCCGCGCGCGGCCCCGCCGGTAGTTTGTTCAGTATAATCACAAATAATGAAGCAGCCCCCTGGGCCCCTGGCCCTGCTGCTGATGCGGCTGATGTATGCGAATGGCCCGCCCCCCACGCCCTTATTCGCTCCACCACGCTGCATTATTTTCCTCTCTCACACCACTAAAATGTAAAAATCATCGGAATTATTCCACTTGCGGTGTGTGGGGGGTTGGGGTGTGGCGTTTGGTGGGGGGACGTCCGCCGGCCGGCCGGGCCGCAGAGGGAAGCATCCCTGCGCCACGCCCCGCCACGCCACTCCACGCCTCGGCGCACCGCGCGCGTCAATAACGAGATTATTTCTGCCCCCTGCTTGTAAGTGGCCGTACCGGGCGCGCCCGCGGCGCCTGCTGCTGGAGGCGCGTTTATTTTCTCATCCAGCAGCTCTCTGGAAAAGCAAGTGGGTACTAGTATTCTGCGAGGGGGCAACCACTCTCCATCCTTGGTGGATTCCATGACAGAAGAACATGCCCTGACAGTTTAAGGATTGGACCATAATTTTTTTGTTTTCTCTTCTAGGCCAATTATGAACAAAACAATTTTTTTCAGATTTTTTGGGACTATTTTTGGGTCTCCAAAGCATGGTTTTACGACAAAATTACAAACACTGGCCTCTAGCTGAAAAGACGCGGAAATGGATTTGGCTCAAAAAAATATTTTTACTACCCTTTATTAATATACTAAACAATTGCAAAGTATCATGAGGGTAATATTTTTTAAAGGCGAGAAAAAAAATCATTTGTGTTGAATTTTGGTGGTTTTTGCGAGGAGTCCCCCACTCCCAAAATAGGTGTTCAACGAGTTGGCGAGTTGATGCATTTTCGCGAGTTGGGCGCGAGTTTTCGTGAGTTGAACGTAATTTTTCGCGAGTTGAATGCTATTTTTTCGCGAGTCGACACGAGTTTTTGCGAGTTAAACGCGAGTTGAACGCGAGTTTTCGCGAGTTGGACGTGAGCTGGGCTCGAGCAATTGTACAAAGAGTTGGCGAGTTAGGGACCCCTCGGGTTTTTGCCCATTTTGCTGATATTAAGATTTACATAAATGAAAGTTCTGAATGTCAGTTATTTAATTTCCATGGGAAATGATAACGTGGAACCCAAGCGCCCAAATCTGACACCCAATAACAGAACCAGCCAGAGCTGTTAATCAGCAAAATGGGCAAAAATTCAACACAAATGATTTTTTTTCTCGCCTTTAAAAAATATTACCCACATGATACTTTGCAATTGTTTAGTATATTAATAAAGGGTAGTAAAAATAATTTTTTGAGCCAATTTTTGTTTCAGGCGCGGAATATGGTGGAGGGCGGGGGAGAGACCTGGAAAGTAGGCAAATAGCGCGAAAAAACCCCTGTATGTAGGCAACCTGGGGTGCCCCCTCCTCCAGTCGGACCTTAGTCCGCGCCTGAATGGTTTCAGTACCTACTCATTGCATCCTCCGCGAGAATTCAAGAAAAAGTGTGCCCTTCTTAGATACGTGCAAACTATTTACTGAATACACGTCCGCGCGTGTCCGCTATTTTTTCGAATAAGTCAAAGGGTGCAGTAAATAATGACTACCCTTAGTTTTCCAGAACAGCAGCTGGGTCGGAACGGATGTTTGCGGTTGACTGGCGTGCACACTTGGGCAACATCCCATTTCCCCCGCATTCCATTTCTATCCGCCTCCCATCCCATCCCGCCCGCCCCCTCATACATGTGCGGCCATGAGCCACACCGTATAATGCGTCTCCCTCTCCATCCATGCCCTTCGTATTGACGGCGCAGGTCCGTTTGTATTTCCTTCCGGTGCTCCTCCCCGACGTCCCGGGGCCCGGGGCCCGGGGCCGGAGGGGGGGCCTGGCCTGTGACACTGTGACACCGAGAGCTCGCCCAGGTCCGGTTTACTGATCGGCTCATCGGCCTCGTGTCGCATTCGACGGACTGCCTGCCTGCAGTGTGTGCAGTGTTTTGCGCTCGACAGAAGCGCCGCTGTAGATACGTTTTTGTTTATCTTCCCGCTAGACATTTTTTGAAAGAAAGGTGTGTTGTAGCCAAAGGTGTCGGCGCTCTTCATCGTCGATTTTTTCTCGACACTCTCAGTCTCTCTCTCAGTCTCTCTCTCTCTCTCTCTCTCTCTCTCACTCTCTCTCTCTCTCTCTCTCTCTCTCTCTCTCTCTCTCTCTCTCTTCTCTCTCTCTCTCTCTCTCTCTCTCCCGTTGTCTCAGTTTCTCTCTCCTACTCTCTCTCACTTCCTGCCTCGTCTCGCGCTGTCGTCGCCGAGCCCTTAGCGATATCAATCTGGCCTTGGGGAGGAAACAGCGCTGGCGAGGTGCTGCTGAGGGGCGCGTCAGGGGGCGGCTCCCTATCACGGATAACGACAATGGTGGTGAGCCCCCGCGCGGCGCCCCCGCGCTGTCCCCCGCGCCGCCCCCCGCGCCGCCCCCGCCGCTCCGCGGATGTTAGGAGCTGTGCGTCCCTCCCGTGGGCCACGCCCGCTCGCCCGCGCGCACGCAGGGGGCTCATATAGGCTATACGCATGTACGGTACAGCCTCTCTCTCCACTCCCGCCTCCCCAGACGCGATGGGGCGGATGAGGCCACACCCGTGCCCCGCACCGGTCCCGCCCCCGCTCCCACTCACGAGACCTTACGACGACGAAGACTCTCTATACTCCTGCTCCCGCGTCTGGAAGGTGAGCACCGCTGTGTATAGTGTCCTCTCTCTTGCTCCGTATGGCCGTGCCCCCGTGTGTGCGACAAGGAAAGAACGACGAATAAACCAGTATGCGGAATCACCCTCCTGCTCCCGCCCGCCCCTCTGCCACCCCGTCCCCGCCGCTAGCTGTTTTCAGTCAGGTGGCGGGGCGGCGCGGCGCGGCGCTGGGCAGTATGTGCCATACTCTCTGTGTTTGTGCGCGAGCGTCCTGTGACTGTGCCAGAGTGTGGCATTGTATGAAACCGATCCATTATGGTAACGCCCGGAATGTACCCCCTTTGTCACACATGGGGGTCTGGGCCGCCAGCCGCCATCCGGCTCCTGCTTCTGCTCGTAGGGGTTCGTGTTTGGTTGGGGTCGCCGCCAGAATACCACACAATGCCTGAAGAAAAAGAAGAAAAAAAGAGTTTTCTGCCCATCGCTGTATTTGTGTATTATTGGTCTTTTATTTTTGTTCTCCGATTTGAGTTTTATGTAGTTGTTTCTCTTAGAATTATAAGCAACAACGACCGCAACGACGACGACGACGACGACGACGACGACGACGACGACGACGACGACGACGACAACAACAACAACAACAACAACAACAACAACAACAACAACAACAACAACAACAAAGCTTGATCGTGGTTCTTCTATAGAAAGCCCATCCACGCAAATAACGGGCAAGTCTATTTTGAGCCCGTCGTGTTCCCCGTCCCCGTCGTTTTCTAGCGTGCTCCTCTTTTGAGCCAAAGTTGAATTTGTTGAACAAGTTTGAAGCAGGTGGCTATGCGTAGCGGAGCGGAGCCCAGCGGATGACCTGGATCATTAACAGCAAGGGACCGGGGAAACCACATCGGTGGGAATCCCCTCCTCCTTCCTCTGTAAGAAACTTAACGACGTTGCCTTTCCTTTACAGATTTCCTCCCTCCTATCCTTACTTTGATTTCCAGTTTGTCAGGGGGATGGTACAATAAGGAGCAGTGGTGGTAAAGCTTATTTAGAACTTTCCTCTCGGAAGATCGTTATCTCTTAGGAGGAACACTGTAAAAATAAAAAAAAATTCGTCAACTATCAGGAAATATCTGTGAATTTTGTTTAACGATCTGATTGTGAATTTACTTGTTATACGTGTTTATTCCGAGGGGGAAATAACCGCTGAATTAGGTGTACAAATTTCGTGAATTGGATGTGAATTACCTTGAATTGGCTGTGAACTAGCTTGAATTGGCTGTGAATTGCCTATGAATTGGAACTAATTAGTGTGTGAATTGGCTTGAATTGGGTTTGAATTGGCTTAAATTGGCTTAAATTGGCTTGAATTGGCTTGAATTGACTTGAATTGCATTGAAATTAGATTTGAATTATGTTGAATTGGCTTGAATTTGTTTGAATTGGACTGAATTTGTTGAATTAGTGGTGTACACCAAAGTCCGAGGTTATTTCCCCCTCGGTTTATTCACAAAAGAATTCTGTAACTTTCCAAAAGAATTCCGTAACTTCACAAACTTTATCTATTGAATTGCGATTTTTCTTGTTAATCTGCTAAATATTTTATCAAACTAACCTAGGATAAAGAGGTCTACCAATTTAACAGCGAACACAGTAAATTTATTTCTCTTTCTTTTTTTTTCAGTGCATGTATCATTACAATATATTTATCATTCCCCCCTTTGTCTTGGCAACGAAAAAAAAAAAAAAAAAAAAAAAAAACACCTCACCAATTGTGATGCAGTTGCAGATTACGACACTGTTAATAAAATAATCTGAAAATTCAGACAATTTTTTCTGAAGCAAACTTACATACTTAAGTCTGAAAATTCATACTAATATTTACTCTGAATATCGTTTTCAGACATCTAGTAGTCTGAATTACAATTCATAACCCTAAGTCTGAATATTTAGAAAGTGAAGAAAATGTAATATTTCCTCCTAGTGCCCTGTCTGTTTCCTTCTCATTTTTCGTGCTTAAGAAACACACTACTCACAAATTGAACACCTTTGTTTTACCTTACCTTGAGTCGAACCCCGATCACACCTTTGGAAACCCTACCTCCTTGACCACTCGGCCACGAGGACAGCGCTGGGCGAGACGCGTCGGCTACCTGCCTCATGCGACCTGTGCGCACCGGACTTTGTCGCTTAGCGGACGGCCAATGGATGTTTGACTATACCTTCTTCGGACATCATACTGCACAAATCTTTCCCTAATATGCTCTTTGCATTTTAACTTTTAGTAATATTGCGACTTTATTGGTATCTTTGGGTTGCACAATAATTCATCAGTAACATTTACTGACAAACACAGAATTTATATTCTTGATCGTTAAAGGAGTTTCTGAAACAATGTGAATTCACATTCTCTGACTGAATATTCATTCTTTTCTAGTCTGAAATACCTTTTGTCCGAATACATTATGAATTTTCTGACTTTGGTACTAGAATTTCGATGAATTGATACGAAAACTCGTTTCAGACAGCCTAGCAGTCTGAAAAAGTTAGTATAAATTTTCAGATTTTTTTTTTAACAGCGGAGGTAATTTGTCATTTCACAGCACTCACCAGAATCCTTGATCTTGCTCCTAAAGAGCAGCGCCCTCCACAGCACCCGAGTGGATGTTGGCGGCGCGCGTCCTCCTCACGAGATTTCGGAGGACCATTAATTTTGCGCTTTCTCGAGTCTAAAACAGGTAAGCCCTCCTCTAACGCGGCGCATCCCTCCACCGCGGCCCCAGAGATTAATGAATCCCACATCGCCATTATCCCTCGGAAAGGCTCCGAGAGGCGACCGAACCGAAGTACCCGTGCCGGACCGGGTAAACCTGGTAAACCACTAGAAGGGTGATCCATCTCGACCGCGGGGCAGAACAGAGGGCTCATCGGGAAGGGGAACTGTAATCGGCTTTGCATGCCAAACATTTGTCCCTTTTGATAATTTTCATATTATCCGTCCTCTGGATGGCATGCTTTCCGTAAACAGGCCAACACTGGAAAAGCGATAGAGACATGTGTCACACGAGCCAGTGTGACGTCCTGCTCCCCAAGTCGCCTGTATGTTGTGACTGTACTTTTTGGTCACGGTTGTGATGCGACCTTTTGACATGGATCATTTAACTTTTTTCCCGCAGTGAATTTCTGGGATATGGGGGCTACATTTAAGAAGAATACCTGCAACTGGGTATAAGAGCTAAGCAATTTCGCACGAGACTGCTGTAACACCCACGACCCCATCGCGTCAGCAGTGTTTTTGAAGGGGTCTGTCCAAGTAATTTTGCTTCCCTTTAATTTTTAAGTGAGTGGGAGGTAACTGAGCGGGGGGCGGGCGCGAGTGCTTTCTAAGTCCTGGGGGTGGCATGGTGGTGCGGGGCCCGGTCCCGCCGCTGTGGCGGCAGTGGAGGCCAAAACCCTCCCCGGGCCCCGGGCCCCGGGCCTCGACCCGACCCGACCCGGTCCGACCCGGCCGTCCCTCTCCGTCCGAAGTCCAAGTCCTTCTAAGTAAAGCTTATACGGTGATGTTCACAATAATATGTAAGCCAACAGGCGCGCCCACTCAATGTCGACCCCGTCCGCGCCCGCCTCGCTCAGCCTGCTCGTCCCGGTGACGATATTGCTCTACAGGGGCCGTGCGGCGCGACGTTTCTCGAGGGGAGGGTCATAGGGGGGCCTTTATTCTGCTGATTTTCGGTCCCACGTCCACGTTGCATTATTGAACACGGCCATGTATTTCCAGGCAGGGGTGCGTGTCGACCGCCGACCTCCGACCCTGGCCCAGTCGGGCCTGGCCTAGCACGCCCGCTTGCCCAGGGAGCACGCGGCAGGGGAGGGGGAATCACAGGCAGACACATATCCGTCGTAAATTACTTCGATCATTTATGACGTCGAATTCTCGTTCAATTAATTTACCCGTCAAACCTCAAACCATATTTCTCAGAGCAATAAGACATCTGGCCTTCCATATTTATCGATGACCAAAGACGTTTCAAAGGTTACCTGGTGGTGCAAATGGAAATGTACCATGGAAATCGACTTAGGGCCTTCGAAAACCTGCAGCAGCAAACCATCGGAAACAAATGAGCGCAAAAGGCGTCATCGGGGACTCTTCGAGCCACCCGAAGCCCTCGCGGTAAGGGGAGGCCAGAGACGAGTCCCGAGACGACCGACCTTTGCGACCGGGTGGTCGTCGAGACGAGAGGAGAAGAGAGGAAAGGACTCAGCGAGAGGAGTTTCCGATGTCACGCAGTCTGCGACCTGCTTTTGTTTTTTACCCAGAGTGGTTTAGGAAAGCGTCTCTCGCCAGCCCTCGCCCCTTAACCCTCTGCAGCGCGCCTTTGCCACTTAAACTGTCTGACAAATCTGCGGATAAGAGAAAAAGAAGTTTGTTATAAGAGGAAGAGAAGAATCGATCCGGTTTAATGTCTCCGGGGTGAACGGTGCGGTGGCAGAATTGCCACGACCGGCGACCAACCCGCCGCCTTTTACTCATCCATTTTTTCCCAGGCGCGGGCCTGGCTGCCTCGGAGGAGAAATCATTGCCAATGTCAGCGAGGCGATTCAGTATTGGGTGGGGCATAGGCGCGCCTCCCCAAACCCCGCCCGGCCTGCCCGGCTCTGCCCTGCCCTGCCGCGCTCGATTTGTCTGGTTTGCCGTCCCATCTCAAACTGGACCCCAGGGAGCGGGAACGGCGGTAGCCCAGCGCAGTCCAGGGCCGGGAGAGGCGGGTGAAGTCGTACTCTTTCTCGCTCTCCTCCATTCAAAAGGGCGAGAGCAGCGCTCGAGCGCTGGGCTGGAGTTGGGCGGGGCGGGGCGAGGTTGGGCGGGTTGGGCTGGGCAGTCTGCCCCGCCCTCTCTGAATGTGAGACAGTGCGACTCCCCTGCCGAGGGCCAGCCCCACCCCACCCCTCTCCGTGCTCTGCTTCGTTTTTCCTTATCTCAGTTCTGGAGAATGAACCCCTAACGAAGCATCGGTCCGTGGGGTGGCGGCTTAAGGCGGGGCCGCCTCCTGTAAAGGATGCGGTGGGATCTCTTACGGAGCTGTGCGAGTGAGACAGGTATATCCGGGTATATCCCACTTGGTGTCCACCTCTTTTCACTTAAGCGAGCGCGCACTCGCGCTGACCACCCAGAGACCGCATCACTGTAAATGGAGGAGTGAGCATTCCTACTCCTAAGAGAGCGATTTCAGTGACCTAAACTTGATCACTCCTGGGAGAACGTCATTAATGACGCCCCTCCTTCTGTTCATTTCATTGGCATGAATCGTGACAAGAATAACAAACGATATGATTCCATCCCGCTCCATTAAAGTGACGTCGTCACGGGAAAGTAATATTTCACTTAAAATGAACACTGAGGCTGGTTTTGCGATACTTTTAACACAAACCCATGCGATAACTTGTGTTTTGCGATTCCCACGCTAAAGAGCATGATAACCCCCAAAATTGTGATAAAAGTATCACATTATTCTGATAAATTCATCACAGAAATTATTTTATTACAGTTTTTGTGATGATTTTATCACAATAATATGATACTTTTATCACATTTTTGGGGGGTTATCATGCGCATTAGCGTGGGAATCGCAAAACACCTGTTATCGCAAAAATTGAGTAAAAGTATCACAAAACGGATGTCAGTGAACGGATATAGAATTTTCTCACTCTTTTTGGGAGTCGTCACATATGTCTCTCAATTTCAGTCAAAAACATCACTCTTAGAATCACGGTGGTGAGCAAGCGCACGGCAAGCAAAAAATAATAATTTAGCCATAAAATTAACAGGTGTACTAATTTTTTTAGCTGTATAGCAGGCGCAGCTAATTTTTTAGCTATCGCGCTTATTTTCTAGCCACCCTACTATTTATCTTTCCGCTGCTTTAAGTTTGTAGCCGTAGTGCTAATTCTTCTCATGTATTTTCAGCAGAGCGATTTTTTCCCCGTGCGGTTCAGCGCCACATCCTGTTACTCGCGGCACCTTAGTGGGGAAGACGCACTATTGCGACACTCGATCGTCACGGGTTCTCTCTCGCCCAGAAAGTTTCTGGGATTTTCAAACTTATTTGATAATTCAAAGAGCTGCGCTATGTGACCGCGTGCGCCCCTCTCGCACTAGCGTCCCTCTGCTATGTACCACTGAGTTCACTGAGAAAAAAATATATTAAAGAAAATTTACGACTTTTTTCGTAATTTGTAATTACGACACAGAGTTGTAAATTTACGAGCGCGCAGTCGTAAAATTACGACAACAAATTCTTACTCGTCAAAGAAAAGTAAGTCGACACGTTGTGTATAAAAAAAAATCAAAAAAAAAATCATCGTAACAATACAACTGGAAGTTGTAACTTTACGACATATCTCATGGAAAATTTTCCCGTAACCCTTAAACGAATATTTGTAACAGTGTATTCCCCACCAGCGGTTGTACCCTGCTCGCCGCGCGCCACCGCACTCCACCCCACCCCGCACTTCGGCACGGGGTAATCGGATCCCGTGACATGGGTCCAGTGCCCGTCTGGTCCGGGCCGGGCCGGGCAAGGTCAAGGGCGCCAGTAGGCGCCAGCGTGCGGCCCAGCTTAAGGGAACCGCGAACTGAGGTCGACCAGGGACAACAGCGGCAAATCTTTTACCCCCCCCCCCTCATCCGCTTACTGTTTGGCCAAACGAATCTCTCTCTCTCTCTCTCTCTCTCTCTCTCTCTCTCTCTCTCTCTCTCTCTCTCTCTCTCTCTCTCTCTCTCTCACTCTCTCTCTCTCTCTCACTCTCTCTCTCTCCCTCTCTCTCTCGCTCACGCTCGCTCTCTCTCCCTCTCTCCCTCCTCTCTATCGTTTTTTGCTCCCTCGCTCTCATTCCCTTCCGCGCCCTCTGCCCCACCCCATTCTCCATCTCCCTTCTCAATCGCACGGCACGACGGGAAAGGGGCACTTTGTTCCATTTCCGCTCGCCCGTCATGTTTCCGGCCGATTGACAAAGCGGGTGGTGCGGCGCGGCGGGGCGGGCGGGGCGCGCAGGCATAGGGCGGGGTAGGGTCTGGCTCAGTCACCGCGCCCGCCAGGCGCCCGCCACACCCCGCCCCAACACGGTAATGGAAGTGGAAGCACGCTTCATCACCGCCAATCCTCCACATATTTATCAATCTCTTACAAAAACATCCTCTCTGTATCGTCTCAAAATTGGTGTTTCGAATCGCCTTCGTGTGCAAGTGCGCGCGCTATACGGACGTACGGCGTGCGACAAGTATCAAACAAGCAGACAAAAACAAGAGCGGCGCGCAGCTCTGCTGCTGGTGGTGCGGCAGGCTGCTCTGGCCTGCCCCCGCCGCCCCGCCCAGTAACTCGGCGTTCTACAAAACCAGCCCCGTCCCGTCCCAACCAGCCCTCAAGCCTCCTCCAGTCTCCCTCTATGCCGACCACAACTTTTGCTGTTGAAGCTCTGTGTTCCGAAGCTATGGCGCTCGGAAGTTTGCCGGCGGGACGGCGGCGGTGGCGAGACGGACAGCGTCCCGCTGTTAGCGACCAATAGAGCGGCAGCGGACGGACGGGCGCACGGACGGACAGACAGACAGACAGACAGACGGTGCCGGTTGCTGTTGGGGCCGCAGCCGCCGCAGCGTGGCGCGTGTAAGGGTTGGTAAGGGCTGCTCAGCACTTATGCACCACCTGTCACGCGTGCTCTTTATGCTCGCATCCGACCACGTCCGACTGCACTCTACCCGTGTGAGTGCGTGTCGTGTTGTGGTCGTGAAAAGTCGAGTGTGCGTGATAGTTCAGGAGTAGTACACGAGTGAGAGAACCGCGGTGCCGCGTGCCGCGCCAGTCAGTGAGTGTGAGTGAGTGAGTGAGCGAGTGAGTGCTTGAGTGAGTGAGGGAGTGAGTGCGCGTGGCAGAGCAGGGGACCATGTTGTGCGCAGCCTCGTGTGCGCGCAGCGAGGAGGTGAACCCATTAATGAGTTCGCTTCGCGAAATGCGATTAGCTTACCTGGAGACTTTCCAGCCGCGCCGCCGCGCTGGGTGCGTGTGCGCCACAACCTGCCACCCAAAGCCACGCCCCGCTCCGCCTCGCCCCGCCACGCCCCGCCCCCCCCCCCCGCCGCCGCCGCCGGCACACCTTATTGGATTGCCTTGGCTGCCCGGGGGATTATTTGGCGCTGCGGGGAATGAAAGCGAGTCGAGTGAGGATGGGAGAGGAATGAAAGACGAGTAACAGAGAGGAACGTGTGAGGGAGAGAGAGAGAGAGAAATAGGAGAGAGAGAGGAAGTTGCAGTGCGGAGAGAGAAAGAGCGGCACAAGAGAGGGTGAGCATCGGGCGGCCCCGGGGGTAGCTATATAGGGGCGCGAGCGCGCGGCCGCCTATACGTCTCGGGTGCTGTTGGTGTTCTGCGGTGGTTAGATTAGTGGTGCGCCGAGGACTCAGACTCACCCCCGAGGTCCTTGCGGGGCGGGGGAGGCAGGGTAGGGGAGGCGGGAGGCAGGCGCCCTGAGCCTCTCGCGAGCTGGGACTGGGACTGGGGCTGGGACCGCGCGGCCGCGTGCGCGCCCGGCCTGGCCCGACTAGATAAGTTACGGATCGGTGGGATTTACGAGCGAAACGGGAGAGATCACGGCGGGCCGGGGGGCCAGGGGCGGCCAGTATGCTCTGTGAATTGAAAAGGCCGCCGCACCGCGCTGGGCTCACTGCTCACTGTGTGAGAGAAGTTGGGGAGGATGAGGGAGGGAGAGGGAGGGGGGGGTCTGTGCTTGTCTTACACCCACCCGCGCTCGGCGGCGCCTGCTGTCTGATTCCGAGGATCGCTCTCGTGCGTCCATCCTCGTCGCACTTATGGCGCCCATGCCATCGCCAACATATGGCACCGCCATATAGGTGCGACAAGGACGGAAATGCGATGTTCTGAGTCAGAGGTCCGCCCGCCCCCTGACCGACCCAACTCGACCCCGCGGGCCGCGCCAACCGCCAAGATCTTCTATTCCTCGTTGCTTCTTTTAGCCACGCGGCCCGCCTCGGTCCTTTTTCGCGAGCGGCCATTACGGAAGGCGCTTGCTTCATTTGCGTTGCGAATTGGACGTTAAATCGGATAACGACACGGTGTAGAAGCGGGCGACGAGGGGCGCGTGGTGTGTCCCGGGTGGCGCACAATGGCGATGGACCGAGGGGAGGGGGCTTCAACTATGAATTTTGGTGTGCAAATTTTTTGATTTTTCGTGAATTTTTGTAAAGTCAGGTGAATTTTCATTGTTGTTGTTTGGGGGGAATTTTTGCTTGAATGTCATCGAAGTTTTTGTGGAAATGGAGTGTAACGCAAACTTTCTCACAAAGTTTCAAAATTCTTTGCAAGAACTTTGCAGAGCCGGTACTTCTCAATCATGAGATAGGGGGAGGGGATTTTGCACTCTTGGAGGGGCGCGAGCATTAAGGATCTACTCTTCCGCGACCACAACGGTCAGTTGTCAATGTCAATATACTTACGAAATTAGGACGCGGTAGCCCCGCCCAGCGCGGGTATGGGAAGGGCTGTCTTTAGTACAGGCGGTGACGCGGGAGGCCCTCGGGGCGCCACTGCCCCCCAGATCCCTTCCCCAACCCTCCTTGCTTGTTCCACTTTCTAAATTTAGTCAGCGACGAACACTGCTTGGAGAAAAAAGACTATTGCTGTATCAGCAAACATAGCGCCTGCAACTTTTTCTTGCTACGCCGGCAAACAAATATTGATGATGTGGTAGCAATTGCTTTGCTGGATCAGCAAAACTGTTTGCTGCAGTCTCAGCATTGTGGTTGGCTATCGCAGCCATTATTGTGCTGCTGCAGCAGAAAAGGATTTGCACAGGTGCTATACCTGCAGCAAGGTCAGCTGAAACAGCAAGTCTTTGCTCTCCGTGTGGGAGGCCCGGATTACCGCCCGCGCTTCTTGTGCCGGCCCATCCCATCATTCAGTAGCCAAGGCGTCGGTGGCAACAGCACCAAATAGAGCAAACGAGAAGTCGTGCCTTTTAGAACGGGTGCTTTTACTGGCAAGCAGGCCGGGCCGGGCCGGGCCGGGCCGCCGGGGCCACACGGCTCTTATCTCCGCGCTGAGCCCGCGCGGCCCGCGCCCGTTCAAGTGTTCGCAAGTGATTGGGTGCCGCGTAGCGCGCGTAGCGGGTACCTGGGAGACGGACACTTGGGTGCTTTTATTGTGCCGCGCTATCTAACGACGGCGGTCCTTCCTCTCTGTACGCGTCGTCTTTTGCGCGGAGATGCAAGTTGTGCTCGCGCTCTGTGTCTCTTTCTCTCTCTCTCTCTCTCTCTCTCTCTCTCTCTCTCTCTCTCTCTCTCTCTCTCTCTCTCTCTCTCTCTCTCTCTCTCTCTCTCCTCCCCTCTCCCTCCCTTCCCTCTGTGTCGCATGGCTGCTCAAAATGTTACAGAAACTAATTTTTTTTGGGGGGGGGACCATGACCATACTGCTAAGAAATATTTAAACAAGCAGGCTGATACATTCGTATCATCTGCTAAAAATCCTGTTTGAAACCTATTAAAAAAATACAATCAAAACAAAAGCCCTTTCTCTTTCCTGACGACGCCTCGTCCTGCTCTCAGGTGTCGGGGCGTAGCTGTGACTGCCGCTTAGGAGGGCCTTGGCGGCGGCTTGGCGACCTCCTTATCGAAGATAGTCGGTATCTCCGCCTGCTGCGTCCTGCCGCCTGCCGCCTGCCGCCCGCGTCCTGCTGTCCCCCTGCGGGCCCTGCGGGACCCGCAGCAGCAGTGCGATGCCCGAGGTCCGAGCGAGATGCGGCGCCCGGCGGCGGCGGCCCTCCTGCGGCCCTCGGCGTCAGTCGTGCTGACCTGAGCCGAGCGCAGCGCAGCCAGCGCAGCGGCCGGAGCGGGTCCCGGCGGTGACCATACGAGACCGCCATGACGCACGGCCTCGGCCTGGGCCTAGGCCTCGCCGGCCTGGGCCTCGCCAACGGCAACAACGCCAGCGGCGCGGATGACCCCGCGCTGGCCGGCCTCGGCCTGGCCGGAATGCTGGCCGCGGACGGCAACGCGACGCCCGCCGCCTGGACCGCCGCCTCCTGGACGGCCTCGGCCGCGCCCTGGATGGCCGCCAACCTCAGCCTCAACGCGTCCGACGGCTTCCCGGCCAACGACACCGAGTACGACGACTTCCACACGTACGAGCTGCCCGTGTGGAGGCAGGTGCTCTGGTCCGCGCTCTTCGCCGGCATGGTGAGTCCACACACACACTCTCTCTCTCTCTCTCAGCTTCACTCGCGCCGTGAACTAGAGCGCACCCCTCTGTTTTCATGAAGTAAAGTGTCAGGTCAAGGTACAGTTCAAAATTGTTGAGTTCCTTTCCGCGTTCCGTGCGTTTTCCCCTCTGCAACTTTTGTGCAAAAGTGAGTTCTACAAAAGGCGCAAAAAGCCACAGTCTGACCCTTGTCGGATAAGAAACTATTGACCCCGTCCGTGCGGTGTGGAGTCTAAGCCACTTCCTTGCCTTTCTCTCTCCCTCCCTCTCTCTCTCTCTCTCTCTCTCTCTCTCTCTCTCTCTCTCTCTCTCTCTCTCTCTCTCTCTCTCTCTCTCTCTCTCTCTCTCTCTCTCTCTCTCTCTCCCCCTCCCTCCCTCCCTCCCTCCCTCCCTCCCTCCCTCCCTCCCTCCCTCCCTCCCTCCCTCTCCCTCCCCCCGCCGCAAGACATCCCCTGGCGTAAGGGGCGAGAGCGTCGTCGTGCCACAAAATCCCTGGCTTGGTTGAAACTTTGTCCGATAATACTCGTTTGTTGGCATACTGTGGTTGAGTCTGAGCCCCTGCCCGTCCCCTACCCCTCTCCCTCACACCTCCACCCCCCCCCCCCCCGCCTTGCCTCTCACGCCCTGCGCCCTCCGCTGAGAGCTGCGGAATGGGGCTGCGCCGCAGCCTTTCACCTTTCCTTACATCGGCGGCCGAGAGCAGAGGCAGCGTCTCCAGGCGTTACCGCTCATTCTCCCGTAAGGGCAGACCAGCACACATTCGCGCCCCGGCCCGCCACACCCCGCCACGCTCCGCCACTCCCCGCCACGCCCCTCTCCGCTCTGCCCCATCACCGGCACCAAATACGGGGGTGGTGTCATATTTTTGTCTGCTGGTTGAGCCTGGTTTTTGGTTCTTGCTGAAAGAGGCCGCAAGGGCGCCCTGAGGTCGTCTTCTCGTCTGCCCACGGTCTGTGTACTTAAAACTCAAGATTGGAATTGACACAGATGGTACTGCAAGACACATTGTTATGGGGTGCGCTCTGTGTGACAATATGGGTGTTTGAAGGTATGAAAGGTAAAGTAACATGACATAGTCAGAGTTGTTTTTTTTTCGCTCCTCCTCGGTTAGGCTCCCTGCTCTGCGGCGTTCCCGATCACGGTTCCGCTTCTGTTCTCTCTGCTATCTTCGGTCAAATTCGTGGTTCTCCGGCGGTCCCGTTCCCGTCTCCTCTCCTGCTCATCCTCAGTAAATTCTCGTGGTGTCATGTGTTATATTCAGTTAGGAATTCGGCCCAGCCCGGGCTTGGGGCATGGGCGCGCCCGTGCTGTCGTGTCGTGAGCGTACTTTTAGAACATTGTTGTCTTACTACCACTGCTGCCACCACCACTGACAGGGGAATGCGGCAGCAACAGGTGGTGAGCACCGGCCAGCAGCGACATTTCGCCCCTCTTTCCCTACATAACTAATGGTCTGCATTATGCTTCTCCACTCGTTCAACACGACAGTACAAGCAAGATGGCACATTTGTTTAAATGAAATTAACATGCTAAAGTGTCTAAAATGTATCATCTGCTAAAAAGTAAGTGGTACTTTTTTGCTGAAAAGAATGGAGTACCGGGTGGGTAGCTCCGCGAGCCAGGTATTGAGCCCTGAAAGTGCTCAACGATAATCGAGCAGTCTGGGCCGGGGCAGGGCGCTCACTCAAACACAATCACGCTCACATCGCGCGGCCCCATATCCATATCGATATGGCGGGATCCCGTCCCTCGTCGAGGAACTAAAGGAAATTTTGAAAATGGCGGTCCTTGTCTCGCCTCGCCGTCGAGTGAGGGCCGCGTCCCCGGACGTGACATAGGGATCTCGCGCGCGGGCGGGCGCGGGCGGGCGCGGGCGGGCGGGCGCGACCCAAACAAGTGCCCAAGAAGGGTGTGCCGGAAATTGACGAGGGGGAAAGGACCGTCGAAAGGTCCCTGCGCGTCCTCTAAACCTTCGGCGTGGGTGTGTTTAGCATTAGCACATTTCAAGGGGCGGCCAAATCGAAACCATCATTGTGTACACAAAAATACACGTGCATTTTGAAGAAAATATAAAAAATACACGAAAAATACTAGGAAATACATGAGAATACTACGTAATTCATCAATAAAATGCTTGTGAAAAATACAAGAAAACTACCAAGAAATACATGAGAAAGACAAGAAATACAACGTAAGTGCACACAGTACGCGAGTCGGCCGCCCCTCGAAGCAATTAGCGTGGTACAGAGAGCAGTTCCGCAAAGTTTAAATGTTTTACCCGCGGATCGCTTTTGCGGAGGGCTGAAGAGAGAAAAGGGATTGTTTCGCAGCCGAGCAGCTTAACCGACGCGCCCAACTGCCCAGGCGAGCATGAGCATGGCTCTGTGCGTGGGTAGGCCGTCGGGCGTGGATGAAGGATTGATTTATTATTGCTCGGCTGTTTTTGTATATTTTTTTTCTCTCCTCTGTCGATTTTATACACTGTGAAAAATTGTCATAGGTTTACGGGAAAATTTTCCACGAAGTGGAATTGTAAAATTATGATCACTTATTGTAAAATTACAGGCAGTACCAGTACCTATCGACTTGAAATTCAATTCCAAGCAAGAATGGGCTGTCGTAAGTTTACAACATTTTTCGTAAGTCGTAATTTACAAAATAAATCGTAAATCTTCGAACATATTTTTCACAGTGTAGGGTAAAAGTACCAAACATGGATCAGGTACCAAACTTGGATCATTTCTGTTTGGCGGGCTCTAACGGCTGATTGGGTCGACTGAATTAAAAATTTCAAAGTTCCTCAGGTAGACGACTACATATGCAACAATATGTGTATGTGACATTTTATTGTCTGCTCGCTCCTCTGCCCGCTGGAGCTCTCCGAAAAACAGTCTGCACAACAGACCTCGTCAAAGCGCGCAAAAAGACAAGGCAAGATACATGGCTCTACTTATTTCCTATTTGTAAGAAAACTAACCGGAGGAAATACTTGGTACTCGATGAGAAGACACTTTAAGATATGCCTTTTAAGACTCTGAAGGTTTTGATCCTTTACCTTAAGTATTTTGAAAATGCGGGTAGGGGTAAAAACATAGAATTCGAACCGTCCTCAAGTAACTTCTTTAGTTTGCGCCTCAATATCAGTCATTAGAAATCGTTCATGCGTGATGCCACTTTGCACACGGCAAAATATGACCAAAATAAAGGGATTGATGCAAACAAACAGCACAAATTTCCAATAGGAAACTTTTTACAAGCGTTTACATCTTCCATTGCGCCTTACGAGAGGTCCGGGTAGGCAACCTGGCGCACACATCAGATCTCTTTCCACTCTTAGCGCCTTAAGGATCACGTGACTGAGCAAGAAAATACAATAATTTCAAAAGCGTATGTTTTAAGTTTATAGAACAGGTTTTAGGCAACATTTCTACCACGAATCGGAGGGCCTATGTCACGTGGTTAGTTAGGATATATAGAAAAGAATCGAATTTCTCGTTAAAGAAATGCCACTTTCCCAGGCCCTATATCAGCCCCGAAGATGCAAATGGGCGGAAGCAAGTTGTAATTTCGTGAGCAGAATAGTGAGAGAAACACGTTGGTATGAGAAACTATTTATTTCGTAGACAGACGAGCCTGCAAAACGTATCCAAACAAGCCTAAGTTTTGATCCATGTTTGGGTCAGCGTCCAAACATGGATCAGAACCCCTAAAAGGGGGAAGGGGTTGTTTTGGGATAAAACAAAAAAAGTTGCCCTCCCCTAACACTGTTGTGTATCACATATGTGAAGGACAACAGTCTAGCTTGGTGATCCATGTTTGGGTACCCCCACCCAAACATGGATCAAAATTGGAGGTCATGGAAATTCCCTATAACTCCGAAAGTATTGGAGCAAGGAACTTTATTCCCTCAGGATATCTTCCCTGGGGGTTCAAACTACACACCGATGAAAAAAAATTATGCTCATCACACCTTTATCGATCCTAAAACTGTGGTTTTCCGAAAAATGATCCATGTTTGGTACTTTTACCCTAATTAAACTCCGCGCCACAAACGGGTGGAAGCGCCGCCAGCCTGTCTGTCACAGTGCCCTGGAGGCTCTCGGCAGCATCTCAACAGCAGTACGCTTCCGATATGTTAGATTTGGCAATATTGAACGCTTTCTAGGTACGTCCTCCGCTATCGAAATCCACTTCTCAAAGCCGCGCGCGGTAAAGCCCCTTCCCCTTACAGTATATCCCCTAAGCGCGGTCATTGTATTGCTAGGGATACTGTTGCCGGTGCTTTGTGTCGTCTCTCCGACCCGACCCGCCCCCCTAACCCTGCCACACCCCACCACGCCCCACGCCCTGCTACACCCCACTCGGCACGGACAGACCACGTCTAACCTGGTCATGGTCCCACAAGGCTCAAGAAACCACTTGATTTGGGAGACACGACACTTCACACTCTTCCCGTACTTTTATGTTTATATGTACAAATTTAAACGTTTAATTCTTCTTATAACACAATTTTGTGCGTTAAAAAAATGCTCGAAATCGTGAGAATTGATGCAGAGAAGTAGATCAGTTAAAATGTTCCCCCACAAAAAAAGGACAAATCGACGCTCATATTGGGGCGGAAAATTCCGCTGTGGGCTTTGCACGAATAATGAGAGATAGAAATACAGTTAGAGTGCATTACACTCTTGGGTTGTCATTTTCACCCCCACCGCCTCCTCCGAACATTTATCATCGATATCAAACAAATGTCTGCGATGTTGTGGTGTGATGCTGGTGTGGAACAATATTCCCCAACGAAGTGTCACATCACCGTAAAACTTTTCCGTCGACGGTTCATTCTCGCAGTGTCGTACCCGACATACATAATAACGTGCGTTCACAGCGAAGGGGCTGTTGGAGACCCCTCGTGCCGCCCTGACGCTCCAACGCAAAGGTCACACTGCCTCGCCGAGGAGAGGAGAAGGTAGGAGGAGAGGAGAGGAGAGGAGAGGAGAGGAGAGGAGAGGAGAGGAGAGGAGAGGAGAGGAGAGGAGAAGCCCGCTCGTCCTGAACCATCCCGATCGTTTCGTTCCATCGCGAGCCTCGAGTCTTCTTTTCTCGAGACGGCCCCGCCCCGCCCCGCCACGCCATGCGCTCGTTGTCACCCAACTCTTTTCACCTCGTGTCCCTCGACACTTTGGAGTCTTCAACCAGATGTATTTCATTTCTCCCCGCGAAGCAATGGCCACTGGCTCAGCCATCCGCCGATGGCAAATATACACTCTAAGCCCTGAGGGACTTTTTAAAGCACCATTTTGTCTACAGAAAGTGATATTTTTGTGCACATCTGAACCAAGGATACAATATAAATATCCTATCCAGAAAAGAACAAATTGCATCTCTCTCGTCGACAGATGCAAAGTTTTCCATTAACAGAACGTGAAAAATGAAGATTTCTATATAAACCAGAAGTGCACAAGAATTTCACTGTCAATAGTCAACAGTCGTCCCTCCCCGCATGGTACGTACAGCCTGAGCCAATGCCCCATAAAAGTATTTATTTTTATTATTATTTTCTTTTCTTTCGTTGTTTCCTCTGCTTTCGCGGAGGCGGCACCTCCATTGTGAAGAGTATGCATTTTCGCGCGAAAGCCCTCGGGGGTTGGGGCGCTGCGGGGGGCTGCGGAGGGAGACGCCTCCCGCCGGGCCCCGGGCCCGGGCCCCACCCGCCGAAATAATCCAGCCGCAGCCTGACTCTGATTGATGACCCGATTGCTGATGCGGCGCGCCGGAGACCCTCTCGGCCCCGGACCCGGGCCCCGCCCTGCCCCGTACCGGACAGCAAGTAGTACGGCCCCACCCCGTCCTCTCAACCCCACCCTGCCCCGCTCTGCCCCCCCCTCTGCTCCCGCTCTGCCCCAAGGGGCGGCTAACTCAGTATTTCTGTGTACACTTACCTTGTATTTCTTGTATTTCTAATGTATGTTTTGGTATTTTTCTGGTATTCTTGTTGAATATTTCTATGTATTTCTGTGCATTGTAGAGTATTTCCTTGTATTTTTAGTGCATTTCTAGAAATACACAGGTATTTCTGTGTATAAGTTTTTTTCGAGTTGGCCGCCCCTCGCTCTGCCCCACCCTGCCCCGCTCTGCCCCGCTCTGCTCCGCTCTGCGCCGCCCTGCCCCGCTCTGCCCCCCTCTGCCCCGCTCTGCCCCGCTCTGCCCCGCTCTGCCCCCCTCTGCCCCGCTCTGCCCCGCTCTGCCCCGCTCTGCCCCCGCTCTGCCCCGTTCTGCCCCGCCCTGCCCCGCTCTGCCCCGCTCTGCCCCACCCTGCCCCGCTCTGCCCCGCCCTTTCCCGCCGCACGCAACACGCACCGCACCGCCGCAATCAACAGCAATCAATCGACTTGCGTCTGGACGGTGTGTGGTCCAAAGTCCGATGCAGTCCCGTTGAAAAGCCAGCGGATCCGCTAATGCTTAAATGAGGACAGTTTAAGGTTGTTATGTCCCCAGCCCCCCCGTGATTACACTTTAAGAAATAATGTTTTCTTGTTTCGACTTCGTTGTAACCGAAATATAGGTATGGGGTAACGTTTATTGCCACAAAATTTCTTGAAACAAAATTACCACTTTTTCACGCGTGGTGCTGTCGATGGGGAAACAACTCTGAAATTTTTGTACGCCTCGTAATTTAGTAAAATTCAGAAAATTTGGAAAAATTCACAAAATTTCTTTAAAATGCTCATTTTTCAAAAAAAAATAAAAAATAAGCTAATGACTCAAAATTTTCAATAAAAATTCAGAATAGTTCAGGAAAATTTACAAAATTTCACAAAATCTGTACGCTAACATTCAGAGCTGTTTTCCCCTCGGGTGGTATTGTCTTTACCTCCGAAATGGTTCACTTTGCCGCCGGCTCTGATTCTGGGTTGTCCCGCGCCGCCTCGGCCGCAGGTGATCGTGGCGGCCTGCGGCAACGTGATGGTGATCTGGATCGTGCTGGCGCACAAGCGGATGCGCACCGTCACCAACTACTTCCTCGTCAACCTGTCGATCGCCGACGCCATGGTGTCGCTGCTCAACGTGACGGCCACGTACGTCGGCATGCTGCACAACAACTGGCCGTTCGGCCGCCTGTACTGCAAGCTGTCCCAGTTCGTGGCCGTGCTGTCCATCTGCGCGTCCGTCTTCACGCTCATGGGCATCGCCATGGACAGGTGAGTCGGGTCGGGTCGGATCGGGTCGGTTCCATTATCACCTGCCGTAAATCTGCATGATCAGCGCGGCGACGAGCAAACGATTCTACGACGACATTTTTATGACGCCCGCCGCCGCCGGCGTCGCAGCGGAGCCATTCTCTCAGGTCCCGCGCCCGCCCGCGCCCCGCGCTAGCTCGGCGGTTTCTCCCGCCCAGCCCCGCCCCGCACAAGATCGCAGCACCCCCCGCCGCACCCTCCCGCCCCGCCTCACTCGCCAAGTCTCATGCAACTTTTTCACGCCTCGCCCCCATATCAGCTGCGCGCCCGCCCGCCCGCGGGCCGAGGGCAGGGTTCGGCCCGGGGCCCCTCCGCGCGCGGCGCCGTATGAATGTGAATGTGAATACGCGGCGGGGTGGGTGGGGGCCCGATGCTGTTCTCGCCCCGCCCGAATGTGAATCCGGAAGCAAGGGGAGAACGTGCTGCGCCAGGAGCAAAAAGTAATAGTCGCCCTCGGGGACAGAGGGAAGGACCTGCGAGAAAAAAAAGGAGAGGGAGGGGAGCCTTTATGGGGTCCGCTCAGGTTCGACCGGGCGCGGCGTGGCGTGGCGTGGCGTGGCGTGGCGTGGCGTGGCGTGGCGTGGCGTGGCGTGGCGTGGCGTGGCGTGGCGTGGCGTGGCGCGGCGGGATGTCACCACGCTCAGCTGTTAAGGTTACTGCGCATCCCAGACGTCTCGCTCGCAGCTGGGAGCTCGCCGCTGTTTACAAGCACCCCCTGCTGCTGCTCCTTCCCTGCGCGCCACGGCAGCCACCCCCCTCCCTGCGCCCTGCACGCGGCCGCCCTGCCGTCAGTATCCCATCTTCTGTCCTCCAGAGTCCCCGTGTGACACGCTTGTTTAGGGGGAGGGGGGAATGCAGAACACTGAGAGAAACCTTGTAGTGATCTCAATTCTCCAGCCGTAGCGCTTCGACACTGAAATTATACGTATACAGTGGCAACAAGAAAATGTTCAAAGTTCAGCAATGAAAGACTCAGTACATACGCGTGTAAAGAGCAAGCATTTTTTTTTCGGAAGCAAGAAAACCACGCGATGTGTAATATGCCGCGACAGCCGCTCATACCTCATATTTCCCACCACTTTGCATTCAAATTTCTCGGAGCGGTGCCATGTGTGCAGAACCCGCCTGCGCCCGGCCAAGTTTGGACGACGGCGGCGGGCCCGCGTCGCCCCCCGCTCCGCTTCACCTAGCGCCTCTGCCACACATCAACGGCTCCAGGGTCGCTCCAGGGTCGCTCCAGGCCTTCGGGAGGCTCCAGGGGCTCCAGGGCGGCTGTAGGGCATTTTTTGGGCGGCATCAGGGCAGTTTGAGGACGGTCTTCCTGAGGAGGTCGGCTTCAGGACAGATCCCGCGGGTGAACCCAGGGTGACGCACGGCAAAAGGGCCGCTCCAGGGTGGGTGAAGGGCGTCTCCCGGGTGTCTCCCAGGCGTTTACCGCGTGATCCCTATGCAGGCTGCGGGTGGCGTTGTGCCGCGCCTCTCAGGGGTAATGAGCGAGTGGAATGCCGGGGCTGAGCCGGGCGCGGAAGGGCGGTGCGGGGCGTGCTGGAGTAGGGCGGGGTGGCGTCGGGTGGGGCGGGGCTGGTGACTGTGTAATGCTTCTCCACATGTGGCTGCGTTGATTCACCCACCCAGAAACGAGGGAGGAAGAAGGGCTAGTTAAGCCCGGCTGAGCAGAGAGAGGAGGAACGGCGGGAGGGGAGGGATCGATGCTTACGTGCACTGTTAATCGAGGGCCCCTGCCATCCCTGCCTCTTCTTCTTTATGCAAATCAGAACTCTGAAAAGCGTTCCGCGCATTTGAAACGCGTGTGGCAGGGGGGGGGGGGGGGAATGGGTGGGTGGTTGAGCGCTTGACCACCCGGGCCATCCTACAGCAGAGGCGTTGCGGTTACCGTGCGGGAACACGCCAAAGCGCTTGCACGCCACTGACTGCCCGCCACGCCGCCCCGCGACCAACCAGTGCTAATCCCGTTTAATTCGCCACTGTAACGAGATTATGGCGGCGTAGCAACCCGCTCCGCCCCCGCGCTCCGCCCCGCCACACCTGCCGAGCGCGCCGATCCCCGGTCCGGCGTCAGCCGTCACCACTTTTTCCTCTGCGGACGTTTTCTCATTACGCTGACTGCGCAGGTGGGCCTGGCCGCGCGCCGCGCGTGGGACGCTCCCCGGGGAGCGGGGCCCAGGCCCCGGGGCCCCAGACGGGCCCGGCTGCGCCTGAGCCGAGCGGTGATCGCTTTTAGCTGGTCGCCTCTGGGGGCTGCGCGGGCCCGACCGGGCCGCTGACCATATAGACTGATTCAAAAGAGCACCCTCCTTCGCTCTGTCTGCTCTCTCTCACGCTTATACGGCACACCCCGTGAGCGCGAGGAAGAGAGCACTGAAATCAGCGAGTCATGATTCTCGTTCCCATCATACGAGTGAGAATTTGAGGGCAGTTTTATTTCTCTCTGGGGAGTGAGAAATTTTTCCTCGCTCTATTTGAGAACGAAATTTTGTAACCCCGCCTTAATAAAGTGAGGATTAGTGCTCAAATGAAGTGAGGCTGAAAATAGAGCGAGGCTTCAAAATTTCTAGCTCGAAGAGAGTGATGTTAACAATTCTCACCCCTTTTAAGCATAGAAAAGTGTCCTCACCCGTTTTGGGAGAGAGATTTGGATTCGAGGGTTTGCAGAGAGAGCGAGCAGGAGGGAGAGCGCTGAATCAGTCTGCGCCGACTGCTGATTTCAGCTTCGAGTGGGATGACTGCCGCCAGCGCGCGGGGACCACGCGAATAAAGCGTGTCAGGACGGCGCAGGTAGAGCGGGGGAACCCCATCATACCGCCGCTGCTGGCTGGAGCGGGTCGGGTCAGGCCAGCCAACCTTTTGTTGTTGTTTTTTTGTAACTAATACTCGAATAGCAGACGTTGTTTGGATTTGGAGCATGGTCGCTGGTGCACTGCTCCTGGCCTTAGCCAGAGGGTATAAGTTGGGTCAAAGCCGAGCTGGCCACTGCTCTACTGCTCTGCGGCCGCTTCGACATGGAGGTCTCGCCGCAGCGCCCCTGCTATACCGCCCCGCCCCGCCCCGCCCCGCCCCGCCCCGCCCCGCCCCGCCCCGCCCCGCCCCGCCCCGCCCCGCCCCGCCCCGCCCCGCCCCGCCCCGCCCCGGACTGTCATCGGGACTGCAGGCCACCGTGACTGCGCTAGCTGCGCTGCTCGGAGGGAAAACTCAGCTTTGCGGGAATGCTATATTCACTCGATTCGACGGCGCATTTGGGAGCGTTGCCGGCGAAATTAATTTATTGATTTGGCCGCGACTAATTGAAAAGCCTGCTCCACTCTTCCCTCGCGCACCCTCAGTCATTTTCTCACCCTCTCTCACCCTCTTTCACACTCGTGGCTTCGCCGGGTGCGCCCTTAGTGGAGGACTCTTCTCGTGATCGGAGGGAGAGACCGCGAGAGATCAAATGGCGTGGTGACTTAAAGTCTGAAATTGGTCCAAATGAAGCCGCAGCTGCAGCAGGGCTGCAGTGCGCTGGCCGCGGCGCGGACACCCGTGGACAATGGCCTGGACACGGATAATGATCCCATGTTGCCCCGAAGATAACAAAACTTAGTCCGTGTCTTTTTTCCCTCACCGCTCCCCCCCCCTCCTCCTCATCTCATAGTTTCTCCCGCGCCAAAGAGGGCGAAATAATAACTATCCGTAATGGCGCTGTAATTTTCTTTATTGCGATTTGTCGACACCGGCTATCGTTTGCACTAAACTTTTATGATCCCTCCTCGCCCCGATCCGCTCCGTTCCTCCCACCCCGCCCGCTCCCTCCCAGCCGTCTCGCCGGTCCCCGCATCCCCATCCCCAGACCACCACGTCGTACGCCTTATTTTTTCCCCACTGCTGCCTCCGCACGCTTTTTGCTCGTCGGTCGGGGGGTCGCCTGTCGCGGCCCATTAGGTTCGGCTTTCCGTGCCGTGCCGTGCCGCGCCGTGACGCGCCGTGCCGTGCTGGTCTGGTTGCCGTGTGTGTCTACTATATCACTCGAGGGGTCCTCCACTTTAAATTCAAACGGACAGTACCCCAGTTTGTTTTTGTTTTTTTTGGGGGGGGGTATTTTTCTCAATGTTCACTGATTTTTTAAATAGTTTTTTTTTCCTGAGTTTGCTGATTTCGTTCTTGTTTTTTTTTAAGTTTATTTTTACTGACGTTTTTGAGGATGTGCACTAATTGTTTTTTTAGTAAAGTACCCCTCGCCCTCCGACGACGGAGGTATGGACCCGGTCGCGCACCCGTTACGGACGAACGAAAGTCATCTCATTCATGTCATGTCACGGCGCGCGAGCGCGCGGCGGGCTGCGGGCACGTATATTACAAGTAGATTTATTTCACATTATTATCACCGTCTCTTAAGGGAATTCCACACAAAATGCGTTTCCGTCCCTGCCTCTCTCACTGGGACGGAGCGCTGCTGCTGCTGCCTCATGCACTCCTCACCACCTCCCCCTCCCCTACTCCCGGCTCTGCTGCAGAGAGGCATAGCAGCAGCAGCAGCAGCAGCAGCAGCAGCAGCAGCAGGGTGATTCCGAACAGCTTTGAGTGGTGTCCTCTCGCTCGCTTCTCATTCCCTGTGCTCCACGAGTGCAACAAGGACAGAGAGACGGAGACGAAACCACCGTGTAGAATCACCCTACAGCAGGTAGATCCTGGCTGTCAGACCAGGCCGTCGTTGAGATGCGGAGCTGTCTTGTCCTGAGCGCGCGGCGTGCATCCTCGGAGCGACTCGACGCGATGCTTCTCCTCCCCCGCGACGTCAGTGTGAGCGAGTGACGAGCTTGTCGGCCTCGAGGAGCTCGCGCGGGTTGGGGCGGCGGCTGCAGGGATAGAGGCTGTTTTAGCGATTGGGAACCGATGCGGGGCGGGGCGGGGCGGGGCGGGGCGTGGGCGGGGCGGGGCGGGGCGGGGCGGGGCGGGGCGGGGCGGGGCGGGGCGGGGCGGGGCGGGGCGGGGCTGAGCTCTGCCATCCGGGAGCGCTGCGGTGTGGTGTGCGGCGCGCTCACCGCAGCCCAGCCGTCATTAACTTCGACCCCTTTCAGGACCCCCGACGCGCGCCAATGAAAATTTCAGAACTCATTAAATACACTCGTATCGTGTGGGCGTATGAGGAAATTTTGCAAACGAAACTACTTTGCGAGAGAAAATGACGGCAGGCGAATAATATGTCGAGGCCGGAGCTACAGCGGTTTTGGAAATTTGTGGCAGCTGTTGCAAAGCCGTGCAGGCAGGCGGGGGCGGGCGGGCGGGCGGGGGCAGGAGGGCCGTGTAGAGCGTGATCTCATGAATTATGGAAAGACCACCGCCCTCTCTATCTACTAGAGTCTCTATCTCTCTCCCACATCAAGCCGGCGGGACACGAGACGAGGAGACAAGCTGGTCATACCGCGCCCCGCCACGCCCCGCCCCGCCCCGCCCCGCCCCGCCCCGCCCCGCCCCGCCCCGCCCCACCCTGCCGCACGCACTGGCGTGCACGCACCTCCGCGCACCACTCCGGTGTGTGGTGCCCTGAAAGATTTATCACGCCGCCGGCAGCAGCAGCCGTGATGATGTTGATGTAGTGCTCCGCGCGGGCGCGCGCCTTGCCGCGCCGGGCCGGGAGTCGCATACACTTTAAACGCAAAGAGTCAGGGGGCGCGTGCCCGCATCATGTCGAAATTTTTCGACCATAGCATCGCGTGGAAGACAGATCCCCATGGTCTCCCTTTGACTAGAAGTATCACCTGGACCTGGGGTCGTGGTCTTTCCAGGACGCTATAAAGTTTAGCAAGGTGGGAAATAAGGCAGGGGATGGGATGAAAGGCGCGAGGGCGCCCACTTTCCTCACTCTATATTCCTCCAGCCCCGTGGCCTTTACGGGCCCACTTTTTGTAAAATCACGCCAAAGTGACACTCTCAGGCGTCCGGGTCCGGTCCAGTCCACGGCGCGCCGCCCACACGGGACGGGTCTCCCGGGCCTCCTCAAGGAGGGGGTGGGGAGGGGGGCTCAAACCAGAACAAAGAGGAAGTCTGTGCGGGAGAGAGAGAGAGAGTGCGCACGATAATGTTGTGCCAACCCCCAACCCCTGCATGCGGGGGAGAATATGAAAATCAAGAATACAGCCAGAGGGATTCGAACCTCAGAAGATCGTGTAGTGACTTTTTTCCTGGCCAGCGACTCTAGCCATTGAGCCAAACCGCTCTGTGATGCAGTCCAGCTCGTTCTTGTCGCTGCCAAGAGTTTTGTGCACTGTTTCGGTTTCGGCGCGAAGGAATCGTGGCGGCACTCTCTGTCTCTCTCTCTCTCACACGCGTCTCGAAACACGCTCGAGAAGAGTTCCCCCTCGCGGCGGTCCCCTAGCAGCTTGGCCTCTTTTCTTTGGCCGGTTGTCACACGTGGCAGCGTCGCCGGGGCGGACTGCCTCCTCAGCGCCTCCAGGCCTCAGAGCAGCGCGGCACCCTCCCCGCCCCGCCCCGCCCCGACCCCGCCCCACTCCGCCCCGCCTTGCCACACCGGGCCCCCGGGTCCTTGACTTACTGCCCCCCGAGGCGTGTGGGCGCCCCGCTGCCCGCACCGAATGGACTGGACAGGGCGCAGTGGGGTGGAGGAGGGGGTGGGTGACGGCGCCGGCGGCGCGCGCGCCCCGCACCGGGACTGGCTAGAGTGTTACCGGAAGAGCCCTCCCCCGTCCGGCCGGAGGGCTGTTGTCTGCTTGTTTACTGCCACCTGATACGACCTCGCCGGCCCGCTGCCCGCCCCGCTGCCGGGACCCCCGGCCCAGCCGGCCCAGCCTACACCACAGGCCCATAGCGCGCTCCCCACTCCCTGGGGCCGTAAACCCCTCTAAACGATGGCGACTGTGCTGAGACTAATCTTAAGACATGCGGTCATTTGCAGCTCAGAATGCAGTTTTTTTTTCTTTGTTTGTGGAGAAGCTTGTATTTATGAATGCAACATTAATAAAGGCGGTGTTGTAGCAGGGCGGGTATGACGTAAACATGAACAGTACACCCACACGACTATATTGTGTTTGATGATTCTGATGAAAGGGGCTTAATCTTGTTTTCTTGCTTTCCTTTTTTTTCAGTGTAGTTCTTTCGAATTTGTTTGGCGTCGTTCGACATGTATTGTTTTTATTATTTTCTGCTGCGTACAAGAAAGCCATGGCATTCATTTTATCGGGCGTCCAATCAGTCATGGCGTTGGGTTACGTCAAACGGGAGAAGGGGAGGGAACTTCTGCCCTCCCGCCCCGCCCCGCCACGCCGCCCCCGCATCCCGAAACTCCGCCCCCGCGCGACCCGAAAGACATTTGGCAGCTGAAAATTCAGAAAATCCCCTTTCATTCCTAAGACCAACAAAGCGCGCAAAACCACGAACGTCTGACCCTCGATCGAGAGAGCACAGCTCATGGAGGGGAAATTGGGTGAGACGCCGTTCGCCGCTCTGCGCTCCAAGAAGGGCGCGCGGCCAATGCCTCCGGTCCGGACTGCGGCGGCCTCCGATCAGCCGTGGCCTTCAGGCACAGACAATCTCCAGGCAGCGGTAGCCCTCAGGCGTAGACACCCTCCGGATAGGGAGACACATCCTCCAGTCAGCAAAAGCCTGCTTGTATGAAATATTCGGAAGGGTTATACGGGAAACTTTTTCCCTGGGAATTATTGTCGTTAAGTTCCGATATTAAATTGTAAAAGTCTGTTGACTTATCGTTCTTTAACAAACACAAATAGCCATTCGCAATTTTACGATACAGATCGTAAGTTGAGAACATCATTTGTCAAAACAAATTATGGAAAATGTTGTGAATTTTTCGAAGATATTTTTCACAGCAAGCAGCCTATATTTGAATGCGTGCGTACAGTTAATCATAAAAGAAATGTGCTGCTCAATATTATTCCTCCTATCTTCCTGCACCTGCATGCGTTATTCAATTAAAACATTCAAAACTTATTTTCTCTCGAGTCAAGGTTTAAAACAAATAGAACCGCAATGCGTCTCCCGTCCCGTAGAGGCGGAGCGCCTGTCGGAGACCTGGTAGGCAGACCCGCAACACTCTCCCGACGAACGGGCGTGCCTACCCACCGGGCGTTCTCCGAGAGGAAGCACGGGGCGCGTGGCGAGAACGGATGGGTGGGTATTGGGGTACAGAGAGCCGAGAGGCGGCCGGTTATGTGAATTTTATCCAAACGCAACGACGAGCCGTCCATCGCTTCGGCGGGGTGCACCCCCACCGCCCCACCTCCACCCCCTTGACGTTAGCCATTTCTGCTCCCGTGTGACGGGCCGCGCGGCCGCCGCGGCCCAGCAAAGGGGGCCGGCGGAGAGACTGATAGCCACGTGACGTGGGTCGGACAGTGCGGGGCGGGGCGGGGTGGGGGCAAGGCAGGATGGCTCGTATACTGAGCAGAGACGCGGGATTAATGCTGTCCCCGATTGCGAAATATTCCTCTTCCCTTCTTTTTTATACCCTTTCCGCTATCGCGTTGTTTTTATTTTTATTTTATTTTTTATTTTTGTTTTTGCAATTAAACATTCAGTCAAGAGCCGCTCCGTTTTTTTTTATTTGTTGGTCTCATTTTGAGGAAAATTACAGAATATTACGAATCCCGGGAGCAATGACACATAAAATCTATTGTTGGTAAGTGATATTCTTAAGGGATCGAAAAGGCTCAAAATTTAAGTGCAAATCCACTCTAGAAAGTTTTGGGATTCCACAATAATATCTCCGAAGCGATCCAGGATCGGGAAACCTTTCTAAAAATTTTGTTAAGAAGAAGGCTCTCCCTCACCGCTCTCCCAGGGTCCTCCGGCTCCGGCAGCCCGCGGAGCTCCCCTTTTTCTCCCGCTGGTCTACTCACACAACGCCCGCGCAATTTCCAACCCGATCCAGATGAGGGGACGAGGAAAAGGATCGGCCCCGCGCGTGCGGGGTCGGGTGGGGTCGGGTGGGGTGGGGTGAGGCGGGGCGGGGTGGGGTGTGGGGTGTGGCGGCGCGGGGCCCACATCCTCAGAAGTGCCTCGACCCCTCCCAGCCCTCCCATCGGATCTCCATCCTCCCCCCCCCCCCTTCGCCTCCTCCCCCGCAGACCGGATGCAGCTTCGTGCCCGATATTTTATTGCAGCTTACCTGTTTTCCTCGCCGCTGCCTTGGGAGTGTTCTCCTCTCTTTTTTATCGGCCCTCGCACGCTCAACGTGTGTACCTGACCTGACCTGGACGCCTCCCCAGAGCCGCCGGGTAAGCTTTATGTCGACTGGACTCTCCTCTCTCCCCCTCTCCTCTCCGTAGACCTATATGCGTGGTGTCTTTTTACCTTAAAAAAAAATTTAAAAAAAAAAAAAAAAAACCAGAGGCGATGGACCGGAGAAAGGGGGTCAGGGGGAGTAAACGAGGTCGTAGTCCACACGTTGGCAAAGGAGGAATCCCTAAACCGACCAACAAAGCTGGATATAATCTTCCCGGTATACTCTCTCGCTGTCTCCCCCCCCCCTCTCTCTCTCTCTCTCTCTTTCTCTCTCTCTCCTTGACGACGTGCGCGGCACAGACTCCGTTGCCGCGTCATAAATTGCACTCCCATCGTAAACATAAAGGGTGGGTGCCGTTATGGGGTTAGTGTTGCCTGCCGTGTAAAGAAAAGTCACTCTCAAAACGGAAACAAAAAAACAAAATAGTAAAAAAGAAAACAGAAACCAAAATTGTTATTCTCAAAATTATTTCCCAGAATTTTTTTTTCAATTTTAATATTATTTCTTGGCTTTGCCCGCGAGGGGGCGAGCCTTCTTGGCCCGCCCCTGCTTCACTCTATTTAAGTTACGGCCCCCTCCCCCCTCCTCCCGTCCTCTCAGCTCCCCACACGAGAAAAGACGAGCGCTGTGCTGAGAATAGTGTTTTATCTTTATCCATGGATTTAGGCTGGTATGTCTCTCCATGCCTTATCCGACAGGGGCAGCAGGGTGGAGCTGTGTGCGGCGCGTAGCGTAGGGTAGTGTCGGGCGGACGTGGAACCTTTGCAATGAATACAGGGATTGAAACCATGCTGCTGGCTGCTGAGGCTTTGCTGCTCGCGCTCCGCACGCACACACACACACACACACACACACACACACACACACACACACACACACACACACACACACACACACACACACCACATACCCGCTCCGCCCCGCCTTATGCCCCGCCCGTCCCGTCCATTCCCTCAGAGCGACACGTCGTGAATGACAGAGGGGAGGTAATGAGGAGACCCAGCAAAGGGACAAGCCCAATGCAAGCGGCACCGAGGGGGAAACAACTCTGAAATTTTTATACACCTCGTAGTTAAGAAAAATTCGGAAAATTTCGAAAAAAAAATCTGCGGAAAATTCAGCAAAATTCGGAAAAATGCGGAAAAATTCTGGGAAATTCAGAAAAAAATTGGCAAATCCAGGAAATTTCACCAGAATTTAAGAAAAGTTCAAGCAAATATCGCAGAAAAGAAATTATCCAAAAATTTACAAAATCCGTACACTAATAAACTTCAGAGTAGTTTCCCTCTCGAGCGGCACCGACGCGACTTGCGACACGCCCCCTCTTCAAAATGAGAGGAAAAACAGGCTTCCCGTTCCGCTGCAGCGCGCTCGCCCGAGCTCCAGCCCGCACCCCTACAGCCTAGACCGTCTTTCCCTTTCTGTTTTATTTTATTGCTCTGTCCATTCAATCCTACGCGGATCCTCGCTCGCCTCCCTTAGACCTTAGATCTCGGAATGTGTGAGAGAGTGAGAGAGAGAGAGAGAGAGAGAGAGAGAGAGAGAGAGAGAGAGAGAGAGAGAGAGAGAGAGAGAGAGAGAGAGAGAGAGACGCAGAATGGAGCTCCGACAGCTGCCTCCTCAGCTTGCGTGTGCGCTTGTGCGGGTGTTCATGTGCGTGTGAGTGCCAAAGAGATGAGGCTTCCGCTCATGAAGAGGGAGCTATAGTACAATCATGATTGCACGGCACGGTCTATTGTATAGAAGAATATCTTTCGTCTTACTGCTTGCACTTTATACAGCGGAATACTTATTGTCTTTGTGGATTTACCATAGCGTAGGTTTCTTCTCTTCGCGTGCGCCCCTCCCTCCTGCTTCTGCAGGGCCTCGTGGAACTCGTGCCACGTGCCGGCAGTGTGCGTGAGTGTGTCTTCCCTGATAGCGCAGAGGGATGGGCCGGCCCTAGGCCCTGGCACCGGCACCGGCACTGGCACCGGCACCGGCACCAGTAGACTGATTCCGCATGGGACTCTCATACCTTCGTCCTTGTCGCACTCATGAGCAGGCACTGCCATTGGGCGGGAGAGAGAGGACCGCGTCAACCTCCTATAGGTTGATGGCCATGAGAATCAAGAGAGAACACTACGAAACGCGGTTTGGATTCGGAATCACCCTGCTGACAGTGCAGTGAGCCGGGGCCGGCTGGGCTATGCGACGCGACCTCCACCCCGCACCCGTCTCCCGCCCCCACCTGGCTTCATATCCTGCAGCAGCCGCCGACCTCTTCTGTCGTTTAAACTTTGCGACCCCGCGCGCGTCCTTATACGCAGAGCAGGCGGTGGTGTGTGCGGGACTGCGAATATGCGGTGACAAACGGTTTCTCTATCAGGATTCTTTGTGGGAATACACGAAAAAAAAAATCAATCCGCGCCTGAGCAAAAACAATTAGCAGTCGTACTAATTTTAAGCGGTATGTGCGCAGCTAATTTTTAAGCTCCCGTGACTCTTTTCTAGCTATCCTGCTACCCATTTATTTTTCCGCTGTTTTAAGTTTTTACCCGTGGTGCTAATTTTTCACATCATCTAATTTCACGATTTTTTTTTTCTTTTCCGTGGAATGAGTTGTATTAGAGCAGGTGGTGTAGTAGAGAGCGGGTCATGCGCCTGCGGCCTGCTGCGCGCTGTCATGCCTACGGGCCTCGCCATCCTGCTGCGCCCTGTCGCGCCGCCCCACCGTCCTGCTGCTCGCGCACTGCGAGCCTGTCACGATGCTGTAACGGCCCTCCATGGGCTGCGAGTGTGGATGTCTTTACGGCTGCACCACGTCACAGCTGCGCGTGTTTGGCGCCCGAAACGACTCTGCCGTCCTGTTGTGTAACAGTGCGAGTGCAGCCCGCTCCAGCACCTCCAGCCTCCAGTGGTCCCTCCATTGCCTCCGGCACCTTAAGCAAGCACCTCTAGCCCTTCCGGCCCCTGCAGCGCCTCCAGCCTCTCCAGCCCCTGCACCCCACCCCTCCACTCCAAAAGCCCCAGTCGCTCCCGTCGCTCCCAGTCCCGTCCCTCCGTTGGAATGAGGTAGTGATTGCGAAATAAGGCAATAAGGCACGGTGGCCCCGGGGCCCGCGAGCTTGCGCGAGCCCAGCCCCATCCATCAGCCGCTGTCTCTTTGCGGCGCGGCGCCTAGAGGGCGCGTGGCGGGGCGGGGCGGGGCGGGGTGCGGCATCCCGCAACGGTACCCCCCCCCCCCCTTCTCCCCCTCCGCATCCGCCTCGCCCCCGCACCGAGCAACGAGAGGGCCTTAATCTACAACCCCCTTCTGCCCCCCCTCCCCCCTCCTCCACCTACCCAGCGCGGCGCGTCCCAGCCGGGCCTCAAGGCGCGCCGCGCCCTCCCCCGGGCCTCGGTACAAGGGCGTGAGGCGCATTAAACAGGCGCTTCCCTCTGTCGTTTTGCGCCACGCGGCCCGCCCTTTTACTTTTCCTCTCTCTCTCTCTCTCTCTCTCTCTCTCTCTCTCTCTCTCTCTCTCTCTCTCTCTCTCTCTCTCTCTCTCTCTCTCTCTCTCTCTCCCTCTTTTCCATGTCTTTTATCTCTCCCTCTCTCTGTGCTGCCCAGCGCGGGCGACACACCACAAAGCTCGCGCCTTTTGAATCCAACGTTATGCCCCGCCCCGCCCCGCCCCGCGCCTCGTCTCACAACGTGGGTGCTTAGTTGGCCATTACAACTGAACGGCGCGCGAATTTTTTTTTTTTAGGCCCCCGTTAGGGGTGCCTATTGCTTTCGCCAGAAAGTTTTTTAGGCCCCCGTTAGGGGGGCCTATTGCTCACGCCCGTGAGTTTTTTTATTCTTGACGATGGCCCCTTATGGACGCAGCCGATCGTGCCCAAGCGATTCGTACAAAATTTCAATGAAAAATAGTACGAAAAATTAGAATTTTTTTGAGATAGGTTTGATGCCCAACTCTCTGTGCGGTTTTTGCATAAAACTAGTTTGCATCCTTAGTTTCTATGGTAATTGCGAGCCGAGCACCCTGTGCCGAGCCAAAATCGACACCCTCCAAAATGCTCTGCCCAATAGAAATGTTTCGCGCGAAAATCCAGCCAATAAAAACGTCCGCCTGTTGCTTTGTACCTCGATATCCAAAAGTGCCAACGCGAGGAGTGGTCACGTCAGAATCGTTTCAGATTCACGCCATGTCAAAGGGTTCACCACCAGGAGACTTTCAAACGTGACCACTAGCTAGCCGCTGCGGCTCTTGATTGTTGGCTGGGACTGTAATTTCGCCGTGGGCGGGGCTTGTGACAATACTGCCAACCTCAGAGTAAATCCTCAATTCATGTTTTCACTGAAAGATACAAACAGGACAACCCGTGAGTTCCGTGTTAATGCGTGGAGGCTTGCACCGTTGTTTACTAAAGGCCTGCAACATCATTTTACGTTGTTACGTAATCTAAAACTATCAAAATATATTTTGTGTTGGTTTGAGTGGACACCAAGCCGGCGTTGTTTAGAGCTGGCCCGCTCGGCGCCATGTTTGTGTCTTAAATATGAGGCGGATAAAATTCACGATTTGGGCTCTCACAGAGAGTTTTGACCTAATATTTTTAATTTCTATCTCATTTAAAGGTAAGTGTGTGGCAAATTTGAAACTAGAACCCTTTAGTTCTTGCCTGGTGGTTCGATTTAGTGGTTGCCAAGCGCGTTGTTGACAGCTAGCCCGCCCGGCGCCATGTTTGGGTTGGAAATGTGAGACGGATAAAATTCACGATTTGCCTTTGTGTTTGCCTCTGTGTTCCTTGTGAATGTGTAGTGGCTTCCATAACTGTGTGTGCTAAAGGCCTGCAACATAACTTAGCGTCGTCACCAAATTAAAAGCTTGCCAGCCAAATATATTCTAGGTTGGTTTGAGGTGGGACGCCGTGAGGCGCCGTGTCGCCGGCCCCGCGCCGGCCCGCTCCAACCATGTCCGCCACGGCCGGGGGCTGAGGCTCTCACCTCGTGACTTAAAATCATTGTATAAAGTTATCAAAACGTTGACAAGTCGAACTGAATGCGTAAATATTGTTTCTGCGCCAGCAGAAAACGTTTTGGTAAGTTTGACTTCAATCTGGTGAACAGAACTCTTGAAATGGTGTGTATTTACGTAAATAATTTTACGAATCCTATTTCTTTTACCTACTGATTAAACCTCCTTGAAACTTTGGGAAACGATTTCCGCATATCTGAAACTGCCTCTTTCACATTTATTTCGGCTGTCTGACATATTGTTCAGTTAAAATAAATTGTCGCTGGGGCGTTAGTGGAGGTCCCAGCCTAGAACCATAAAAGCGACAGGACTGGGCACTCACACCTCAAACGCGTCTCGTTCTGTCGGAGGTGGTGGCGCCTCCCCCAGCCGGGCCACCGGCCTTCTTTTGTTGAGTGGAGGTCCCAGCCTAGAACCTAGAAACGACAGGACTGGGCACTCACGCCTCAAACGCGCTCCGTCCTGTCGAAGGCGGCGGCGCCTCCCCCAGCTGGCTGCGGATTGTCTAGCCTACGTTTTCCCTGCGGCCAGGAGTGCCAGCGAGCCGACCCCAATCGGCATTGTAGCAGGCTCGGGTGCTCGGCCCCTCTGCCCCTCCGCGTGGCGCGCAGGGGAGGAAGGAGGACCGTGGTATATTCAGTTACGTAACCAGAAATAAAGAAAAAATAATTGCTTAATTTTTGGGACTTCTGTTTAGCGGTTAAAACCTAGGGGGCCGTTTAACGCGTTAGCGTTAGAATTTTTATTTATTCTTGACGATGGCCCCTTATGGCCGCAGCCGATCCTGTCGTGGCGATATATACAAATTTACAATGAAAAATACTTCAAAAAATTAGAAAATTTTTGAGATAGGTTTGATGCCAATTCGTCTATACGTTTTTTCATAAAATCAATTTGCATCATGTGTTTCTATGACAATGACAAGCCGAGCCGGCAGGCCGAGTCGAGCCGCCGGGGCGGTAACAATCACCACCTTATATTTCTGTACTCCAAGCCCATGTTTTCACTGAATGCCTTTATTTATTTTTCTCATCTATACAAGGAAAATGTGAATTCCTTTCTAAAAAGTTTGTACGAAAACGTAATAATGTTCATTATTCAGTTGTAAAACTAGGCGTTGTTGATAATAGCTAGCCCGTTGGGCGCTATTTTGTGTGGCCAAATGCACATTTTAAGGTAAGTGAATGGAAAATGTAAGATTTGCACCCACTTTTGTATGATTGGTGGCTGCATTTAGTGCTCGTCCAGGCTGTGTTGTTGACGGCTGGTCAACATTTTTTAGGACTTCTGTTTAGCGGATAAAATTCGTGATGTGATTCTCACAAATAGTTCTGACTTAAGTTCTTTCTCATTCTGTGGCTAGTTTTAAAACCTAGGGGGCCGTTTAACGCGTTAGCGTTAGAATTTTTTCCTACCTCGGTCCGATCTTGTCCCGCGTCTCTGCCGGTCGGCTCAGCGGTGGTGCGGCTGTGAGGGCACGCGGCGCTCACGTGGCGCCACCTGCAGTGGGGCTCCCCGGGCCGGGAGTCACCCCGGGGGCGTCGACGGAGACTTTGAACAAATTCACGTCGTCTCCGCGTCACCTCCCATATGGAGACAGTCGTCTACATACTAAATTCTTATGAACTTTTTTGATGCGCAACCACATATTTCTGTAAACATGCTCCATTTACGCATAATTTTGTGTGCAACAGTTTAAAAATTTGTCCATAGTCTCCTTATTTTATTCATAGTTACGGGCACAACATTGTGCGCAAATAGAGCATGTTTAGAGAAATCTGTAGCTGCGTATAAAAAAAGTTCATAAGAATTCAGTTTTTTTCACGGGTCGCTGAACTGGCTCTAGAACACATATTTCATTCTTCCTGGCCGCAATTATCCCATCGGAGAGCGGAGGATACACTGTAAAAAATAGTTGTCAGGAGACGAGAAGTTGCGCGACGAGCACGTTGTTCTCGAACAAAGGAGTTGTTTTTAGTATTACACTTAAAAAATATCCGTGTGTTCTTACCATATGGCCCCATACAAGAAACTGATGTGTATGGATCGGTATGGATGTGTTGTAAAGTAACAACGAAACTGTTGTTAACTTTTTAACTAACACATTTTGTCGTAGAACAGCGAAGTTTGTAACTAATCACCTTTCTGCGCAGTAACAAGACAGAAACACGTTTTTGGAATGAATGAAATTTTTTAAACTCTTGACCTGCGACAAAAAGTTTGTTAGTAAACAACATAAGTTGTTTAAAAAGTTAACAACACTTTTGCTGTTAATCAACAACAATTTTTTTTATAGTGTACGCTGTATACCCGCGTAAGTAACGATTGAATGATTACAATATTACAATCATTATACATGTTGCCCGAAAAATTGGAATAATGAAATCTTTCGATGAGCCAATGCAGGTAAGGCATTGCTCAGGTGTCAGTGCACTTGGACGATGTCGTCAGCCTTCTTCTCATTTACCATTACCATGAGATGCGGACCGGTCCGGTCTATACCGCTCTTGTTTCGCGCTCTTTCCAAAACGTGGACGAGACGGAATGGAGCGTAGCGGGGTGGAGTGGAGCGTGGCTGGGAAAGGCAGTAGGCGCTCCGCACGTAACAGCCGCTAAAAGTGACTTCCGCCGGGCCGGGCGGGCCGGGCCGGGCTGGGCCGCGCCGCCCACCAGCCACGACCGCGGTGCAGCTGGCATCTCGATAGAGGTGCCCCGGGGCGCGGGGTTGAAGCGGGGCGGGGGGGGTGGGCAGGGGTTGGGTGGAGCGAGACGGGCGGGGCGGGGCCGCCCGGTGCGGTTTAATGGAGCTTTTATGTGGCGCACGGGTCATCACCGCCGCCCCGCCCCGCTACGCCCCGCCACGCCCCGCTGCAGTCAGTGCACTAACGCGCCCACTCCAGAGCGCCCCCCGCCTCCGGCACCTGACCGCCCGGCCGACTGTAAACGGGTTAAGCCGCACGGTGGGGCAAGCCGGGCAGTAAGGAAGGTGTGACCCCACCCCACCCTGCCCCACCTCACCCCACCTCACCCCACCTCACCCCACCCACCCCACCACCCCACCCCTACCTCACCCGGTGTACTGTGGAGGTATAAGGGCCTGCTTTTACATCGCTCACTATGGGACTGAAAGAGAGTTATTCTCACTCTCCGCTCTGGAGAGCGATATTGTGGCCGCACAGGGCCGCACACCGCCTGCTCTCACCTGCAGGTGTGAGGGAGAAAGACGCATCTCCGCAACGCTTTATACGCAATGGGCCTGTTGTATATTTGAGCCATGGCTGCGGGTCCGTTTGGCGCAGTGAGGAGTGAGGCCAATCATCACGGCCCTGGCTGGAGATTTTATTTCTCCAGACGCACGCCACTCGTCCGCCGCTCTCGCGTCGTTCTTCTCTCTCTCCCTCTCCCCAGGCTCAAGTAAAACAAATATCTCGGCTCTTGTAAAAAAGCTTGGCCGGGCCGGGCCAGCAGGGGGGCGACCTATGAAACTGCCTTAAAGAAAGTTTTGTCGGCGTCGCACGACATGAAGGAAAATTATAATTTGTCGTCTGTATGGCTTAAGGTGGGGAGGGGCGAGGGCGTGGAGTTTGAAAAGGTCATGAGACACAGAGGGGGAGGGGGAAAGGATGCTGTGGTAGGAGGAGGGGAGGGGGGGGGGCGCTGGCACCGCAAGTCAGCACGGGTAAATAGGGAATGAGGGCCAGCCGAAGAGGCGCCAGCCCCCTCCCCCTCCCCCCTCCATACTTAGCTGGAGGGGCTAGCAACAGGCTCCACCACAGCCTCCTCCTCGCGGGCGGGAGGCCTGCGACCGGACGGCGGACTTTTTCTAAACCCGTTAACTGGAAAGGTCACCGTCGCTCGTTTTCTTTTTCTGTCAAGAACGTACCCCCGTTACGTCAGCTGTTTCGCATCATAAACTGTCGCGTTGAGTGAGACGGCGGCCGGACGGGGGCAGAGGGGGTACACGGAACCCGAGGCGGGCACCGGTCGGATATCCGTTTTAGCGCCTTGACATTTAATGAGCCTGTCCTGTCCGACTTGCATTTTTGCAAGGCAGGCGGGCGCGGCGCGAGAATGTCCCGCGGGAACACATCACAGGCGTCTCACCGAACCACCTCTGCTCCCGCTGCTGCTGCTGCCGTCGGACCGGGACCGGGACCGGGCCGCCATGATGACTTGGCATCTTTCATGAAAAATGAGACTTTTGGCGCAGAAGCATGCCGTGCTCTCCGCCCCGCCCCACCCGGACCCACCACGGCCACGGGCCGCCGTTTCGTCGCCGCTGCCTTTTCTTTCGCGAGAGACGTCGTGTCGTAACATTCTTTTCGACTTTGAGCCCAACAGCGGGGCGGGTCGGAGAGCGGACTCCGCACGGCTACCTGGAGTTGGAGGGTGAGAGGGCAGCCCGCTGGGGCGGGACGGGGCGGGGGCGACCAAAGTATCTGACAGTGTTTCCCAATCCAGTGACTGCGCGTGCAAACGGATCGGCGCCGCGCTGAAACTTTTTTTGCCGACGAAAGGCGCGCGGCGGCGCGGGCAGGGCCGCGCGGGGCGGGGGTCGCGCGCGAGCGTGCTGTCGAGGCTTGGATAAGGGCAAAGTACATGGATCGGCTTCTCCGGAGCGCGTAGGCACGGGTCTCGGACGTTTTGAGGAGGCGTAGCGTAGCGCAGCGGCGAGCGCTTCCCGTAAGAAGAGAGCGGCGGGGCTCCCCCACCCCGCCGCTCGGCCGCCGGGCGGGCCCGGCTCCAGCGGCGCGCCACCGCAGACATGTTCGTCTTTAACACCCTCTGGTGCTTATTTCGTGATATTAACTTCAAATTGAATGTCATACCTCACAAGCCCTATCCTTTGCGAGCGTAATGACTCTTTAGCCCACTCTGTAGGACCAATACTACGGGAGTAGTTTGGTAACAAAGTGAGGCCGGGCTCTCTCGGGTGCCGCTGCCGCTGCGCTACGCTCCGCCTCTTCAATTCGTCCGGGACCCGTGCCTATTCGATTTTTTGGCTCTTTTCAACGCTCGCGGTTACCTGAGCTCAAAACCAACTTCATACCTGTAAATGCCAATCCTTTCCGAGTGTAATGAGTGTCTCGCCAACTCTGTAGACCCAATATTATGGGCGTGGTTTGGTAACGAAAGTACCTATGCACAACGGAGAAGCCGATCCATGTATTTTTGCCCTTATCCAAGGTCGAGGCGAAAGAAATGAGAGAGCGGCGCGGCCAGCACGGAGCGGGGCGGGGCGGGGCGGAGCATCGCATCCCAAACCGAGCTTTGCTCTGCCTCCGCTCCACTCCTCACCCCCGCGCTATTGGCCCGGGCGATAATTCAACTTGGAGAAGTCCATCTCCAAGTGTCGTGGAGCAGTAAAGGAGAGCTGTAGTGTGGCGAGAGAGAGAGAGAAAGAGAGATATTGGAGACAGAAGAGGCGGGGGTGGGGGTGGGGAGAACACGAAAACGGGAGCTCACGGGGTAGGAGGTAGGAGAGGGAGGGAGAGGGGGAGAGAGAGAGAGAGGAGAGAGAGAGAGAGAGAGAGAGAGAGAGAGAGAGAAGCACCGCGTGCACGAAGGGTGATGGACGCCTGATGAGATGGCGCCCAGCTTGCGCCTTGTCGGGCCCGCAATAACTCTCTCTGATCCGTGATAGCGAACGCAGGAGCCGGACAGCCCGGCCAAGCCCGGCCCGGTCCCGTATATTTCGCTTCTAAAGATGCATCTGCCGCTAAAGACGCCTTAATGACAGTAATGTCCCGGCCCACCCCTTTCTATTTTGGTCCTTTGCGATCTGCTGGGTGATTCCGCACAGCGGGTTCGTCTCTCTGTCCTTGTCGGCATAATGGGGCATGCCCATATAATGAGCAGGAGAGAGAACATTACTACGCGCGCCGCCCGGAATCACCCTCTGCTGCGGGAGCAAAGATGCAGGTGGCGCTAAAGACGCCGTAATGACAGTGACGCTCCGTTGTTGCAGGTACATGGCCATCATGTACCCGCTGCGGCGGCGCCTGGGCAAACGCACCACGCTGGCCCTGGCGCTGAGCATCTGGGTCGTGGGCTCCGCCATGTCGTCGCCCATGCTGTTCTACCAGACCACCGAGCTGGTGGACGGCGACCGCGTGCTGTGCTACGCCGAGTGGCCCGACGGACCCACCACCCGCAGCCACCAGGAGTATGTGTGAGTATCGTGTGGGGGAGATTATAGTTTTAAGTCACGTCCTACGTCACCGTCTGCGCAATCTCTGCGCTCTCACAACTTGTAACCTTCCCCCGACTCGTGTTGCGCCTGCTCCAGCTACAACGTGGTCTTCATGGTGGTGACCTACTTCGTGCCCATCATGCTGATGGGCTACGCCTACCTGCGGGTGGGCATCGAGCTGTGGGGCAGCCAGAGCATCGGCGAGTGCACGCAGCGGCAGCTCCAGAACATCCAGAGCAAGCGCAGGGTGAGTGGCTGACCCCTCCAGAACATCCAGAGCAACTGCAGGGCGAGTGGCTGACCTCTCTAAATCATTCAGAACTAACGAACGGTGCTCCTCTAGAGTACTGTTACTGTAACCGCGCCCACTGTGAAAAATATATTTGTAGATTTACGATATATTTTGTATATGACGACTTACGAAAGAAATGTAGTAAATTTACGACAGCCCTTTCTTGCTCGTATTTGAATTTCAAGTTGAAAGGTAGTGCTTTTAATTTTACGATTTGTGATTGTCATTTTACAACTACGCTTCGTGGAAATTTTCCCGTAAACCTACGACTATTTTTCACAGTGCCTTTAAGATGCTGTAGCGTTTTAAAAATGATTCCGGACAGAGAGGAAGAGAGAGGGAAACAGCCACGACATGTATTCCGTCTCTTTCTGCCAGTTCGGTTTTCCTCATTACTCCGCGCTGCGCGAGAGGTCGAAGGTGCGGGGCGGGGGCGGGGGGCTATTGGGCTGTAGGTCTGCCACGCCGCTTTGCGGGCTTTCCGCAGTGGCAGTGCGAGGCTGGGGCTGGGGGGCGGGCCGCGGGCTGGACGGACGCGGGGGCGGGGCAGGACAGGGCGGGGCGGGGCGGGGCGGAGTCGTTCAGGGCTGGCGCAGCTCCTGGGTATTAGATTCGGGGAGAAGGCAGAATAGGGGGCCCCGCGCCGACCTCCGAGCTGGCGTGGGCGAGACGAGAGGACCCGACTAATATTCGTAATTAATTAAAGAATGGGGAAGCGCTCCTTCCGGGTCGGGGCGGTGGTGGGGGAAGACGTCTCCCGCAGCGGGTCTCCTCTCTACTCTCTTCTACGGGTTGGGATAGAATCACGTTTACTCTTCTTTACTTGACGACCGCAAAGCAAAATCGGCATTTGGCAGATCTCTCTCTGTTTGTTTTTGTTTGTCAATATGGGGGGATAAAGTTAGGTAGAACGTCGTGGGGCAGCCAGCGGGCTCCGTCATCAGCCCGGCCCCGGCCCCGCGATGCACTTATAGTTCGTAAAAGTCGTAGTGAGAAACTGAACCTCTGAGGGCCTGTATGCCTTTGTCTACCCGCTCCAGACGGAAGACGCGGGGGACCCGGGCCGGGCCCCATGGGTAGGCAGAACCAAAACACTGTTCCGTATTTCTCTGAGACGCCTGGCACGCCCGCCGGTTCGAGTGCAGGCCAGCATACCTACCGTGCTCCCTGGCGGGCTGGGGCTGGACCGGACCGGACCGGACTGGAGCGCGTAAGGCTCTCCTCCCTAGTTATTTTTTCATTTTCCCGACGGTAAGCGGATACTATTCTGTATGCTCTCCTTGGTTCTCTTCTTTGGAGCCGGCCCGCGGAGGGGCGAGGCGTGCGCCTGGCGTGCGTGCCTGTGAGCTCCAAGGGACGCGTTGCGCGCGCGGCCGGGACAGCAGGGGGCGGGGTGGGGTGGGGTGGGGCGGGGGTGTGGTGGGGTGGGGCGGGGCGGGGGTGTGGTGGGGTGGGGTGGGGTGGGGTGGGGTGGGGCGGGGCGGGGGTGGGGGCAGGGCGGGGGAGTGGGGCGTGGCGGTGACAGGTGGACCTGCCTGAACCATCTATAAGTAAGCGTCCGCCTCTTCAGCCCCCTACCCTGACCTCCTCTCTCTCTCTCTCTCCCCTCTCTCGCCAATCCGCTCTCCATCTCCCCCTGCCCTGCCCCCTTCCTCGCTCCCCCGCTTCCCATCTCTCCGCGATTGGCTCCACCCCCTTCTCTACGTTAACTTTCCACAGGGAGGGGCTCCCTCGTTAACCGTTCCCGACGCCTAAATTGACCCACAGGTTGGCACATAAATTAGGTTTCGCGCGGTGGTGGGCGCCGCAAAGAGAGAAGAGAAAGTTTAGAAAAGTCGATGGGCCGAGCCCGAGCAGGACAGGGAAAGAGGAGGGGGTGGGAGCGGATGGGGGCGGGACAGGGACACGCTGTCCGAGGTAAAGAAACAAGGGACTATAGGGAGAGCGAAACAAGAGCCCGTGCTATTGGTTTTATACAAAACGGTGCGACACGGTGAGGGTGGGCCACAAAGCGGCAGGGCATCCGATTACGCGCCAGTAGCAGCCTGCTCCTGCGGGCCGGCCCTTTCCGGAGCGGGACAGAAGCGGCCCGGAAGGTTCTCCAGCACCTCTCGTGGTGAGGATTATCGGTTAACAAGGCGTCGTCGAGTCGGTTTCCCATGCAGCCCCGGCAGTCAGGCGGGGCACCGCAGGGAGCCTGGGTCTGGTACCCGGAGCTCGGCTGGTCTCGGCAACAACTGATCTGCGGAGTGTGCTGGCTGGTTGGGTCAGGCTGTTGGACAGCCGTTGTGTGGGTAGAAAGAGGGGGAAACAACTCTGAATTTTGACGTATTCATTTAATGAATTTTCGTTAATTTTTGTGATTTTTTAACTGACTTTTTTTTTGAATTTTCACCAGAATTTTACCAAATCTTTTTGTGAATTTTCTGAAAATTTTCTGAATTTTCATATTTTTTTAAAAAAATTCCTGATTTGCGAGGTGTACAAAAATTTCAGGGTTGTTTTCCCCCGGTTTCCCCCTCGGGGCAGAAGCAGGAGTCAACCCTCGGCTCACTGGTAAAACTAAGGCGTATCCAAGGCGTATCCAACGCGTAGCCTTACGCCCCGTTTTCAAGCGTACTGAAATTACGCTTAAAATCAAGCGTAACAGGACTATCCGCTCCTTTTCGTTCATTCTAAATGTATGAGAGAATTTCTTTCGTACGCTTCATTTCGAGCGTAACGACTTCAAGCGTAATAACTGTATGCTTCATTCAAGCGTACTGTTACGCCTTAGTTTTACCAGTGCTGCCCCCGTTTGCCCCCTGGCTGCACCTGGCTTGGCTGCGCCCGGCTGCACCTGACTTCCGCTGGGTGCCCCTGGCTGCCGCTTTCTCTTCTCGTCTGCTCCCATCTTAACTTTTCCTTTAGCCGCGGGGTCGGCAGGCGGTAAAGGGTCAGACCCAGTCAGAGGAGCAGGGCAGGCAGGTAAAGGGGGTGTAAATCAGCTGCGCCCGCCCCACCCTGATCCCGGCCCGGCACCCGCGCACCGCTCACTCAACAGGTTGATCTCCTGAACCCCTGGCCTGGCCTGGCCAAGGTGCGGAGCGCGAGTTTGCGGCCCCAGTCCCCCAGTGGTAGTGGTGGGAGGGAAGCGGCATGTCCCCGTACCCTTTTTGTTCCCGTTCTCGTTCCATTCCCGTTCCACTTCAGTCCCGTTGTGTTCTCGTTCTCGTTCCATTCCCGTCCCGTTTTGTCCCCGTTCTCGTTCCATTCCCGTCCCATTCCCATCCCGTTGTGTTCTCGTTCTCGTTCCATTCCCGTGTCGTCCCGTTTTGTTCCCGTTCTCGTTCCATTCCCGTCCCGTTGTGTTCTCGTTCTCGTTCCATTCCCGTCCCGTTTTGTTCCCGTTCTCGTTCCATTCCCGTCCCGTTCTGTCTCGAATGAAATAGGCCCGGCCTCGGTCCAGCTCTTCTCTGCGCTGACCGCCCCCCAGCCCGGCGCCCTTCTCCTCATTGGCACTGCTATTGTTTTTTCAGCAAGGCGAGCGCCTCCCCGCCCCCGCTCCCCCCGGCTCAGTCTCCTCCGTCGAGGACAATGAGGGACACTGAAAAATATATGTTGGATTGCGGGGGAGTCTTGCACGAGTTTCAAATTTCGTAATTTTTCGTTAATTCCCAATGGTAAATTTGAAAAATCTCAAAGTAGTAGCTTTTCATCGTAAGGTTGTTCGGAAAGAATATTGTGCAAATAACCATTATCCTAATTTTAATGGGTTTTGTTTGCATTGGCAAGCTTTCGCTAAATAGCAGCTAATTTTACGAGCGCCCGCGCTTTCGTAAATTCACAAATGCGTCCGAATGCGTCCGTAGATTTTGAACAACAAATCTACACCCCTAACATTTGAATTACAGAAAAATAAAGTAAGGGCTCGGGCGTTGTTCTGGACTCGAGAGTAAAAGCTAAGCTGACACCTTAAAATTACAAGTTAAATTTCATGTTTAGCCTAGGTGTTGTATTTTAAGGTATATCATCTGCTGAAAAACACTAACTTGAAGCTACGAGTAAAGAGATGTTTCACAGAGCACAATAATTCGGTGTCTCAACGGCTCGCAGAGGCATAATTTATGAAGCACGAATGTTTTACAGCCAAAGTAAATTATCGTCAACAGTCTCGGGGCGATGGCCACTGGCCGCCACTGGCGCGGGGAGGCGCGGCGCGAGGCTACGCGTGGCGGGGCCGGATGTGCGCTCTGCCGGTCCGCCCGCCCGGCTTCCGGCCCTCTCTTATTTTTCTTCACTTTTAGCAGAGCGACGAAACACAATCCGAAATGTGCACGACAATGCATGCTATGCGGACGGGTTGAAAAAAGAAACAAGAGACAATAGGAACACAAAATACATTTTGTGATAGGAATGCGACTCGTTCTTTAGTTAGTTATGTGTCACATTGGTAGAAGTGTAAAATCTGAGTCCATTTTCATTTCAGATTTCAGATTTTGTTAGTGTGTGTAAGAAGAATTAAGTTTTGCCCGTGACACTCGGGCCTCGATACTCGATCCCTGCTCGGGCGCCCGAGGTTGGGGCACATGAAGGAGCGTGAGCCGACTAAAAATGAAAACTAGCAAAGAGTTTTCAAAATAATACTATGAAACGTGAAAAAAGCTTCATTGCTGACATTCTGACGAAGACTTCTAGTTCAAATCATTACAAGTTTCATGTCTGTAGGTAGTATGCTGTCTAAGGGAGAGGAGAGAGAGAGAGAGAGAGAGAGAGAGAGAGAGAGAGAGAGAGAGAGAGAGAGAGAGAGAGAGAGAGAGAGGAGCAGTATGAGACAGGGGGCCGGCGGGGGCGGGGGGGAGCGTTCCAGCGGGCTCCGGCTCAGGCGTATGTATCAGCACGGGCACGCATACCGCTGCTGCTGCGGTGGGTCGCTCTTAGCAAAACTCTTCGGCTGTCGCACAGGTCCTTGCCGCTCCGCACCTGTTCGCTGCTTGCGGGCCTTGAGAGCCCGGGGTGTAGCTGGTGAGGAGGGAGACGGCGGGGTCCCCGAGCGCTTCGGGCCGGGCATGCCGCGGTACAGTTTACAGTTGTAGTAGTTCCTGGTGCACGGGCCGCACCGGGCAGCGCCCCGCGGGAGGGGAGCTCCGACCCTGGGGCTGCTGGGGCGCTGCTGGGCCGGGCCGTTTGCCCTCCGCTCCGCACACAGCTGCTCTCCTCTCGTGCGGGGAGCGCTAACTGCGGTTTAACTTTCGCCAACAACTACTGGCAGTATACACAGGAAGTAAGTGCCGTGCCTGAGCCCGAGCCCGCCCGAGCCCCCCGAGCCCCCCGCCAGCCATCGGCACGATTATGCCCCGACCCGACCGGGGCCGGCCAGGCGCGCGATATCCGCTCGATCGCAAAGTTTTGATGTTCCTCAATCATCCGCTAGACAATGAAACCCTGCGATCTCTAGGCTGCTCGGCTTCCTTCCGCTACCATTGTAGCTGCAGCTGACGCGCAGCGCCATCAGCGGGGCTCACTCAACGGCCTGCAGCTGACGTACGGGCGTGGAGCACGAAACAACCCTTAAATTTTGGAATATCTCTTATTCATTCCGAAAAATTCAGAAGAAAAAAATGAAAGTTCTGCACACACCAAAAAAAAAAAAAATGGAAAATTCATATAAATTTTTAAAAATACCATTCTTTATGTCCGAAATCGACGGGAGATACTTACGCACGCGTGCTATGTGGTCGTCTGTCTGTGACGTGGTCGCGCCCTCTCTATCCACATCGAGAGGCTCGTCCAGCAGCCGGCCCAGCCCCGCCCCACCCCGTCCTCCGCCCGCCCCGCCCCGCCCCCGCCCCGCCCCGCCCCGCCCCGCACCCCCCGCTCCACCCCGTCCTGCCCCGCCCCACCGTTCCATAGTAAATTTGACGATACGTGAGAGTCGTACTTTCGGCTCGTCAAACTCGAATCTTTTCAACTCGCGCCATAGAGTGCGTTAGTGAAGCAGGAAATGAAGTGGATCGACCATCCATTCATTAATTCCAGGAATCGCAAACTGTTTTCTCGTGCACGTTGGCCCTCCCCCAGCGCACAAGTTGCTTTTTTTTTGGTAATTTCTTTTCTAACCGCCATATGTTGTATCGCTGCGACATGGCTCTCTTCTTCAACACCGCCCTCTTCACCTCTCTATCCATCCCGGCCCCCTTTCTGTCTCTGTTTATGTTGCCCACCCCCTCTCCTCCATCTCTCCGTAACATCCTGGCCCACTTCTGGAAGGACAATAGTGCATTCCCCTAGCCTCCTTCTCCGCGCTCCGCGCTCTGCTCCACAGTCACTTTCCGCCATACCGATCTTTGGGCTCCACAAACATGTCCCCCGCCGTCCCCACCGCCTCTTTTATACTCGTGGTTTCCTTTCGTCGGGACCGTCACGTCCAGCGATCTCTTTCCCGGAGAAGGGAAAGTCCAGATTCCGGCCTGCCCACCCCGCCCGGTCCGACATCTACGGCTCGGAAGAGCCCATATCACTAGTCCTACAATACAAAGCAAGAAGTACGAGCGACAGCGCAAAGACTTTCTGCAAGGGACTCATCGCGGACCCATTTTCAACGCTGCAGTCAGAGCATACAGAATTTTATTTTCTACTCTCTTCCTCCTCCTCTCTGGAGGATTGGACCTGGTCGTGTTTATTTAGCATGAGGTATAGGCAGAGGATTCGAGTAATCCAATTTACATCCAGCACTCCTACTCCGCCCGGCGCGGAGGAGAATCGAATGACATTCGCGAGCCGCTGATAAAATTCTATGCTACTTTCGAATTCCTGGGATTTGCTTTGAAAACGTTATTCGGGAGGACGTGCTGGCGCGGGCAGATTCTCGGGAGAGGTCTGGTCTGTTTCCTGCTTAACATGGGTGGAGTGGAAGCAAAAAGGGGGTAACAAGGAGAAAGGGTGACGGGGAGAGGGGAGAGGGGGGGGGGTCGAGGGAGACAGTGGACGAGACGGAGGTCCTGGGAGTCCCGTCTGCTTCGTTGGACGCTCGGTACCGTGGCGTTGCATGGGGAGGCGTGGGCGTGGTACGACGTGGCGAAAGCGTAGAGGCAACCCCATTCGTCTCTGCAGCAGCTCTACCGCAGTGCAGCCCTCATGCAGGACCTGCAGCAGCGTGTGCATGGACAAGTATTGGGTGTCGTCTTGCCACGCTCATCCCTGCCAAACTGACAAGACAGACGCGGGATCATCTGGCCACTTTGAAACATTCTCGGGAACATTCTCGTAGGTTTACGGGAAAATTTTCCACGAAGTGGAGTTGTAAAATTACGATCACTTATCGAAAAATTACAAGCAGTACCTATCGACTTGAAATTCAATTACAAGCAAGAATGGGCTGTCGTAAATTTACAACATTTTTCGTAAGTCGTAATTTAACAAAATAAATCGTAAATCTACGAAAATATTTTCCACAGTGGCGAGCGCGTGGATGCGTTCCGTTCACCCACCCTCATTGCGGGCGGTACCGCCATCCCCTGTAATCAAGCAGCTTCAGTAGTGCTCTCCGCCCATCCCTCGGGGACCACTCTTTTGCCCCGTGCTTGTGATATCGTGACTAGCTGCGGAGGATCAGCACATCAAAACACAGCGAGTGGGAGACGCCTCTAGCCTGCCCCGAGACGCCCCGCTACGCCCTGCTACGCCCTGCTACGCCCCACCACGCTCTATTGTGGAGGACCCACAGCACTCCACAAGTAGATGTGGTGTAGGTTGACGTTCTCCAAAGTCTCGATCGGGGAACAGCGATGGTGCAGCGGCCGCACGATGCTCGATAGCCTCTCGCCTTCGCGTCTCTCTCGCACTATCACCGCTGCTGCCTGCTACGGCTTATGTCTCTGTCACCTGCCTAAGGAGCCTGCGGAGAAGCTCCCCTCGCCGGCAAGTGGAGCTCGGCCTACGCTCTTCGCGCTAAGCCCGCACAGCCCGGGCCTATCTGAGTTATCCCGACGGGAATTAAAGGTTCGTCGTTGGTGCGGCGCTGAGGACTGCTGCTAATCGGAACTTGAGTTTGGTTTCAAGTGGCGCTTCGAAGGAGCTTCTAGGAGAGGGAGGAGAGATGCGAGATCGAGTGAGTGAGTGAGTGAGTGAGTGAGTGAGTGAGTGAGTGAGTGAGTGAGTGAGTGAGTGAGTGAGTGAGTGAGTGAGTGAGTGAGTGAGTGAGTGAGTGAGTGAGTGAGTGAGTCCGTCGTGATGAAAAGATAAATAGAGGGAGAGAGAGGGGGGGAGGGAAAGCCACCTAAGGAAAAGAAGGGAAAAGTAAAAAGATGAAATTGCGAAAAGAAAGAAAAAACGTTGCGAGAAAGGAATCTGCTGCGCCCCTCTCGCTGAAAGTTGCCGACATGTTCGGCATTTCAGTGCTTTCGTGATTTCCGGAAGATCCGACCGGGGCCCTTCCTTCCCTTGGCGGCCCACCTTCGCTTCTCGCACCTCCCCACCGCACGCCGGGCGACACCACGCCCCACCACGCCCCACCACCCACGCCACGCTTTCCTGCAGCGCAGCCTCTCTACTCCACAAGTGGCAGTGGCGGTCGGTGTTGGCCGACTCAGCTGGGTGCGGGGAGCGCCCGGGGGGTAGGCCGCTGGTGGACACGTGTGTCTGGCGGGCTTGCCTACCCTGGCTCCAGCAGGCGCTCGTGACTGTCGGGTCTGCCACCTTCAACTATAGTCGTTCCAGCATTACTTTCGTCTTCGGGATTTCACCCGAAGACAACTAACTTTGCGGCTTTCTGCTTGAACCAGACGGTCTTCGGGCGCGTCACGTGTCCACGTCCACCCACGAAGATAAAAAGTAATGCCGGGAGAATAATATAAAATACCTAGAAAAAGGAGACCAACTAACCAACCAACCAACCAACCAACCAACCAACCAACCGAACCAAACCAAACCAAACCAAACCAAACCAACCCAACCCAAACCAACCCAACCCAACCCAACCAACGAACCAACTAACTTTAAACCACATCTTTCCATGTTAAAAAGTTTACATGTAGAGATTTGATGTGTAAAGTCCCTGTCTTCTTCTCAGGTTTTCACCAGGGCCGGGAAAGGGATCCAGCCTCGCATGGAAATGTTTACCGGCGGAAGACTGGAAACTGGACCACCGGAGAAAGTTGAGCTGTGCTGCAAACACCTCGTAGCAGTTCTCTCTTTGTCTTACAACGGGGAGGGGGAGAAGGGCGCCCGGGCGGGGCGATGGGGGGTGGGGGATGGGGGGTGGCAAGCATCTGACCTTGGACCTTGTATAAACCTTTCTTGCGACGCCCGTGACCCACGTCCTTAGCACGGAGCCGGAGAAATGAACGAGGAAGTCGGAATCTGTGAGCGGGTGGTTGGGGTGGAGGGGTAGGTCTCTCTCCTACTTTTCACTACCCTTCTCTCCTTCAATCTTTTACACTCACTCTCTCTCTCTCTCTCTCTCTCTCTCTCTCTCTCTCTCTCTCTCTCTCTCTCTCTCTCTCTCTCTCTCTCTCTCTCACACACACACACACACACTCTCTCTCCTCTTAATTCCTCCTTATCGCCCAATGGAAATATTAATTTTCGATCACGGTCCGCGCAGCGGATGGGAGTTTGAATAGCTTTCTCTTGCGCGGGCTGCTGAAACGAGTCCTCTGGGTTTCTGCCGCGCCTCGGGGTTTCGAGCAGAGTAAACATCGAATAAAAATTTGTCGTACCGCCCATATCAATTCGTCCGCGCCGGCGCGCGGTTTTATCCAAATCCCTCCATTTACACGGCGTTTACTAGGGTTCGGATTAGTCGGACAGGCGGCCCCCACTAAGCGAGGCCAAGCTGACTAGGGTGGCACAGCCATTACCTTCCGGACTGTCCTGTCCCTGCCTATTCATCAGATGCCCCCCCCCCCTCCACATCACCTGAACCCTCCCCAGCTCCACTCTGCTGCCGCCCGGCCCGCTCCGGCTCAGGCCGGCCCGGCCGGGGCAGAAACTGTGTTCGCCTTTCAGACTGCGCTGCTCTTTGCCATCTGCAGGCAGAGCACCGACAAACTTTTCCTTCTCCCGTTCTGTTCGCCCTGCAGCCCAATCATGTGTGATGCCCGCGTCTCTGAGAAATGAGGAAGAGGGAGGAAGTTTGTTTAGAGAAAGATGGCGGGGTGAAAGTTTTCTATTTTTATTATTGTTTAAAATAAAGTTTGCGGTTCAGATATAAATATCGGAGGCACATTTCTACACGTCTGAGCGCCTTTCTGAAATAGCGCCCCTCCTCTCCACCCCGCGGCCCAGCCGGGGCGCGCTAGTGTCGCATCGTGTCTACTGAATGATCACAAATTTGCCCATATTTGGCACAGGCCGCTCAAGCACGAGCGGGAACCGCGAGGCGTGCTACGTCCAAAAACAAATAATAGTCACTGAAATATTTGTTTTACATCTACGTCTGTCTGTCGCGAACGGCACTATCAGAAATTACAACGGGAATTTTGACGGGATGGACCGGTCATTTTTTATAGCCGGTCTGAACCGTATTTAAATTTACGGGACGACCGTACCAGAAATATGCGCACATTCCCGTACATTCAATTCACGGACCGTCCCGTACACCAAAATTCCGTATTTTGTGTTTTATGACTCCCGGAGCATTTTGATGAAAACCGGCTTTTGGACCCTTTGCATCGACGTAGGAACGGACACCCCCGTGATTTTCTATTACGGATTCTTCCGTATTTAAGAGGTACGGACAGATCCGTAAAAAAAATTACGGTGCGTTCCGTAGTCATTTCCGTAATTTGCTACGGGATTTTTAACTGTGGAAAACAGCCAGGGTGGCTGACGGAAAATACTGTTCATATCTGGAAAGCCACCTCATAGGCACACCTACTCTGTTGCAGGTGGTGAAGATGATGATCGTGGTGGTGACCATCTTCGGCGTGTGCTGGCTGCCGTTTCACCTCTACTTCATCATCACGTCCGAGATCCCCGAAATAACCAGCTCCGCGTACGTGCAGGAGGTGTACCTGGGCATCTACTGGCTGGCCATGAGCAACTCCATGTACAACCCCATCATCTACTGCTACATGAACTCGAGGTGGGTTGGAGTGTGAGTGAGTGAGTGAGTGAGTGAGTGAGTGAGTGAGTGAGTGAGTGAGTGAGTGAGTGAGTGAGTGAGTGAGTGAGTGAGTGAGTGAGTGAGTGAGTGAGTGAGTGAGTGAGTGAGTGAGTGAGTGAGTGCAGGGTGTGTGGTTTAGAACATTAGAAGGACACTTTAAAGAAATGCTCCTAATGGTTTGACCAGCAACTAAGTGCGTTGTGCCGTTGTGCCAGCCGTACCTTGATGCGCCTGTACACAGCTCAACTGTGTGGGGCCAAATGGTGCCGGTATACCGGGGGTGGGGGGGAGGGGGTAAGTTACAAAATGAAAGTCACAATTTGAGTGACGAATGGATTCGACCAGCGCAGCGGAAACAACCTGCTGGTTTGCGCCATGGCACCCGCTGCTACGCTGCGACAGTCCAAGTACACCCCCCTAAATAACCCTCCCCGCCCCATTCCCTCCCCGTCTCCTCACCCCGACCGCGCGCGGGGACCGAGGGCGCTGAAGCAGATATTTGTCCTCGTCGCGCAGGATGCAGTAAAAAAATATTTCTTTAAAAAGAGGATTGAGGGCCCGAGGTGACTTTAAACCGTCACGATGACGGCGAGTAAAAAAGAAAGTAGTGTAATAGGGATTAGGTGGCGAGAGCGATGGGGAGAGATCCGGGCAGGCCTTGCGGGGACGACATTTAAACTCCTCGAGGAAAGCGCGTGGAGAGGAAAAGTTGGTAGGCGTCACAGCCGCCTCGCCCCGCCTCGCCCCGCCTCGCCCCGCCTCGTCCCGCCCCGCCCCGCCCCGCCCCGCCCCGCCCCGCCCCGCCCTACCGACCACGGACAAGACAGCTGGAACTTTACTCTCCAGCTGCCGCTTGCACTGCTCAGCCGCTGACACAAAGTACAGGGGCGGGGAAAAAGAGATGTGGGGAATCGACTTTCCGAGGACTCTCAGAGGAAAAGAACAAAGATTATTCGTTCTCGCAACCTCTCAGTGCTCTAAAGCGTTAAGGCCTCTGAAAAAGTATTAATAAGCTTTTGAAACGCATGGACATTCCACACCTACTGGAGCGTTTTATTGAATTTTTTTTTTTAACAGAGAGGCGTTGAAGATAAATTATAATACACCTCTATAAAGATGTGATCATCCAACCCTCGTCCTATCAGTGATGCCAAACCTTTCGGGTGGGCTCGAGCTCTCCTACATTGCCCTCATGCCCGCACTCCCTCGTACATCTATCTATTTTACTCTCTCCTGCACACATCCCTCTTCTCTACTGCCACCCATATATCTCTATCGGCTGTGGTGTGAGGAGGGATGGGGCAGAGCCCATACAGGGTTGCCACAAGTCAGGGAAAACAAGTAAATGAGAGAGAAGTCAGCAAATTTAAAAACGGTCAGTGAAATCGGATGACTTTCAAGTCCAAGAAATTCGGAATTAAAACTTTGAATCCACCGTATTTAAGAAATACTGTGGACAGTCACGGTTTGGTTGTTTGGTTTCCCTACGGCCACTGAGAGGGAAACAAATCTGGATTTTGGTGTGCTCATTTAGTGAATATTTGCGAATTTTTATAGAATTTTTATTAATTTTATTCACTTGAATTTTACGTAGATTTTTGTGAATTTTCTCAATGTTTTCTGATTTTTTCCGAGTGTTTGTGAACTTTTGTGAATTAGTTTAGATTTTTCTTATTTAGGATGAGTAAAAGAATGTCAGAGTTGTTTGCCCCCTCGGCCCAGCCCTGCTCTGTCCGGCATTGCACTACATGCTGCCGGCGGGCCTGGGCTGGGCTGGGATGGGCTGGGCTGGGCTGGGCTGGGCTGGCTGTGCCCACCGTGAGTAATGCTTGTGGATCAATCACGACCGTTAGGCCTCCATGTGTGTAGGCGTGGGGCAGGGGTCCTTAGCCACCACCTCCACCACAGCGACCGCGCAACCGCCGGCTCGCAAGCCTCCTTTCGGAGGCCACCACTTCGGTCATCTTTATTGGTCTCTCCCTAGTCCCCTGCATTTAGAAAAAAAAATCCATTTTAGCTAAATATATTATATGGACAGCTAACATTTAGAGCTTAACAAATAACAAGTTGGCCGTACCACAATACATTTAGCCAAAAGAGCATAACGTCCACGAATATTGCTAAATTTTAGCTACGTAGCCATATACAAACGTTAGTTACCCACATACAAATAATTTTTTTCTCAGTTGTGCCCTGGTCCCCTTCCCCTACACCCTCCTTTCTGCCACTGATGACCCGAAAGTTCGTTAGACACTGACACTGTCGCGATCGCCTCGTTAGCGGAGGCGGGCGCGGCGGGCAGCTCACGCCAATGCCCCGGGGCCGACAGCTTTTTAGCCGTGTTAGAGGCGAGCGCGCGCCCGCCGGTCCCGGCCGGGCACAACCGCGGTCCGGGCCGGGCGTCCGGGCCGGGCGCACCCTTAAAAGAAGGCGTCCATCCGCGTAAATGGGGAAGAAAATCTGCCATTTTTCTTGGCGGCTTTGCTGGCTACGCGCGCCCCGGGCAGCGGAGTTGATAAAGGTGCGGGGGGAGGGGAGGAGAATTCAATCCCTGTTCCCTTGTATCATAGAGGCCCAGGCCGGAGCATGCGCCGAAAAAAATTGTACGACACCTCAAAGTCATAAAACAAGGGCCAAATAGAACACAAAATGAATTTTGTGATAAGTATGGAACTCGTTCTTTACATAATTATGTGCTACAGAGGTAGGAGTGTAAAACGTTATGTGAGTCGATTGAAGACATTTTCATCTCTGATTTCATCACCGTTCGTGTGTGCAGGGGAAGTTTTTCCCGGGACACTCGCCCTTGCTCGTCTCGGGTGCTCGGGCCTTCTTCGGCCCTCCCGCTCGGGTCCGATTGTTGGGGCGCATAAAGGAGCGCGAGCTGGCGCGAGCCGACTCGGTCTACGACTAGACTCGGGGACTTAGAATGAAAACTCGCACAAAATTTGTTAAGAGTTCTCAAAATAATACTATTAAACGTTAAACAAGGGCCAAATAGAACACAAAATGAATTTTGTGATAAGTATGGAACTCGTTCTTTACATAATTATGTGCTACAGAGGTAGGAGTGTAAAACATGATGTGAGTCGAGTGAAGACATTTTCATCTCAGATTTCATCACAGTTCGTGTGTGCAGGGGAAGTTTTTCCCGGGACACTCGCCCTTGCTCGTCTCGGGGATGCTCGGGCCTTCTTCGGCCCTCCCGCTCGGGTCCGATTGTTGGGGCGCATAAAGGAGCGCGAGCTGGCGCGAGCCGACTCGGGCTAGGACTAGACTCGGGGACTTAGAATGAAAACTCGCACAAAATTTGTTAAGAGTTCTCAAAATAATACTATTAAACGTTAAAAAAGGTTCATTGCTGCAATGCAGAAGAAGGCTTCAAGCTGAGATCAGCGCAAGTTTCATGTCTGTGGGTATTGTGCTTGATGAGATTGAAAACTCCACTCATATAGTTGGGTTATGGGACTTAGAATGAAAACACGCAAAATTTGTTAAGTGTTCTCAAAATAATACTATTAAACTTGAAAAATAGTTCATTGTTGGAATAATGACCAGCGTTTCCAGTTTAGAATGGTATAACTATTATGCCTGTAGGTATTGTGAGATCTGAGATGAAAGTGTGGACAGTTAAGCGTTACACCCGACTGAGAACAATACTCGTTCTTTTCACCACTCAGGAGAGAGGTGGTGGTAAAGAACGAGTAAAAAGGTTCATTGTTGCAATGCAGAGGAAGGCTTCTAGCTGAGATCAGCGCAAGTTTCATGTCTGTGGGTATTGTACTTGCTGAGATTGAAAACTCCACTTATAAGTTGGGTTATGGACTTAGAATGAAAACATCCAAAATTTGTTAAGTGTTCTCAAAATAATACTATTAAACTTGAAAAATAGTTCATTGTTGGAATAAAGACCAGCATTTCCAGTTTCGAATGGTATAACTATTATGCCTGTAGGTATTGTGAGATCTGAGATGAAAGTGTGGACAGTTAAGGGTTACACTCGACTGAGAACAATACTCGTTCTTTTCACCACTCAGGAGAGAGGTGGTGGTAAAGAACGAGTAAAAAATATTTAAATAAATAAATAAATAAATAAATAAATAAATAAATAAATAAATAAATAAATAAATAAATAAATAAATAAATAAATAAAAGTTTGAAAAATTGGGAGGCCCCTACCTAACTCGCAACCTGCGAGCCCTGCCTGCTTAACTTTGGAGTTCTGATGGGATCCGGTGTGTTCCGGGCGACCACCACCCTACGGGAACGAGAAGTCCTCTCCGAAGAGTGTCCCCGCTAAAGGTTGGCGGCCTTGTTGACTAGGCACCACCTGACCGCTTGCTTGACCGGGTCAGTGGGTGGTAGAGGCAAGGCAGAACGATAGAGGGGGAGAAGAGCGGAAAGAGAAGTTTTTTGCAGACGAGTAAGCGTATGGCTGGTTAGACCTGTACTGACCCACTCCTGCACAGGCACAGATCATGGAAAAGCTACTTGCTATTTACTAAGGAGCCAAATTCATAGGCCTTATTTCTCCATAATGGACCACTCCCCGTGGCATTGGACGGAACTTCCTGGCAACTCTCTTTCGCTGCCAGTGAGGAACCAGTCTGGGAAGTGAACCCAGCCTCTAAGTACCGAGTCTCATGACACCCTGAAGCTTTTGTGGTACTAAGACCACTAGACCGTCGGTGATTCCGCTATGGAGCTCCGTTGAAATGGGGGGTTTGAATTCCACTCCAAGCTGTTGTCTTCAGAACATGGTTGGACGAAATTCAGGTCGGACAGCGCTTCTCTGGATTTCGGGGATAACACTTGGTCGGACAAAATTTGGTCGGACAGTCAAGCAACCAGACTCTAGCTGCACTGCCGCCCACGAGTGCTGCTTGGAAGGCAATACGCGTACGCCAAACTCATTGGAGTAAAGTGGTCTGCGTCTGCTTCTGCTGTGCTACGGTGTTGTGCAGCACGCAGGCCCGGATCGCCCAGATGCAGCCCCCGCCTCGCCTGCCCGCTTGACTCCGCCGGGCTCGGTCTGGTCTTCCAGAGCGGCGCGCACGCCCAGACATCGGTGCGGTCTGCAACCGAGCTGTTCGTTGTTGGCATGGAGAGCAGAGGGCGTACGGCGTACGCGAAATGCGAAAGAACGCCATTCGTCGTGTCGCACTGTCGCACGGGTCGCGGCAGGGCGTGGCCGGCGGGGCGGGGCGGATGCATGTGCTTTTAGCGGCGGCGTCCTTGGCCTCGCGGGTGCGGCGTGCCTGCCAAGCCCAGCCCAGCCGGCCTTGGGTGTCGCACAGCGGATAGCGATCTGCACCCCGGGTTCACCCTCACGCCGCGGCGCCGGCCCGAGGGCGAGGCTGCAGGGACGGGGGTGGTTGATGTAGGGGGCGGGGCGGGGCGGGGTGGGGCCCTCCTCTGGCAGGCAGGAGTGCTCCTCTTCCTTTTTTGTGTCTGGGTCGCGTTGCGCTGCGGCGCAAACACCACTAATAAAGGGTAGTGCCGGTGTTGGCGCTCTCCTCCCTATTCCCCTCCAACTCTCTTTTTTTTACTCGTTCTTTACCTTTTCCACATCTCTCTTAACCTAGAGGTGAAAGAACGAGTATTGTGCTCAGTGCGGTGTAAGTTAGACCCCATTTTCAGCGAAGAAATGGTAATACCTACAGCTATGTCTCTGCAAGCAAATTGTAGCTTTTTACCCAGTAATGAGTCAATAATAGAGGTTTTTTTCGAGTTACTAAGCAAAATTTTAAGAAATTATGAATCTAAATTTCGAACAGAGACGTTCGACCGCTCGCCGCGGGACCACTTTTATACCGTACCCATTACGACTTAATTACGAATGAACACACAACCAAATTACACTATTTGCCAAATAAAGTTATCACAAAACGTATCAACAATTTTCAACACTCTGCAGTTTCTAATTAAAAAGTAAACATTACATTCATTTGTGTTTAACAACATTGAGAGTATCAATGTCAACATCACCGATATGGGTGTACGCATGCGCGAGTAACAACGCCATCTATTGAGATATCCTGTAGTCATTATAAAAGTTTGTCTCAAAAAGAAAACAAACACCGCGAAAGGTTTGAACGTGGCTGACAACAATGTGTGTGTTAAGGACTCACTATCCTCACTATCCTGCTGTTGACTTACCATTTCTAGTTGAAAGCTAACATTATTAACGCAAAGGGTAAAGAGGTAAAGAACGAGGTTTTTCTTTTTGTATCAAACGCGTTTGATGCGTTTACAATCTACTTGTTTCCCTCGATCTCTCGATCTCTCTCTCTCTCTTTCTCTCTGAATCCGACCGCTCTGTCTCGCTCGATCCGTCTCCGTTTCCTCCCTCTGCTCCTGCTCCCCGCTGCTTCCGTCCCATTGAACTGGCGAGGGCTCGGCGGAATGAAGGGGAGCGTGGCGCGGTGTGGGTGCAGTGCGGGGTGGGGGTGGTGGGCTGCAGCGAGCGTAAGGCGGACCCGGCCGAGCATGTCAACGTGACATGAGGCGAATGCCCCGCCCCACCCCGCCTGAAAGTCTTGCGCTGCCCCAGTCTAGCTCACACAGCGCTTTCTTTCGCTCTTTCTCTCTTGCGCTCATGGCGAGGGGAAAGACATCTCTGAATTTTGGTGTTCAAATTTTCGTGAATTTTTGTGGACTGAGTTTTGGTGAATTTTTGCTTGAATTCTTCCTAATTTTTTGGGGAATTTTGTGAATTTTCCTGATTTTTTGTAAATTTTTCTGAATTTTCTATTATTTTTTTCTATTTTTCCCCCTGTTTTATAAGGTGTACAAAATTTTCTAAGTTGTTTCCGCCTGGTGAGGTGAGCCGTATAGGTGCGAGAGAGATAGAACTAGGAGAGCGCTCTTCTGAATCAGTCTGCTGGCTCTCTGTTGCCCGCAGGTTCCGTCGCGGCTTCCAGGCCTTCTTCTGGTGGTGCCCGTGCGTGAGCAGGCCGCAGACGGCGCTGTCGAGGAGGGAGGCCGTCACCTCGAGGTACTCCGTGTCCGGCTCGCCAGACCACCACACTCGCATCGTGCGCAACGGTGAGACCTCGTCGGGCTCACGAGTACGCAGAGTAGTGCTTGTTGAGTAGCCCTCCTCGCCCCCTTCCAGCTCACCCCTGCTTCTTTATTATTTTTCTAGTGTTTTTCTATTTTTTTAAAAAAAATATTAAGACGAAACGTCGTGGGTTTTGGGACGGCGGGGCGATGTGGAAGATACAATCGATTGCTCGTTGACGCACGCGCATACATGCATCTTAAAATTTGCGAATAAAGCATATCTGGGAGAACACTGGTAGAAATAAGGCGTCCTATCTAAGTGTATGGGAAAATTTGTTTCCTACGCTATAATGAGAATGCTGATGATTGCTATCAACATTTTTTCTTACTCTTTAATTTATCACAGTCATTATTTGGAGGGGGAAAAAATGTGCGTCGTGCTGCTGTGCGTCCAGCAGCCTCTCCGCGCGCCCCGCCCGCCACAACCCTCTGCATGCACTGTTACTTTTATTTTATTTGCTTCTCTTTCGCTCCGCCGTACTTTGACTGGCCCCGCTTTGCTCCACCCCACCCCACTCCGCCCCGCCCCGCCCCGCCCCGCCCCGCCCCGCCCCGCCCCGCCCCGCCCCGCCCCGCAGGCTCCACTCCGCGGCTGCTCGCGCCCGACCTGGTGCAGGACCTGACGCAGAGCATCGGCATGGCCACCGAGTCGGCGGCGCTGGTGGCGGGCGTGGCCTTGAGCGTCGCGCCGCCCCCGCGCCAGCCGCGCAGGCGCCGCCCGCGCCTCACCACGAGCAGCGTCGAAGAAGAGGACGACTACGACGACGGCGTGCTGGAGGAGCTCCTCTGGGACGACGACGAGGACGACGACGGCTGCCAGGGCCAGGGCGACGACCAGGGCAGGGTGGCCGAGGCCGAGGACAAGGTGTGACGGTGAGTGCGCGCCCCGCCGCGCCCCGCCGCGACCCGCGCAGGACTCGCCTGCACGACTCAGCGCTCCCCTCCCGCGGCAGCAGGTATTATCAAGGAAAGCGTTTTCCCCAATGTTCTTCTTAAAATCTCTCTTTCCCGTTTTCGCTGCAGTTATAACCGACTCCATCGTAATGATCTGCTCTAACGCTCGAAATAATAGTGACTGGGCTTCATTGTGATGCGCATGGCTTTTTACAGCACGCCCTTATGTAGACCACATTTTTTAAAAATTTTTATTTTAAATGTAAGTGTGAAAGAAAACACGTGCTATGACGACCACTCTGTTGTAAATACTTCCACGTTTCTACAGTTTCCTTTGTTTCAAATTCTAACTCTTTTTTTTGTTGTGGAAGAGCTCTAAAAAATAAATGTGTCAGAATTGTAAATGTTATGTAAAAACAAAACTTTAAACCTTAACTTGATGAACATATACATACCGTGGGCTGGAAAACCAAGCGTGTGTCTGTCGCACTCTTGGTTTACCAGAGCAAAATTTCCTTTAATCGGTTGCAAGTCGACCGTCAGTGTGTGGAACAGGCTTTTCTCACCCGCACCTCTGTTCACCTCGCACGCAGGGTCGGCGCTGACTCAGTTGACCCTGGCCGGGGTGGATCCCCACCACTTCAACAGCGGCGCGGCGGCGGCGCCCGGCTCGGGCCAGGTGCATCCCGGCCCCGTTCGGTGGCGGCAGCCGCCCTCCTGACATGAGGATCAGCGAGCCGGCAACCGGCAGGCGAGGGTGCAGACCTGGCTCTAGCCTCGCTCCAGCCTCGCTCCCGCCGGACCGCCGAGCTCGCCCACGACGCCTGCCAGAGGCTATAGCCGTCCTGGAATGGAACACTACTTGCGCCCTGGCCCCGCACCCATCTGCCGCACGACGAGGGACAAGCCGAGTTCCTCGTAGACGACCGCAAAAGTACAAGGAGGACGAGACAGTCTCGCTCGGTTCCCGACAGTTGAGAACACTTAAGCCCAGCTCTCTTTGGGTGGCCTTGTTTACAAACTTGCGACTTCATACGGTTCGCTGTATTAAAATTCTCACGAGGAGTAGAATCTCGACACAAGACCCAACAGACATCGTAAATCGTGACAATTTTGTCGTTGATCATTGCAATGAAGTACTGTATTATGAATGCGACTTTTGGGTCATTCGTGAGCTGGTTCTCTCACGTCAAATCCTGTTATATCGGTATGGCACTTCCCTGAGCGGCGCCCTGTGACCCCTTCGAAAATGACCACTGCGCTAAAAAATAAAACAGCTTTCTATGCCTTAGCAGCCTAAAAGGGAGGTGCTATACGAAAGAAAATGTTTCCAAGGTTGTTTGAAAAGATATTTTTTGTAACAATATTTTTCTTTATGCTATATTTCGAGTGAAGGTTCTGTGCCAATATGACCGTATAGAATTAAAGAACATAGAAATAAAACTTTTCAAAAGGTTCTTATGACTAAATGTATCTAAAAATGTTGGAAGTGTAAATAAAACTGACGAAAAAAATCAGAATTTGAGTGAGTACATTTCATTATACAGGCACGCATAGAACTCCACAAAACGGGTCCTGCAATGATTTGGAGGCAAAATTTTGATGCCTCTGATTCACTTTCGGAGAATTTCACTTTTGCAGGGATCGACTGCTGTTCCTAAATATGAAAATTTGACCAAAAATCGAAAGTCTCAGATCACGCTGAAATTCACAGGGAATCCTCTGTAGGCACTGCGAAACATATATTAGTAGCCAGAAGCACGATACCGTTCTTGGTTAGGGAGAAATTCGGAATCCTATTCGGGAAGGAAAACTCTTCCGCGCCCGCCGGGCCCGTCCAGGCGGGTAGATACAGAATCCTTTTCGCATCGGCAAGAAGTGTGCGAACCGACAGCCTAGTGGTTAGCATACCCGTCCCCCGTCCCAAACCAACTAGGCTGTCGGGACGCTTTTGTCGTGTTCGAATCTCGGTCGATCGTCCTTTTTTTTTCGAAGATTTTCGGATGATTTCACCCTCGGGGGCTGGTCTGGGGGTGCACTAGAGTCCACCTGGACACGATACCGTTCTTGGTTTGGGAGAAATTCGCTTTTTACGCGTGGAATAGTGAATTGTTCAATCGGCGCCTTATGGATAGGCAACCCATTCGACGCCAGCCCGCGCCTGCATGTTTGAGAGAAAATCGTGCGAAACGAGCCGTATTCAACCCGGAGTTCAGAAGAGGCGAGGAGGTAACCTCCTCGAAATCGGCTCCTGGTATCAGAAGATTTTCGGAACATATGTGATGCTTGCAGAGCCGCTGACAACAGAAGTCTGTGGTCTAGTGGTTAGAGCAATGGGCACCTGCTCAGAGGCTCTCTGGTTCGAATCCGAGCATCGCAGACATTTTGCTTTATTGTTTTTTTTGTTTTTAGCAACGGTCTTGGGAGAGAAGAAGAATACCTTTTTTTCTCTCGAGTTGTGTGATGCTTTAAATAGCTTACCCCTCGATGCATCTTTTTGGGCCCGTAAAAAAGTGACACGGAAAAGGAAAATTCTTCTGCGCCGCGCGGGGCCCTGTCCAGGCCGGTAGATACAGAATCCTTTTCGCATCGGCAAGAAGTGTGCGAACCGACAGCCTAGTGGTTAGCATTCCCGTCCCCCGTCCCAAACCATCTAGGCTGTCGGGACGCTTTTGTCGTGTTCAAATCTCGGTCGAAAATAATTTTTTTTCGCCGATTTTCGGATGATTTTACCCTTGGGGGCTGGTCTAGGGCGAACCGACAGCCTTGAAGTTAGAGTCTCCGTCCCCCGTCCCCCGTCCTAAATCATCTAGGCGGTCGGGACGCTTTGGAGCTCGTTTCGAATCTCGCCTGATCACTATTCTTTTTCGTTTCTTTTTTCTTCGTTTTTTCTTGCACAGATCCAGAACTTAGGAAAATTAGACCAAATTATGCTTGATGTGCAAGTAGGCTAATATGAGACTCAGTTTAGGAGAATTTTTAAACACTTCTTGGGATGACTAAATAGATATATTTCTAATCATGATAAAATTTCACTCAACACATGACATATGTACGAATCTTATGATATTACTACGCTAGCTTCTCTGTGGAAAATAATGCAGTCAGTACACAGTGAGTTCAAAACAAAATATGTATCACTTTCTGGCCCAGCTATGAGTTAAACCAAAACACACATCAGATCGGTTGAATGCTACAATACGTATGGTTCTCTCAAAACCCACAATTGAAATTACTGCCAATATTTTTCATTGCACTTCTGTTGAAATGCCACAAACCTGCCTCACAAGGTCATGAGAATTATGAACGTTGAAGATGATTTTGTCACTTTTGACTAAATCTTACACCAAAGGCCTGTAAAAGACAAGTGCTTGTCTTTACAATCATTGGTTTACAACATTTCATTTAAAACCTTCAGTACCACAGAGGATAGTCTTATCTTTGACTTTGTGTCTAATTACAAAGGAAAACTTAAATATGATTACATCGTATTTGTTTTAGTACCATGATATGGAATTCTGATTGTTTTCACTGTTTGAGTTATCTTAGTACACTTTGTATAGAACAGTTATCTATCACACTATTGCAAATTCTGGGTTAAAATTTGTTGATCATCTATAAACTTCCAAGAATGTTGTTTAGTCACTCTAAGACAAGAGAAAAAGAAAATTAGGGGGGGAAAAAAAAATTCTCTTGATTTTTATGATTATCTTAAGTGGTCTCTAGTGGAAATAAGATTATCACTTATGCAAATGCGCTAATTTTTTTTTAAAAAAAAGAAGAGAAAAAACTAAAGCATCACAGGGTGCAATAATATTTTTAGTTGAATTTGAATACTTTTTGTTTCACCTGCATTGCATGTTTCCATTTTTTATTTTTGAAATTTTATGTCAGTGACTATGCATGCTACAAACCATTGAAATTGAAACTGGTGTATCGGGGATATTTAAAGAGAAAACTATTCAGCAAGAGAAAGAATGGCAGAGACTGACCTATAAGAAACAAGGGCCAAATAGAACACAAAATGAATTTTGTGATAAGTATGGAACTCGTTCTTTACATAATTATGTGCTACAGAGGTAGGAGTGTAAAACATGATGTGAGTCGAGTGAAGACATTTTCATCTCAGATTTCATCACAGTTCGTGTGTGCAGGGGAAGTTTTTCCCGGGACACTCGCCCTTGCTCGTCTCGTGTGCTCGGGCCTTCTTTGGCCCTCCCGCTCGGGTCCGATTGTTGGGGCGCATAAAGGAGCGCGAGCTGGCGCGAGCCGACTCGGGCTAGGACTAGACTCGGGGACTTAGAATGAAAACTCGCACAAAATTTGTTAAGAGTTCTCAAAATAATACTATTAAACGTTAAAAAAGGTTCATTGCTGCAATGCAGAGGAAGGCTTCAAGCTGAGATCAGCGCAAGTTTCATGTCTGTGGGTATTGTGCTTGATGAGATTGAAAACTCCACTCATATAGTTGGGTTATGGGACTTAGAGTGAAAACACGCAAAATTTGTTAAGTGTTCTCAAAATAATACTATTAAACTTGAAAAATAGTTCATTGTTGGAATAATAACCAGCGTTTCCAGTTTAGAATGGTATAACTATTATGCCTGTAGGTATTGTGAGATCTGAGATGAAAGTGTGGACAGTTAAGCGTTACACCCGACTGAGAACAATACTCGTTCTTTTCACCACTCAGGAGAGAGGTGGTGGTAAAGAACGAGTAAAAATGGAAGGCTAGGTTCCAAACACAAATAGGAAACAACAAGCAGAATAAATATTAACTGACAACCGCTGAAACAAATAAATTTGTAAGATTGGGTAAATAAAATTCATTGAAAATAGAATCATTATAAGACAAATCAAAACAAAAAAAAAAAAAAATCATAGCCAAGTAATTTCTTTTCTGTCCTTTAAACTCAAATTAAAAATAGCTTGATAACTTTCTGATTCAAATTAGAAATGTCAATAATTTCTGTAATTACTGTATTTTTGTTATTTCTTTATGAACAGAAAACCTCCACCTTCTTTATGCACTGTGAAACATACATCAGTCGCCAGAGGCACGATACCTCCATAAAATAGCAATCACCTCAAAAACAAAAAGAGCTGGCACAAAACATACACACAAGTACAACATAAAAACCACTGCACATAGAAACTCGTTAAAAAGTAAACTGAAAAAGAGAAGAAAAAAAAGATCAGTAGTAATGCACTATGCCGAGCAATAAAGAAGGACATAAAACACTACCAAATAGGATTTAGTCTAGAATACTTAAAAATATTGGTGTATCTCATTAAAAAGCCGTTTTTCCATATTTCTGTACAAGAAGCGTAATCAAGTCACGAAGCGTTTCATAAAGCACTTTACGATAATGAGATATAAAATAAATACAATATCACTGCCTGCTATGACACCCTCTTACAATTGATGACAGCAAAGCCAATTCATAACCAAATTTTCTTTTTCTTAAATGCATAAATATCACACAAATTTTATGTTAACTCTTTGGGCCACGTTTGAGTATTATTTTCTTCAAGCTCTAACTATAATTAATTGATAGATATGTACATCAAAAGAATCACGTCTTTTACCAGTCAGAACTAGGAATAGATGTTTATAGTTTTAAAATCAAAAATTACAAGAATACTCGCTCAGAGGTATAATACTGTTTCTTCACAAATTCATTGAGTTACAATCACTAAGAAGTGGATTTATTATTGATTCAAAATTTTAAATTTAGGTGAATGCAAACTCTAACCACAAGGGAGCTAAATGTAAGTTGATAGTTATGAGACAAGAGTCACAAAACAGTTTCACTATTAGAATTTTAGAATAAAAGGCATACAAATTAGAGGTCAATTACAGATGAACTATCATTGTTCATCAGGGACTAAACACAGAAGACAGATCATCTCATTGGTTTAAGCCAATCAACTTTTTATAATCTTTCCCCATTAAGCCCATCACTATCCAATATTAACACTACAAGGTGCCATCCCTAACATTAGACCTGATATTTAAATGTGTCTTTGACAATAACTTTAAATGATGTCTTATAAGTTGTGTGTGTAACTTAACGCCACATACAGTATTTTTTGTATAGCTTATGTACAGAAACAATGTTTCAGGTCTTTTGGAATAACCATGCAGAAAGCAGCCCCTGACAATTAGGAAATCTGATGACAGAGAGAGACAATAACTACGATTAATGCATTTAAGACCATTTCAAATATTGTCATGAAGCATAACAGTCAAGAACGAATGAGTTTTACATCATTTACCCACATTTTTCCAAAACCAAGCATAATGCTTATGGCAAATTGAGTGCATTTACATGCTACTAACAAAATCAAGTTTCAAACAAAAGTTAATAGGTTAAACTTCTAGGAGCCAAACTGAGGGGAATTTAAAATCAAATTAAAATTAATGAGAATGTTCAAACATTCCTCCTGTTGCCTGACTAAAATCAATACCTTGATCCATGGCAGTGTGAACGGTATTTTTAGTAGAAGTAAGGTAAGAACAATTTGCTCCAGGAGGATGCTGACATCTATGATTTAGGAGGCAAGAGATATAAATAAGCTTGGCCCAAATAAATCAGAATGATATTGTGGCAAGGAGTCTCCTTGATTGTGGAATGCATTTTACATATTCTGAATGTACCCTGCTTTAAGACTATAATAGAAGAGGAAGCCCAGAAGATTAGAAGCAAGTCCAGCAAACTTTAACTGACTCTGTTGAACTACCTTCCTCGTCACATTGCAGTCAAAGTTAACTTTTTTTCTTTTTTAAAATTATGGAATAAGTTCTGTGGGAGGAACTCAAACTATTAAATAAAATCTTACAACAATATTAGCTTAATGACTAGAAGTTCAACATGAACACTCGTGCACAATGGCTGTCACAGTCATGAAACACAGCACAGCAAAGTGAACGTAGCCCATTGAACCTAAAGTACTGTGGAATGTTGAACGATAACAAGCTCACACTGGCGTGCCAAAATCTGGGTCCCCCAGATTGTCAAGGATAACAGCGTCGCTTGGTGCAAACCTCCCTTGGAAATACATTGAGTCTGGGGAGCTAACCGTGTCGTCTGAGGCGGGCTGCTTCCTGGCCGACCGCTTGGAGCGCCGCTTGGTCTGCTTGGGCTTGGCGCTGTGGTGGTGATGGCCATACACGCTGGCGTACGCGCTAGTGCTCCCCGAGGCGCTGCCGCCAGAGGCCGTCACCGCGACGCCAGAATCAGACATTTTCTCACTCTGGGACTCGTCCGAGATGGGCTTCCGGTAGCGGTAGATCTCTTGGGTCCCGTCTTCCCCGCTCGCTGACACGGCAAAGGACTCGTCATCCAGGGTGGTGAAGGTCTGGCGGCGGCCCACGCCCAAGTGCGGCTGCAGCTGCGGCGCCGACTGCTTCTGGGAGTGCTGGTGGGCGTGGTGGTGATGGTGAAGGCCATGACCGTGGTGGTGCAGGTCGCGCGAGGCCCTGAGCGCGTAGCCCGGGTGGGAGCGCAAGCGTCGCTCAGGCGACACGGGGGTCGAGGTCGCTGGCGAGGCCGAGGGCGACACCGACGCCGACACCGAGGCCGACGGGCTGCTGAGAGGCGAGGCCGAGGTCAGGGTCCTGAGGATGCGCTGGATGGCGGACACGCTGTCGGAGTCCTCGGCGCGCTCGGCGGGCGGCGCGGGGCTGGGTTCCGGACTCGCGTCCGAGCTGGCCTCCACCAGGCTCGTCTGTGAGGTAGGGCTCTGCGCCGCGTCGGCCTCCACCTCGATGGCGGGGATGTGCAGGGCCGGCAAGGCCTCGGCCACGCCGATGGAGCTGCCCCCGGGACTGGGCGAGGCCAGAGGGACCTCCACGGCGATGGTCGACAGCTTCCCGTGGAGCGTGGAGTGGGAGTTGGTCAGTGGCGCGTGCTCGGGAGAGGCTGGGCCTACAGGGAAGCTGGCCTCCGAGACATTCCTATCGGCCAGAAAGAGAGAGACAAGTTTAGAAAGTCCCACAAGTGAATCTTCGCGCACGGGTACAAGATGCGGGCGCACCTGCTGTCCGGCGTCCGGGGGGCTGTGGGCGTCGGGATGACGGCACCACCCTCTGTACTGTCCAGGTAGCCGTTGTACAAATTTATGTTTTCTCCGGGCGCCAACACTTCCTCGTCAAAGAAACGGTACCTAAGGGAGAAGCAGTTAGAAGGCACTCAAGTGAATTTTGTCTGTTCTTGTTCGCAGACCAACCGGGACACAATATCACACCTATAATTCTCCAGGTCGCCTCCGATCGAATTGTCATCCTCGCTGTCCTCGGCAGACGCCAGGAACTGCACCTCCAGGGTCACGTCGCCGGGGTGCGCGCTGAGCAGCGCGACGGCCTCCTTGTGGCCCGCCTGCCGCAGGTCCACCCTGTTGACGGCCAGGATGGCGTCCCCGACGTACAGCTGGTTGGTGCGCGCGGCCGGTCCGTCCGCCTCCAGCTCAGAGATGAGGATAGGTACGCCGTGCTCCCGGCCGCCCTGCAAAGGATCACTCCAGGAATTACAAGAAGAAATGCGGGTAAGACGAACGCAGCGTGGCAGCCAGGACGACATAATTTTGTGACCGACTTCCATAGGTTGGCACGTCACAATACCCAGCTCGTTTTCCTGAGTGTTTGCAACTCACCGTGACGGACATGCCCAACCCCTCGCCGGGCTCCCTGGAGACCGTCACCGTCCTGATGACGGGCTGGTCTCTGAGCGCAGCCGCGGCCTCCTGGCCCGACGCCGACGTCGCGGAGGTTGCCGCCGCAGAGGCAGTCTCTCCGTCCCCGCTCACGATCATGTTGTTAATATTATTGTTGTGATTTGTATTACTATTATTATTATTATTGTTATTATTATGATTAATGTGATGGTTATTGTGGTTGTTGAGCCTCTGTTGCTGTTGATAGGACGAGTTGATGCGGCACGCGCGTACCACCTGGATGCGAGAAAAGACGGGCTTCTGTTAGAAAGAGCGACAGAGAGGGAGGGAGGACGGGAGGGAGATGTCGAGGAAAAGAGACAAACCGTCTTGTGCCGCTGCAGGAGGATCTCCGCCTCCAGCTGGCGCCACAGCTTGTTCCTGATCTCGGTCTTCATGTCGCGGCCGAAGAGCTGCAGCTGCTGGATGCGCCCCGCCAGCTCCTTGTCCAGGTACTTGGCGGCCAGGCGCGCGCCCGTCACCTCGCTCTGCAGCGCCACCAGCGAGTTGCGCAGCGCCGCGTTCTCGCGGTGCAGCTGGTCGCGCTCCGCCTTGAGCGCCGCCACCACGTCGCCCGCCACTGCAGAAACCGCATAGCACGCGACGTCCGTTAGTTACGCGAACAACTCGTCCACCCACCGATGCTCCTCGTAACTTATGCGGCTCGTGTGTGCTCTCCAAGGGGGAAACAACTCGGAAATTTTTGTACGCCTCGTAGATCAGGCAAATCCAGAAAAATTCAGAAAACTTAACAAAAAATCACAAAAAATGAGGAAAATTCAGGAAAAATCAGGAAGAATTCAGGAAAATTCACCCAAAAATAGGTAACAATCACGTGAAAACTCACAAACATCCTATAAAAATTCACAGAAATTCGCTAAAATTCACATAAATTCACAAAATGTATACACTAAAGTTCAGAATTGTTTCCCCGTTGGTTCTCTCGCTTTTTTGAAGATGAATAAGTAAATTAGGGATTAGGGCAACCTAGGGAACTTACGTGAGATTGCCTCGTCGTAATAAATTAAAATCCTACTTTCACCCATAATATACATTTGTATGTGTAAGAACTTAAGAGCCGGACGAACTATGGGCCGGATCAGCCAATCCACCAACACATCACTACTCCGTCACCCGTCACATGCACTGCTGTTATTGTCGCCAGAAAAGTAGGCGATAAGAAGCCCTCCAAAACACAGCGGAGTACAGGGGGCTGCATTTGAGCCTACCTACTGGACAGGGCTACACGCGCTTCCTCGTAGGCAACGCGTCTCACACCTCGTTCTACGCAAGCGACACAACCTTCCCCACACCTCCTCTCCTCCCCGTATTATTAATCACCTGGAGTGTTTGTCTACAAGACAACTCGAGCAGACTCTTCCAGCTGAGCGGAGCGGCGAACCTATCAACCTCAAGTCGTTTCCCAGAGACACCCGCCTCTGTCCGCCGGGCGGGGCCGGGGCGCGGGGCGTTACCTTTGACGTGGTGCCGGGGGGAGCGCTCCAGCTCGCGCTCCAGCTCGCCCTGCAGCCGGCTGAGGATGCGCTGGTGCTGCTCCTGCTGCTGAGTCGGCTGCTGCGGCTGCTGCTGCTGCAGCTGCGAGGCGTGCAGCTGCAGCAGCAGAACGTGCAGCTCGTCCTCCAGCGCCTGCCGCGCGGCGCGCGCCTCCACCAGCTCGGCGCGCACGTCCACCAGCTCCGCCTGCAACCAGAGACGCTGAGACGAGAGGTGAGGTATGCTGACGTCGAGGGCGAAACAACTCTGAAATTTTTGTAAACCTCGTAAATCGGAAAAAAATAAGAAAAAATGTACAAAATTTCGGAGAATTATGGGAAATTAGGTTAATTTTCGGAAATTTAGGAAAATTTACAAAAAAAAATATGGCAAAATTTCAAAGAAAAATCATCACAAAAATTTACAAAAAAATCTTTTTAAAAAAAATTGGGATACACCAAAATTTTGAGTTGTGAGGTGGGGTGACACGAGGCGGAGGGACGGAGGGGACATCTATCGGATAAATCGGGTCGGGCATACTAGGTCGGGCCGGGTAACGCCGGGCCGGACAGTGGAGGGCCTCCCCGGGTTAATCAGAAAGAGATCGATATCTTGGAGCAGACGCAGAAGAAGAGCGGGGGTCAAAGGAGGCACATGGTGTGTGAGAATTGTTCGTATCGGATGGGGTGCCGATGATATGGAAAGCCGTCGAACAGGGCGGGGTGAGGTGGGGCGGGGCGGGGTGTCGTGGCGCTGTGACCGGTGGCTCGGGCCGGGCAGCTCGTCGCGGCGCGATTTGGCTTGTAATCACCACCAACAACACACACTGCAAGTAAACAGGCGCGTGGCCCCCGCCGCGCCCCGCCCCGCCTCACCCCCAGCCGGTGCGGGCGCACTGCACGGCCCGGCCGGCCTGCCTGCCGTACGGCCTGTACAGTAGTGTGGGCTGAGCCGGGAGGAGTACGAGCATATACACATACACTCAGGCGGTCTCGCCACCGAATGCGCAGCCTGCTGTGCAAAAAAGCCCCGGCGCACTAAACCTGCGAATTTTATCATCATGGCGTTCGCGTGAAGAGACTCTTTTACAAACAGCCTGCGAGGAGGTCAGAGGAAAATAGTTTGGCGGGCGAGCTGTCGATCGTCAGCATCTGGAATCGGAGAAGCGCGGCGCAGCTCGCCCGGCCCGGCCCGGCCCCGCCAGCAATCACTTAACCCAGCAAATTGGTGCGATACACTACGGCGCGTTCCGCGTGGCCCAGCATCCCGACGGCGGGGCGCGCACAACATAACACCTTGGCACGGGCGTGGAGCACATAGACGCAGGCCGGGAGGAGCCACCTTGGCCCACTGTTTGTTGCGGACTTGCAAGCCCCTTCGCCCAAAGCTCGTAAAATGTTGGCAATCCGGGGGTAAAAATAGAAACTGCTGCTGAAGTCGTTATTGTCTCGCGGCCCCAGGCCGAACGGGACGGCGCCACGCATCAAATTTTAAGTGGCCCCCTTCCCGCGCCGTCTCTCCCTACACTCTTCCCAGAAAAACAGAGTTTCTTTGATTTCCGTACAAATTCAATCGTTCTTCCCTTGACATGACGCTAGCCCACGTTCTTTTGAACGAGGCTTCCATCTTTACGTTGACACGCGGACGGTGGGCTCTTGGCCTCTGTCGTGCCGTCGGCAGCGCGTCGTTGAGGCGGGTCATGTCGTCGACTTCGGCCCGACGGCGCCCCGCACCGCCCCGCCCGCCCGAGCTGCGGTTGGCGCGCACCCAAAGGGGTGACAATGTCGTGAGTGCGGAAGCGTTTCAGGGGCGCGGGGCGTGGCGGGGCGGGGATCGGGGGGGCCACCCACAGCCAGCACAGATTTTCGGGGCGCCGACGCGTCGCGGCGTGCGTGTAGGGCCCCGGCGGCCCCCGGGGGAGCGGGGGAGCCGGGGCCGCGCCGGCCTGGACCCTGCTCCGCCCCGCCGCCGCGCCGGCGGGTCGTGGGAGAGGGGCAGGGCCTGGGGCAGGGCCCGGGGCAAGGGGCGGAGAGGAGGGGGCGGGTGGCCTCTTGCTCGTCTGCTCCTATCGTCAACTCAGTTGCCGGCATGACGGCGCCCGTCACGGAGGGGGCCGCCCACGCCGCCGCGGCCGCGTGCGCCTGCGGCAGGGAGCGCGAGGCGCGCACCAGGGTGTGCACCCGGGCGTGCTGCAGGAGGCCGTGCTGCAGGCCCAGGGACAGCGACCGCAGCGAGGCGCATGGATTACAGCTGCGTCATCGCGACGCCTCCAGCTATGACAAGGAGATCCGGTGCGCCTGCCCCCGCGACAGGTGGGTCTCGATGTTTGTCCGGAGTCTAGAATCGCGCACCCAGGCGACCCGGGCTCGGGCTGGTAGGGGCACGTGGGTGAGTCATCGGCCCCGCCCCGCCCCGCCTCAGACTGCGCCGCGGGACAGGCGAGCGCGCCGAGTTGCCTATCGCCTATCGTGGCTGATCGCGGCGCCTTGCCTCTCCCTCCTCACTCCCCGTTCTGTCTCTCTCGCTCTCGAGGAGGCTGCCAAGGGTGAGAGAGCGCTCTCGCTCTCTCGCACTCAAGGAGTCGGGCCTACGAGTGCGGCAACACTAAAAGTTAGGAGTGAAACTCATCCTGTCAATCATGTTCACTCAAAAGAAATTTTTCAAGGGCATTAAATGTAAATACGAGGGGTTTGGAAGAAAAAACAATCACAGATTTAAAAATAAAAACATTTTTAAAAAAGCCTAAAACTATTGTGACAGAACTCGGCGAGACCGGTATGGTCGTACTCACTCTCGCTTTTACTACTAAGGATTTACCACACTAGCTCTGGAGTGACGCGGGGTGAAATTTCCTCCCTCCCTGACCGTTCCAGGTCGTCAATTCACTGGATAGTGCAGGCAGGTTACAAGCTGGATTGGCTTCAATATTCAGGGAGCCAAGCCCCCTTTCACCCATGATTTCACATAGCTGATGGAAACACAACAAAAACCCAACGAGCCTCGACACTATTAGGGTTATTGGCGCAGATGGTCCGTCCAGCCAGTCGGTGCGGGGAGTTGGGCACCTGTCCACGCCGGCTGGCGCTAGTGCCCCACCACGCCCGGCGACCCAGCGCGGGTCACTAACCCAATTGTCACATTCCGCGTGGCCACTTAAATGAAGAGAGCGACGCGCGCGCGAAGGCGGTTGCACCAAGTGACAGCTCAATCCTATTGAGATCCAGCAAAGTGAATGCGTAGCGCGCTTGATTGGTTCGTTTAGCAGCGCGCCGCCGCGCCCCGCCCAGTGATCTAGAGGAGCAGGAAGCTGTTGAGGCAGCTTGCCGAAAGTCAATGAAAGCATCGAAGATTTTTAAAAAAATTATTTTTTTATACATACATAATTTTTTTGTTAATTCCCGCCGATTGCGGAAAGAGGAAAGCAAGTCTTCGAGTTGTTAGTGAAACCAGCTCAGAGCATCCACCGTTCCACAGATCGCTAGAAATATTTTTTGATTTGTTTTCTCCTAAAAGGCGATGCCGATGAATGACGAGCGAGGGACAACAACTCTGGAATTTTTGTGCACTTCGTAAGTCAGAAAAATTCAGAGCAATTTGGTAAAATTTAGATAAATTCAGAAAAACTGAACAATTCTGGAAAATTTATTTTTAAAAAATTAGGTAAAATTGAATCAAAAATTCAGAAAAATTCAAAACAATTTCACGCAAGTTCACAATGATGCACAAAATGTGAACACAAAAATTCAGAGTTGTTTTCCCCTCGATAAACGAGGTGCCAGAGAAAGAGGGAAGTTCGCGCCGCAGATCCCCGACGCCGGGCGGCGTGAACTGCGGAAACGGTCATCAAAAAGGTTATAACCTTTAGGTCGAGTGGATTGGCGGGCTAAGTAGGGCAGATGAGTGGCGGGCCGGTAGCGCAGCGCGGCGGGAGCGCGGCGAGCACGGCGTCTAGTGCGGAAGGGTGCCCCACCCTGCCCCATCCTGTACCCCATGTGTCCCGCGTCCCCTCGCTGGATCACTCATGCCGCCGTTACGTCCCTCAGAGCGAGGAACAGAGAGAGAGAGAGAGAGAGAGAGAGAGAGAGAGAGAGAGAGAGAGAGAGAGAGAGAGAGAGAGAGAGAGAGAGAGAGAGAGAGAGAGAGAGACAGAGAAAGAGAGAGAAAGGAGGGGGTGGTGCAGTACGAGGAGGGGAAGGGGGGAGAGGCAAGAGAGGGTGAGAGGGAGAGAGATGACATGAGCGCGCACAAGGTCGCTCACAGCCGCTGTGCTGCGGGGCCGGGCCCTCGCACAAGTGTTCCAAACTCCCGCATTCTGAAACACGCTCATCTGCACAGCCTTTCTCCTCCGGCAGGTTCGGGTCGCACCAGAGGCCGCCGCCGCTGTGGCCGCGGGACGGCGGTGGGACGTCCAGGACGCCCAGGTCCCGGTGCCAGGGGGCCGTCCCCGTGCCCGACCCCGTGCCGGGCCCCGCCAGGCACGCCGGCACCGGGACGGCCCCGAGAACGCGAGGGCTGTGGCGGGGCCCGGGCCGGTGGAGGTGGCACCCCTCCTCGCTGGCCGTGCTCCTCCTCGTGGGCAGGCTGCTGCCGGCCAGCGCCGCCCCCGGAGCCGCCCCCGGAGCCGCCCCCGCCGGCGTGAGCATGGCGGCGGTGCTGGGGGCGCCCCTGGGCTACATGTCCACGCTACCCCCGCCGCCCCCGCTGCCCCCGCTGCCCAGCTACCGCTCCGTGGTCAGCAGTGTGCCCCAGGTGAGACAAGCCCCTCTCCCCGTCCAGGTACTATCTCGCGGGCTGCACTTCTTTCTTTTCCTCGCGAAGCGCGGCCCAGGCCCAGGCGGGGGCCTTGGCAGGGATAGACCAGGAGGCGCTGCACGACCTCACGATCGATTCCACAGAACTGGCGCACGTAGCGTTATCGCGTGAAAGGGGAGAGAGGAGGGGCAGGGGAAGCAGATACGGGCCCCGCCCGCCACAGAAATATGCATTGCAACGCATTTGCAGAATTAAGCGCGCGGGCGTGGGCGTGGTAGCGGGCCGCACGGAGGATATGCAGAAATAAATTCAAAGCGGCAACGCGCCCAAGTGAAAGAGAGACAGAGCGCTAAGTGGGGGGAGGGGGGATAGAGAATGTGGGGGGAAGAAAGAGAGAGGGAGCGGGGGGAGGGAGAACTGTTAGTCCGGTCTGGTCGTAAAGTGGTGCAGACACCAGCAGCATGTGGCTCTAGGCCCTCTGCTGAGCGCGCTGAGCGCTGCCTGCATGTGGCGGGAGTGTGTGTGTGTGTGTTTGGGTAAGTGTGTGAGTGTGCGGCTGCCCGCCCCCACCACGCCCCAGCACGCCGTATGGAGCCGCACTACACAACACTGTATACGCCATGCCGCCACAAAGCGGTTTTATTTTTATTCTGGCGGGAGGGGGACAGGGGGTATCTGCCCTGCATAAACGACGCCTTTGTGACACGTCGCCCTCACGACGCGCATCCTCTGGCAGGCCGGGGGGAGGGAGGGGGAGGGGAGGAGGGACACGACCGCAACGTTGCAACGCACGAGACTAAGAGCCAAAAGTGTGATGTGTTTTGAGAGCCTGGTGAACCTACTGATCGACAAGCTGGACAAGCTGAGCGACAAGGTCCAGGCGCAGGGCACGACCCTGGACAAGCTGGAGGAAAAGCTCCAGGCGCAAGTATCGACCCTGTGGGAGATCCGCTACCGGATGGACAGCCTGGAGCGACGGCTCGGCGAGGTGGACAGCAAACTGGACCGCCAGGACAGGCACGTCGGTGATGTCGACACATCCATCGGACGGCGCTTCGACAAACTGACGGAGGTGAGTCAAGTCAAAGTGTGTAGTGCACGCTGAAGTGCGTAGAACGACTCGGCGCCACGGCAGCGGACTGTTTTTTGACCGCAGACGATAGCCGCCCACGACCACAAGGACAGCAGCGCCAAGGAGCAGCTGTCGCGCAAGGTGGACAACGCGTACGAGCGCATCGTGTACATGGAAAACAACAGCATCAGCAAGATCCAGGCGACCGCAGGGCACATTCTGGACAAGGCCACGTCCTGCGCCGCGGACTCACAGCGCGTCGTGGAGCAGGCCGTCGGCCGCGCCCGGGACGAGCTGGCAGCCGAGCTGGGCGCGGTGCACGCCCGCGTCAACGCCACGCACGACCACGTCCTGGTTGGTACCTCCGCGGGTCACCCCGCCCCACCCCGATCCCAGACGGCCCGTTAAACCTACACTAGACAAAACAACGTGCAAGCAGCCAAGCACGTCCGTTTATTTTTCTAGCAGACCTTGTGTTGAGATTCCATAAAACTGCTTTAAAAGCTACAGCAGCCGCGAGTTTGGCGTGAGATTCGCACGGGGAGTACCGAACGGATTGGGCCGCCCATACTCGCCCTGTCTTGCCCTTCCCCGGCCCCCACCCCTCCCCGCCCGCAGGGTAGAGGGCCTGTGAGAGCGACACCTCAGTCTGCCCCCGCAGAACGCGTCCCGAGCCGCCGCTGGGCCCCAGGACGACGCCGAGGAGTACGAGGCCGGGAGGAAGGCGTGCGCAGACGCGAGCGAGACAGCCACCAAGACCATCAAGCAGCACATCGATGCTAAGACGGAGCTCATGTCGACCAAGGTAAGCGATTCCTGCCGTTAGCCCTGCGCGTCCTCAAGCCTCTCTCCTCCTCACGGACCGCCTCGCCTGCCCCACCAGGTTAGCGGCCTCTACAACGACATGTGGCGGCGGGTCAACGCGCTCGAGTCCACGACCAAGGCCATAATCTCGCTGAGCAACGCGACGAGGCGCGACGTGCAGTCCCTCGGCGTGGAGGTCCGCGGCCTGCACCACGCCCAGCAGAGCAGGGGCGGCTACCACGGGCGCCAGTCCGCGCCCGAGCCAGGTTAGCACCGTCGCGTAATCAAGAAAAAAAAAGTTACAGAAAAATCCGAAAAGAAATGAACAAAAAACTGAAAACGAATGAAAAAAGAAATAATGAGAAAAAAACTCAAAAATTTTCAAACAGAGACAGAAAATTTTCATTATTCTCTCGGAGAGTCAAGAGTAAAATGAAAGCATACATATAGATTTTTTAAAGAAATCATTGTACACATTATATATGGGTCATTCCCCCTCGGCCGCAGGCAACCTCGAGTACGCGCTCAACCTGCACGACGACGCGGTGGACCGGCACCTCAAGGCGCTGCGCGACACGATGCTCGACGAGCTGCGCAACGTGCAGCAGGTGCAGGACGCGTTCCTGCGCACCTGCAGCCGCCTCAACGAGAAGGACCTGAGCACGGAGGACAAGCTGAGCCGCGTGCTCAGCCACCACACCGACTACCTCATCAAGCACGGCGACGACCTGGCGGACATCAAGCGCGCGCTCAAGACGCACCGCGACCGGGCGGGGACGGCGTTCAACGCCACAGACAGCGCCAAGGCAAGTCCCGCCCCGGCGAGGCTACGCCTCTACTCCAAGGGGTCTCCCTCTCCTTCTGTGACACGCGCCCCTTGACTTTCTGTAACAGCGCCTCGAGACCGTGGCGCGCAGCCTGGCGGAGCAGGGCCGCGTGGAGTCGAGGCTGGTGGCGGAGGCGTTGGCGCGCCTCGAGAACATCACGGCCTCAGTGCAGGTGAGCGGGGTAAGGCGCGGCGAGGCGTGGCCGGGCCGCGCGCCGGGGAGGTAGACCGCCGCGTCGCGCGCCCGTATCTCGGTTGCCTACCGTGAAGCGGCCGCCGCTTAGCGGGTAGACCAAGACCAGCTCCGTCACGTCAAGCGGAGGTTGGGTGTGGCCGTGCCGCGCGCCGGTGAGGTAGACCGCCGCGTCGCGCCCCCGTATCCCGGTTGCCTACCGTGAAGCGGCCGCCGCGCCGCTTAGCGGGTAGACCAGCTCCGCCACGTCAAGCTAAGCACCACCCCATGCCGTTCCAAATTTTTACTGTACGTCACAGAATTGTTCTCGGTTTGTACAGTCACACTACCATAATTCTAGAATTCGTACTGAAATAGTGACGATACAAATTGAAAACGATATGGGGCTGTGCGAGCGTGACGTTTACATTGCCCAATAGCCCGTATGTGGGGAGCTGAGCTGGGTAGGGCAGCGATGCAAACACCTGCTGCGCATCGGCCGCCTAATGTCCTGGGGCCACGACGTTTTCTACATCGTGCCGGTACAGCGCTGCGCGTCTGTTTCGCAGAACGTGACCGAGCGGGTGAGCAGCTGCGCTGGCCGGCCGGAGCCCACCGACGAGGACGCCGCGTGGTCGGCCCTGCTGGAGCACAAGGAGGCCGCGCCCACGCCCCCGGAGCCGGCCGAGGCGGTGTCACCAGAGCCGCTGGGCGGCCACCAGGACCGCGGCGCAGCCGAACCAGGCGGCCAGCTCACCACCACCACCACCCCGGGGCCGAGCACAACCACCCCGCCGAGCAGACCGCTCGACCTGTCCGACGGCGAGCTGTCCGCGTCAAGGCGAGATCACTCGCCCAGCCAGGACATAGCGGAGACCGGTCAGGAGGCCGCTGGCAGGGCTGGCGGACAGGAGCTCAGGGCCGCGCCGGACAGCGGTCGGGACAGCAGTCAGGACAGCAACGGGCTGCAGAGGCAGCACAGGCAGCCCGGCGGGAGGCGGGGGGAGCCCGTCCACGCGCCTGCAGGTGCGGGCCAGGAGACAGGGGCAGGGGCAGCGGCAGGTAGAGGCCCAGAGTGGAGGACTCTAGGAGGGGCAGGAGGCTCGTCAGACAGCAGTCAGGACAGCGTCACCGATCTGAGTTCAGTCGACGACGAAGACTACACGGAGGAAAACGACGACGAGACCGATTTTGTGGACTAGAATTGTAATCCCAATGACAGTGACAATCATTTTAGTTTAACAAGGAACGACATTGCAATCACCCATGACAAAAAAAAAATCATTTAAAAAGGGCTATTAGAAACTACTCTGCCTCATGTGATAACTTATACATAGGAAGAGAAGATTCTGTGGTTTTACAGTTGCTTACTTATCATAAATATTTCCAGAAATAAACTAAGTAAATTGATAATTATTTCAACCTGCCTCTTACATTTTTAACTTTGAAAACACTATAAAAGAATGAAATTGTTGTAATAAAAAACACTAATAAAACCTTATTTTGGTACTGAACTACTGTAATATCACCTGTTGCCCATGAATTATACACTACGTATAGGTAGGTTGCTTATTACACAAAAAAGAAACAGGTAGAAAACATTATCAAGACCCATTTCAAGCCACAAAAAAGCACAAAACCCTCACTTAATATCTAAGAAAAGAATCACAATTATGGACGATACCAATTCAAAAATGGCAGTCTGTTCTGCAGAATATCAGTAAGAAGTGTCCTGGGCTAGTGGTTGGAGTTAGATTTCACTCACCTCAACTTTAGCACTGTTCTGGAAGACTGTTTGAGCCTTGTGAGTTAGTTGTGCAAAACATGAACTAAGTGTGGCCATTTTCTGTCTTGCTGGGTACACTAATTCTAACTCTTCACTTTCCATGTCACCTAAAAAATAAAAAGGAGAACATACATTAATTCTCACAATTCTATCGTAAGTAAAAAATTAAAACTTAAAATTATAGGCCTCAAAGATGAATCAATATTATCAGATAAACAGAGGGCTTTGTTGGAAGTGAGAAAATTTTTATTTGCTGAATAATCTAAGGGGTTCATCTCTAAACAAAATTGCAGTTACAGTACAAGCACAAACAAGTCATTTAAACTGAGCATATAATGTTCTCAGAATAAAATGAGCAGGCCAGAGGATCGTTCCGATACCATGCCCACCATGCCACAGAGGTGTTGAGGTTAACGTCACGTCACTAAAAATGGGTATATTTTTGCCAGATTTTCACAACGTTTAGGCTTGAGAATTGATCACAGGGGAGTTTATTTAGGCTTTTTCCAGCATAAGAGGCAAATTTCTCGATTCAAATGGAGCCAAGAGATCATTTCTGGGGTTTGTTTATGTGTTTTGACAGAAGCAGAAAGGTGGCAGACGAAATTTTCTGGACTGTTTGGGGCCGGGTTCAACGCACGGGCATTCTCTCAAGTATATGACCCCATATGTCGATCCTTATCAATGAAAATAACAAGAAATCATTGACCCACTTACCTATAAGCAATTCTAGATCAACATAGGCTTTATCAAATTCTTTTTCTAATAAATCTAACCACCGAAAACTAACTCCGATGGCTGCCATTTTGACGTGAACAACCTGACTTGTGGGCGTGTTCCCTTAGTCCCGCTTTCTTTCGATGAAATGCTGGATCCAAGGTTTTGCAGATTAATCTTTAAATCCTTAAATTGTGCATTTAAATGCCTAGAATTGTGTTTTAGCTCTAGAATTTTTATGCTTTTTTGGACTTGGCGATCAAAAGTCTGTATAAATCAAATTGCCTCTTGAAGAAGGGTCAACAAGAAATCAAGTGGTCATTCCTAGCTGTTGGTAGCAAATGCCACTTGTTTTTCTCTCTGTTTCTCTTCTGCTACTTTATCAACAAGCAACAAGCATGGCTGACTCTGTGTCCGTTGGGAGCGATATTCCCGAAAATATATCTATTGACACATTAAATACGGAACTCGAGGAGGTAAATGTAGAAATTGGACTACGAGATTCATTTTTTATTTCTTTGCCATGCAATACCTTCTTTACAGTTGGATTTTTAAGAGAAAAACCATAAGCCGCTAAATTTGACAGTTGTCACCTCCTACTCCAAATTGATAGTTTCGTGATGAAAATAGTTTTAAACATACATTCGTTTATCCTAAGTGTTCTCCCTACATACTTTCTTTCCCTTCATTGTGGTGTTCTAAGTGGTCTTAGTTTTGAAATGTTTGTTATGTAGGTTATGTCTTCTAATACCAATTTCTTCCTTTATTTGTCCCTACTAGCTTGATGATAATGAATATGATATACCCCCTGTCGAACACGCACCCACCCTTGAAAGTATTCTCAATGATGTTGATGATAGAGGTTCTATCAGTGAAGATGAAGTGTCAGGAAATCACTTAATTCATCCAGGAGAGGTATTAATTAGCTGTCAAACATTTTATAAACTCTGATACTTATTTATTTTTCCTATTTTTTTAAAAATAATAATTTTCCTTGTGTTTGGTGTTTTGCATCTTAAGGCTTTTGAAACTTGGTCCATGGGTAGCTTAGGAGGACGAAGCAGAAGTTCTTCAGAGCGACACAGCACCACAAGATCATCGTCATCCAGAGCCCCAAGTAATGCCATTCCAGTCAAAGCTGGATCCATCCTTCGCCATGTTATTCTTAAAGCTATATCATCTCAAGTGGTTTCAGCCAGCGTAAGAAACGAGCCATACTTTTTCTTATAAACAATATAGTTTTCTCCCCTTCCCATGAATTACCCAGTGTTGATTAATTTTCAGGATCGTTCAGATGCTGGGTTACCTACATGCATTGCTGTACAAACTATGGTTGCTGTTGGCACATCCCATGGGCTTGTTCTTGTGTTTGATTCTTCTCAAACACTGAGATGGTGTCTAGACAGTCAGGACAAGGACCAAGGCTCTGTAAGATTTTTTTTTTCCCAACACTGTGTGTATGACTGAAATATTTCATAATACATTCATTATTTTGTGCTGTTTACTTTTTCTTCAGGTTTCAGCACTATGCTTTAATTATGAAGTCACTAGATTACTTGTTGGTTATGCCAGAGGCCATATTCTCATGTATGATGTAAAAACAGGAAAATTATTGCGCACAATGACTGATGTCCATGCTCCTGGAACAGCTGTCCTACATGTCAAGGCAATTTCAGTTTTGTCTGCTTCAGTCATATATGTCATTGGCTTGCCATTGATTACATTTCTTTTCCTCTTGCAGTTTACAGACAATCCAAATTTAGCCCTCTGTAGTGATAGTGGTGGATCGGTGTTTGAACTCACATTCAAACGTACAATGGGGGTGCGAAGCTGCTCGTCCAAATGTTTGTTCTCTGGAAGCCGAGGTGAAGTATGCACAATTGAACCATTGCTACTTGATTCAGTTCCTGGCCATCCTTTACAGGGTACTGTACTTGTTGCTATGGCTACACTTTCAAAGGTGAGTCAGAAATTTTATTGTGCTCGTACACTAATAAATAAATGGATTAAAACACTAATTTTATTTCAATTTTCAATTTTTTCCATTCAGATAATTGTTGTTAGCATCCGTCCGAGAATGAAAGTGCTGTTTACTTTTCCACTCAAGGCTCATCCAGCTACTTTACCCCTAGTATCTTGGCAGTTTGTCATAATTCAAGTTGGTGAACAATCACGAGTTGTTGATCCTGTTATTGCATTTGCTCGGGAGTCCACTGTTCATTTTTACCAAGTAAGTGATAATTTATCTCAGTTTAAATCTAATTAGTATTAAAACAATATGGTGCTCCCACTCATTTGTTATCTCATTCATTTCAGGTCACATTGGACATGGCAAGTAAAATTAGATTGATTCCTCTCCAGAAGTTGTGTGTTCCATACCTACTTTTGTCTTTACATTGGTTAAATCCAAGGACTTTAGCAACTGTAGATACTCTTGAACAAGTTCATCTTATAGATGTTCGATCTCAAATTGAGCTTGAAGTTGTAGATATATCTAATGCTGGGCTAGTCTATGGATCAAGTCACTTTAAGGGCTTGTCTACCGGTGGCAATGTCAGCAAAGCATTGGTAAGGTCATCATACATATATAAAACTAAAATCAATAGCAACTGAATGTTTGCTGAAAAAAATTTATTTCCCAGGCACTTGCTGGAGAGCGAGCATGTTACAATTCACTTCTTAGTTTCGGTAACCAGATGGTCATTCTGGGCACTAGAGGTCTCCATGTTTTAGGTGTTCGTACCTGGAAAGAGCGATTAGATCATTTGATCCGGCAGGTAACTGAGTCCATATTCATGAGGTCACCTGTCAACTATTTGATTTGATTTGTTTTAGTTTCATTTTGCAAAATTTTTAAAATATTTTTTTAGAAAAATTACCTGGATGCTTTATCACTGGCATTGGCCTTCTACCAAGACAGAGCTAAAGCAGTGGTAGGATTGAAAGGGCCCAAATGCAAACGTAAAGCTCTTACTCGTGATAAGGTACGTCTTTTTTTGTAAATTAATAGCTTAAATGAAGTCTTTCATAAGCCTATGAAGCATAGCTGCAAAATACAAATGAAGTGTTGACTAGTTTTAACCTTTAACAATGTATTTTTTCAGGCCATTGATATTCTTTGTCGATATATTGAGTATGGTATTGGACAGGCGCCAAGCGCGTCTGAGCAGCTATATCGAGAAGCTGTACCTGCCTGTGTATTATACAGCATTGAACTTAATGAACCGTGAGTCTAGTTACTGAATTTTGAACAGTACATTGCAAAAGTGAAACAAACCTTTTATCTTGTTTATTTTTATTTCCCCCCTCCCCCCAGAGATATTCTGTTTAATCAACTGTGGGATGTTGTTTCACTATATCCTGTATCTAAGGCAATCTATTTAGAAGCTCTAGAACCCTATCTTTTAAATGAACAACTTAATGAAATACCACCACAAATTGTTCAAGACTTCGTACAGCACTATTGTAACAATAAAAAATTTTTGGTATGGTATTGCTTTGAAATTGTTCCTTTATATTTACATAAGGTATTTAAAATGATGTGTTATGGCTTTTCTTCAACATTAATTTTCTCTCAGGCTCTTGAGGCATGTGTTGTACACATTCCAGTAACTTCCTTAGACTTTCACCAAGTGATGTCTATATGTTGGGAACACGGCTTGTATGATGCCATCATACATCTCTACACCAAAGGAATGCAGGATTATGTTAACCCCCTGCAAGAGCTTTTGCATGTGCTACAGGATGCTATTTCTACAGGTATGTACCAAGAATGTATTTGTACTTTCAATCCTGGAAAATAAATGCAATATATTCCTTTAAAAAAAAAAATTTGTTACTTTCACAGGGAAGCAACTTTCAAACCAACAAATAACTCTAGGAAACAAACTTTTAGTTTATATAAGCTGCTGCTTGGCTGGCAGAGGATATCCATATGGTGATGTTCCACCTGACTTGGTGCAAACAGTGAAACAAAGGGTCTTTCAGTGTGTCACTTGTCAACATAGCTTAAATGCCAAAGATACAGAGCCAGTCTATCCTTACTTAAGGTAAATGAAATGATGAACCAAACTAATCTTCATGGAATTGTAAATGCCTTCAATTTTCTACATAAATTTATTTTTTAGGGTTCTGCTTCAGTTTGACACAAAGGAATTTTTAAATGTGTTAGCTTTGGCCTTTGAAGAACCAGAGTTCACATCTGAACTTGGACTCCGAAGAAAGCAGTTAGTTGTGGACATTCTATTACAATTGGTGGTGAAAGAAGAGGGATTTTCTGTAGGGCTTTATATCTCTTGGTTTAAAGAACACAATGCATGTTCCAAGAAAGAACTTACGAGAATTCTCAAAATTTTATTTTCAGGCCAGCCAGGTTGGAGCCTTATTAACATTTTTAGCTCGCCAGTTGGCTCAAAATGGACCAGTTGATCGTCTGCATGTAGATATATCTTTATTCGAGCGGGTTGTCGATCACTTAACAGAGCCTGGTGCAGTAGGTTCTCAGAAAGAAGAGAGAGAACAAGCTTTACTTGAACTTATGCAGGCTGGAGGTTTGAGTCAGTTTGATCCTGAAGATCTTTTAAGAAAGTCAGAGGAAGCTAAATTGTGAGTTTTCTGTCAATTTGAACTTTTAATTGAAATTACTGGCATCTTCCCTTCACATGTGTGTTCAATGTTCCTGTTACCCTAGCTATCGTGTGGAGGAACTTTTGCTAATGCAGCGTGGTGATGTTCACTTAGTAGTAGATTGCTATCTCCAAGATCAACCTCGGCGTGTGCAAGTGTTCCAGTTTTTATTTTCTGAGTTATCTAGATCATCAGAGATTGATGAAAACATGCGCAGTCTGTTGCTAAGAACAGTTCAGAAAAAAATTAAGGTAATTATTTTCTGATTTAGTTTAGTCTTAGTTTTTCAGAAACTGTTTGTACAGATGTTTCCTGGAACAGAACTTTTATTTTGTGTCATTTCATTGCATCTTTCAGGATCTAGTGACTGTTGATGCTGCCCAGACTGGCCAGTTAATTCATCAGTATTTACGTTCTAAACTCCATGAAATTCTTGAAACATTCAATGAAGATTCGTCTACACAATTTGCAATACTCCAAGGCTTATTTTTGTATTAGTATGTGTTACTCTTTTCATAGAAATATTAACATTTCTGAAAAAGAAAAAAAAAGTTCCTGAGAATAATTTTTAATCTGACTTCGTTTTGCAGCAATCAGAATCTTAGTCGAGAAGAACCTTCACCGGAGCCAGTGATTGCTGAGAAGTATATCGAACTATTATGTCAGCACAGTCCTGAAAATTTGTGCGACTTTCTACAGACAAATCAGTGGTACCGACTGGAAGAAGCATTAAATGTGAGTTGAGTAGGATGAGCACACAGATATTTCCCCTTGCCTCAACCCAGCTTCAGTGTCATACTCACATTTCATAGCAGGGTGATGATCTCATTTTGATTTTACCTTCAGAGTTGTAAAGAATACCATGCTATGTCAATTGTGTTTTCCAGACAACAAAGAGGCTCAGACAAGATGAAGCTACTGCTCTCCTCTTGGAGAGATCAGGTGACTTTTTGGGAGCTTTCTCTATGCTACTTAGTCGCCTAGAACCCAACTTGGCCAATGTAAGAGAAAAATTTCACAATAATAATAATTTTTAATCAGCTTAGTGATAAATGTTATTTTATCTGCATGTAATGAAACTTTCTGCACAGTTGGGTTCTGATTCTTCAGTTTCAATTCAGAAGATCAACTCACTGGTAGTTGAGCTGGTTAGACTAAGCAAGAAAGGATCTGTTGCCTTGGATATTACAACAAGACAAGACAATTTGTGGTTCCCGTTGTTGCGATGCTTACTTAAAGCTCACATTGATCATAAGCCAGGTATGATTATTTCTTTCGATGATAAAATATGTGTTGCAACTAGTTTTAATAAAAATAACAACTGTCCACTTTTTATTTTCAAGAAATAAAACCACTTCTCCAGCAAGTTTTGAACAGCATGAGTTCTTACGTAAATTTACCAGCAGTAATTCAGATAATTCTTCAAGACCCAGCATATAGTGGAGGGACTTTTGGCGAAATTCGAGAACTTATGATGGGTATGTATTTGAACACCCATTCTCAAGGACATTTTGGCTATTCCTTGTCTTCTATACCTAATAAAAATATTCTGACATTTAGGAATGCTTGGGAACTGTTGGTATGAAGAGCTGTTACTTCAATCTACATTTAGACTTCTCAGTGCTGATTTGCATTTGCAGTTGGCAAAGGAACTTGCCATCAACAATAAAGGATTTGGCCCAAGAGCCTCTGCAACAATACGAAACTCACCTGCCTGCAGTTATTGTCGTGAACCTCTAGCTACTGTGGGGTCAAGTGAAGATGATAAAACTATTCTTTTCAGGTGCAAAACTTAAGTTCATGATTAGATTTTATTTTTTCCTTTGTATGCAGAAAAGAGAACTTGATTTTTAAAATTATTTTACAGGTGTGGTCACCCCTATCACCTGAAGTGTGTCGAAGATCCTCCACAGTGTCTTAAATGTATTACCTGACTTCTCATAAAAAGTGTTTACTTGTGCCATTATTTAAGAAATGGTTAAAAACAAATTGTAAAATATGTTGTCAATTCACATAGTAATACTTTACAGAAGAGAGGCATTTACTTTTTGTCTTGTCCTAAGACTAAAATTTATAATATTGTTGAAGAATTTTTGTTGCTCAATTTTCCCTCTTGTTGGTCATTCCATTTGAACAGGGTGCTTTAACTGTTTTTATAAATAGCTGTATTTTATGCCACTTATTAACCCCCACAGGGAATGCAAAACTCAGGTCTTATGAATCCAATTAAGACTGCAATAGTTGTACTAGTCTTTGTATGTAGTTTTACTGTAACCTTTTTTTTTGGAAGCTTTAATATAGTATTTATTACCTGTTTAAAAGACAACTGACTCTTAATGAACCCCACCCTCACCCTGCATAGGGAGAAGATAAGAACCGCGACGACACCAGGTCACGTTAAAGAGACTTGTCGGATGATGGAACGCGTACTGTACTGTACTCTCCTTGCATCCCGTTTGCGACTGTCGCCACCTGGCCCCGCCCCGCCCCGCCCCACCCCGCCACGGGCGCAGGTGAAGGGGAGGCGTTTGCGGTGTACAAACCCAGGAGGAGTGCTGTGCTCTGCTCTGCTCTGCTCTGCTATCATACCGATGAGTTACATTGCGGTACGCCCGTCCGTGCTCGAGCTGGAGCTGGAGCTACGGAGGCTGACACTTGTCATCATTAAGGGGGAGGGACGCTCATTTAGGTGCGGCTCGCTTCTCCAGCTCCAGACCCCTCGCCTCGCGCCTGGAGTGGAGTGGAGTGGAGCTACTGTGTAGTGAGGAGAGGAGGGACTTGCGTTGCCCAAGTGGCGCGCGCGCCCGCGGCCCGGCGGGGCGGGGCGGGGCGGGACGCTATGGGAGGGGGCGGGGCGCCCGGAGCCTGAGCCCGGAGGACCCGGAGGAGTCCAGAGCACCGGGTCAGCAGTGAGCGCAGGTTCACGTCAGTCTGTTGACAGCCCGCCAGCACAACGTCGCTCGGCGACGCCCTCTCCGCAAACCGCCACACTCCGACCCGTCTCGCCCACACCGGACAGACTTCGCTGTGAGTAAACGAACTGCTGTCGTCCACCGCGCGCCGCTTAGGACTGAAGGGGAAGACCAATACGAATAGTATCCAACAGCCGAAATTTCACCATACCCGGCGAGGTCATTCTTTTCGTGCTGAGGTCGCGATTTTCAATTTCCATTGTGGGAAGTGTGCAGTCAATCGAAACGCGAGATGAAATTGAAAATTCAAGTCAGGGGCTTTGAGAGCGTGTAAGAGTCGCTGGGTGAGTTAAGCACAGTCGCAGACGAGCGGGCAGCGACATGGCGGACACTAGCGCAACCAGCGCAGCGCCGTGACCAGACCGCTGTGCCACGCATCGCACTGATCTCACGAGATCGCTCCGAGGTCGCAAGGTTACTGATAGCCATACAAGATGCCAATTGTACAAGCAGCGGGAAAGGATGGGTCTTCGCCTTGAAATTCTCAAGTCCTCTCAGTTGGCCCTGCAAGGCATGGCTCGGGGCGAGACGCGGTGGCGGTGGGGGAAGGCCGGCCGCAGCGGGCAGCACGCCACATTACATTTCAATACGGAGCCTCTCCTCGCGGCCCCAGCCGGCCTAGGTAACGAATTGAGAAACAATGTTTTTGACAGAGCTAGAATGGGACTAGGGTCATCGCGAGCCAACCTCCACAAGGCTAGAACATTGTCTACGTGCAGAGGGAGGCTTCTTCGCAAAAGACTCGTACGTCTGTCGTATACTTAACTCGTCCTTCACTCAAAACAACCTGCGTAGCTTTGAAAAAATTAAAATTAATTTGAAAAAAATTCATGAGACCGGCGTCGTGCATATGACTTTTGGAAGGATCCAAGTAAGTCTCCTTTGCTTGTTTCTTGTCGTCAAAAAAGTCACGAGAGAAGAGCTAGAAAGGGAATGAATGAGTGAATAAATGGTGCAAAATGGCTAGACCATTAGCTTCGAATAGAGATAATAAGCAATTGATTCATTTCAAAGCATTGACATGATCAGTGCACCGTTAGAAAAATTCGTTGTAATTTTACAAACATTGTTGGCAAATATTTTCATATCCACTCAAACACTCAACACGTTTGAGTGATCAGAAAGCGAAAAATAAACCTAGTAATTGAAGAAGTGAAAAAGAAAAGAATATTCGCAACATTGTTTTGGGAGCTAGAGAGGGAGAGCTGTCCCATTGTCCGGCACACGGACGTTAGTGCGAGCAAGAGAACACAAGAGTGTGTAAACCACACGTCTTCGCCAGCCACTGTTATCCGAAGACGAAGACGACACATCATTCTGGAACTGGCGGACCTAGACCGCGGGAATGAAATGCAACAGCGTCGCCCTGTCCTTGCGGCAATCAGTCCAAAGCAGGAGGCTAAGCGAATTAAGTCGCAATGAGTGAGAAGTGAGCACGATTCTAATGAAGCAGCCGGCAACTTTATGTAACACGGAGGTGAGGCGAGGCAGGCGAGGCGAGGTGGGGGCGTGCCCAGCAGCGGGCCGTAAGGCGTAGCGCAGCGCCGGCGCCGGACTCCCCCAGCGCCATGTCCCCCCCGGTCTTTTTGGCAGATAACTCATGTAACGAAAGGAAGCTGTGGGAAAAAAAAATCATGACATAATTTTTCCAAGTGTGTCAGCTACGAGGGGACAACACCTCTGAAAATTTTGTACACCTCGTAATTCAGAAAAATTCAGGAAAAAAATCAGGGGAAATTCAAAAAAAATATATGAAAAATTTCGGAAAACATCAGAAAAAATCAGGAAAATTCATAAAAGTTCACAGAATTTTCGAACATGACTCAAGCAAAAATTCCCAAGAATTCACTAAATTTGTGTACCAAAATTCAGAGTTGATTCCCCCTCGATTAGCTATCTTGTACTCTTAGCAGTGAGTGCGGCGGCAGGACATTGTTCAGAGGGAAATGTGCCGCCCCTCCGCAGATCCGAGCCCGATTAGAGCCTAGCCTTGACGTTGCTCCCAAGATACGCCTCTATACTTCAAATTCACCTGATTAGCGTTTGAAATGACTTGAGCTTCAAGGCTTAAATTTGGCAGACTATACCTAAGTATCTTCAAACATTTTCATCATACGAAATACATATCCCAGATATTATGTTGTCTCTTTCAGTATCACTGTGCTTCCAGCTCCGCGATTTTGATCGGGATTTGTATTTTTTTCCACGCACACTACACGCCCTATTCATTTCTATCTCTCTTGCTCTGCCGCCGCGGGAGCCACCGCTGAGCGGAGCGGGGACCCCTTCGTTACAGTGCCAATGTCGGGTGTCGGGCTCAGCCCAGGACGCCTCGACCCCAGGACCCGCCAGGACCGTGGCAGAGACGGAAGAGTAGGAAAGGTTGTGACGCCAGCAGACTGATTCAGAAGAGCGCCCTACTCGCTCTGGCTCTCTCTGTCTCTCTCGCGCGCGCTCATTCGGTGCGCCGTGCTGGTGCGACGGAGACAGAGCGAGGTGAGCGCTCTTCTGAATCAGTCTGCAGGGCGGGGCCGTGGGCCGTGGGGGGTCCTGCCTGGGCCGGGACCTATTGGGACCACACGTTTACCGCCCTAGTTCTCACACAAGCACAGGCTGTTGACAGGGGGATACCGATATGGCGCGGGGTCACCACTGAGCCTGTAAGCTCAGCGAGAGAGTGCAAGAAATCAAGGCGCCAGTGACGAACACGCTCTCGCAAAGCTTCGCCTTCTCTTGCGCGTCGTTGCGATGTTGATCCGAAGGCAGGTCCGCGCGGTCGCTGCGGCGCGTGCACGGTCTGGGCCTCGGTGTTGGTGGGCGGGGGCGGGTCTGCGCCCGTGCCCATGCCCTCGACAGGAGTAGAGAGCCTGCCTCTGGGCTTGGGGTCCTTCGGGCCGGCTTTGTGTCAGCCCGGCCCGGCCCGGCCCGGCCGCACCGCGCCACATTGCGACAGTTAGCAATAGAACGTCCCACGCACCCGCTGTTGTGGCCGCCGGTGCGGCGAAGCTCCTCTCCGCACCGTACCGCCCCGCCCCACGCTCACCAGGAGCCAAGGGCTTGTCCGAAAATAAATCGTATAGAAAAATCTGGATTTAGGTAAGGGGCCACACTGATAAAAAAAAAATAATACAAAATGATAATTAAAAAAAAATCGGATCCTGAGACAAAACCATAAGGCTACTTCGTGCCTAAAAATATGCTCCTCTGTCGTCGCATGTACCCGCTGTATCAGTATCGTCTTACGTACATCACAAGAGCCCTAAAATTACGGCCGAGACAGCAAAATTATGTATCTTATCATCAGAATTCACCCGACTCCGCGAATATGGCTGTTGTCTAATTGCTTTACCCGCGTAAGGCACCGCGCCCCTTAGGTAGGCAATCCCCCTCCCACCTGCATCTTTTCTACAGAGATGTCACAGCAGGCGCCGCGTGGCGTGTGCCGCCGCTCATTCGCGACGCGTCGGCATTGGGAAGGAAAAGAAAGGAGATGAGCCTTATGAACTACGCATCATACCGGGGCAGGGCCGGGGCAGGGCAGGGCAGGGCAGGGCAGGGCAGGGCAGGGCAGGGCAGGGCAGGGCAGGGCAGGGCAGGGGGCAGGGCAGGGGGCAGGGCAGAGATTGGGTAATTTGGCGCGCCGGGTGTCGGGCCGGGGTCACGACCCTCTCCAAGCCGGAGGCGCTGAGCGCGCTCAGCAGGAGCATGGTAGACAGCCGGGCCGGCGCAATGGAGAGGAGCCCCGCCCCGCCCCGCCCCGCCCCGCCCCGCCCCGCCCCGCCCCGCCCCGCCCCGCCCCGCCCCGCCCCGCCCCGCCCCGCCCCGCCCCGCCCCGCCCCGCCCCGCCCCGCCCCGCCCCGCGGCTGTCAGTGCGGCGCGTCATTACCGGCGCCTTGCGGTGCAGCGATGCGGCAGGGCGGGGCGGCACCACACCGCGGTGCTCTGCATTGTGGTCCTTGGCGGGGCGGGGCAAAGGGGGGCGGGACGCAGCACAACGATGACTGCGACGCGCTTAGCGCGGGTTAAACTCTTTATCGCGCCTAAACAGCGGCGGGGCGGGTGCAGCAGCTGCCTCGCCGCGGAATTGCGCCGCTTTAAATACACGCTTAAATGGCGGGGCGGGCGGGCGCATCGCCGTCGTGTTGATGGTGTCTCTATTAGAGCCGGCGGGCGTGGGAGGTGCCGCGCAGCCGCATGCAGTACACTCGCTGCACCTTTCGCAAGCCACGCTCCTCCTCCGCGATTGCAGAGGTGGACATTATTTCCTCGGTGGGCCTCGGGTCTCTGGTCTGCGTCCACCTCGGGACACGACGCGACTTAAGCCCCATGGCCACGCCACCCCCCTCCTCTGTTTGCAGCGAACCATGCGCCCCGAGCGGCGAGCTCCCCCGCGGGTCCTTCGGCCGGCCCTGGGCCCGGGCCTGGCCCTGCTGGGCCTGCTGCTGGTGCTGCTGCTGGCCGCCGAGGCCGGCGCCGAGCGCCGCGGCGACCAGGAGTGCTTCTGCACCGGCCTCTGGACGTGCTTCTCCAGGTAATTGTGTTTCCGGGTCAGTTAGTGAGTAGTTGACACTCTCATTTTCTTCACCGCCGTTGAAGCAGCAACATCGCAATCAGAGCGGCCGCCCCGCAGCGCCACTTGGATCGCCTTGCGGTTGCGCCGTTTGCGGCTGCGGGTTCTCGTTCCCGCCACACGCCCTGGTGCTGGAAGGCGTCGAGTGTGAGGCGGGCGGCGGGGCGGGCACCAAGTCGCCGTCGGCACGGTACAGACTAGCAAATAACCCTACGACGCGTGTCCCCTTCAGAATGGGCGTGCCCTACAGCGAGTGCGACAGAGACGGGCAGCGCGTCATCTGCTGCGTGCGCCGGCCGCAGCAGCAGCACCTGGGACCGTCAGCGCCGAGCGTCGCCTCGTCTGCAGCCTCCCCGACGACGGCCTCCTCGACCCCCGGGCCCGGCCCAACCGCTGCTAGCAACGAGGTCGACGAGCGAGGCCAACGGCAGACCATGGACCCGGACGCCGAGGCCGACACCCACTTCCGCTACTCGACGGGGCGCCTGCTCGCCACCACGGCCGCGCCGCTGCTGGGGGCGCCACTGCTGGGCGCGTCCCGCGGCGCCCCGGGGCCCCGCGTCGGCTCCACGGCCGTGCCCCCCACCACGGCCTTCGGCGAAGAGGAGGAGGACGACGATGAGGACGAGGACGCCGACAGTGAAGAGGATCTGCTGGGCACGACGCCGAGGACGCTGACCACCACGCCGCACCCGCAAGCCAGGCGGATCCCCTCCAGGCCGCCGGCGAGACCCTTCTCCGTGTTCGTGACCCCCACGCCCGCGCCGGCGCCCGCACCGCCCGGGCGCCGCCAGGACACCGGCAGCGGCCAGGCACAGGGCAGGGCTCGTGACTGGGAGGACGGCGTCCCCGCCCAGCGCGTCAACTGGAGTGAGGAGGACGACATCGAGCGCGTCACGCCCAACGGTCGCCTCGCGCACAGCCAGAGCCAGCCCCAGCAGCCTCAGCAGCACCGGCGGCAGCAGCAGGCGCAGCAGCAGCCAAGGGAGCCGAAGAAGATCGACTGGGTGAGCCTGGCTCGGCCGCAGCAGCACTCTAAGGCTGTGAGCTCCAACATCGCCGAGCCCTGGTCGTCCTGGCGGGACTGCGGCCTCAAGGGCTCCGACTCCGGCCTCGACGGTACGGCAGAGCCCTCCGAATGGCCTTGGCACGTAAGTAGCGCGCGCTGCGATGGCAGGTGCCGCCGCTGACCAGGATCCACCTCAACCTGCGCGCAATGGTTGCAGGCCGCCCTCCTGGAGACGGCCTCGGACCGCTACGTGTGCGGCGCCACGCTGATCGGACCGACCTGGCTGCTCACCGCCGCGCACTGCGTCATGGACTAGTAAGTGGGAGAGGAGAGGAGTGGAATAGACGTAGGCGTGCTAGCGTTTGCCTGCTAGGCCACGTGCACGCATCCGTGCCAATGGGTTGCCTAAGCGGCAGGGGCGGAGTAGCCGCAGTTTGACAGTACCTTTGTAAACCTGGATTTCACGCCAATTTTTTTTAAAACTGTACAACTAAAATGTGTGTGTGGGGGGGGGGCTTCTCATTAAAATTAGCTTTTTTTAAAAATATCTAACATTTGGCGCTTTATGGCAAGTTAACTTAACTGCAAATCATTTAGATAAAGAGCAAAGCGTTCAGCAAAAATATGTATCATTTTTAGATACTCAGCAGCTGAATTGCCGTGCCCATGGCGCTATTTCTCTTTTCTTAGTGCCTTGCCTCCCAATAACTTCGACCGTTTTTTAGTCCCGACCCCTCAGAGCTCAAGGTGCGCGTGGGCGAGCTGGACGTCCGCTCCGACTCGGAGTCGTTCACGCAGGAGCGCGCTGTGGTGCAGCTCGTGCCGCACCCGGACTTCGACCTGGCCTCCCTCCGGCACGACATCGCCATGGTGAAGATCGCCCGGCCGCCGCGGGACAACCGCAACGTGGGCGCCGTGTGCCTGCCCCCGTCACCGCCGCGCACCGCGCGCCAGCACAACAACCGCCTGCTAGAGGATGACAACGAGGCTGACAACGACTTCCCGCGCGAGGGCACCGTCTGCGTGGTGACGGGCTGGGGGAGGAAGGATGAAAGTGAGTCGAAAAGGTCAGATAAATGTCGCGGACACGACACGGCAACAGATTTTATAGTGCGTCGCTGTGTTCTTTGTGGCAGTGTCTCCGCACTCGGAGGTCCTCAAGGAGGTGCCGGTGCCCGTTTGGTCGCGAGGCCCCTGCCAGGAAGCCCTGCGCGCGCATCTGGGACAGGCCTTCCAGCTCCCCAAGACGTCCATCTGCGCTGGAGCCAAGGGCAGGGACGCCTGCGACGTAAGTATTTGGTAAAATTAGGAATGGAGTAAAAAGAGACTAAGGAATCATTTTGAAATGATGAATCTGATCCAGGGCGACGGGGGAGGGCCATTGGTGTGTAACTCCGGCGGTCACTGGTTCCAAATGGGCATCGTGAGCTACGGCATCGGCTGCGGCCGCCACCACAGCCCGGGCGTGTACACCAAGATCTCCAGCTACTCGGCCTGGGTGCGGAGCGTAGTCGGGGGCCTTCGTTCCCTAGAGAAGCCCATGCCCAGTGTGCGCGGGGCTCAGGCGCAGGCCCCGGCCCAGGCCACTCCGGGCAGGCCCACACCCAGGGTTACTCCCCGCCCCACCCCGCGCGCCCTGGTGCTGCAGCGGGTCGCCCCCGGCCAGCAGGCCGTCAGCAGGGTCCGCGTCAACCACTACACGGGATCGGCCTCCTCCACAACCATGGCGTCTCCTCCCTCTACATCAACCAGGACGCCGACCAGGAACGTCGTGGTCTTGAGCAGCGAGCAGGACGACGTCTCGATCAGGTCCTCGGAGGAAGACGACGACCCAGAGGACGCGGTCACGGAGCCTGATGTCCAGGACGTGACGACGACCACCAGCGCCCCCGCAACACATTCCACGACGACATCGTCACCGTCCTTCCCGACGTCAACCACGCCGCGGTCTAGCCGCGTCCTGACGCAGGGCGAGGCGCCGAGCGCGGGTGTCAGCTACTTCAGGAGCAGCTTCGGCAGCAGCGGGTGGAGCTACCCTCTGGAGAGCCACAGGGCCGCCGCCACGGCCACCTCCACGCAGACGGTCGCGCCCGCGCCCCCGAACGGCCAGCAAGCCCACAAGTGGTACTCGGCCGCGTACTCGGGTAGCTACCGGGGCACGGCCGGCGGGCCCCGCCTGCCCGCGCAGACCCTGAGCAACGTGGCGGGCCGCACGGCCGGCGGCCTGCACCGTTGGTACTCACCGTTCTACACGGGCAGCTACCGCGGCTACTACAACGCCTTCCCGAAGGACGAGCTGGACGCCGGCGAGACCATGTCCGCCAACACGGTGCTCGCGGTCGCGCCGTCCTCGTCGTCCACGACTGCCACGCCCTCGCCCTCGCCCTCGCCCTCGGCCGCGCCCCCCACCGCGCCGTGGGCGGCGTACAGCAGCGTGCGGCCGCCACTGGCCGCGCCCCGCTGGTACGCCCCGCTGCACGACCAGAGCCAGCGCTGGTACTCGTCCTTCCACAACGGCACGTACCGCAGCGGCTACCTGACCGCGCACGCCCACGGCGGCCAGGGCTCGGCAGCCGCCCCGCCCCCGCCACCCAAGCACCGCTTCGCCGCGGACAGCTCCGACAAGGCCGCCGCCGCTGCCGACCAGGACCGCATGTGGACCTACCACGTGCAGACCGGCGCGCAGGGCACGAGCATCACGCTGGACAAGAAGCAGGGTGAGTACCACGTTACACAACGGTGTAACTTCTCCGCTGACCTCGTTCCTTATACCAGGCTTTGCAACCGTCCCGTAGGCGGCGCGCAGCCCGCTGCAACGGCACCCAACCCGTTCGTTGGTGGCCGTACGGTGGTCAACTACACCAACACATTCACGTACCCCGAGCGCCACGCACCGCAACGGCTCCCGGCCGGCGGCGGCGGGGGCGGCGCGACCGGCGGGCTCCGGTCTCAGCAGCAGCTACAGCATCTACCACATCTACCCCAGCGTGTACAACCCAGAGTACCGCGGCCGCGCCGGGAAGGGGCGTGAGTCTAAGGCCCTGGACAACGCCGGTGCCGGAAAGACCACTGTGCTCAGCCCAGTGCCCACGCTTCCAGTGCGGCCGGCACCCACGGCCTCCCCGGCCTCGCTGTCGCCCTCACCTTCACCCTCGCCATCACCCTCGCCCTCACCCTCTCCCTCGTCTGCTCCGGCACCAGCCTCCCCCGCGTCCACCGCCCTCCCGGACTCGAGCCACAACAGCATCGTCGGCTACATGCACTTCAACAGCCGTGACGCAGCCGTGCGTTTCAACATAACACGAGACAACCCTGAGGACGATAGCGCCCCAGACTCCGAGCAGACGGCTGGCCCCGCCCCCACCCCCGCCGCCGGGCCCGTGCTCCTGGAGCGCGGGTCCTCGCCGCTGGGACCAGCCCTCGCGCCCGCCCGCGGGCAAGGGGGCTGACGTCGCGCCCGACAACGTCCCCGTCGTGACGACGATCGGCGCCCTGGACCTCACCACGCTGCGCGCGGCCACGGCCGAGGACAGCACGACGGCGGGCGAGGGCATGGACATGCCGCCCGTGGCCGTCGTGTCCACGACCGAGGCCGAGACGGGGGCACCCACCGCATCCACAACATACACGCCCACCGAGAGCGCGACGACACTGAGCACCGACCCCACCACCAGGGACGTGATGACCACCACCGAGCTGGACGCGGTGACGATCTCACGCGGGCGAGGCCGGGCTAGCTTCCAGCTGACAGTAGACGACGCGGACAGCAGCACGGAACGCCTCGCGCACGGCAGCGCGGAGGCTCGCGTCCCCAGCGGGTCCAGCGGCAGCAGGGTCAGCACGCTGGCGAGGAGCGGCGGCGGCGGCCCCCAGGTGGGCCCCGGCCGGGGCAGCCTGACCTTCCCGCACAGCGCGCCCGACATGGAGGCGGAGCGCGCGGAGCGCGGCCACCACAGTCGCGGCTCCGGCTCCGGTCTGAGCTCGGGCGTGGACCTCGGGGCGGAGGGGGCGGGGGCCGTGAGCGGCCCCGAGGCGACATGGGGAGACAGGACCTCAGCCGCGGCGGGGGGCGCGCGCCGCGGCAGAACGCAGCAGGCGGGCCGCGGCGGCAGGCGTCTCGACGCGCCTGTCGACGCTGACAGCATGCCTGCCTCGACGCCGGGAACACCCGGTCCGCGGCCTCGTAGCAGAGGCCGCCCCCGGCCGCAACAGTCGCAGCAGCCCACCGAGGCCGTAACCATGGACCCGCGACGCCCAGCCTCCCCCCTGCTGCCGCAGATCGCCCCTCGATCCAACAGAGACCGCCCCGCCTTCCAATCCGCGCAAGGCCAGCGGCACAGCAAGGTGGCGGACGAGACCGTGTCCGTGCACAACCCCGAGCCGGACCCCGCCCGGGCGTTCAGGTCACGGGGCCGCCGTCCGCCCGTTGCCGGCCAGTTCTCGACAGCCGCCCCCGGCCCGAGCCCAACCTTCGCACCCCGCCCCAGCCCCCACCCCCGCCCCCGCACCTTCTGCGTCCCTCGACGACAGAGCCAGCTTCGTGACGGAGGTCAAGCCGCCGCGCGCGAGAGGCCGCGACCGGAAGAGCGAGTACCGGAGGCGCGCGTCGAGCGCCGCCGTTGCTGTGGCGGCCGAGCTCCCGGAGCCGGAGGAGCCGTTCACCCCCGTGAGCACGGCGGCGCCGCAGCAGCGACACCCGCCGCGCGGCTACTCGAAAAAGCCGCGCAAGCAGCTGAAGAAGGTGAGCCTGGCGTCCGCCGAGGAGCCCGTCGAAACGGCCTACGCGCCCATCTCCCCGCACCCCGCGCCTCGCCACCAGCACGCGGCCTGGTTCCCCGCGGACGTGGCGGTCGCAGAGGCGGAGGCGGCCCTGGCCCAGGACCACGCGGAGGAGCAGAGCGGCGAGCACCGCGGGGACGCCAAGGTGGACGCCGCCGAGGACCTGGAGCGGGACGAGGTCTACTCGTTCCTCAGCCAGCGCAACAAGCGGAGGCGCGCGCACCGGCGGGGGCGGGAGCACGAGGGACTCGGGCACGGGCAGGCGTAGCGACCCGACTCGACCGAACTAGGGGCGTCGCGCCCCTAACAACCAAACGTTCCGCGGTTGCGCGCATTATTGCTCTTTTTGATATACTTGGCGTTGTTTGATTCGCGTTGTTATTTCTATAGTTATAATAATAATTATTATTATCATTGTATGGTTTTTACCTGCTCTCCGTATAAGACTGGCCCCACGGACACAGCAGTGGCGCGTTAATCGCCCTCTGTGAGAGGGTCCCTGACTCCTATTTTAGTCACATGGAGGCCGGGGTTTATTATAGACCCACAAATAATATTATGTAACGTGTAACGTGTAAGGACTGATATTTTCTTGTGCCTTTATATTTTTGTTTGACTTAATAAAGAAATAAGTGTGTTATAGAGTTATTTGGCTCAATGAACGAAGTTCAAGAATCATATGACAATTGCATTTAGCCCACCCTGATCGCACACAATCTGCTGCTACCTGCCTCCCACAGACTAACTTGTGATCGTGCTGCTGGGCAGTTGAGAAAGGAGGCAGCAGACGATCTGCAGCTGCGCGGACGGAGCGCTGTCCTCGTCTCGCTCATAAATTGAAAGGATTGGAAGGTGCGAAAGACGTTGGCTGCCCTCCTGACAGAAAGAAATGCCGTAAAAGCTACGTACATCCGTAGAGATAAGCAAAGAATACGGGCACGGGAGCAAAAATGCAGGAAAAGACTCAAGAACAATTAACGTACATTTATAATTAAAAAACTTATTTACATTTACTCATCAAACCATGTACACGCACAACCATTAAGAATAGTTCCCATTCAATAAACTATAAGCGCAACGTTACAAAATAAGCGAATTATCAAAATAAAAAATTAGGAAAAGAGGGGGGAAAAGAAGAAATAACATACACTTCTAAATCTGAAAGGACATTTTGATCTGGATGAGATTTGCACAGGAACACATCCTTGTCTACGGAAAAAATCAAGCCCTTTCAGATTTAGGGTGTGCATGTAGTTGGCAGCAAATTGGACGTAAGAAGGCTGAGGTTCATATGGCACGCTTTCAAAGTCTTTGGTATAAAAATTATTAATAGTAAGAAGAGATCAGCTGTCTCGACATGGCAACCTGCCGGCACGGTGATGACTTGGAGGCGCTACTAGAGCGCCGCCATGCCGCTGCTGTCGACGTATCTCTGCAGGAAGGGGTGGTAGTCCGCCTGCGGCTGGTAGCCGTGGCAGTGCTGGGGCAGCTGCTGCAGCTGCTGCAGCTGCTGAAGGTCCACGAGGCGGCCGCCGCTCAGCCGCCTCTGCTCGTCGCCCTGCTCGTGCTCGAGGCCGTGCTCGTCCTCGTCCCTGCCGTCGGGGGCCGGCCCTGGTGAGGAGGAAGAGGCGCTGGACGAGCTCCCGGAGGAGCCCGGGCCCGCCCCCGGGCCCGCTACCCCGGCCCGGCCAGTCTGGCCGCAGCGCGAGGCGCGCGGCACCTCGCGATATCCAGGGCTCCGGGCCGGACAGGGGCGCGCCGGCCCCAGCCGCCCCACCCGGCTGGGGGAAGGTGAAGGGCCACGTCTGTAACAAGTAAGAGAGAGGTAGAGATATCTCGCTATCGATAGGGGCGCGACTCTCTCTTCCTCTGAGGACAAGAGCCCCGGCCGAGCCTTCCTAAGGCAGACGGCGCGAGATGCCCCTCGCCACGGCCTACATAAGCGACGGGCTTGTCTGTCGGTGACGAGGGTCTGTCCTCCGCTTCCTGCGGCCCCATCCCCGTCCCCGCCCCCCTCCGCCACCGCCTCCCACTCAACAAGATATTTGATATATTCGTGCGACGCCCGGCCCGGCCCAGCCCGGCCCAGGGGCGCAAGGAGGGCGGCGGGTCGACGCGACGGCGCAAGTGGTCGTGCATGTGTGCTTGCGTGTGTGAAAGTTGCGATCACAATGTAAACACATGTGTGTCGCAAGGCAGGAAGCTGTCCGGGCGAGGAGAGCTGTAGGGGGAAATGTCAGTAAGTTGCGAGATGGCGAGACAAATTATATTCGTGGGACGATAGGCCTACGGGGCCCCACCAAATAATACTGGAGAATTTTTGTTAAGTCTAAGTAAAAACGAAAAGTGTCACATCATGCTCAACCTTGTCCGTTGTAGAGTTCCGTCTGAGGGCCGAGCTCGTCAACGTGCCAACCCCGAAAACAGTCGATGAATCGACCCATGCTGACACAACTCCCAGTTGTTGTCATTTTGAAGCAGGAAAATAATGTCAATCACTTACCAGATTGAGGGGGTTGTTGGTGGTGGGGTGGGCGCCGGCCGTCGCCTCCCCGGCGGGCAGCAGCAGCACGTCACGCAGGTGGGCGATGTAGGAGGTGGCGAGGCGCAGCGTGTCCAGCTTGCTGAGCTTGGTGTCGGCGGGCACCCAGGGCAGCGTCGTCTGTGGGGGCGACGAGAAAGGACCCGGGTCAGCCAACATTCTCTCCGCCACCCGAGGGGGAAACAACTCTGAATTTTGGTGTGCATATTTTGTAAATTTTCGTGAATTTTGATAATTTTTTTTTGTGAATTTTCATCTGAATTTTACTGACGTTTTTGTGAATTTTCCTGACTTTTTCCTGAATTTTCCTGAACTTTTCTAAATTTTTGTGAATTTTCCGGAATTTTCCTGAATTACGAGGTGTACAAAAATTTCAGAGCTGTTTCTTACTTGGCACTACCACACTGAAGGTGTGCGACCCCCTTACTTTGAGTCTGCAGAACGCCCTGGACAGCACCCTCATGCGCGCCCTCTCGCGGGCGTTGGCAGCGTTGCGCTGCAGGGGGTGCTGCGCGTGCGGGGAGCCCGCCCCGACGGGCGAGCCGTAGTCCTCCAGGTCGGCGTCGAGCGCGCCGTCGTCCATGCTGTTGTCGTCGAGCTCACGGGAGCTCAGGCTAAGCAGGCGCATCTTGGTGGCGCCGGCGGCAGCGCAGCCCGCCCCGGCGCCCTCGGCGCGCTTCCTCCGCGGCATCGCGCCCTGCTGCTCACGTCACCTGCAAACAGGACGTCAGGTGTCGGAACTCGGTAACCGATTCCCGCGGATCCTATAAACGTGAATCGACCTGGCGAATACCAGGTAAATACACCGCAGTGGAGCGGGTGGCCTATGCTCGACTCTGCAGGCGCATGCCGAGCAGCGCAGCGGGGGCGACGGGCGACCGGTGCGGTGACCGGCGGCGCTCGGCGTTATGTTACATGGGGACGGTCCGCGCGGCAGGTAACGAAAATAAAATTATTATGCGACATTACTTTGAATTTTGTGCGCATTTGCGACAAAAAAAAATGTGCCGGGAAAACAAGCACACGGAAGGCAGGAGATCAGCGCGAGGAAAATTTCAGAAAACAAATATAATCGTGCCACCACCCATTCTTGCGTTGGAAGTATCTTGTGCGTAAAAGCGCGGAAGAGTTGCGTAAATTACTAGAGGCGAGAAGCACAAACAGCACGAAGAGACTCGTTTCTTCAAAATAGACGCAAAAATCTATTTACAAAACTACTTTCTATAATTGATTTAAAATAAATAAATAATTTGGGTCAAAGAGATTAGATTGCCTTGTGACAAAAAATTTGCTGAAAGAAATAAAACATTTCTTGGCGACTATACGAAAGAACTCTTCTTTTGAACCACGCAAGCCTTATTTGTTTGGTTGTGAAGAAACGATTTTTTGCGTGCGTCCCCGCTAAGGAAACTTTTATAGCAAATGCGCCTGCATCTCTAGGATGGTACATGTTTGGTCCCAAGAATAAAATCCACTTACCTAATCATAAAATATCCAGCCTTGGGCCCGGCGGGGCGAGGTGACGACGTGTGTGTTCTCTTGACAAAACTGAGCGCTATTACTCTACTCCGGGAGGCAGCGCCGAATCCTCGCCGTTTTCATTAGTCACACTTCACTCGGGGTGTCACCGCTCGTCGCGCCGCACATTAGCAGAGCACACAAACACACACACGCGACACACGCGCGACGCACACACGTGACACGCACGCACACACACACGCACGGACGCTCGCACGGCGGGACGAACCCTACCGCCCTCACGCGGAGCGGACAAATTGCTGGGCGACCCGGGGCGCGTCGAATGGAGAGACTAACTGGCTGTCGATGGGGGAGGCCCGCTTGCTCAAATGGGGCGCTAATTAGCAAAAAAACAAAAACGTCTTGGGGCGCGGTGGAAGGGGAAGGAGGGTGTGGTTTGAGGATTGAGTGGGAGGAGTTTACACGTGTCTTGGACCGCGCCGGGAGGGGGGGCGTGGAGGTGGGGGGCGGGGCCGCCCCGCCCAGGGCGCGCGGAGGGGCAGGGAGGGGGCGGAGGAGGGCAGAACCGTGCAGGCTCGGGGCGGGAGGAGTGGGGGAAGGGGCCGGGGAAGTTCCAAGATGAAATGAAGCACTTTCCATTCCAACGTCCCAGAAATCGTAGGCCACGTGATTAATTTTTTTCATGCCCTCTCTCGCATGTGTTCAACAATTTGGTTGACGAAAGACGCCCTACGCCCGAGGGTTTGGGCTTCGCACTTTAGAAAAGCTACATTTACATTCAGGAGGGGCAAAAGAAAAGGGTTAATGTACATCACAGCAACTTTTTTGCTATTCTTCAAATGTCTGGCACACCGTGATCTAGCAACTCAGTTTGCTTGTGCGAGTTTTCATTTCCCTTCGACTTTTATTTCAACTCGCTTCAGTGTACCCGCCCCCCGCTCCGCCTGCCCTTAGAGCCGTCCCGGACCGGCCCGGCACTTCGTCAGGGCAACAGGGGAAGTGGTCGATGGTGAGGTAGTAAGTCGTCGTCATTACAGCCCGATCGCGTCCGGAGCCAGTTACGTAACCGTAGAAAAAAATCAGGAAAAGGATAGGATAGGTCGTTTCCGTTCAGCCTTCATCCTCGTCTGCCGCGATGGGGATGGCTGGGGGACGGCGTGCGCCCCGCACCCTGCGCCGGGGCCGGCTGGCAGCAGCTGGAGGGGCGCGGGGCGCGCGGGGCGGGGCGCTACCGCCGCACTTCCTACCCGAGGCCATCCGTGACCCGTGACCCAGTGGACCCTCAGCGGAGAGAGAGAGAGAGGAAGTCGTACTTCATTCATACCGAGCGCGGATCTAAAAGGAGGGTAAATTCCGAGGGGGAGACAACTCTGAAATTTGTGTACATATCGTAATTCAGAAACATTCAGAAAAAACTATTTTAAAAAATCAGAAAAAATCAGGAAAATTCTGAAAAATTCACATAAGTCCAGGTAAAATTCAACCAAAAATTTACAAAACTTTAGTAAAATTTCACGAAAATTTACAAAAATTCACAAAATTTGCACCACAAAATTCCCCCAAAAAACAAATTTAGCTTGGGAGGTAAGTAAAGGCGATACATTCGCGCGCCCGCTCTCCCTCGTGACCCCTTGTCTAGACAGGACAAGGTGAGGAGCAGGGCGGGGAGGGGCGAATGGCGTACGGTGACCACAGTGGCACTCGGGGTGCCACGCACTGTTGCCCTAATTCAGCTGAGTACAGTAATCTTGCACGTGTTGCACGCCATTCCCAGGCGGCCCGAACCGAAGGGAGAAAGGGGGCGGGGGGCGATAGGCAGTACAGGGTGGGGTCGGTGCAGCACAGCAACCCCCTCCCCCCTCCCTGGAGCCGCTCCCCCGCCCCCCCCCTCCGCTCCACCGCTCCCGCCCGGCAGCGGCAGTCCCAGACACGAAGGAGGCAGCCGGAGACGATTCTCTGAATTGGACCACTGGTTGCTCCTACCGCCCACCCCACCCCTGCCTACACCCGCCCCGCCTGCCCCGCCTCACCTCACCCCATCGCAACGCCCTCCGCCCACACTCTCACTCTCCGTTCACACGATCCCTTGCCACCGCCACCGCCGGCCGGAGGGCAATATTTACGAGCTGGGGTTGGCCCCCGTCCCGTCCCGACCTGGGTCTGGACTCCTGCCCAGCTCCACGTTGCAATTGTGTCTTTCTTTTCTGACCAGGATGACTCAGTGCAGGCGCACATAATGGGGTACGTGGCGGTAGCGGCGGGCCTTCGTCCACGGGATGGGGTGGGGCGGTCGCGGCTCGCGCCCTCCACTTCGCAGTGGCGTACAAAGGCGCACAGGCGTCAAGAATAGCTTTGGGTCCAGGTGGCCCATGTCAGCGTCAGCGTGCGGAAGTAAGAGGCGAGTGGAGAGGCGGGCGGTGAGGGGCGGGGCCGGGTGGGGCCGGGTGGGGCCGGGTGGGGCGGGGCGGGGCCGGGTGGGGCGGGGCCGCACCACACTACCGCGCGCGCCACGCGTCCCACGCGAGGCCGCGAGTGGTAAGGAGCTCGGGGGGAGTCTTTACCCCCGCCCTCATCAGCACAGCGACCTGGCTCGAGCTATGCCACTTGCTTTGAATATGACTGACGAAACGTTTGGGATCAATAGATGATTTGCGTGTCGTTTGGGAGTCAATAGATGATTTGCGTGTGCGCGGATTTCATAGATACGGGTAAAGCCGAGCGCCTGTTGCGCCGACGTCATCATTTCTCCAATCGAGGTTGCCCCGCGCTGTCAATATCGGCCTCAGAATTGGCTTTCGCTGCGATGGACACACCTGCTTGACAGCCTGTTGCAGTCGCCGTGGAATTCGAGAGAACGTGAAAGTCCGTAAAAAGCTGAGCATCTTTTTCACACCCTTTAAAGCCTCCCCCCCCCCATACCCCCCGTCTTTTTTTGTGAACGAAAATTATGTCGCTTGGCCTCCTGGTATTCCGTGGAACAAGCCGGAGAGAAAAGCGTCCCGCCCCATTGGCCTCACAGCGCCGATAAATAAACAGTGGTGAGCTAGGAGGGCTGAGCGGAGGTGGGGGAGGCCAGCACCAGGGTCAGGACACCCTTCTCGGAACGCCCTCCACCCCGCCCCGCCCCACCCCGCTCCGCCTTGTCGCGTGTCGCGTGCTTGCCCTGACGTGCGACTGCATGTCACCGGCGTGCCAAACCGCGCGCCTTGCCGCGCCTTGCCTTGCCTCGCCTTCGGTGCCGCCCCGCCCCGCACCACCCCGCATCAGCCTGACCCGCGTGCAGGTGGCCTATTATGGGACAGGCAACCAATCCGATGGGATTAAAAGAGTCCCTGGAGAAAATCATCAATTTCCTCCGTCGCAATTATGAAATGCTACATAATTGTCATGTTTAGCGAGCCGTGCCGCCGCCAAGACGGCTGATTTCCTCCCCTGGACAAGCCCTTGGCGGGGTGGCCGAGCCGAGGGGTTCTCGTGCGAGGCGCCGCGTTTCGTGCACGGCATTCCCCCCTTGGGGCGGAGCTCGCCTCCTCGCGAAATCCGAGGCCACACCACCGCCTCCGCCTCCACACACGGGGCCGGACCTCCACCTTTCTAAATACGATCGGCCCAGAGGGCCTCCCCGGGCGTTCGATTCTCCGTGCGATAACATCGCCGCGCCTGTGTGTACGGTGAACACACCGCACGGGGCTTTTCCTGTTATATTTATAGCTGCGCGAGCCACGGCAGGGCGGTGCGAGGGGCAGGCGGCATGTGGTCATCGCATTCAACCCTTATGCCCCAGCGTGTCAACGCATGACCAATAGTTTGCGGCCCTGCCCCGAAGTATGCAACAAAGTTAAAGGGGTTATTCAGGCGAAAATGCATCCCTTGCGTGTTGTGGATCGGGAGCCGTATAGTGGTATATAGTTCCTGGTCGAAACGACATTCGCCTCAACCCCTCTCTCCGCTATTGCTACCAAAAGCCGCCTCAGAAAATGGGCTGGCGAGGAGGGGGATCTGGTTGGCGACGACCATGCCAGACAGACTGTCTGGAAGAAACGAGCGGGCAGGCGTCAGCTTCCGAAGAACTTGTAGCGGTTAGGGGGGACCGCACCGGGCCCGCCCCTCCGTCTCCCGTACCCCTGCCGGCATGCTGACAGCTTTATGCAAGGCCGTGATGCAAGGGTTGCTCTCTGAGGCGCCTAGCCGCGAAAATAAAACATAGCACCTCAAGAAAAAAGAAAAAAAAGAACAGCTTACAAGGTCTATTAGAGCAGGGTTTATTCACAATTTAATACCTAAAAGGCACGTGAAAACGTCTGCCCACAATAAATAGAAATTTTACAACAAATTAGCTATTGAAGAAAAATTATTCAGTCCCTCTCGTAGAGTCATTTCAGATTTTACATTTCTGAAAGTAGTGGACGTAAGAAACCAACGCTAGTCTTTAAAACACCTCTTCCACATGAAATGGTAAGGATGACGAATGAGAAAACATTTTAGATGTGAACCCATTCAACCAAGTTAAACAAATCACAAATACATTAAATGTATAGAAGCACTGGTATGAGATTCAATGCCAGAGCACAATCGAGTACAAGCCTCAGACCATCATTCAAAAAGAGATCTTCATTATGCAGGATTGCAAACTTAAGTGAAAAAATACAGCATTCGTCGTTATGACCGTTATTAGATGAATTAAGTAACATAGCATTTGTTCATTTGTAATATTATTGGTTTGAACTAAACTTGAAAAATATTGGGGGCGCATTTTATACGCTTTTGCACAAGTAAGGAAAGTTTTCTCAAAATTGAGTAAATTTGCAAGCAATCTGTCACGTTCCGTCTGTTCGTTTAGCAGACAGCACCCTGTCCACGGAGAGGAGGGTGGCGGCGGTGGAGAGGGCGTGCTGAAGAACTGCCAGGCGCAGCGCCAGAGGGCTCGGGCGGCGCGGCGGGCCCCGGGGGCGGCGGGAAGGGCGCGGGGCACGGCGGCCACGGCCTCGGCCACCGCCCTCCTCAGGTCCGCGTCGAGCCCGTCGAACGCGGGGAGCAGCAGGTCGATGACAGGCGGGCGCGCGCGCGCCTCGTGGCGGGCCTGGTGCCAGCGGAGCAGCTCCTGACGTCCGAGCGGGGCGCCGCCCAGGGCGCGGTGCAGCTCGCGCTCCAGCTGGCCGCCGCCGGGAGCCAGCGGGCACGCCCCGGCCCCGGGCACGGCCACGCTCCGGGTGAAGGTGAGCAGCTGCAGCGCGTCGCGCACCGCCGCGGCCAGCTGGTCGGCCAGCTGCTGTGTGGGGGCGTGCAGCTGCAGCTGGCGGATGCCGGTCAGCCCGAGCCACGCCGCTCCCTGCGCCACGGCGCGCACCTCGACATCGGCGCCCGCGCCCGCGCCCAGCGACCACTCCAGGACGAGGCGCTCGTCCTCGGGCGCCACGGCGTGCAGCACGGCCGCACCGCGCAGCCGCAGCGCCAGCAGCGAGGCGTCGCTCAGCACGGCGGCCGTCACCACCAGCGCGCCCTGCGCGTCCCGCAGCGCGCCCGCCGCCGCCTGGACGGCCGCGGCGTCGTCCCCCTCGTCGCCCGCCAGCACCACGACGCGCCGGCGCTCCGCGGCGCCCTGCTCGCCCACGAAGCGCAGCATGCCGTCCAGCACCACGCCGTCACGGACGAACGAGTCGCCCACGCTGCGCCCGGCAGCCCGGCGCCGCCTGCAGAGGACGCCCAAGTGCGTCCCCAGGACGGCCGCGTCCTCACGGAGTAGCGCGGCCAAGGCGGGCAGCGCCGCCGCCGCCACGTCCGGCGTGAAGCGCGTCGCCAGCAGGGACTCGGCGACGGCCGCCGCATCCACGGCGACCGGGTCGGGCGCGCGCGGCAGCGCGGTGCTCAGGCGCGCGGCCACCGCCGCCAGGTCACCCGCCGCGCGCGCGCCCCCGGCCCCGCCCCGCTGCTGAAGCGGCCGCAGCTCGCGCAGCAGCGCCGTGCAGGTAAGCAGGAAGCTCTTGACGCCGTCCCCGGCGCGCTGTCGGAGCGCGCGCGCATTCTGCAGCAGCACCACGTGCTCGGGGGTCGTGTCCGGCGACCCAGCGGGGAAGGCCGCCTCCAGGATGTCGAGCGCCCCGCGCGTGATGGTCAGGTCCCCGGCGGCGCCCTGGATCAGTACGCCGCGGCCCCACGGCCCGAACGCCACAGACACGGCGGACGCGATGTCCTCGGCGGCGAGCAGCGCGCGGGACCAGCGGCGGCTGCCTGTAGGGACAGCAAAGGGGCGGGGTCGGGTCAGGCGCGCGAGGCGAGTGGCGATATTGACTTAAAGTCTTCCAACATTAATGCGCAGGAGCGGACCAACCACAGAAATACGTGGTTAAACACGTCTGCGTTTCGGAATAAGTCATAGGTCCAAGTTTGTGAGGCACGCGTATTAACGTCATTAACCTTTTCTAAAATTTAGCATCCCGCGAACACGTTATTCAATTTAAGAGAAAATGTTGCAGTCTTTATAAAGCTTCTTTCACAGCGAGTCAACAAGCTGTAATGTCAAAACATAAATTTATTTTGAGAAGTTGAAGGTTACTACGGTTACTACTTGTCCGATAGTCCTTGCGTCAGGCTTAGACACCCAAGTTCAAGTTCAACAAGAATTATCACAACAGCTGCAACAGCGTGCAAGCAGTCGTCGTGTGAGATCAGTGTGCAGATAGTGCTAGTGCGTTCGGTCAGCTAGCGTGCGTCAAGAGGAAGTCTGCAGACAATGCGTCACGCGCTTGGTTCAGTTGGTTGGAGTGCAGATTTGCGATAGGTCTACAGTTGTCGTACAGTGCGTTTAACTGGCGTATCTAGCCAAAGTTACAGTTAAGAGTTTGCGAAATAAATTAAGGTGTTTTACCATCAGAATTTAGAGAGACAAACGATACTTTAAGTCGGCAGATCGAAAAGAAATTAAATTTTAGAATGAGGCGGAGACGGAAATAGAAAGTAATTAAGCAAAAGCGACCAAGACGCACCAGAACGTCAAACGTTAGGACGGGTAGCGATTTTTAAAAATGATTGTTATTTTTGAAACTGTAATTCTGGTAATTCAGAAAAATTCAGAAAATCCACAAAAATTCAGAAAAAAAATCAGAAAACGTCAAGAAAATTTACGAAAATTCACAAACTGTGTCCACCGAAATTCAGAATTGTTCCCCCTTCGAAAACAGGACTATTTGGCTGCCTGGAAGGAAGAGCGCACTCACCCGCTGGAGGCGTCGCGGCGCCCAGGGACGACTAGCAGCGTCCATCGCGCTCCGTGGAGCCGTCCTGCAACTGCCACGCCGGCCCGTAGTGCTCCGTGCCGTCCTCGGCCACCGTGCGCAGCGCCGGGTTCTTGCGGGTTTGGTTCGGGTTGCCCAGCGAGGTGTATCTGGAACACAGAGCAGGCCGAGCCGCACGTCAAACGCGACTATCGACAAGCATAGGCCTACGCCACGTGCCGGACCGCGCGAGGCCGGGGCCGGGGCACCCCTTGCCTACTGTACCACAATTCCAAATGCAAGCCATTAAGGAGGCCTCAACGCCGCCCATCACGGCGCGTTTTTGGTGATTACACAAAGTAAATTATTTGGCGTTCACACCGGCGTGTATCGACGGAAAGTGCAGTACACACACACACAGTGCCGAGCCGGAGCTGAAAGAGACAGTGTGCCACATGAGCTCGCCTGCGAGGGGTCCCCCACTCCCAAAATAGGTGTACAACGAGTTGGCGAGTTGATGCATTTTCGCGAGTTGGGCGCGAGTTTTCGCAAGTTGAACGCAATTTTTCGCGAGTTGAATGCTTTTTTTCGCGAATTGACGCGAGTTTTTGCGAGTTAAAACGCGAGTTGATGCGAGTTTTTTCGCGAGTTGAACGCGAGTTGGGCTCGGGCAAGTGTAGTAGAGTTGGCAAGTGAAGGACCCCTCGCTCGCCTGACCTGATGTGATCCACGCTATATGATCCTCGTTTACTGCCCCCCGCGCGCGCTCCTCCCTCACCATAGGCTATTGATTGTCCTTCATCAGGATCGCACCGGTTCAAATCCGGTTTGCCGATCGGCGCATCGGTCACAACAACACAGCCCCGCCCACCCAACGCCCACCTGGGTAGAGGGTATGTGCACAGAGGGCGTGTGCGTAGGGTAGTGTTTCCGCGAACGCATACAACGCGAGGGGAGGGGAGATATGGAGAGGGCGGCAAAGCCCCAATCCTCACATCGTGGACATGAAGCCGAGGAGGATCAGTCCGGGCCGGTGCGGCGGCGCAAGCCCGAGTTTGGGGGGCCGCAGATATAACTGACCCGTCAGTGTGTAGCCTACCTGCTCAATACAATCGGGAGTTGTTAGCTTTAATTATTCAGAAGACAGACAGCCCTTCAGAGGGCTCAGCGCGCGACGCGGCCGCGGTGGCCGGCGCCGGCGCACCGCGACCACGATAGTAAAAGTTGCTCATCCCCGCGCCGGCCCGGGCTCCGGGCCTGCGGATGAGCGATAATACAAAAACTGGACGGTTTTAGTCGAATCAATCCCTCTGCCGGGCTTGGCCACCACTCTAGTCTGGGCCACGGCCAGGCGCCCGGCCCCGCCCGGCCCCACGGCCCACCCCGTCACGCACGCGTTGTGTCGTCACAGGCTGGGCGCGGGCGGGGGTGCGGGCCGAGCGGTGGGCTCAGCTGACGGCAGAGCGCGCGAAGCAGGGCAGCAATTATAAAACGGGACCGAACAATTACGTCCAGCAGCGCAGCCACGCCACGACCGCCAAAGTCCGGCACGGTGGCGTCAGCCGTCCGAGCTGAGGGTGGGTCAGGGGGTAGGGGTGGAGGCGACGCTCATTTCCGGACGCTAGTTGCATGAGGGCAAGGACAGCAGCGCGGGGGTGTGCTTGTCGCGGGGCCGCGCGGGGCCCGGCCCGGCCCGCCGTGCGAGCCGCCGTGGTGGTGGTTGTGGTGGTGGTGGGGGGGGGGGGCGCTATCGACATGTCTATGGCGCGTTGGCTAGCGGGGCGCTGGCGGGTCCTCCCATAGGACCCGCCGCCCTCGCCCCCGCCCCTGACCCGAGCATGCCGATGCCGACCCCACCCGTCGACACAGGCATCGGCGTTATTATACGATCGTTTGCACCTTGCGGGCGCGCGGTCATTAGCGCATGTCAAGTTACGGATAGCTCCGCATCTGTCATAGACCAGCAATACCGAGACCGAGAGCGGCGAGTTAGTTCTCTAAGAGAGACCTTTCATTGTGAAGTTCAATTCCAAAAATAGACTGGACAGCTTCGTGGTGGCGCCGATATACACGCCTAACGCGCACGCAAGGCGCCGGAAAAAGAACCCGAGTAGCCACCTGTCTACTCACGTGGGAGCTCACTGAGCGATGTCGTAGGCGCGCTCGGCATCCACCGCCTCAGATACGGTCCGCAGAGCTTGGGCCTGCGCCTGCTCCCCCCGCCAACCAGGGGACCGCGGCGGCGAAATGGCGACCAGGGGCTCCTCGGCGATAGGCCCCAGGGCCCGCGAGGCGCGCGGGGAGGCTCCAGAAGACGGCCGGCCGTCGAGAACGATGATGGGGACCAGGTCCGGCGAGGGCGGCGGGGAAGTCTCCGGTGAGCACGGCGGCGGCGGAGGCGGGGGCCTGTCCGCAGGCGGTGGCGGAGGTGGTTCGGGTTCAGGGAACGCCGGTGGCGTCGGGGGAAGTGCCATCTCCACGGCGACGTCGTCGTCGTCATCGCTTTCTTCGTCGTCATCGCCGTCTTCGTCGTCGAGTCCACGCGGCCGCGGCTCGATGTACACCGTGCCCACCACGACGTCCTCGAGGTCGTCGTCGTCCTCCTGGTCGTCGCTCGACACGAGCTCGTCCGAGTCGTCGGCGTGAACGCGCGAGGCGGCCGAGCCCCGGCCCGGGCCGGTCAGCTCGCGCAGCCGCCGGCGACGCCGCCACTCCTCCATCTCGGCCATCTTGCGCTTGTAGAAGGAGCGCGGCTCGGAGCCCTTGGGCCGGAGCGAGAAGCTCCTGAGCTTGGGGCCGGCCGCGGCCGACGCGGCGGGCTCCGCGCTGAAGAGGCGGCGCGCGCGCATGTACATGATGCAGGCGACGCACAGCACGAGCGGCAGGAAGCCGCCCAGCCAGGCCGGCACCCCGCCCGCGCCCTGCGCGCGCACCGCGGCCGGCACGGCCACCCGCCAGGGGCCCTGGCCCTCCGCCGCCACGTCGCAGGCGAACTCGTGGCCCACGGCCATGTACTCGCCGTGGAACTTGGTGCACGAGTACTTGACCGCGTCCAGGCCGCAACCGGCCACGTTCACCTGCAGGGGCACGACGCCGAAGGTCGCGGCGCCGGGGCCCACGACGGGCTCTGCCCCCGGCCCCGCTGGTGGGTACGCCTCTTCCCCCGTCCTGTTGTCGGCGCCGTCCTGGTCGTAGTCCCCGGCCCCGGTGTCCGCCTCGCTCTGCAAGGGCACAGATCGGGACTCAGCGCGCGCTCAGCGGACGCATCATGCACGAAGGCCGAAATAAGTTTTATACATTTTGAGGGGGACTACTGAACCATTTAACTCCTTTGCTAGAATGTGGTATTGTGTTTTTTTTTTTTCTTTTTTCGCCCGCAGTTTTTTTTTACCCACTGTGCTCATTTGCGATGATGGGTAAGTAACCGCTAAGTGACAATAAATCGATTTGCAGGCGCTTTGCCGCGGGAACTGACCGCGGGGCCTTCAAGAGGCGATTGTGCGGGAGTTGAGGTGGGTCGCGCGGCGGTATGTCCACTATTGAGTTGAAAGTAGTATTTGAAACAAGACGACCAAAGGCTAGGGTAGGCGGTATAAATAAACAAAACATCACGAAATCGACTGGAAAGTTTCCGATAGAAAATCAGCGCTATCCTATCGCGTCGATCGATACTTGACTGATAGGTTACTGTACGCTAGCCTGATTGGAGGTCGTTTAGTTGATCATGACCTTAGCTGACCTGACCAGCGGGGTTCTCAGCCCAGCCCGGCAACGGGGCGCCTACATCCCTATTACAGCTGAGAGGGAGGGAGGGGGGGAGGGGGGGGGGGGGGGGGCGTAAGAGGGCCCTAGTAAAATCCCTATCACTCTTAACAACCGCGCTGGGTGGCTTACTCGACTTCCCGGAATCAGGCAGAAAAAAAATAACAAAATTGGGTGCATCGAATAAACAAACTGCTTAGTTCGGACCCGGACCGGCCGCCTACCCGAGGAGAGGCCCCCAGCCCAGCGCCAGGACGGGAGCGCGCCCCGCCCCGCCCGCCCGGCCCCGCGGCACCCACTACTGGCCGGTGCGGGGTGCGCCCCGGCCCCGGCCCGGCCCCGCTGGGATCGGGTCGATCTCTGCGTGGCTCTCCCACGGGTGGCTTCATTGCAAATGAATAAACAGACCCCCCACGGCGGAGGGATGGTCCGTAAGCCGTGAGCGTGTGTGTTTGTGTGTGACTGGAGCCACTCGCAGTGAGAGCGGCTATATACGCGCGGCGGTGCAGCCGAGGTGGCTTCACCGAGGGGGCCTACCTAACAGCCATTACACGACTAAACGGGGCCCTGCACCCATGCTCGTGGGAGGGGAGACATCCGGTCCCGTGGCGCTCTACCTCCTGCAGCAGCGTGTAATTCACGTAGATCTGGGGGCACTTGAAGGCCTGCGTGGTGCAGCTCTCGCGGCACGACGCCCACGTGCAGTTGGTGACGCCCAGCGGGATCGAGTAGTTGACGGTGACGCAGCGCGCGCGCTGCAGGCGCGTCGACAGGTCGAGCAGGATGGGGTCGGAGAAGAGGGCGAGCCCGACCACCATGGCCATGAAGGTGAGCATGGCGAGCACGGTGCAGCAGCGGCCCTCCACCTCGCGGAAGCCCGAGACCGTACCGGCGCTGGGCGCGCAGCGCGACGACCGCGGCCTCGGTAGGCACGACGCGCATCGCGCACCGCATCGCGACTCGCGCGACGCAAAGTCCAGGATGGCGCGGTCGGGGTCGGTGTCGGCGTCGACGTCACCGGGCTCCGGCGGCACCGCGCCGGGCGGCGGCGTGCAGGGCGTGACGGTGGTGACGGTGGTGGCCGGGGTGTCGAGGTCGGGGGCGGCGTCGGGCGTGACCGGCGTGACGGCGGCGGTGAGGCGGCGGCCGCGCGGCAGGCAGCAGCAGCTGCGCCGCAGCAAGCCGCCCGCCTCCGCCCCCGCCTCCTCCGCCCTCGGGCCGGTCTCGGCCAGCGGCAGGCTCAGCGGCGGCGCCGCCCTCCGCGTCTCCAGGTAGCCGACGCGGCTCGTGGTGTGCACCGCGCCGCCGCGCAGCCCCGTCAGCCCCGCCGAGCATTCCGAGCAGGGCGGGCATCCCGGCTGCATGTCCTGGGCCGGACGCCGGGGCGGGCCGCGCCGCGCCGGGCCTACCGCCCTGCCGGGGCCGGAGCCGGAGCCGGGGCGCGGGCGCCGCACCTCGCACCCCGCCGCGCGCGCCACGCGGCGCGGGCGCAGCGGTGCCGGCGCGGCCGCGGGGCCGGGCTCAGACGCACGGCCGACTTCAAGATGAACTCGATCATGTTGGACGTGTTCAGCGACGCTTCAGTCCTGCAGGGAGAGACGGCAGCGGCGCGGCGCGCCCGCGCTTGACGGACGCCCCCGGGGCCAGGGCGCGGCGGCGCGGTCTCGGACGCCATGACGACCAGGTTCGCCTTCAGACCAGAGCGACGGGACGCCGGGTGAGGCGACACCCTCTAACCTGACAGTCGAGCGGGGCCGCGGGCCGCGGGGCACACGTCACTCTGGGAGGTCCGCGGTCCGTCCCGCCCCGACCCCGACCGGACCGAACTGGACAGAACCGTGTGGCACGAAGGCCTGACCGCGACTACCGCGCGACCTCCGCGAGCTATATAGGCAGCCCGCCGCACACACACAGCACGCCACGCCCCGGAGCCCGCGCCACGCCCCGCGACGCGACAGGCGGCGCGCGCCCTGCCCTGCCCTACCGCGCTACGCTCTGCCACGCTCGTCAACAAGGCCCCTGCGAACGGATAGTGACAAGCTCAACCTCATCAGCACCACAGCAGACATCATAAAGCGGGATGGGATAAAATTGAATTTGTTGACGTTGGATAATTGTGTGATCCGAGCCAGCAGCGTGGCGAGGTCGCCCCCTGCGACTTGAGGATCGGGGTTTATATTCCCCGCGGGTCCGATGATGGAACCACGAGGAAAAGCTTGCAGGCCTGAACTCGAGGGGAACTGGCATCCGATTTAAAAATAAAACGTCTAAATTACTAAGCGCGTGAGGCGTGGCGGACTCCAGCGTCCTTATGTCACCTGCCCCGCCGCCTCCTTATGTCACCTGACCCGACAGCCGCCCGGGGCCCGGGGCGCCCAGACCATTGATTTTTCCATCATCGAAATAACCATGAGAGGGTTATGGGCCAATTGACATAGCGGATCGGCACACGGGCCGACGCCGTCCTGAGGAGAAAGAGAGAGGGGCCCTCTACGTCTGCTTACCGAAAGTAAAATGTCAGTCGGTAGGCGATCCGCATCTACACGACACACGAACATTACACAAACAGCTCAAACGCCACACCCTTTTCTGTCAGTGCTAAGGCCCACCGGCCCACCCTTCATGAAGCCCAGTGGAGTACACGAGTACAAACTATGTGGCACCGCCCGTGCCGAGCGGAAGGGAAGGTGAGATGGGATGGGAAACGGTAGTGAGTGCGCGGTGCGCGCGCAGTAAGCGGGGGTTACCGCACGCTTCTGTCGCAAACGCGCGCGCTCTACAACGACCGTCTCCAAGTCTCCTTCTCTTTTAACAGCCCAATAATGAGGAAAAACTACGTCTTCTTCTTTTAACCATTTTAGATTTTACGGAAAATAGAGAAACTTTAAAAAACTCCCTTAATTTGAAGAAAACTCCTCAAAAAGCAGGGAAATTTCCTCAATATTAGAGAAAGTATTCCAAAAATGACGGAAGTTTTTCTTATATCAAGTGGATTTCCAAAACTTTTCCCCTTCTAAGATTCATTTTACCGTGCAAGGGCATGGCAGAGCAGGGCAGAGCAGAGCAGGGCATAAGAGGAGCGGATTTTACGATATGTGTCTTGCCTTTCCGTGCCCCGCCGCACACTACAGCGGATGGACTTAGTCGGTCACGAAGGAGCTCTCGGCACAAGCGGCGCTTTTTCCCGCGCCGCGTGACGCAAGGGAAGCGAGGGGAGTCCTCCTGCGCGACGCGCGGCAGCGGGGGGCGGCGCACCCGCAGGCCAGGTGGGGTAGGGTAGGGTGGGGTAAGGGTGGGGTAAGGGTTGGGTAGGGTAAGGGTAGCCCCCCCCCCCCGCCGGGCGGGGCCATGCAGAGCTCTGCCGCGGAGAATAATTTTATTTGTCCCAATGTTAGCTGCGGCCTGCTGCGGTGTGGCATGCAAACGATGCAAACGTGGCGCCTTGTACAGCGGCGAGCTAAGTGGTGCGGGGGAAGAAAAAAAGGGGGAGTGGGCGGGGGGACTTGCAGCTGGGCGGTTTTAGGGAGCAGTGGAGGCAATAGGGTGTTCCGCTGGAGGGGAACAGGAACCTAAAGAAGAAGAGCATGACCGCCGGTTCTGTTTCCTCCCGCAATCTGATTGGTCAACGCTGACGTCACTTTTGCCGTCAGCCAATGAGCGCACAGGAGGAATCAGAAGCAGCGGGCGTGATTTCCTTCACAAGGTTCCAGTTTCAGTTTAGCGGAATACCCTATTACCCCACCCCCGTCGCGTCCTTAAGGCAGCCTGAAATGTAAGCAATATGAGGTGCAAAACCCCTGTGAGTAGGCAACCCAGAGCACATCGCCCCTCCCGTCATCTGGACTTAAAACAGCCCAGACTTGCAGGCAGGGCCTCCGCTGGTCTCGACTCCACCCAGCGACAGAGGACAGCCCGACCCGGCTCGGCGACCAAGTTTGACCCCCCCACACACCCCACACCCCTGTACTTCTAGAGCCCCCCTACCCCTACCCGCGCAAAGTATACTAGCATTACACGCTCGTTGTGCTGGGCGAGAACGATCCCTGGGAGGGGAGAGGGGGGAGGGGGCAGGAGGATGCCCCGAGGGAAAGGGGCGGAGCGAGGGAGCGGGAAGCGAGAGGGAGGGAGGGGGTAGGCCTGACATGTTGGTCCCCCAACGAGGCGCCACGCCCCTCAAACGACCAAGACATAAGCGTGCAGGCAGGGGGAGGGGGGGGCGTACTCCATCCCGCGATTAATAACTAACTAGATGAGTGAGAGTACAAGACACGCACACACGGACACAATAGGGTCAGGAAAAGGAGCACGGAAAATATCGCCGTAACTCTGAAACACTCCCGTTTACTTATAGAGTTCAATGAAAGAGCCCTCGAAAACGGTTCTTTAGGAGATGTGCAGCGCGCGCTGCACCGCGGGCAACACGGACGGGGCGCTACGTGCTGTCACGAACAAAGGCCCACCCCGGCTAAAAATAAGAGCGGCTGGACAAAGGCAGAGCAGAGCGGGGCAGAGCGGGGCAGGGCGGGGCAGAGCGGGGCAGGGCGGGGCAGAGCGCAGAGCCGGAGGGACAGTGGGACTCGCAAAGCGCCAGGACGATGCCAGGACGGCGCCGGGGACATACCCATGTGACCGCGGCGTTCACCGCCCTGCCGTGCCACTTTGACCCCATCACCCCGCGACCGCTGGTTGCCTGCTAGGCCCAAGCAAAATGCGCACAATGACTTTTGAGACTGTTGATTTCTAGCAGATGATACGAATGTATCAGTCTGCTTGTTAATATTTTGATGATTTTTTTAGAATTTTTTTATTTTGATTTTTCTTTTGATTTTTCGAGGAAAATTTCTGTCACATGTCGATAAATTTTGATCTTTGGCCTCCTATTTCTAACGTTTTTTTTTTTTTTTTTTAAATTATTCTCAGTTTTTTGTTCATCAGTTATCGATTTTTCGGATTCTCTGCGTTTTTTTTTAACTTAATGTTTTCTCTTTTCGATATTTTAAATGATTTTTTGGGGGGCCGTGCAATGATGTTTCGAAGTGATACCCCGGCTCGGCTCGGCTAGGCAGGCCTAGGCAGGCGGAGAGGTCGCTCGAGTGATCCCAACATCCCAACCAACTCTGCCCTTACCTTTCTGGCAAACACGTGAGCAGCTGCACGCCGAAACCCACCGAGAGATAACACCACTCATGGACGACTGCGTTCGTCTCCCCGCGAACGCAATCGTGACAGGGCCGCTGCCGCTGGGGAGGGATCCTTCACTATAAATTAAAGTGTACACCAATTTTTCTGGTGTTTCGTAATTTTCCTCGATTTTTGCGATTTTTTATATTGGCGTACAATGATTCTTTTGGAGTGAAGGACCCCTCGGCCGCTGCCGCTCTGGCTCCCCCACACTTCCTCGCACTCATTCACTCACCCCTGGTCGTAGAGGCTGCAGTAGGGGAGGCGCAGTCCTCGCAGGAACGTCCACACGTCGGCGTACCTCCAGTCCAGCAGGGGCGACACTCGCATCACCGGCGGCCAGCCCTCGTCCGTCTCCTTGGGGCACAAGAACGCACCGTGTCGCAGGGCCATTAGCGCATGCAAATTACGAGGTCGCGTGTGATGTGAAATTAATCTCCGAGCATATCTATCGATTCGGGTCTGACCGACTGACGTTGGCTGAGGTGTGAGGCAGTCTCACGTACGAGGAAAAATAAGGGACAAGTGTGTCATTAGTGGCTAGGCTCAGACATCGCGTCGAGAGCGGATTAGACCTCCCTTTTGGGGGGGAGGGGGAGGGGCACTTGGGTGGAGTGGCGCTTGTCGCGTCGGTGCGCTTGGCGCGAAACATGGAGGAAAGAAAGTAAAATGAAACTAGCGTCACGAAGAGCGTCATCATCGCGACGTATGCGTGTCACGCACGCGTGTGGCGCGGCGGGAAATTAAAACAGAGAGCGGGACAAAACTAGATCGAGGAGGAAAAAGCGTCCCCAGGGGGGGTGCGCGATAAGCCACCCCGGGGGAGGTGGGGCGCTCGGGAGGTTTGCAAGGGTCCTTTACGGCGGCCACATGACCTAAAGGGTGCCCGGTCTGCAGACCGAAAGACTTTACGCCACCGTGCTCATGATGAGTATGAGTGATTACGGGTCGATTTGCATAAATCATAATCATCAGGCTACATTTTTACCTGGAAGGCCGACAGTTTCGACGAGTATGGGTCGGTGCGTCGGACACCGATCAAAGCCGCCTTGATCTGCGGCTTGTCACACAGGTACTTCTCCAGACCCACTTTGATCGGCCCCGGCAACTCTTGCAGGTCCAAGTTGTACCTGAAAGAGAGGGAGAGGATAATTGATTCAGAAAAGGTGACGTCAAGCCGTTAAGCACTACGTCAAGAGGCCGCGCTGCGCTGCGGCGCTGCGGTACTCACTGCTCCACCATGCGCGCGACGAAGGCGACGACCTCCGGGAACGGGTCGGCCGAGTGGACCCAGAAGGCGTGCAGCGGGCGCGCGGCGTACTCGGGGTGGCGGTGCCGGATGACCGCGCACGCCAGGTGCAGCAGCACCGTCGCGTCCTTGCCGCCGTTGAAGCACAGCACCACCTGGTCGGGCGGGTAGCGGTCGCAGCAGTCGTCCAGCACCCGCAGCGCGTCGCCCAGGGCGGTGCGGAACGCGGGGTCGGGCGCGGCCTCGGCGAAGCGGCGCAGCGCCTCCATGGGCGCGGGGCTGAGGCCGTGCACCCAGGCCGGGTCCAGCCGGCCGAGGAGGTACTCGGTGGCGGCGTGCAGCGACTCCCAGCTCGTCGACTCGAGCGTCAGCTTGGTCGGGAACGGCCACTGGCCGCAGTTGGGGTACGAGCCGAAGGTGACCTGGAAGAAGCATAGAAGAAGCTATAGTGCCCTGATGCTCCTCTCTGCCCTGGGCGCGTACACGCCCCGCTCCGCCCCCCACCTCAACCCCGCCGTCCCGCATCATCGCACTTTCCCCCGCCGGAGTGGCACACCCCGGGGCTCATACAAGGTAGAGGTAGAAGCACGTTGGAACCAAGTGAAGCTGAACTAAAAGCGCGCCTACCTTGGCCTGTGGTGCGCGAAAGCTAGAAGTTAAATACAAAAAATCTTGAATTTTAAATTTCTCTCCATTTTTCCGTTGCCATTATCAAAACTAGTTTCATCATTTGCAATTGTTTTTCTTCTTCTTCTTTTTCATTAGTGTTTGACTAGCCTGTCCGCATCACTCATCCCACGTCTCACGCCTGGCGCCTCACGACCCCCTTCTCATCGGTCTCCCCTGGTGCTTTCAGACAGGGCTGCTCATGAATTTTAAAGTTAAGGCTTAATTTCAAATTTAGCTGAGCCAACAAGTAAACGAACACGGCTCGAGCTCGAGCACACGAAAAGATCGACGCCACGCGAAATGTTGCAATCGAACAGCAAATACCTTACGCTCCATGAGGACAGCGGGGACGCTCACTGGACTTCAGTCTCTTGAGTCCAACCTGTTGACGAGAACGCGCGCGGTTGTACGTCAGCCTTGTCTGGCGGTCGTGTCTGGTGCTCCCGGCCCCGAGCGACTAGGTGCACGACTCAAGCGGGACTGGGCCGGGCCCGACACGCAAAGAGATAAGCAAACCAGACGAGTTTACGTCGGCACAGCCGATAGGATGACTATTGCACTTTCTCTCATCATTCGGGTTGGCACGAGTCATGCGCGCGACCTAGTCTCACTCACTCTACTCGCGGAAGCGTTTTGAGGGCCACTATGAGCGGGCATTTTCCACACCATTTCATAACTCACCGAATCCTTGAACTTCTCGACGGCCAGGTTGAGGGGCACCACGATGACGTCCTCGTCGACTGTCAGGTAGACCTCCCGGCAGTGGAAGTGCACATCCGACTCGCCCCGGATGTCCCCCTCCAGCTGGGCAAACGCGCGGCGCAGGTTAGCGGGCGAGCCTGTTGACAAGAGGACGACCGCGGTAACACGAGGAGCGGTGCGGGAACAGTGCGGGCGAGGGGCAAGGGCAAGCGAGCCGGAAAAGCACGACCAAAAAACACGTGCGCGCCGAATAAAACAGCAAAGGCAGAAAGCGGCGGGGGAGGTGAGGCGTATACCGCGGACAACGCGCGACGGAGGGAGACGACATGCCACCTGCCTGGAAATATGAACACGTTGTGCACTTGGACGATGGGCTTGGTGATGGTGGTGTCCCGAGTGTCTCGAATACGATGCAGTTTGCAGGTGGCCGGGACGAACGCCATCTTGAGCGCGGGGTTCGAGTCCACCAGGGCCGGGGCCGGGGGGAGCCCGAACACGGCAGCAGCAGTCCCGGTGTCCGTGCCGGGGCCGAGGCTCGACCCGTGGTGACCGGCCACCATCTCGGCCACCTCGGCGTTAAATTGCAGCGGCAGCCCGAACGCCCTGGACACGGCCTCGTACGTCCGGTCATCGTGGGTCGGGCCGACGCCCCCGCTCGTCAGCACCACGTCAAAGCGCCTGTGCGGACAGGGACAGGGGAGAGCGCTACCGTAAATCGACCAGTTCGGGCAGATGATCCGCAGGAAAAATTAAAATTTGCTTCGGACATGTGCTGAGATGGCGTAAGAACGTAAGAACGGACCTCGTGGTTCGGCAAAGTGTGACGTAGGCCGTGACGCAGCAGACCGACCGTCACATCTCACCGTCTCACCGCACCGCACAGCGGGAGCGAGGGGCAGGCGCACGATGGGTTGCCTATCTGCGGGCGCTCGACTGCTCGCTCAGCTACCTCCCTGGGGCCTGGCCTGATATACTCACTGCGAGAATTCGAGCACCTCGTGGGCGATGGCCTCCACGTCGTCGGGCAGCACGGTCACCTTCAACAGGCGCACGCCCAGGCGGTGCAACCTCTCGGCGATGAAGTGCGAGTTGGTGTCGGCGACGGAGCCGCTGAGCACCTCGTCGCCCACGATGATGAGGCCGGCGGTGCGGGCGCGGGATGCCTCAGACTCGGGCCTGGCTACCATGGTCCGCCTGCAACACACGACAAGCCGGCCAGGTCACGTCAGCGCAACTCGCACTGCTTAGTGTTGAATGTTGCGGAACAAAGAGTCAAGTAAAATTACCTGTCAGACCCATTGACTGCTGGTGTATGATTTCAAAGGGAGTTTGGTGGGAAGCAGTATTCTACCATATTCCAGGCAGTGGGGGTGTAAACAATGTGTTACCCATACCAATCGGGTCATGAGCCAAGATACACTTCAGGCGTGCTTATGCATAGCCCCCCCCCCTCCCTTAAAATATAGAGAGCTAAATTGTTATTAATCGCGGAGGACCAGGCTAGGGAAATTATGGTTTCAAAGGAATAAATCAGTGCAGGAATACTGTGGAGCAAAACACAAGCAGGATTGTGTTTCCCTCAGGAGTGTGTGAATAGTGAAAGCATGGAAGGTGTGCACTTTTTTAGGAAATAAAATAAGAAAAAGTTTCTGAATTATATTTAGGGGAAAAAAAAATATGTACATGACCCAAAAAGCTCAGAAGCTATTATAATTTTATGTTACTAAATTTATCAATGTCTTGCACATTTTTTTTTAGATCTTCAGCTTGCTGTACCCTATCATTGGTCATTTTCTGAAGAGCTGCCTTTACTGCACCATTGTCAGTAACAGCAGAGGGCTTCTGCTGCATGAGGGTTTGGTGAAGTGATGCAAGCTGACCGTCGACTTCGACCGTCTTCTGCTTTGTCTTTTCATTTAACTGCATAACAAGATTTATTTTCCACATTAAATGATGTACTAGAAAAATATTATTAGAATGAATACATGGAGCTATTTCTCACTTTTTTCAGCTGCCCAGCTACTTGTTTGGCCTTGTTTTTGATTTTAAGACTTCTTGCTCCAGCAACTTTGAAGACATTGCTAGTGGCTTTTCCTTTATTTCCTTTGTTCTTCCCCATAGTTGAAAGCACCTGAAACCAATAAAAACGGAATTCCTTCAACATATAATTTTCTATTCAACCCATGTAAGGTCCAAGAGAGAAATGCTCACATTATTTACAAAATGAACATAATACTTAAATACAGAAATCAACTTTGAGATGTCTGCACATCATCCCGCACACAAACTTTCTTAGCAGCAGGTTCTCCATCATCTTTTCTAGCACCAAATAAAATACCCTCTGGTATTGTAAAGGTAACTCTCATCATGTCTTTATTGTTGGATACAGTTCGAACAAGAAAAACTCTTTTTAAGTTTTCACCCAATTCTGTGCCCAATTCTTGTTCCACTAGTTCCTTTGCTGCTTTGGACGAGTCCTTGGCATTTTTAATAAAACAATAAACATGGACGATGGGGCTTACAAAGGAAGAGGGCTTTTCTTCCAAAGAGTACAGACATTTAAAGTTTTTTATAAACTCCACAGCCATAGCAGGCAAGTTCATAGTTATGTGTATATTGTTAAAGTCAGATGCTTTCCATCTTGCCTGCATATCTGACTTAATGTCTTCAAGAATAAAATCTCCTCCATCCTTGTTAAATACAGTTACATAGTCAATTACTTTGTTAACTTTAACATTATGTTTAAGCCAATGGAACGATTCTGGGTTTAAATCATTAGCAAGAACTCTGCAATGTTTCTTAGCTGCCGGTATAGAAAAAGGACCAACACCCGCAAACACATCATAGAGAACATCACCAGACTGAAGGTCTTTTACAAGTCTTTCATGTTCTCCACACAATCGGGGGTTCCAATATACTTTTGAAAAGTCAAAATGATAAGTGCAATGGTTTTCCCTGACTTGGGTCAGCCAGTCATCCTTCCCTGCTAGAAGTTCAATTTGAAATGTGCGAAATTTTGAATCAATGGAGTTGACTTTATTAACAACTGTAAGTGCCTTATTCTTGTCAAGCAATACCTCACCGATTAAATGCTTGAAGTCATGCAAATGTTCTCGCAAGTTGACATGAATAATATGTCCAACAACTGACCAACTGGCCACTCCTTCCTGGCCAGCAGGAAGCACAGCTTTTAAAATGCTTTCTGCAGTCCAATTTTCATAGGTCAAATTTATATCACACATTTGTATGTTCTCTTCTTTAATACCAACATTTTCTAGTTTCTCTCGCTCACTGGTTTCTAAGCATTTAATTTTAATTGGGTCAAGAAGAATTCTCTTTTGAGTCATCCCTTCCACATTTTCAACAGGAGTTAAATTAGGCACTTTGAGGAGGTATTTCTTAACAGCCTTCAGTGTTTCAGGTAGATTATCTATAGAGCAGATAATGTGAGGAACACTGACAGTTTTAGAGAACTGGCTTTTATGCAAAATCTTCATGCCATGCACAGTTGAAGGTGGCATTAATAAATTGTCAGGCACACCATTTTGTTGTTCAGATGACATTTTAAGAGGAAAGTAATAGGGGATCTTTGATTTCCAAGTCAACGAAGCCGGAACAGAAGTCTTCAGAGAGCTTATTATCTTAAAAATTCTTCTTCCAAGATGGAATGTCTTACATGACATATCCCAAAACCTGTCGAACAGAAACATTGCCGATACTTGCAAGTTGAAACTATCTGCACAATGATAACAATTATATCATAAAAGAAAAATTTTTGGAGAAAAAAATTAACTTTTAAAATAATTCAATCAATTTTTAAATTTAACTGCAAATGGAGGAGCTTTTCACTAACTAGAATATTTACCTACTAGAGGGATTAATTACTTTGAGTAATCTTGCCACATCTTCAAACAGGATTTGATTTTTAAATCAATGAAGGGCCGTAGAAATGAGATGAAAAGAAATGTGCACCGTAAATTAGATTTCTGGCGAAAGCTCGACGCCAAAGCCCAGTGTTTTCGATTTCGACAGTCGAACATAACAGCACACATATTTAGGGAGGTTATGTTTACCTACCTATCCGGTCAAACAGTACTATTTCTCTAATGGATGTCAATTGTGAAACCAGAGGAAAAATGTACCCTCCTCAAACAGAAACCCGATTCCATACAATGATTCTGTGTTTTTTTACACCGATTGCTGCATAAAAAGAGGTTTTGTGCGAGCGAGCAGTTGAGCGTGAATGGAGGACATGCATGCAGACGGGACGAAAACTTTTCGAACTCTAATGAATACTTACGTGTTGGGAATGGGGCGTAAATACACAGCCAGTAATTTGTTTTCTGCTAAACTACGCAAGGATCACAGACTTTTATTTCTAAAAATTACTGTTTCCAAATTTCACCACACACATCACGCCACGGCCTGGTCGAGCGAGAGCAAGAAAGGAAGGGCGGAGCGTGGCGCCGGTGGATTTACATTGAAAAGGAAAGTAGGAAAGGATTGTGATTGTTGTGAGGTTGTGAGGCTATTCCAGGGCCTGTTCGCCTGCTGCTATGACAAATATCTCTCATTGTCATCGTCGGATCGTCCCTTTTCTCTTTTCATAACTTCGTTTAAGCAAGAGAGAGCAGCAGGACAGCAGCTTATTGCCGCTTATTGCTTCGAGGAATTTATATATTGATTTCGAAGTCAGTTGATTGCTAAAAGCAACCCACCGAACGGCGGATATTTACCCTTTCATAATCGTCTTTGATTCGTGGCTTCGTGGTATGTTAAAGCGCATGACGTCCCATTTCTGACATTCCACGTGATAATATGATTGTTCCAATCATGATGTAGGGCACTGTTTTTTTGTCGTATAATTGTTCAGCAAACCCTTTCATTCATACCTAGCATTTTCTTATCTTTCCAGAGAAACCAAAAAAGTATTTACCTACTGTAGTAAACCAAAATGCAGTCTATTGTAGTGGATCCAATAGGCCTCGATGTACCAATACAAGAAGTTTATCCTTCATTTTCCGAAAGGTACTTCCAGCCTAAGTACAGTATCAATGTTGATAGCAAAGCCGGTGAAGATCATTGTGTTCTTGTTCATTCCAATAGAATTTGTGTTGTTACTTTAGCTCGTAACCATCCAGTTATTTCTTTATGTAAAACAATCTCTAAAGTCAACTTTCAAGTGACTGATAAGACCAATAGGCGTGAAAATGTAGTTCAAGGGAAAAGAAAGCATGGTGCACAAACATTAAATCCTATGTCAGTATTGTGTGTTGTTGAATGCGAAGATGGTTCAAAATATACTGTGCGAAGTTGTGTGTATGGAAAGCTCATTGAGATCAACGAAAATTTAGTAGAAAATCCACAGCTCTTGTTAGAGAAACCAGATTCAGACGGATATATAGCTATAGTTCTCCCAAACCTGAGTACTAATGAGAAATTTAAAACTAATTTGCTTTCAAAAGAAGAATATGTGAAAGAATTGGAGAAATTAACAATTATAGAAAAAAATTAAAGTTTTGTTAGCTGCACTGTTATTTAAGTATTTGACTAAGGTTTACAATTAAAGAAGATAATCTCAGTTATGCCATTATATTTAATCGGTTCATGCCAGTAAACTAATTCCATTAATATCAGAGCTTTAAAGCAAAAATATGAGATACTGTTATTAAAAAAAAATTGAAACAGATTAGAGGTAGGACATGCTCTAAAAGTAAAGGAATAATTAAAGATACTATCACACAGGCAATTGATTATCCTGATTTGATCATTAGTCAAATCCATTCACAGCATTTACAGTTTTGATCCGATTTCCGAATATTCCAATTGAAAAACATGAGGTATGGACTTCTTTCCTCAAAATATGCTTTCAATGTGCTCACAGAACCCGAAGGGAAATGTAACAAAATTCTACTGTATTGTTGTTGTTTTCAAAATGAATACATCACCTAGTAAATATCACAAAGGTAACCCACAAAGTCATCACATATTTGTTTTAAAGGAATAAATTAATGAAGGCTATAAAAGTCATTGATGCTTTTTGTTGCATCTAGTAATTTGAGATCAGCTGTCAGAAGAACAATTGCTCAAATGGTTCAGCAGGTTTAAAATCCAACACTGTACTAGTCTTAACTCTACATATGCTTTGTGATGCTGTCTCCATAAACTTATGAAAACAAAACAATCATAGATTTTCTCTTTTCCTCATAGATTTGCCATTGCTTGGAAAAGCAAGAGAGTTTCTTGTGATCCAATTGTACTTATTGTAAAAACAGCGTTTGCTGGAATGAACAGAACAGAACCTCTTTTTACTTGATGCTGTGCACATCCACTTCCTGATACAGCTAAAAGTATACTAGCTGAAGACCGAGGTCCGATATCATAGCTCGAGGTTTCAGCAGGTATCTGAAAAAGTAGAAACACACATAGCCTTTTTATTCATTATCAATTTTCTGAACCTTTATATTAATCTAAAATTGATTACATACCTCAATTTTGGCCACAGCAAAATCAGGTACTGGAGGTGAAAATAGTTGAGTATACGTATCAAGGGCTACTGGCTGGAACCGTTTTTGATCTGCTTCTTCACAATTGTATGTGAGCATTGAGCACAGTGTGTTTACATCAATGTATTTGGGAGTTAGCCCAGCTCTTACAACATTATCAGAACAAGCCATGCACTCCACACAGTCTAAAATTTTGAAAGAAAAAAAGAAAATATTGCTTAACCTCTATGAATATTGATAAGACACCATTTTCTAACATATGTTTGTACCTCCTGATAAATAGGCATGAGGCTCATTTGGTCCAAGGTAAAGTGCTTCACCAGGTTTTAAGATAAGGTAATTAAGAAAGTAGACACAGAAACATCCTACATCTCCAGGAAATTCTGATGTCAACTTTGCAATTAGACTGGCATGCTCCAATGATCTTGAGGATTCATCTAAAATGAAGAGAGGAACTGAAAACTATATTCTTTTCCTTATAAAAAATAATAACAGTCTTTAAGGTCCTTACCTAGGGTGGAATGTCTTTCAACCAGTAAAGACAACTGCTCTTGAATTATTTCTGCTGGACATGTCATCAGAGCTTGAAAGCATTCTCTTAGGGCTGATTGAATTCCTGCCTCATCACTTGCCTGAAGATTAGAGGCCGCCTCTCCAATAATTGTTCTCAGCTCAGGGATACCTTTGAGAATAAGACAAAAATATGAAGTAACTGAACAAAATTATTCGTCAGATACTTAACCAAAAATCTTGAAACAACTCACGATCAAGGAACCCTTTGATTTGCTGGATTGGACGAAATCCACACAGAGCTTCAAAAGGTGTCAAGGCTATTGCTAGCTCTGGTTTGTGGTTTGGATCCTTATAAATATCAGGTCTCTCCCTGTGCAACTTTTCAGCATGTTCCTGGGCAGAAAATATTTTTTATTGGTCTTTATTTATCTATGATGTTTGTAATCCCATCATGTTTGATCATCACCTTATTTGGATGAGCTTGAATCGACAGGGCTTTGTTTACTGAAAGAACCTTAAACAAAAATGGTAGCTCATCTCCAAATTTACTCCGGACCTTCTCTCCCAGAACACCGGGATTTTTAGAAATCCATTCACTTAATTTCTCATTAGAGCCCTGGAAAAAATAGTAACATTGAGACATTGGTTAAACTTCCAGAGTTAAATGATGCACGTATGACTCGGCAGTAGTTCCTTATAACACCTTGATTAAGGAAGGGGCACTCGTGTGTGCCCCCATCCACAACTCTGCATATGGTTTGGTTTCTTCAATGCAGAAATCAGGATGGGCACATTCTTGCAGTAAGGCGACTTCACTGGTATACCCAAGTTTGCCCCATGCATAGGGTTGAACTGCACACCGAATTTCCATCTGTGCGAAAAAAACAATTACATACAGAGAATTGACTTAGGCCATTTACAACAGTCCAAAGTCCAAGTGCAAAACAAATCAAGGGCCACTGAGTACTGTCAAGCCCTGGGGGTAGGACCGTGATGATTTTTTAATTTAAATACTCATTTACATCTTCCAGAAGAGACAACACTTAACACGTGGCAGTAGCACTACGGTTCTGTCCCTCCGATAGCGATCTACCAAGACGTCTTAGCGTGTGCACTTGATTCACAATACTTTGTTTTCGAACAAATTTCTGAAACGGGCTAGCTGACGACGACACCCTTCTGCTAGACTGCCCGGAAAGAGGAAACCCAGAACAGCTACTTGCAGTTTCAAACACTACTAAAACATTGAAATAAATGGCTCACTATCATCCACAAAATTGTTCTTATGTAATTGTAAGTTTTAAAATCTAAAACATCGCGCAAAGCTCTAATCGAAAGGTATTTGGTTCTATCTAGATACGAGTTAAGTTGGCAAACTTTGAGCCGGAGCCCTCACTGAAAGCACAGATCGTTTCCAAACAGACATTGGCGCCGAAAAAGGCGCGAACGGGCAGACGCCGCAGACGCCAAGGAAGGAAGGAAGGTGAAGGTGAAGACGGTTGACACGGAAGCGTTCTAGTCTCTTGATACGTGGAGAGCCGTGAAGAGAACTTGGAAAGGGAACGGATTGATTATGGCTCAATCCACTATCACGAACTTTTACACCAATCGTAAGAGATCAGCAGTTGACGATTTAAAAGGCAAGACTTCCAAAATAAGAGCCCTGGAGTCGGACATCATATCAGGTTATGGACGTGCAAAGTCCAGTGAAAATCCAAGTCAACCCAGCGTCCAGATTGACGTGGAGGCTACAGTTGTGATCTCAGCAGAAGATGAAGGACCAAAGTTAAAGCCTCTGCTAGTGGCTGCTCAAACTACTCCGAAACCGAAAGACGCCCAGCCAGGACACCTCGTAGAACCACCAAGCCGAAGGATCCTAAACAGGCAGACATGAAAATGTTCCTGCTTGGTGGCAAAGCAACATCTAAAGACGATGCAAAACTAGAGCCTAGTCCATCTATGGTTCCATCTATTGTCCCATCAAATGTGATCAAAGAAGAGCAGGTAGACGCAGTTCCCAACACTAAAGGTGCTGCTCTGGAAGCCAGTGCCCAAGTGCCAGTAATGAAACAGGAAGAGAACATCGATGAAAAGTTACCAACCAGTTCCCATGAAAAGCCAACGGTGGAGCAGCCTATTCCTCAAATTATAGTTACTTCAATTGAAAAAGCAAGTTCCTCAGTTTCACAAGAAACAAGTGCCAATCCTCCTGTGAGGAAGGAGAACAATGTCGAGAAAGCTAGGAAGGTAAGTGATCGCATTATGTTTATGTTAAGAATCCCGTCTCTTTCCTTTTTCATTTATCATGTTTATTAACACCATCAACTGTTTGTTTTAAGTCCGCAATGCTTTCTTATGCCTTGAAGTGGATTTAAACTTAAAATATCTAAACCAACAGTAAGTCTCCTCTCCATGGCTGGAGTGCTGTGTCATTATGTAAATTAACATTTGAGGATGCATTTCTGTTTTAAAATATTTTTCGATGGAAGTCTTTAGCTTCTTCCAACCTTGTGGTAGTGTTTGTAAGAGTAGCTTTGTCAGCTGTTTTTAGTTTGTGGATGCGCCGAGGAGACTTGCTGACTTGGCAAGTTGCAGTGGATGGAGTAGACTGCAACTGTAGCGTTTTTTTCTTTATTTCTTTTTTCTTTTTTACTGGGGCTGGCACACGTAGAAACAGTTGCTGCTTTCAATCTGACAGATACCTTATGCCCTACTGACAAAGCATATTTGCATTTAGTTTTGTTGTCATTCGCCTTTTAAATGAAGCTATGTGTGATCAGAGGGAAAGCACTGAGGAATTTTGGAACAATGAAGCTGTTGTTATTGTTATGGTATGTCTCATAAAACTAATGGAGAGTAAGAAAGTAGCAGTATGATAGTTAATGACTGTTGCTGATACAATTCTCCTATATTAACATTCAAGAGAACATTCCTGAGGGATGAAGGAACTCTCAGGGCTACTTCTTGAATTACACGTTCAATGCCTTTTTCTGTAAATGAATCCTGTCATGGGAGAGTAAGAAAGTGGCAATCTGAGAGTAAATGATTGTCATTGATACAACTTTCCTAAATTAATTTTCCAGAGAACATCCTTAAGGGCTGTAGAAAGTACCTTAGGGCTACTTCTGGGATGGACAATGTTCATGCCCATTGAAATGGGGATCAAAATTGCTAAATATGATTTTGTGTTAACATCTTGTTTTTCAAATTTTAGGAGCTTTCTCTTGGTGACATTAAGTCTAAGTTAACACGATCTGCAAGATTAGCAGAGCTGAAAGCCTCCATGGCTCGTCTTGATGAAGGGCGCCAGAAGTTGAAGAAGATTGAAGAGACCAAGAAAAAGCAACAGCAAGATTCTAATCTACCTCCTCAGCTTAACCAGTTTCACTCTATTGAATTAGAAGTTCCAGTGAGGTATTTATGGCAATATTCTGTTGAAATTTCTTTGAGAATTAAATTTACTTGCAGCCTTTGTTTTCAATAATGGTTTTGCTCTTTGCCTTACAGCCCATCAAAGTCACCCATGAAAAGTCCTATGAAGAGCCCTATGAAGAGTCCAATGAAGGGTCTTGCTGGTTCAAGAAGCCCAGCATTCCAGAGATATGCCTCACTTGCACAGAGTGGGACACCTTCCCTTCCATTGCCATATAGTTATCGTATCCTTGGAGAGTTTTTCCGATGTGTTGATCAAACTGCTTCTCAAATGCATAATCGAGGAGAAACTGTCACCTTTGAGAGGCTGCAATCTGCTGTTCAGAACATGACTCGGAAGTATGTGATAGGAAAAAAAAAGAAAAGACAAAAGGTTGAACAGCCACATAACAAAAGAATCGGTGTTGATTTATTGATTGACTGATTGCAGGGCATTTACCACAAACCATCTTGCTCAGATATTAACAGTTTTTCCCGAATCATACAATCTTAAATATGAAAAGTTGCGTAATTTTGGAAAACCATCAGAACAAGACAAATACCATTTGGTTGTGTCTCCTGCTTTTGGCCCTTCATCAAGATGGTGAGAAATCTGCAGGTCCAAGTATGACTGGCTCTGTATTGTTGGAGAGACGCAGACATTTCTTCAGCAACCTTTTGGAAATAGTGAAGAAACATCATCAGGTTTGGTTTTGTGTTGTTTGAGTTTTGTTAGAATTTTTTGCTTTATCCACATCCACATATGTTTAATATTTTTGTACTTTTTTGTTTTTTCAGGAATTTCTGCAATCTTTGGATCCACCTATGGTAGTTCCATTGGGAAGTCTGACACGCTGGCATCCAGAATTTGCTGTAGACCAAGTCCCAGCTGTTGCACCTTCAGCTCTTCCTGAACCACCAAATTTGGAAAAGTGTGTCTCTGCAAAAGATGTTCTGGGTCAGTAGTATACTCATGTTAAGCTCTGAAGTCCCTCCACTTCTCATAATGTGAATTCCTTACATTTCAAAAATCTAATCTTATTTCAGCAAGGCAAAGGCAGCTTTATGCATGCAATCCTCGAATGGAGAAAGCTCTGGAGTCAGTTGCGCAGTCCAATAATACAGCCATACCTACTGTTAATGTGCAAGTTGTAAATCCAAATTCAACACCAACTAATCCACCAACATCTCCTTTTAAGAGCTTGCAATTGTCCTCTGCTCTCAAGGGTATTCCTAAAGCTTTACTAGAGAAGGTAAACATTTCAACTCGTCTTAAATTCTCTTCATTTTTCTCTTTTTATCACAACTGTTAATGTCTGGTATTCAACTTTTAAGATAAGGGCTAAGGAAGCAGCAAGAGCCATGGAGGCAATGACTCGCACCTCAGCTCAAGATAAAGAAGCTATTCAGTATGGAAGACTACCTGAACTTGCTCGCATAATCCGCAATGTATTTGTCACTGAGAAGAAGTGCACACTACCACTGGACACAATCCTCGAGAAAGTTGGGAACAGTTATCGTTCAGCTCTCTCTCCCAGTAAGTAACCAGGTTGTCATCCCTCTTCAAGATAAAATTGCCGTGAGTAAAAAAATTCTTATTTCCAGGGGAGCTGGAGGAGCATTTTCGACTCTTGGCCAAGTCTGTGCCTGGTTGGCTAACATTTAAACATCTTCTCAAGACTGACTATGTCGAGTTATCAAAAAAGGCTGATATGAGCAAAGTTATGACCAAGCTTCAGAATCTAGCAAACTCAAAATGAAAACTCTTCAGATAAGTCACAGCAATATGTAATTTTAATATTTTAATATATGTAGTTATTTGCTTTTGTGACAACTGTCATTCAGACTTTATTGGTCACTCTTGAAGATTTGTCTCAACAGCCGATGGAGACTGATAATTTTAATGAGAGATGTAAGATTATAGCGAGGTTGGTACCCAATCACTGATGTATCAAACAGCTCATCGCTGTGGAATAATTTTGATCTCAATTAGTTTAAGCGCTACATTTGTTGAGTAGCAGAATCAGTTTTTCTATGTGCTCTTCAATTCTATATTTTACTGCATGTCTGGCTTTATTTATTCTGTATTTCTGCATTGATGTTTTAACAGGTCGGGATGGACTCGTATTACATATTTTTTATCTGTGCCCTTTGTGTGCTTCCTCTTAGAACTAGCTATACTTGTACGTACCTTAAATGCCTTTGGTGAGCACTGTCTTTGATAGTGCATTTACGTACTCAATGTGGTTTCTACCACTCATGATGTGATCATGAGGAAGTTTGTTTGTGGTTGACAATGCAGACCTTTGATCTTATGAGAGTCTGAAGTTTAATTAACATATACCTTAGCCAACACACATTTTATCTGATTCCCTACTCATTTTTGTTGATTATTCAAAAGAATTTTTAAACAGTTGTTAATAATTTTTGTAACCCTTTTGTTACATTCTTTACTATCTAATCTATACTAGATCAGAGTTATATTGTCAATGTTTGTTCTTTCATAAACTCACGTCTGCATTATCTACTTCTGCAAATTTTCATCAGTTTATCTCAAACCATGGCTAAAGTAAGCCATAAAGTCATTTATGTCAGTGATATGTAATACTTGATATAATATCCATTTCATTAAGTATTATTTTAAACTTAAAAATACTTTAATTGTGTTAAAAATAAAAGGTTTGCTCAAATATCCTCTCAGGGGGTTGACAAGTAAAGTTTTGATGAAGTGTTGAAATTGAATATCAACTAAGTGTCAAAAAAGTTATTTAATGGTTTGAGATTTAACATGTTTACACTTGTCTCTACTTAATCTCCATTGAGTAACAGCCAAAATTTACCGCACAATCTTCAACAACTGGAATTAAATGTTCAGTGGGATCAAATCTGCACAGCCAATATCAGATTTAGTTTTCGTTAAAGTATTATCAATTAATAAAGGCTTTGATTAAAACCGACAAAATAAACTGTTAGAAACATATTTCACAAGAGTAAAGCTACTCAGTTCATATTGTATAACATTACGAATACTGTTGAGAGTATTAAGTATACAACACACACATCACAATTATTGTAAGGTAATACTACTCGTAATTCTACATGGAATCTGACCTAAGTCATCTAATACTGCAAAATGGTTAAAACAGTTGTCAAAATCAACAAGGGTTTTATTTCTCACCAAAATTCGGTAAGTAACTAGTTAATGTCTAATAAATCTACTTTGGCTAGTTTACAACTACAGTCTGAAAATGTGTCATATTGTGGCACTTTTAAAAAAAGTTCAATACATCAGTCAAGTAGGCTAAGAGAACTATACATCTCAGAGAGCATGGAATACAGTCTTCTCCTAGTGTGATCTGAAGCAGCTGATCTTGCAAGGTCGTTGGTTTCTGAGTCTGGATTAGAACATAGACGTAGAAGAGCAGAAAGTGATGATGAAGTTTGAGGCGACATGAGGAGGCCTGGAACTACTACAGTTCCTGACATTGTCCATCCAACAAATAGCTTTTCACAAACAATCTGAGAGTAGGATGAAACATTACAAAAACAAGAAAAGAAGCCTTAAACGCAGGTAAATAAGATAATAGAATCAATACCTGGAGATTGTTGTTGGTTACAGGGTAGTCACATGTGCCACTCAGGTCTCCACACCTTGAACGACAATCAAAGAAGTCACAATCAGCATGTCTTTCACATAAGCGTCCATCTCCTGTTATGTGGCTGGCAAATTTACGGGGAAGGACTGAATCAAGATCAAGGAATTTGATTCTTTGAGCACCTGGTGCAATTCCAAAGTGATCCATCTAAGGTTCAAATAAAGAAAGAAGAATTGTACTCAATAACAAAAACCAATTTTTCAACTACCTCAGATAGGTTTAAAAGCATTACCTTAACATCACAAAGATGGAAAGGTTCAGGGAGATCTGTTTCAAGCTGTTCTAAAAGTTCCAAAGTCATAACAGCAAGCCTCACTCTGTCAGGCCACCCAGCATCAGCAGGCAGTGGCTCCAAGTATTCAACAGCATAGAACTGTCCACATACACCGAGGAGTCGAGGGAAAACACCTCGATCACCAAAGAGAGCAGAGCACACAAATTCATGGTCGTGTGCCAACAACCACAGATTTAAAAGTTCTTCTCCATAACTAGGGTGAGTAGATTCATGTTGAATTACTGCTTTCATTAGAGATGTAACCTAGGCCATAAGGTCAGTTAGAGTTAAATAGTATCTTCAATTGATATTGCAAAATAATCTTTGTACCTCAACATGGCAAAACTTTACCTGGTGTTCTGACACAGAAATATTAAGCTTTGAAACAAGCAACTCCTGCAACATGTACTTATATTCCACTTCAGTTGGAACAGATATTCTACCAAAGCTATCAGGCTGAAACATAGTTTCGCTTAAGGCAGAATCCTGCAAAAAGAAAGTTAAATCAGAAACCCAGTTTTGATTTCAATAATTTGCACCAGATATGAGGTCTTCAATAAGTTTGTGAATAGTTTTATCACCCTTGAATATTTTGCTGAGTATTTAAAGATAAGCTGCGTTCCGTCATCCTTTTCTGCTGAGAATACTGCTTCTTTGCCACCACGAAATGTGTGGCACGGTGGGGCACGAATCTTTTGCTCGACACATAATGCTGGGCACAAATTTCCCACAATTTCATCCTTGGCATAGCTGTCACACTACATGATGAAGAGAGGCAAAAACAAGTATTGTCAATGATGATGCCAACAAGAACATAAGTCAAAAGCTACTAATTTCTGGTCCATACCAGTTTGTTGACATGCCTCCAGACCAGCACATTAGAGCAGACGACGCCCCAATCCATCAAAAGATAAATAACACAGACAAGAAATAACCCTGTCAAAATCAAGCCCAGAGTCATCTGCCGGTGGCGGTAAATTAAACTGGGTAGCCTTCGAATGACCAACATTTTTTCGATAAAGAACAAATTTATGGGTTCACGGAGGTCAAGAAATTAAAAATCCAACCGAAATCCCGTTCATGTCTTTTGGAAACAAAAACTAGCTGACATTCCCTTTCGGCTGACAGGTGGTGGTATCGAACACCCCCATCTGTTGACACTGAGCTCCTTGTCCACGACCTTTACATTTCTGCAGCGACCGCCAGGTCCCATTCACTCATCCCCAATGCGCGATTCCAAATTGTTCAAAGTTTTCCATTTCGCCCCTGGTGATGGAAGGTCCCTGTCTCTAGCCCCATCAACCCCCTCCGCCCCGCCTGCACGACGCCTCGCCTTGGTGAAACCCCACCCGCCGCGACGGCCCCAACACCCGACACGATCGAAATGCCGCGCGCAAAAGCGCATGCGCCGCGACCGCGGGGGGCGCTAGCGTCGCGTCGTCTGCCATCCGCGACGTCGTCTGCTAGCGAGTGCGCGGGAGCCAACTTGTCCGCGCTTCGGCAAAAGGAAAAAGTTCCTCGAGATTTGTAATCGTGACGTGACGGGTGTGACGGTGACGGGCGCCCCCGGCCCGCACCGCCGACGGCGCCGGGGCAGGTGGCAGGCGCGGCCCAGGACCGCGCCGAGGCCGAGGGAGAGCGGGGAATGACGGCGAGGCGGCGCTGCGCGGCACAGGACCGCGGCGAGGTTATAGGCTATGGGCGTATCGCGGCGCTGCGACTGCGTCCGCCCGCCGCACCCGTCGTCGCGTCGCTTCCCGCCCCAGCGCGGCGCGGCGCCTCCTCGGAGCCCCTGCTGCCGCTGCCCCCGGCCCTCGCCACGCCCCGCCCCGCCACGCCCCGGGGGCCGAGCCTGGCCGCGGCGCGCGGCGCGGGCCGACGGGGCCGACCTTCAGCCGTCCTTGCACCGGCACCGGGGCGGGGCGGGAGCGAGAGCGGGGCGGCCACGGCACAGTCCTGGTGACTCTGGCTACGCCGCGCTGCGGAGCGGAGCCGACTTGGACGCGCTGCTGACCGAGCTCTAGCTGCCTCGCACGGCGGCGGGCTGCTGCCGGGCTGCAGTCCGGCCAGTGTCGGCTGGTGGTGCAACTGCAGCAAGCAGAGAGGCGCCGCGAGCACGCAGAGGGACTGCTCCGAGCGGGCCAGAGCGTCGCGCCTGGTCGCGGCCGCCGGGGCGGGGCGGGACGGCCGCGCCGCGCGGGCCCAGTGTACACACAGTGCCGCGTCGCGCCGCGCCGCCGCCGCCCACCAAAACGGCCCGGGGTCACGTCGGTCACATTGGAGTTGATAATCCATCCGCGCGATCTACAGACAACACCAGGTCAGTGCATTTACTTTTTTGTAGCTTTTTGTTTTTTATTGAATTTCTATTTTAACTTCTAAGGGTTTTGATTCATATCGCTGGTACTCGACGTAGTAGCTGGATCCCGCCAGATTACATGCTCTTCGTCGCGCCTTTTCTCTCGACTCTATCTAGTCTATTGAGGAGCGGCGGGATGGTTTCTAGCAGACGGGGGCGGCGGCGGAGGCGCGGGGCGCGGGGCGCGGCCGCTGCGAGGACATTCTAATTACTTCCGCGCCGGCGCGGGTTTGAGACGCCGCAGATTGCTCTAGAAAGTCGGGTGCGGGCCCGGGGCCGGGCTAGAGGGTGATGAGCCCGCCCAGTAGTCCACGACCCCTTAGGTTTGATTTCAATTATCTGGACTGCCTTAATAAACGGGCAGCCGGTTGGCGCGCCGCCTCTAACGTGCGATGACATTGTCCCCTCGACAAACAAACAGCTCAATCTCCCTGACCTGCTCTGCGACCGCGGGGCGGCTGTCTGAGCAGCTCAGGGGACACCAGGGGCCGTAGGAGCGCGATCGGACCGGACCGGGTCGGGTCAACGCGCCGAATTTTAATGGCACGCTCATTTCCATGCCCTTTGCTGTGCTGGCGCTGGTTGCGTCATGCCGGGCGGTGGCGGTGGTGGTGACTTGTCGTTCGCCAACCACATCTTTTATGCCCGTGGGTGCGGACGAGCGGCAGGGGGCGTGCCGCTGGAGGGTGTTTCCGCACAAAGGTTTCGTCTCTGTGTCCTTGTCGCACTCATGGGCCACGGTCATGAGGAGCAGGAGAGAGGATACTGCTGGACGCTGTTCGGAATCAGGCTATGCTGGAGGGCGTCGTGCCGCTGGAGGGCGTCCCTCTGGAGGACGTGCCGCTTTAGGGCGTCGTGGAATGGGGTCGGCGGGGCGAGGTATAGGGAGGGGGGAGGCGATGAGGGGAGAGCTACCGAGGGTGAGGAGGGGGGAGGCGGAGGCGTGGAGACGCGCCGTCTCGTTGTCACTTATACGCCCCCTCCGCTGCGCTCCGCGGCCCGCCGCGCCATTCCCTGGACCTGGAGCGATGACCTCGCAGCTCGCAGTGCTGGACCCTCAGCCCTGCGGGGCGGGGCGGGGCGGGGCGGGGTGGCAGTAAGCGCTCCGATGGGAGATGAATCCACCCGCGCGCGGGGCGGTGGATAGGGGAGGGGAGGGTCGAGCGGGCGATGAGATTCAAGTGGAGCGGCGGGTTGTGTTGTGGCCGCTGCGCGCTGCGGCTGGTGCTCTGCTTGCCGCTGTCGTCCATCCCGCAATAATCGGCCGTGTGGTCAGTGTGGTCTGGCCGGCTGACCGCGCCCGCGCAGCAGCCCACCCCGTCCGTCCCGCCCCGCCGTGCGCTATATTTAGAACGTATCCCCGCGCGGCGAGTAACTTACGTGCGTGACGCACGCGCCGTGTACTGTACGATCAGACCGTACCGGTCCGGTATGTGTTTGCGTGCGTTTTTCCGTTCGCCCAGCAGTGGCAGCAGCAGGTGGCTGCGACTGTGGTTCTGACGAATTTGGCGGAGACGATCTCTGTCGTCGGTGGGATGCGGGTGCGAGAGGAGGCTGATTCCGCAAGGGCGGCTTCGTCACTCTGTCCTTGTCACACTCATGGGGTGACGCCATAGGGAGCAAGAGAGAGGACACCTGAGAGGCCTAACCAATTTGCGGAATCAGTCTGCAGGGCGCCCGAGTCGGACGCGACGTCCAACAATAAGGTCGTTCGAACGCGCGAAACGAAAGTGCGCGGACGGCGGGGCGGGGAACACCCGCGGTGAACGGCCCACCCCACGGCCCGGTCCGGCCCAGGCGGAGGAGACCATCAGTTGTACAGGTCATGGATGTTTACTCGTCCTTGACAATGATAGCTACCGCGCCCGGCCCCGGCCCACTCCCCCCCCCCTCTCTCTCCACTTCTTCATCCCAACCCAGATATGTTCCTCGGCATCCTCATCCTTGTCCTCATTGGCGCAGCCTGTCTGTCTGTCTGTCCGCCTGCCCCCCCCCCCCCTCCCGTAGAAGGTGCCTGGTTTTGTGTGTCGTTATCAGCTCCACAGAGAGTGATCCCGCCCAGCCGCGGCCAGCAGAGGCCCCCCCCCCCCCCCGCTCCGGTCTGCATCGCGCGCTCCGCTAAATATACTCGGCGTTGACATTTTAGTGCAGTCGCGGGGCGGACATGGCCCGTCCCGCCCCGTCCCGCCCGTCTTTCGCAAGTCCATGCCCCCTCCCGCTCCGCTCCGAGCCGTTTTGTTTTGACACCCTGTGAAAAAAATCGTAAATACTTTAAAACACCGTACTTACGAACTGCGGTCACTCCGAACCCAGCTACCTCACCCCCTTCGCCCTATTTGAGCCCATGTTCATAAAACTTTTGGTACGAAAATACTGACGGAAATGTTCTTACAATATCCCCATCCCCAGTCTTCTCCCCTTCAAGTAACTTTAAACAGCGGCGTTCCATACATTATTTTCCCTATGCCAGGCTATCGAAGGTACGGAACATTTTACGGAAAAACAGTCTATTCAAAAGTGCACGGTGAGGGGGAAAAACTCTGAATTTTGGTGTAGAAATTTTGTGAGTTTTTGCGAATTTTTGAAAATATTTATTGAATCTGTGATTGAATTTTACCTTGATATTTGGAGATTTTTTTAACTTTTGTTAGTTTTTCTGAACTTCTCTGAATTTTTCTGTAATTCTCTTAAATTTTCTGAATTTTTCTGAATTCTTCCTGTTTTTTTAAATTAAGAGTGGGTTCAAAATTTTCAGAGTTGTTTCCCCCTCGGTGCACGGTCTAACTGACTTCGAACCGGCGGCAGTCAGGCCAGGCGGCCCGCTGGATCGGGCGGGGTGGGCGGGGGCGGGGTCGAGGGTGGGCGCTGCTAGAGTCCTATATGGGGAGAGAAACGCGAACTCCTCAAATGCGTCGAGAAATCCCTCATACCTTCCCCGCGCGCCCCCGCCTCTCCCCCGCGGGCTCCCCCCCACTCCATCCAGAGGGCCCGGGGCCTCATGCCCATTGGCTCTCGTTGGCCAATGGCTATGAGGCCCCGGGGCCGCGCGGGGCCCCAGCGAGGCCACTCCCGAAACAATAGTTCGTCGGTTCTTTGTTGCTCTCTCTTTTCTCCGTAAGATGCGAGAGAGAACGTGCACAGCTCCCTCTTTCGGAAAAACCCGAGGCCCCAAACACGTGGCCCGGAGACTCGGCTGCTGCGCAGAGAGGTTAGGTTGCGGGAGCATGTTCGCAGGAATACGGATCGTTCTTATTAAGTACAAGTGGCGTTGGAGTTTGAAAATACCCGATACAAATCCTCAAATCTCCCAAAAAATTGGGCGGACTCCTGTATAGGGCCTTACTATAGTTGAGTATTTAAAAAACACAATCTAAATTGTACCGGAGGTACGGGCATCAAAATATGTAATTTGAAAAGCATCCCCCTGCAAACCTTAACATTGTCATTCCGAAAACCATGTATCATGTTAATCCTTGAACAGGATCCTTCCCGAAAAAGTATTGTACCAATATTTTATCACATGATTGTCTCTAAATAAAATAGAAATGAGTGTCCCCGTCGCTCCGCTCTGCACACAGTCAAATTCCGCGCTCCTCGTGGGGCGCCCCCCACTCCCTACTGAGTAGCCAATGGGCGTGAGGCCCCCGCCACTCCAGGCCTGGGGCCCCTGTATGAGGAATTCTGCTGGCAGATCAGTGGGACAGCCATCGCGTTTCTCTCCCCTCTAGGACTCTAGGCGCTGCTGGGCGGAGCAACAGGTAGGCAGCGCGACGACACGCGCGCGCGGCGGGTTGCCTACCCTGGCCCTTGCAGGCGCCCCGCTCGCTGCAGCGGCGGGCGGGCGCGGGCAGCCCAGCCCCACACATGTGCTCGGCTCCAGCACTGCCGTCGCAACTGCCTCCTCTCTACTCCTCCCCTCCCCTCATGATCCACGTTTGTTTTTATTCGATGAACTTAATTTAATTTAATTAGGTTAGATAAATTAAGAATTTACTTTTAAGATAAAAATTTAAATGCTCAGCCCTGTCAGGATGCACCAGTAGGGGGTGCTTTCCCGCACTGGAGGACGTCCATGAAGGAGTAAGAGAGAAGGACATACTACGTAACGCTGTTCGGGATCACCCCTGCAAAGTCGGCGGCCGGGACGGGAGGCTGCCAGCGTGAAGCGTGAGACGCGAGACGCGAAGCCTTACTTTGCGCGACTGGATGAGTAAAACAGCGCGCGTTTTTCGTAAAGCTTTGGATGACGCGCCACCTTGTTCGGATAAGGTAATGCGGCACCGCGGCGCTACCTGTCGCTCTGTCGACGTGGCGACCCTCCAAACCGCGCGCGCCATCCGTCACTTTGGGAGAATTGTACGGGGTGATCGGGGCGTGGCGTGGCGCGGGGTGGCGCGGTGACAGACGGGTAGGGGCCAGGCCAGGTTCTTGGCCGGCGCGGCGGGCACGTATGGCACCGCGGCCAGACATGGTCCACGTCCAACTCGCTCGCCGCCCGCCCACCTCTGGTCTCTTCCCCCAACCCCCAACCCCCAACCCTCCGGCCACCTCGTTATTATTTCAGATTCGCACTTGCTGTGTGGGGCGCGGCGCGCGGGGCGCCACGGTGACGGTTCGCGCAGGTGGGGGCGACGCGGCAGGGTGGGGTGGGGTGGGGTGGGTCAGGCCGCGAGGCTCAGGTCGCCGGTCATGTCCTGCCGCCGTGTGTATCGCCCGATCCGAGGCCACCGCGACCCGTCTGGTCTGCCAGCCTATAAGCCAAAGTTGAATGACCCCGTTATTCGCCGACTTATCGGCACGCCTGCCCTGGCCCCGTCCGGCCCGCCCCGCCCCGCCCCGCCCCGGCCTATTGGCCCTCCTCCTCCTCCTCCTCCTCCGCCACGCTCCGCGACGCCGCTCCATGCACACGGAGGCGCCACGTGCCGCCCACGTGGTCCTGACCGCTTCGGCAGCGCGGCGTGCCGTGACCGAGGCGAGGCAGGGCGGCGATAAGCTGCTGCTGCTGCTGCCGAGCGATTCCGAACATCGCTTTCGTACCTCTGTCCTCGTCGCACTCATGGAGCACGACCATGGCCAGCATAGGGCACCGCTGTCGGTGCAACAAGGACGGAGTGATGAGAGCGATTTTCTGAATCAGTCGGCTGCGACGCGGGGCGGGTGGGGCGGCCAAGGGGTTGCGGGGCGCGGCGGGCGGGGTGAGGCGAGGCGCGGCTGCCCGGCCTGGTCCGGCCCGGCCCTGCACGGCGCGGCAGTGTTTTGCTGTCGGCCAGGCACCAGTTAACGTACGGAGAATACAACCCACCCTACTTTTGGACTCCATGTGTCGGGATGGACGGATGCTACAGCGGCGGCGGCGGCTGGCGTCTGTAGAGCAGCCAAGGCAAAATAAGGTGAATTCCCGCCTAGTGCAGTACTGACCCGTCGTGGGTGTGGGTGGGGCGGGTATGCGTTTGTTTGTTTGTTTGTGTGTGTGCGTTGGCGGCCACGTTTGTGATCTGCGGCCGCGCCGCGGCGCGCGCCCTCATTGCTCCGCATCCGGTGCGGCTGGTGTTTGCCGATTACTCTGTACGTGAACGCCCATTTTCGATAATTGAGATAGCGTTTGGTTATTGTCCGTAAAAGGACGCGCGCAGTATGACGTCAAACTATTTTCTCGGCGTGGTGCGTACGTAGGTGCGTATGGTGCTATCGCCTGTGGCGAGCGGGCGAGCGTCCCCCGCCCTCTGTGCGCTACAAACACCGTTGCTCACGACACCGTGTGAATGTTGGCGCTCGCAGGTTGGCAAACCACGAGAACGCGACAAAAATTCGCATCTGTCCACACTGAGGGGAAAAAAATCTCGTCAGCGCCGGGCACAAAAACGCTTAGTCCTCAGGCCAAAGATTGGCAGCCTTAAATCTTTTTAGCCCCTGGAACTAAACATTCTTATTAGCCGGGCCTCTTAGCCAATCTGCACAGTTTTGCTCTGCAATGTTTCTGACAGCGTTGCTTCTGAAGGTGCGTCCTTTTGCTGGCCAAAGCAAAACTAATAGAGAAGCGCGGGAATATTTTTGTGTCTGTCGGCCATTAAACTACCCCCCACCGAGAGCAGCCGGGTCGAGCCGGGCCGAGATGAGCTGAGATGCGCTCCGTCAATATTGACCTCTAGAGGTCCCGCCCCGCCCCGCCCCGCCCCGCCCCGCCCCGCCACGCCACGTCCAAACACAGCGCGACTGGACTGAGTCCCACCACACCGTCCCCAAAAGTCGTCTCCACTTTTCCACTTTTACTCGCTGTTCGCGGCCGTGGTGCGCATGCACCGGCTGACCGGCCGGCCAATCCCGACGAACAGACGGATGGCGCCGCGGAAAGATTCATCACGCGTGCTCGGGATGTCGGATAGTAAAGCGCAGAACCGCACACATCTCTTGTGTAATCTAGGACAGACCTCTGGCCCGGGTCCGGGCCCGGCCTCACCGCGCCGGCCAGGCCAGGCCGTGGCCCAGCCAGGGCCGCACCTCCTCCGAGCCGAGCCGAGGCGAGAGGAGTCGAGACGAGACGACCACGCCGCGACGGTCTGGTGATTCCAACGATAAACCAGTTGACAACGCCCGGGCCGGGCCGGGCCGGGCAGGGCGTCCCGCTGCGCAGCGTCCGAAGGAGAACTAACTCCGGATTATGGGGTGTACAGTACAGACTTCAGGGTGTTACGCTTATAACGCGTATTACGGGAGTTTTACCCATATCAATTTCCTGGCTGGGGGAGTAAAAATTCCCTGGCTGGAGATGGTGTACTCCCGTCGGCACGGGGGACGAAAAATTCCAAGGCTGGAGATGATGTAAGTACTCCCCGCGGCCCTGGGAAGTACAAATTTTCTGGCTGGGGATAATGTGCTCCCCATCCGGCCCGGGGGTATAAAAGTTCCCCTGTCTGGGGTTAATGACCACCCTCCCCCTTGGGACCCGGAGGAGTAAAACCTTTAGCTGTGGAAAATGCTACTACTCTCTGGCCCGGGGGAGTAAAAATTCCCTATCGGGGTAATCATATACTTCTCCCAGCCCTAGAGCCTTGGGGATAATGTACTCCCCTCCGCTCCGGAAGTTCCCAGCCAGGGAATTTCGACTCCCCCGGGCCTGAGGGGAGTTCGTTATCCCCAGACAGTGAATTTTTACTAGCGCGCGGCCGGAGGGGAGTAAATTATCTTCAGCCTGGGAACTTTTTACTCACCCCGGGCCGGGGGAGAGGATACATTATCCTCAGTCAGGGAAGTTTTTACTCCCCTGGGGCGGGGGGCAGGGGGGGGCATAATCCCCAGCCAGGCAATTGTTACTCCCTCCGGCCGGGATGGGGAGTACATTATCACCATATTACAATGTATTACAGTGCACGGCGATGTATTACGCTGTATATCAGGGTATTACACCGTATTACACGACCTCTCGTCCAGTGTACTACACGAGTGCACTCTGCCTCGGCTGTGTCCCGTCCACCGTGTGGGCGGGGCGGGCCGTGTGCAGCTCAAGGGGCGCTGCGCGGGGCGGGGCGGGCGGGGCGGGGCCTGGTGGCCGTGCATCCCATTCATTCTCTCTCTCCCGCTTCATTGAGGCCCCGAGCCATGACGAGGCACGCACGGCCCTGCTGCCGTACGGCCCCTGAGATGTGATGGCGTGATGGGGCGCGGAACGCGGGACGCACGATCTGTGTAGAGGGGTGTACAAGGGTGAGGCGTCGTAGCGCCATTGAATAATTCGATCGCGGGCGTGCTGGCAAGGTTGACGCAGGTTAGGTCTCGCTGCTCACCGGGCGGGGCGGGGCGGGGCCGGGCCGGGGTCGCACTCCTACGCGTGACCTTGTCAGAGACGCCACCAAGGTCGCAGTGTCAAACGCGACTGCGTCGCTGCATCAGAGGTGACTCTAAAGCAAGAGAGGGAGACCAAACTATGGAGTTCTGTGTGATACACTTTTGCTTATATCTACTGTATGTCTATGTGCTTTTCTTTATGGTTGTTGGCGTCTATTTCTATGTATTCCTAATGTATTGAAAATTACTTCTTATAGTGTGTATGGTGTAAGTGGTTGTGTTTCTGAATTCTCATCGCCTTAAGTTTGAGATGGAGCTGGCTGGTGGCGTCGGACGATGCAGTTCAGTAGCCCGTTTCAAAAGCCACGCAGTTTGTCACTCGCCTTATAAAAAAGTAGATTGTTATCGGCCGTGGAGTGGCGGAGCAGGTGATGAGCCCGCCTCTCTTATTGGCGCGGTGAAATGCAACTTCCTGTATTTTGCTTGGGGGGGGGAGGGGGGGGGGCTGCGTTGGTTTTGAAACAGGCTACTAGCCCTCGAGGCCTGCTCTAAAAATTTCAGTCGTCTAGAAACGAAGAAGTTTTCAAACACAGCACGCTGTTCTGAAAGGAGGCATGAGCTGTTCTGTAATGTGATTTCTTGAAATGTGCAAAAATTACTTCAAGTTCGAAGCAAAATCTTTCAGATTTTAACTATGATACTTGAGTACCTCGATTGTTATTTTAATATCTTAACTGATTCCAAGCCATGCTAGTATATGTCCGATTTTTAGTCAAAAACTGACTGTCGTTTGAAAACTTACAGTTTTTTGTTTGAATTATTTGCTCAAAAAGTCGATTGAGAATATTTTTTTTTCAACTTCCATTTAGTATCAGTTTGAGTTTTCGATAATCGTGTTGGTTCTAGCTGCATCACGCTGATCGCGCGAAAGCAAAACTGCACCATCCTCTCAGACTGAGGACGCGAGAATTACCAGTAAGCGCCAGTAAGCCCTCAAGTGTTGTTTGCATCGACGTGTTCAGCGTCTCGCCCCGCCCCGCCCCGCCCCGCCCCGCCCCGCCCCGCCCCGCCCCGCCCCGCCCCGCCCCGCCCCGCCCCGCCCCGCCCCGCCCCGCCCCGCCCCGCCCCGCCCCTCAGCCGCGTCCCGCCACGCCAGGCCACGCCACGCTCGATCCTGCCTGATTGCCCGCCTGCGGTGCAACAGCTGGGGAGGAGCTACGCGATGATGGAGTTCCGCGGAATTTCGAGGGGCGCTCTGCGCTCTGCTGCTATCGGCCCGGGCAGGCCGTTGCGGAGCGGGGTGGGGCGGGGTGGGGCGGGGTGCGGTCGGCCGGGCCGCGCCGGGACACCACCAGCAAACCAAATCTCAAGTGGCGTTTGACTTTGGCGGGGGTCTCCGCGGGCAAACGGGAGTCAGTGAACTTTGAAAGCACCGACGCGCGATGCCTCGCGGTGATACGACGGCTTGGACAACAGCAGCGGCAGCGGGAAAAGAAAAAACAAGACGGACATGACTCTGTTTGTGGCGTGATGCCGGTGGTGGCCCAGCTCAGCCCCACTCCCGCCCCGGCCACCCCGCCCCGCCCTGCTTATATAGTTGCCAAAATCTGAGTACACTTTTTAAACGACTTGCATACAAATTGACATCATACTGATTAAGAACAAACTTTAAACTTGGGTGTGGATCAGCTTCGGTGTTCGATCACCCAGGTAATACTTATCACTACAGATTTTTCCACGCGGGTGATGGTGCAGGTGCACGTGCCGGTACACGTACCGGTTTCGGTTTCGGTGCCGGTGAGTGTGCCAGTGGCAGTGTTGGTGCCGGTGCGTACACTGAAAAAACAAAGGTGCGACATAATGCCTTTCAAAGGCACTACTGAAATAGCGCCTTTGGAAAGGCACTGAAAACAGCCGAAAATAGCACCTGTAGAGGACAGTAGCGCCTTTGGAAAAGGCACTGTTTCACTAACGCCTCTAAAAAGGCATTAAACAGCACCTTTGTCTTTCCAGTGTATGTGCCGGGTGCCGGTGCAGCAAGTGAGCCGAAGAGGGTGCGACGGTGTACCTGGTGCACACTGTCAAAAATACTGTACCAAAGTACAGGACTGTGTACAGAAAACTGTGGTAGGCAAGTACAGCATCACCGTACCTCATTCATTGTACCCCCCATAAGACACCATGTTAAAAATGACTGTGAACCGTACTTCGAAGACCTTACTCGATCAGGTACAGCCTGATTAGGCAATTTGTTGACCATCTTTTACCGTACCAAACACTGTCTGGCAGTGCAGGTGCCGGTGCAGGTGCGTGTGCCGGTGCAACAGGTGTGCCGAAGAGGGTGCGACGATGTAGCTGGTGCAGGTGCCGGTGCAGCAGGTGTGCCGAGGAGGGTGCGACGATGTAGCTGGTGCAGGTGCCGGTGCCGGTGCGTCGGTGCCGCATGGCCACTTAGTTCTCCCGTCCACGTGACGGTGGGGCGGGGCGGGGCCTGGCCTGGTGGGGCAGTGACACCCGTATAGCCGGCCCGCCCCGTCGCGCCGTCGCGTCGCCTCCCTCTCTCTTATACTCTCCTCCGCACCGCGCTGCTGTTTGTCGGATGACACCACCTGCCGTCAGATTCCGAAGAGCGCTTTCGTATCTCCATCCTTGTCACACGCATGGAGTGAGTGAGAGGGCACTACAACCAGATTTTCTGAATCTGGGGGCTGCTGCAGCGCCGCCGCTGCGCGCTGCGCCGCGTCAGACCACCAGGCCCTTTTCCTTATCGACGTTCTCACAGACCTCTGCGTGTTCCGCGTCTGGCCGCCGCAGTAGACTCTGATTCCACACAGCTCAGGTGTCCTCTCTCTCTTGCTCCATATGGCGCATGATTGTGACAAGGACAGAGCGACGAAATCGCCTTGCAGAATCAGCCTGCTGGCCGCCGCTGCCGCGGGTCGCGTTGGTGCGGGGCAGACCAGTGGTGCTTACAGGCATTCCCCAGCGTGCCTGGTGTGTGCGTGCGTGTGTGTATGTGTGTCTGTACAGACATAGGCTGGTCGCTAATTGAAATCAGCACGTTACTCGTCCGGTGCAAATGAACGTACCGATATGCGTGCAAACGTGAGACCTGCAGGTGGCACCGCTGGGCTAAGTAGTGTGCCTGCATCGCGACCACGCCCCGCCGCGCCCAGCGTCGCTTTCAGAGGCGTTGGCAGCGGAAAAAGAGGGGGGGGGGGGGGTTGAGGCTGCGGGACATTCCCCCACCCTCACCCCTCTTCACTATTGCGGACAGAGCGAGGGGTAAATAACTCCGAATTTTGATGTACACCACTAATTCAAAATTCACACTAATTCAAACTAATTCACGCGAATTCAAAACTAATTCACGCTAATTCAAAACTAATTCACGCGAATTCAAAACAAATTCACGCGAATTCAAAACGAATTCAAAACAAATTCAAGCGAATTTAAAACGAATTCAAGTAAATTCACAACAAATTCACAATAATTTCAAAAAACTTCGCAATAAATTCAAAAAGTCCAAAGCTAATTCAAAACGAATTCAATTCAATTCAGCAGACAAATTCAATTCAAATTCACGAAATTTGTACACCGAATCCAGAGTTGTTTACCCCTCGGGACAGAGGGTAGAGTGGTGTGCAGCAAAAATGCAATTGTTTGTTACCAAACCGGCACGACGACCAGGACGTACGCACCCCTGGTCGCTTTGCCCCAATCTCGGAGACATACAACTCACAGCCCCATTAGGTGTGTAAAGTTCATCACTCCACGTAGCGCCCAACACGAACATTGCGTCCGCGAGGGGGGAGACGCGGGGAGACGTGACTCTGACCATTCAGCAGCCCAGCAGATGGCCCGCGCCGCGCTGGGCCGGCCCGACTGCGCTGCTCGCTCTGCTGCGCAATCGGTCGTATGTACCCGAATGTTCACCGTTGTTCTATTGTTTTTATGACCTTTTTTTCCCGCACTTGTCAAGCATGGGTGCCAGCTCTGTTTTTTCTTTCTCTTAATGTACCGTGATTGATAAAGCTTTCACTTTGCGCAAAACAGGCTCTCGGTTAATGGTCAGCACACGCGGCGCGGCCACCCCGCCGCGCCCCCGACATCGCAGCCCCACCCTGCTGCCCCACCCCACCACATCCGCTTTTTTTTCTCTCCTTTTTTTCTTTCTTTTCTTTGACTAAAACCGCATCAATGATAGCGTCGAGAGTGAGGGCTCGGCGGCGGTGGCCCCGCAATACGCCGGTCCAGGGTGGCCCCGGGCCCCGGGCGCGCGGAGCAGGGTGGGGCCATTTTATCGTTCGCCCCGGTGCATTGCTCTTCGCGCCTGGTTTGTCCCGCCCCCGCCCCGCCCCGCAACTCGCGCCCAGCACGAGCGTGGCCAAACGACTGATTCCGAGGACCGTTCTCAAACCTGTATCCTTGTCGCTCTCAAGGGTGACTAGGACGGACGTGCCAGGGCGATCCTGACCTGTGAGACCGAGGGGGGGATCACTCATATAAAACTTGTACAATGATTTTTTTGATTTTTGATTTTTTTGATTTTTTTGATTTTTTGAGTTTTTTGATTTTTCTTTTGATTTTTCCCGAGATAAAAAAGAAATAATTTGTTACTTTTTAAAAAAAATTGTGTTTTTTCTTGTTTTGTTCCCATTTTTCTCAGTTTTGGGTTCATTTGTTCTCGAGTTTTTCGGATTTTTATGCAACTTTCTACTTGAATTTTTTTTTGATTTTTATTATTTTTTTAAATGACTTTTTGGGGGCTGTACAATGATTTTTCGAAGTGACCCCTCGTGTGGGACGCTCTGGCTGGCCGTCCGATTCCGCTGCCCGCATTTGTCTGCAAACTCCTTGAGTGCGAGAGAGATAGAGCGTTCTCGCACCCTACGACAGTCTCCCTGAGTGTGTGTGTGTGTGTGTGTGTGTGTGAGAGAGAGAGAGAGAGAGAGAGAGAGAGAGAGAGAGAGAGAGAGAGAGAGAGAGAGAGAGAGAGAGAGAGAGCGGGCAGCGCAGCAGAGTCGGCCCGCGGCAGAGCAGCGACAGGATAGGCCTCGGCTGCGGCTCTGCTCTGCCCTTGGAGCAGCACTGCCGCTACGCCGCGCCACGGGCTCTGACGGGCCGCGGTGCGGGCTGAGCGACGCTGCCACGCCGCCGCAGCGCGCCGCCCCGCCCCGACCTGCCCCAACACCTCGCGCTAGGATAGGCCAGGCTGCGGAAACACCTTGACCGAGGGCGCCCCCCTCCCCCCTCCCCAATCACCACCCCCGCTCGAACGCACACTCACTCGCGCCCGGTCTGAGCCGCAGTGCGAGGGTGCGCGACTGAGTTCCTAGAAAAGTGGGCAACGCGTAGCGCACGGTGTAGCCCCAACGGCCTGCCCCTGGCAACGGGGGGAGTCGTTTTGCGCCGCGTCTACCTGCCGTGGGGATTATGAGACGGATTAGAGCCGGGGCCGGTCAGTAAATGCGTAGGGCGAGGGAGCCCGTCCCTTGAGAAACAGTCCGTTTTGCGCCGCGCCGTGTCTATTGAGGAACAGTCCGTTTTGCGCCGCGCCGTGTCTTTTGGGTTGCCTACGCGAGTCGCCCAAGGGGAGAGGGAACGCCGCCGTCTCGGGCCAGTCCGGCAGGCTCAGGCAGGCGAGTGACAACTCCCCTGCTTCAGATATCCTCCATCTCTTTGGGCTCGTGAGCCGAACTTGCTCGACCCCACGACCACAGACGCCGCGGAGAGTTTTCTCAGCACCTACAACCAGGACCATACTTCATCCCACCCCAACATTATGTCACCATTCAGTCGCTGTTAGAGCAGCAAGAAGAAACTTATTTGGCAGAAAGGACGATCAGAGCTGGAATCGCGGGAGAAGTGAAGCGAGAAACAAAAGAAATTAGGGACACAACTTGCTCACTTTACAGCAAGTACATCGGGCTTTACAGTCTACTAAATGATGGCATTATTTCAATTCTGACTATTTGCATTCTGTTGGAAAACTTAATTCAGATGTAAGGAAAAAAGTAAGTAAGCAAGGATTTTTTTGTGATAAATTATTGACTTGTATCTTATGAAGACTGAATTTTAAATATTTTCATTTTTATGAAATCAATTAATATTTTGCTTGTCTTCTTGACATATTTATTTTTGCTAATAATCAGTTTCCCACTTTTTTTATCATCAAAGTCATTTGTTATGTGTAACACCGTCTTTTAATGAGCCACAATTCACCTTCAGACCGCCTGCAGGGTACGCAACCAAATGTGCGTGGCGCAAAACGGACTGTTCCTCAATAGACACGGCGCGGCGCAAAACGGACTGTTTCTCAAGGGACGGGCTCCCTCGCCTTACGCATTTACTGACCGGCCCCGGCTCTAATCCGTCTCATAATCCCTACGGCAGGTAGACGCGGCGCAAAACGGTACTCCCCCTGGCAACACCTCAGCACGGCTGCGTGCTTGTTGCCTTGTCGGCAGGCGCAGATGGATGGAGCCCGCTCCACTTCAGCGTATTTGGGCTACTCGTCGCCGCGACTTTTCTGGCGCAACAGTATTCCCCGCGGTCTCGCGGGAGCAGGGCGGCGTGGATCCCGGGTCGAGCCTGTTGTTGACTGGGGCCCGGCCCAGGTGTGCTGTGGGCAGTATCACCAGCACTGTACAGGAGTGTCGTCTCTCGGACCTCCTGCCCCTGCTCCGCCCTGCTCCCACTCCTCCTGTTCCTGCTCCTGCTCCAACTCCTGCTACAACTCCTGCTCCTCCTCACCCCATCCCTCTCGCGCTGCGCCGCGAGGTGACACTCCGTCCTCCTCGCGGGCTGCTGCTCTAAATAACTCGTACACCTCCGGTCCCGGTGACACCTCCCTCGCTCCCTCCCCCTTCCCCTTCCGCTCCTGCGGCTCCTGCTCTCTTCCTCTCCGCCACCCCCGCGGCATCTTTTATATCCTTCTCGCACTCGCTGCAAGCGGCAAGCCTTCTCCTCCAACATGCTCTCGCGGTATCCCTCCCTCCCTCTCTTTCTAAACAAACGGCGTGCCAAGTTGATAGTGGCCCAGCCCCGCCCGGCCCGGCCCGGGCTGTACTGTCGCCTCCTCGCTTCGCGGCTGGGCCACGCCGGGGCCCCGGGGCCCGGGCCAGTCGCAGACCGACCATACAGCGCGGCGCACCGCACCGGTTCGTCCCCGCCCCGCGCTCCGCTCTGCCCCACCGCGGCGTCCCGCCCGAGTCGAGTCGAGTCGAGCCAAGCAGGAGGCTCTGAGCGGCTAACCGGCTAACCTCTCACTCTGCGCCCCGCCCCGCCCCGTCAGACACGTCCTGCCCGCAGTGCAGTGCAGTGCCAGCGCGTCCAGCCCGATGTGCACGGCCACCGTGCGCGAGCGAGTGAGCGAGCGAGTGTGTGAGTGACTGAGGGAGTGTGTGTGTGAGTGAGTGAGCGAGTGACTGGGCGAGAGAGTGAGTGAGTAAGTGGGTGACAGTGCGCGTGTGACATGTAACGCCCGCCCCCGTGGCAGCGTCACCACCGGCATGCCGTCAGAAGATACTTGCTGTGGGTGCGAGCCGGCACAGGACCAGCAGCTGCAGCAGCAGCAGCATGCGAGCAAAGCGCTGAGCAGCGGCCAGCGAGCCGGCGCCGCCGGCAGGGGTCACGGGCGCGGCCACTCCAACGGCCAGCAGCAGTGGTCAGCGGCAGCCCACGCTCAGATCAACGGCCAGGCCAACGGCAATGGCCTGACCCTGTCAAACGGCCACAACGGCCTGACCAACGGCCAAAACGCCAAGCGCCAGAACGGCCTCTCCGGAGCGCAAGCAGCGGAGTCACCGGGAAGGACAGAGTGAGTACCGGGTGGCGCGAGGCGCGACGTCATGGGGGACGGCACGGCCGGGCGCTCTCCCGTCTGTTCAGGCGTAGGGCGTGGAGGCTGTGTCCTGTCCAGCCTCCTCTCGCCCAGCGGATCTCTAGGCCCTCCAAGCCTAGCTCTGCCCGCGCCTTCTCTAGCCGGCCGGCGCGGCGCAGCACAGCCGGAACGTTTCAACGGCGACTCCCCTCTCCCCATATGTAAAGGTGTACATATCCCCTCCCCTCGGCGGCGTCCCCCGTCCCACTGCGCGCCCGCATCCTGCTCTTTGAGGAGAGGAGGCGCATCGGAACGCGGTCCTTAAACTCAAACCGGTCGGTCGGGCGCCACGCAGCCGCAGTTGGGGGCTCAACGGAGAATTTCTCGCCTACTGCGGTAAACATTTTCTAAAGGAAAAATGATGAAAGGAAATTGAGAGTCTCTTCCCTCGTGCTCTTTTTACACCTTATTCATTTTGAGACACAGGGTGAAACGCTCGCAATATTTCGGCACGTTTGTTTCATCTGAAATGCGGTTCCTTTTTCTATTGTCCGCTTTGCTTCCGGCGTGGCGTGGCGTGGCGGGGCGGGGCGTGGCGGGGCGGGGCGCTGAGGCCGCGACCTGACCTGCGTCAGTGGTCGGTGCGACCGCGGACAGGCGCCCCGCCCCGCCCCACCCCGCCTCCCGCCCCAGGCAACATAATGCCTTGATTCCAAAGACATTCTATTTCTGCAGAAGCGATGGCCTTCCCTCCCCGCGTGCCTGACCGCGCCGCGCCCCGCCGCGCGTCCTGAAGGGTCACGCAGGGCGGACATAACATTTGCGCACATGTCCTTCCCATCCCCTCGGTCTTGCCAACACCGACGCCACGTCGCAGGTCTCCGCTCTCAGCCTCTCATTCATTTTCGAGTCAGCGGCGCGGTGTTCTGCGCAGAGCACGGGGGCGGGGGGCGGGGCGGTCCACTAAACATTATTTATTGGTGCGGCACCCTCCAAATAACCCCGTCTCTCTTACAATAGCCTATGAAGCGAAAAAGTAGAAGGAGGGGAAAGTGCATTCTAGTTGTGTACGGTTGTAAATTATTTTCTTTTTACCGCGGCCGCGGCCGTACGTGCAACCACTGTCGCAGGGGGCAGGACGAGGTAGGGGCGCAACGGCGGAGGGGATTTTGCGGCAGCCAGCCAATCACTTTTTCCCCTACACACACACACACACACACACACACACATTTTCCCAAGGAGATATGTCTGCCGCTGTAAATAGGCGCTCGACAAATAGCTCTTATCGCCTTTGTCAATGGTTATTATTGAGCTGCTTCATTTTTTATTATTTCTCTCCCCCGTTAGCCCCTCCGCCCGTTCCCGCCCCCGTCACGTGCTCGACACGAGGTCGTCCCGGGTCGGCCGCGGCCGCGCACCCCGGCGGCCGTCACGTCGTCACACGGCGGACCTGCTGTCTGATTCCGAAGATCGCTCTCGCGCCTCCGTCCTTGTCGCACTTATGGGGCCCTGTGATCCCCAACCTAGGGCACCACCATATAGGTGCGACAAGGACGGAGGCGCGAGAGCGATCTTCGGAATCAGACGGTGGCAGTCCCGTCACGTCACTTGATCTGAAAGAGAGCCAGGTCACAACATGACCTCTCGATCTCGATGAGGACGGAAGCGCACTTGTATATTCGCGACGGTGCCGCTCTGAGCTGAGATCAGCGCAAATTTGCAACGAGATTTCGACCTGCTCTTCGACCCCGCGACAATGACCCTAGTAATAATAAAATCGTCCGCTGATAACAGCGGGTTGTAAGATTGCGGTGGCTCGCCTGGCGACACCGTGCCTAGCTCGGTCCGGCTCGGCCCAGCAGAGCCCAGACAGCGGCAGGCCTGGCAGCACACGGTCAGCCTTCCCCTCGTCGACAAGTACTACGGTTGTTATCCTTGTCAGGAGGTCGTAGAGCATCTCGGGGCACGGGGGATGGCGGTCGAGGGGTCTTTCACTCAAAAAAATCAGTGTATATCCTAAAACAAAATCAGTAAAAACATCAGAAAAATGTCCAGAAAAAAATCAGATAAAAAAAGTCAACAAAAAATCAGATTTTTTTTGTAAACATCAGACTAAAATCAGTGCAAATCAAGGAAAATCACGAAACACCCAGAAAAATCAGAAAAATTGGTGTACGTTCGAATTTATAGTGAGGGGCCCCTCGGCGGCAGCCCTGGAGTGACGGGTATCCTGCCTCCTACACGCGCAAAGGGCTGCGAGAGGCCTCATCTGTCCCAAAGAGAGGCGTGCTTGAAACTCACTGCATTTATTCCTGAACTTATTCGATGTACTGTAATGAAAGAATGTTTATGCTCTTCGGTGAAATTCTGTAAATGATGTTAATTATGGCGAATAAACTAGCTTTGGCGATTGAGGAGCAGGAGCATCGATAAGAAATTTTTATGGCCCTCGGCAACCAAGCTGGTAAACGCCGACGTTCTCGGAGTGTAAACTTTTATCGGAGCCTCTACTCCTCTGCGGGTGGTAGAGCCATTAACGGGCGCGCAGGACTCGACAGCTCGGGTCCCTTTGGTCGCGAAGCACCACGCGGCAGGGGCCTATGACAATGCCGTTGCGACACGGGCGCGGCGGGGAGGGTCCATGCTCCTCGGAGCAGCTCTCGCATTGCACAGATAAAGCCGAGGGTGGCGGCGGCGGGGGCGGGGCGAGGCGAGGTGAGGCGGGCTGATCTCTCGCGTTTTACGTAGCGCGACGGGTCATCAAGTTTATTCTCGGTCAGTCAAACGGCCTGAATGTCATTAGGAATGTCAACAAATAATGCTGAGCCGCTGCGACGCACATACTCCGCGGCCACCGCCGCGCCTGCGGTGCAATATTTACGAACAGCAATGACGACTTTACTCTCAACCCGCGTGGTTTTTTATTTTTATTTTTAATTTTTTGTAATTTTTTTGTATTTTTTTTTACAGTTCCCTTTTTTTAGAGCATTCCGCGCCCCCACCCCCGTCGCGCTTTAAGCTCAACGCCCTCACCCTGCTCGCCCTCCCGCTCCCCCATCCCATAACCATTAGCATGTCAGCCGGTGTTGTGCCGCGAATGTCTTGAGTTCTCAACAAACTGACAGACATTCCCACCCGCGATGCATTTAGACGTCACGACGTCACTGTGGAGGGATATTTGGGGCAGCGCGCCGGCCCGTCAGCTGACGCGGTGGGGGTGGGGGGTTGGACAGACCCACCCGCGTGCCCTGCTGCCCTCCTGCCCTGCTGGCCGGTCATCCGCCCTCATACTGGGGCCTTCCACCTGCTGAGCCTTTTGTTTTGGTCCGGGTGCCAAATCGTATCGATGACCTCTCTCTCCCCTTCCTTCTCTTTCCCTGGCGTCGCCGACCTCCCTCTCCCTCTCTCCCTCCTTTACCCCAGTCCCACTCTCTCCTTTGGGCCCCTGCGTCCCGCTCTTTCTCGACACGTTCGCGAAAGCCATCACGTGATGAAAATTAAATAGAACGAGTAAATCACGCAGGGGTCGGGTGTACAGTGGGGTGAGGCGACGCGGGGAGCGGATATTGACATGGTCAACAGGCTGGCAAGAGACCCGAGAGACACGCTGCCGGCCCCCGGTTTCTGGCCTCCCCTGCCGGGCCGGGCCGGGCCGGGCTTCTTCCTGCTGCCTGCATTGTACTCACCCCTGCCGCTGGATGCTGTTGCAGGATGACGACTGAGCAGAGGCCGAGCGGTCACCTGGTGGAGGCCGGCGGCGGCGGTGGCGCCATGGGGTGCCGCGGCGTTGGCGTGGGCCGCGCCGAGGCCTTCGCGCGCAGCCTGCACCACAAGCTGCGCAACCTGGGCGGGTCCCAGCAGGGCCAGGCGCAGGGGCAGGCGTTGCCGCTGGGCCCCGCGCCCGCGCGCTCCGACTCCCCGGAGGACGAGTCCTGGTCCAGCGCGCCCAGCGGCGCGAGCGCCGACCTCTCGGCGCGCCGCACCCTCAGCTCCTCGTCGGTGGACAGCAGCTCGGACTACTACGACATGGACTGCCAGTCGCCGCAGGAGGAGGTCACCTCCCAGGAGCTGGCCGGCATGATGGCGGGCAGCGCGAACCGCGACGACCTGCTTCAGAACGGAGGTGGGCCGCAGTCCCCGCAGAGCGACTGCAGCTCGGACTACTTCGACACGGACAGCTTCGATCAGGGGAGCCCGACCGAGCCGGCGGAACAGCAGCAGGGCGATGTGCACAACGGTGCGCTCAACGGCCTGGCCAACGGTGGCGTCACCGCCAACGGCACGGGGGAACGCGAGCAAGAGCAAGCGGCCCTGGGCGCGCGTGCAGCACAAGTACAAGGCCGGCACGCCCGAGGCCATGAGCGAGGTGAGCCAGCTCGGCCTAGACGAGGCCGAGGATGACGACGAGGAGGTGCAGAGGCCGCGCACCAGAAGGGGCACGGGCCCGAGCCTGGCCAGGCTCAACTTTACCAAGAGCTCGCAGACCATTCTGCAGGAGGGGCTGATCGAGCAGCTCAAGCAGGGCCACGACATTCCGCCCGAACTCAAGAACGGACTGTGCCCGTGCCCGGCGTCCAGCGGCCCGGAGGAAACCACCGCCGTGCCCGTGGCGGGCAGCAGGGGGCTGGCCGCCATGAAGCAGGCCGCCAAGGCCCTCGAGGCGCTCGAGACCCCCGACAGCAGTAGCACGCCCTGCGACGCCAAGGACATAGCCAGGGACCTGGCGGAGCTGCGGCTCAACGGCTTCGGCGCCGAGCCGAACCCCGCAGAGGACTTCCAGGGCCTGAACGGTAACCACGGGCAGGACAAGGACCTCGGGGTCGGGCAGAAAGAGGACGACCCTGCTCAGCGCGAGGACGGGACCGAGTGCGCCGAGGCCCGAAACGGCCGCCACGGCGAGCCCGGGGTCCGCGGACGGCGAGAAGGACGCGGACCACGAGGAGGAAGAGGAAGAGGAGGAGGAGGAGGACCAGCGGCCCCGCATACGCCGGTGCTCCTCACTCAAGACGGGTAAGACGCCACCGGGGACGCCCGGCCGCAAGAAGATCGTGCGCTTCGCGGACGTGCTCGGCCTCGACCTCGCCGACGTGCGGACGTTCCTCGACGAGATCCCCAAGGTGCCCACGTCGGCGTACAGCGACCTGCAGGACGTGGACCCGCAGGCGGACGCGGTGGCGGGGCTGGGCGTCGAGTCGTGCCTGTCGCTGCCCAGCGGGCAGCTGTCGCTCGCCTTCCACTCGCTGGCCGCCCCCTGCCCCTCGGCCGACGCGTTCGGCGTTCGACCCCACGTGACGCGCGTGCTCGTGCCGCTGTTCCAGCAGCCCGGCGGCGCGGCCGACTTCCTGGAGCGCGTGCGCGACCGCCAGGTCTGCATGGAGAACGCGGTGGTGGCGGACGCGGCGCTGCTGTCCATCGCCGGCCAGGTGCGCGTCCGCAACCTCGACTTCCACAAGACGGTGCACATCCGCTACACGATTGACGGCTGGCGCAACTTCGCCGACCTGCAGGCCACGTACGTGCCCAACTCGTGCGACGGCTTCTCCGACAAGTTCACCTTCACGCTGTTCGCCGGCCACACCATGTCGGTCGGGCAGCGGCTGGAAATGGCCGTGCGCTTCCAGTGCAAGGGCCAGCAGTACTGGGACAACAACAACGGCGCTAACTACTGCTTCCAGTGCCTGCCGCCCTCGAGCGCGCCGCCGCCGTCGTCCCTGCAGGTGACGGTGCCCACGCTCAACAGCCCCCACGACGACGGCTGGAAGTTCCTATTCTAGACCTCACCACGGTTCGCGCCGAATAAAAGTGCTGCTGGCATATTCCTCGTCACAGACATGTCCAGCGCACGGCAGTCTCCCGTGACGCGCTCAAGTACTGCCCCGTCCCTTTAACGTCAATTTTCTTTTTCTAAACCACATCTTGCGTTAAGTACGACAGGGCATTTAAAACCTATATTTACGTCAAAAATCTCTGTTAGAGTAGCCTGATCCCATGTGAATGTGACGATAGTTTGTACCTTGAATAGGCGTTAGTGTTCATGAAGGAAAGAGACAATTTGTGCGGCCTAGTCGGAAGAGTCATTTTCTCATGTAGATCCGGTTTCTAATTTATTTTTGCTGCGGTATTTTTGAGAGATGTAATGGGGTACTTTTCTTTTCGGAAAATGCCCGCAGATCTGAGGCCAGGTTTGTCTGATTATTTTTATATTTCGCGGTGTACGGCCTCAGAAGTAACTGAAACGTGCCATATATTTTTAAGAGTGAATTATTTGTATAGAAAGCCAATGCGAAGGCCGATGATATTCTGTTGGAAGTGCTTGTAAAATATCTCTTGTTAACGATTTAACATATCACATTCTATATTTTCTTGAGTATCTTTTATTCGTAGTAAACATATAGGAGTCAACCTAGGATCTTGTAACTGAAATCTCGATTATCAAAGTGCCATAGGCTGGGTATGTATATGTGTGGTGACGGTTCGTCACAGTATGTCGGGTATTTGTGCTGCACGCACGACTGTGCGGGCGATACATAACGCCAAGAATGTTCAAAATAATATTTTTACGACTTATCAGCAGAGTTAAACTGATGACAATAAAAAAGGTCTTTTAGTTTGCAATGCTCAGTCAATCAATTTTCTGTTGTTTTATTTTAAAATTAAGTATGATGTTATGTTACTTCCCTTTTTTGTTTGACTTTAGTTCCTTCATATTTTGTTGTTTGTCAATCTCCTGGGATGATTCGCCCTTGGTATTTAGACAGTAAACTAAGACTGGTGCATTGTGATATATTTATGCTAAGGTCAATGGCGATTTGGAAAGTGTTTATATTTTGTTTGCTGGATTTTTGTTTTTATTCTGTAGGATTGTTTAAGGCGATGTCGACGTTCAGAGAGTGAGTATCTCCGGGAAGTCCTTAGGGGTGATTTTTTTTTTTTGGTCGAGGGCCTGTAACATATCGTAGTAAAAAATTGGTCACGACGATTCTTGCAAAAAAAAAAAAAAACTGAAAGTAGTTAAGTAGTCATTTCAGTTATTGAGAAATGTATAAATTGTGTGGCATGTTCCAACTGGTGTTAGAGATAGATTAATGTTATGTTTTAAGCTTTTCATGTTTCATACTGGGTCTAGCCCGGTGCTATGGTGAGATCGGATATGCGTTGCAAGGGACGAGCCCTTCTTATCGCTATGGTTTGGCTTTGGAATGTAAATGAAATTTTGTTGATTGCGATTTGGGAAAACGCGCGGGTACTCTCTTGTCTTTTTCGGGGGCATAAAAAACTACAAATTTGCCCTGAGGCAAGACTGCCTAACAATACTAAAGTTTGCACCTGATTTAGGAGAGAGCTTGAGTCTGATTCGTAAGGACCGATTCCATCTGATGAACTGTGTCAATAATACACCTGGCGGAAACTAACAAAGGGGGAAACTTCTGGTCAATTTAGTTTAAGCTTCATACTCCTGCGTGTTTCGTTTCCCGTATGTGTATGCTAGTCATTCTTCAGCAGGTCCCGCACTGTCTAGTACCTCGTCGAGGTTCAGTAAGTAATGCGTCATATACGGCGTCGTTTCTTTTATTACTTTATCTTTTTATGTCCAACTGAGATCGTCGCACTATCTGTGGTATATTTTCGTGTTAGATGGAGTGTTTTGAATGTCATTCTTCCTGAATATTCCCTAAAAGTGCGAAGAAATGGACTACGCTATGCCTTGCATCGTACAAGGGCGAATTGACTGACCTATCCCTTTTCCTGGATTTTTTTTTCATTTTTTTTTAACTTTACATTGTTTGTATATTGTTACCATAATTTATTGATGTCTATTTGTGAGAACTCTTTAGTGCCAAAATGCTTTGCGACTTGTGTTGTATGATATTAATTGTAAATATTTAATGCTATTGTATTCATAGCTTTAATTGTACATAATGATCGTTGTTATTATAATTGTTTCTATATTATGAATTTTATAAATATTCTATCTTTTACTACTTATTTGTGGTTTATTTACATGTGAATATAATATTGTGAAGCCATGCTACTTTCTTGGGAATTTATAAAAGACTGGGACTCGAACGGATGTTGGAAGGAAGCGACATGAAAAGTCATAGGCTAAGTGTTAAAGATTCATTTCACCGAGAGTGCAATAAATTTTTTTTAGTCAATGAGCTGAGCCCATTTCTGTTCCGTTTCCCATGCGCCCCGTGTCTTCCGGAGAGGCACCTCACACACACGTACTGATCATAATACACACACACACACACACATCTGTCCACAAAATGCATTACGGATAGGAGGTGCCTTGTCCTCCTGGCGCGATCCTGGCCAGCACGCAACGCACGCACATAGCCCTCGGGTCGCGGGCCGCTAAAGACGTGCGATCAGCAGACTGATTAAGAGCAGCGCTCTCGCACTCATTGGGTGCGCCGTATCGGTCAGAGAGAGAGAGAGAGAGAGAGAGAGAGAGAGAGAGAGAGAGAGAGAGAGAGAGAGAGAGAGAGAGAGAGAGAGAGAGAGAGAGAGAGAGAGAGAGAGAGAGAGGGAGAGAGAGAAAGAGAGAGAGCAGAGAGCGCTCTTCCGAATCAGTCTTCAGAGGTAGGTAGGCAACACCGGGAGCTGCGAGGCGCGCGCGCGCGGCGGCCTGCCTACGTCGAATCCGCAGGGGCCATACAGCGGTCACGCGCTGACGTCACGCGATGCACGTGCACGCCGGTGCCTCCCCGCGCCGCGCCGCGCCGCCGACCTGCTGCTGCTGCTGCTGCTGCTGCTGCTGCTGCAGACTGATTCAGAAGAGCGCTTTCTTCGCTCTGTCTCACTCGCACCTCTCCGGCGCAGCCTATGAGCGCGAGAGAGGCAGATGAGCTATATGAGAGCGCACTTCTGAATTAGTCTGCCGGCCCTTGTTTTGGGTTGGGGCCTCAAAACTGTTGGAACGCAGGAGGGGGAGAGAGAGAGAGAGAAAGAGTAGAGTGGAGGCGCCGAGGGACGCAGAAATAGCATAGCTGTGTAGGCCGGGCCCTGGCCTGGCCGGGCCTTTGCGCCCAAGCTGAGCCTCGGTGCGGAGTAGCACGGCCGCGGCGCGGGGCGCACCCCGCGGGCGGCAGCAGCAGCAGCAGCAGCGGTGCCTCGAGGGTCAGACGTATTTCTGTCCCGTGACTTGGAGGCCGTCCAAGGCTGAGATCCGCGGTGGCACGGCGTGAGGCCTTACGGCGGGGTGGAGTGGGATCACACCCCGCCCCGCCCCGCCCCGCTTGAGAGCAGCTGACTGGTGCATATTGACGGACATCCCATCTTGATTGGTGCTGTACGTCTAGTGCATGGTCTAGTGCTCGTAGTGTGCCGCGGACGAGGAATGCGGCGAGAGGGTGACACGACAACATCAATCTGTACAGTTAAGGCCAAAAATGGGCGCACAGGTCTAACTCGAGCGAAGGAAGGTTGAGCAAGGTGTGTGAGTTCACCTGCTGAGTTGAGAGTGAGCACGGGCGGTGCCCCATACACTACGCGATGTGACATGGAAATCGCCGAACAAACATTTTTGAAAAAGTAAGCACGAGGTCCAAATCTAACACAATTGGGACGCAATAATGTCAAAAAATCGCTCCCACCTTTCTTCTCCCCCCCCCTCTCACTCTCTCCCTTGATTGCGATTTGGTTGGATTTGGTCTAGTCAGCCGCAGTTGAAAGGGGTGAGTGGCAATAGCGCTATTACCCACCCCAACTGGTCAGTGTACTGACGTAGGTGGTGCCTCCAGGTGGACGCTGCTTAGCGGTATTGCACCTGTCCCCCGTCCCAGCTGTAGTAATAATAGTGTCTGTTATTGGCCTGCAGGGAAGCACGGCGGCTTTCGGCTTCAAGTTACGACAATGTTTGTTGTCGTTGTTCATAATTTTTGCTGGATCTGGTTCTTTTTAGCCTCTTTAGTTCGTGCGATTTTTCGATATCACCGTCCCATGTTTTTCGTCAGAAAAACACACATGTAACCCTCTTGCCTCCATCAAGTAGGGGAGTGTCTTTTCAAAAAATCACCTCGCGTAGAATAGAGGGGCGCCGCTCATGCTCACGCTCATCTCACGCGTGCTTCACTTGTCACGCGCCAGCGTGGGCGTGGGCGGGCGCGGCCGGCGCGGCGCACCGGGCCGGGCTGCCGAGCAATTCCGAAGATCGCTTTCATACCTCTGTCCTCGTCGCACTCATGGAGCACTACCATGGCCAGCATAGGGCACCGCCGTAGGTGCAACAAGGACGGAGTGATGAGAGCGATCTTCTGAATCAGTCGCCTGACCGGCCGCTTCTGGGCGTTACGCCCGTTACGCCACCACTTCACCGTAGTGCGTGGGCGCGAGAGGAGAGGAGAGGAGAGGGCGTGGGAGGGAAGCGCTGGGGTCAGTGACCTGCGCTAGGGCAGGGCCGAGGGCCGCGCATTCCATCCTGATCCTCGAAGAGTGTTTGATCACGGCGCAGGTCACCTTCATACAGAAACAGCCGCCGGGCCGGGCCGGGCCGGGCACGACGTCAAAATGTATGGCCGCGCACTTGCGGCCACTGCAGAGGTCAACAAATAGGCTTTTCACAGAAACACATGTGGAATGGAATGTTATCAAATTTAATCTCAATTTCAGAAGGCCTGCAGTAATGCAACTTTCGGATAATCTTTATAAATGTTTCTAGAATGGCCTCACAATAATATTTTTTTGATTTTTTACACAAACAAAACATAAAAGTTTGACACTTTCTATGGTGCAATTCGTACTGGCATAAAACGCCATAAGCGGAAGCATATTGAGATGTATTTTATGACCTGATTAATTCAATATCTAACTTGAAAGCCAGACTTAATAGAGGTGAACATAAAAAATGGGGGGGTATCAACTTATGAACAAATTCTACTTTGTTGTATACTCCCTGGCTTTAACTCATTGATAACAGAACTTTAAGGAAACTGCAACAGTTCATTCACAACACAAGAGTAAATTTAGATATCATATCATCAGCAGTCTATGCTGCTGAGATATATTGCAAGCAGCACATTCGTTTGGATATTAATTTTAAATAAGGCACAAATTTTGTGAACCTTCAAAAAAAAGAAAAGTGACACTAAAAGCGAAAAAGCTTGTGGACAACAAACGTACTTAAAATACTTTCGTAATATCACAACCACCCCTGCAACCAAATTTATTCACGCAAAGCTGAAGACAGAACTGACATCACATACAGATCTTAGTTCCAGCAGAAAAGATGTCTTGGTTTCTTCATCATCATAGAACAAGCCACATATAATTGTAAAATCTGCTCAGAATTAGGTTTTACTTAAAATCACATTAATTACTTATAATTTACCAATTGCGTACCACAGATAAACTGTATGGTTGTGGTGCATAACAAATGATACCACTTCCCATACTCCTCAACCCAATAATACATAGGATAATATTTCCTTAAAGTTTAGACTACACTTCATATTACACTGCCCATGCATCTGTCGATAATTTCAGCACAGCACAATATACGTTATGTATCATTGCATAAATTAAACAGTATAAATACAATAAATTTGTGATCACAGATTTAATTAACTTCCAACAGGAAAGCAGACTTATCAAGTCAGTTCGAGCAGCATGTAACATTCCAAAATTTAAAAAAAGGAATAGATTAATTAAGACAGTACACAGATTGGTAATGAACTTACCTATCTCAAATACACAAACTCATCTCAAGATCACTCAAAAACTTTCTCACATTTTCTTACAAAGACTAGAGACATTCAGCAGTAGGCAAAATGGTGCACTGGAGTGCAAAGACTTTAGGATAACAGTAAAAAGATATTTGTCCAATGCACACTGATGTGATAAAAAAACTTAACTTTGGCATAGAGTGGTGTTTTTTAAAATGGAGCCACTCCTGACCTGGAGAGGAATAATCCTAATATTGGTAATAATCACAGAAGGCCAGTCTTTAATTTAGTTGACCAGTCTATTCTAGGGTGCCATCTTTTGCTCCTCACTTGTATTCCTAGATATTTGACTAAGTTCTTCTTTCTTCAATAGTTGGTCGATCTGCATATAAAAAAAAATAATAATAATAATAATAATAGTAATAATAATATAACAACACTTAGTAGATACTAAAAATACAAATATTATTCTTCAATAGAAATAAATTTGTTTTTGGAAACTTACCTGTGCTTTGTACATATCCTTCACATCCTGAAGGTCCAGTCGGAGTTCTTGAGTTTCCTCAAGCTTTTCACCATAAAGTTGCAATAGAGCATCATACTCAGTCCTCAAAGATGATAACTGATTAGATAGTTCTTCTTGCAACTGAATACTACTATTTAAGCGAGATTCTTGCTCATCAGCACGAACTGAAAGAGTTGAAAGCTCTGCAGTCAGTGCACATCTCTGAGCTTCACGTCTAGAAAGTTCCCACTGCAACTGTTGCACTTCACCTAGAACATAAAATTGTTTCAAAGTAAGAAAAGATAATAAGAAAAAGGGAAAGGGTAAAGGAGGGTCTGTAATCTTAGAATTTAAGAAGTTTTCCTCACCTTCTCGAAGTTTTAGCTGCGACTGGAGCCCCTCTAAAACTGATGTTGTGTGATTTAAACGAACACTTTCATAAACATTGCGTCCAGAAATAGAAGTGGTTTCAAATGCATCATCGGTAAACTGAGCAACAAAAAGATATTTAATTAATAATAGTTTTCAAAACTGGTGCAACATATGTGTTACGGCACCATTCACAACTGTTTGGACTCAACTTACAACAGGCCACGCCACACTGGAAACTGATTCAGATATTGATTCCCGGCCAAAACTAATGGTAGGAGAAGAGTGCCCTGATGGAACTAAAGGAGATTCTCTTTTAACAAGGTCTGCATCTCTCTCCTTGTCATGCTCCAATGTTCGCTCTCTTTCCCGTAGCTGGTCCTAAAGTGTTAAGTGTTCAATTTAATACATGTGTCCTTTGTTGAAAACTGTCGCCGCAGTCCAAAATAAAATGTAAATAATATACCTGCAGTTGGAGACATCGTCTTTTTTCAGCTTCCACAGCAGCCCGTTCGACACTAAGCTGGTGATCTAAGGAAGCCAACTGTCGTTTTAGATCATCTCTTTCATTTTCCAACAAACTCTTTCCTTCTGCAGATAATTTTGATACTCTGAAAAACATTCATATTTTAGGTATAAGTGATGTTTACCTAATTAACCTGATCTTTCTCCATTTGTTTAAGACATTTCCCTCACCTTTCCAATTCAGTTTGAAGTTGGACAATACGTTCTTGCATAGTCTGGGACGCACTGATAGAAGCTGACAGCTTATTTTCTTGCGTGGATACTTTACTTCTAAGCGTCAGTAACTCTTCTCTTGCAGCACGCTCAGCTTCAGACATTTGTTCAAGCTTTATTTGTGCTTCAGCTGAAACCAGATTTTGTAACAATGAATTTACTTAATAAGTTTTATCTCTAAATGAAATTGAATGGCCAAATAAAAAACAAACAACCTAAGTTATCAGTGAGTAGTCGCTCCTGTCTTTCCCATGCCTCTTGCTGTGTTCTACTGCTAGCCTGAAATGTTTGAAGCTGCCTTAGAAGAGGACGCGTCGCCTCTGAAAGCTGCTGAGAAAGTTCCTCACTTCGGCGCTCAGCACTTTCAAGCCTTTCAAGAAGTTCACTTTCTCGTCTACCAAAAAAAATTTTTGGATGAGATCCACACCTTTCCATGATTGAAGTTTTAATTTTTTCTTAATGGTACAAACCTGCTGTACTTTGCCTCTGCCTGAGCAAGCTGTTCACGCATTGAATCCATTTGAGCCATTATCTGACGTTTGTGCTGCTGGGCAGCTGATAATGCAGCCTCTAACTCTGCCCTTGCTGTCTCTTCCACACTCTGTGTTGCCTCTTTGACACGTAGATCAGCTCCTTCCTCTCTGACTCGAGCATCCAAAAGTTGCCTGATTCATTTAGTTCATTAATAATTGAATAATGATGAATAAAAGATGATTAATAGTGATGTTTAAATTTCATTCAGACACGTACTTGTTTGTGTTGTCCAGTGCCGCTTGGGCATTCTCTGCAATACGTTGAAAATGATCTCTTTGTTCTTTCATAGCAAAAATCTCCCCTTCCTGCATTTTGACACGAGCAGTAAGTTGGTGAACAGCTTCAATCTGAGAGCGTTCAACTTCTTCTTTTGCTGCCAAGGAGCGTTTCAAGCGTTCTACTTCTCCAGATAAATTTTCTACTTGATCCCTGCAAAATGAAATCTCCACTTATATAGGTATATACATGCACATAAAGTATTAAAATTCTTAAAAAAAGTAATCTTAAGATAAACCCAGATTTTAAGTTGTCAAATCACCTAAGGGATTTAACTGTGGAGTCATTTTCTTTTTCCTTGGCTCTCAGCTTTTTTATAAGATTACTTTGTTGCAGTTGTTGACGTGACAATTTTTCACCCTCCTCTCTAAGCTCTTTGATAGTTTCATCGCGTTCCCCCACATGTTCTTTTAGTTGATTTGCCATTTCTGACTTTGAATGCTGAAAAACACATCAGAATTACCATCAGATGCAGTTCTCAAACTTTTAATTTAGAAAATACTAGTACTAAAAGAGCAAACCTCAAGCTGCTTCTGCAAAACATCCTTATCTCTTATTGCTTGCTGGAATTTTCTTTCAAGAGCAGAAAGCCGACGAGTAAATTCTTCATTAAGACTTCTAGATTCCATAAGTCTACTCTGCTGAGCACTCTCTAGTTGGCTGACAGAAAAAAAAAGACAACTTTCATATTAGTTTGGCTTCCAGTTTGCAAAATTTGAACTTACATATTGCTTACCGGGGAGGGTCTCTCACCTGCGCAAATCCTGATAACTTTCTTGAAGCTCAGCATGTGATCGGCTCAGGACCAACAACTTTGTTTCTCTTGCTTCCAACAACTCTGACATTTCACTTAACTTCTAAAAAGACAAAATTGAAGGTTATTTTTAACATGTTAATTAAAATGGCACCATATAAAGAAATGTTCTGAATGACTGAAATAATAAAATAAAACAAAATTTGCAGCTTACTTTCAAAAGTCTGTCTGCCTCAGAGCCATGACTATCATCAGATCCTCCACTGGACGCCTCTGATGGTTCTCTCTGATGACCTGGAAGTAAAATGAATTTAGGATGAAATGAGAAAAATATTTACACCTATGTATTTAAAAGATTTAAGGGGAAAATCTCACTCTTGTGATAAAGTGTTGGTACAGAGCAGGCATTTTGCTTGCATTTGCATGGTATTTAGCAAGTGCGCGTTAAGAGCATGCATGGTTTGTAAAAAGTTAAAAAAGGATACACACACCCAAACACACAAAAAGTAAAGAAGATCTTGATTGGGTCTTACCACAGTAGCACAAAGGCCACATATTGAAAATGTGCTTTACAACCGATCTGAAGGTGAATACTTTATTTGTCCATTTCTCATAACCAGGCACAAAATAAAAGATAGGGAAGAGGTCATAGCATGATCTTTATAATTTTGAGAAGATTTTGAAAATCCTTCAAACCGCTCTCCCTCCACCTTTTAAAAGCAGTTAAACAATAGAATATACAAAGTACATCCATGATAGAGATTTATTAACCTGGATCAAAAAACTTTTGAAACAACACTTCAAAACTATACTCCAAACAAATATTTAAAAGCTTTTTTTTTTCTTTCAATAAAATTTTACAAAAACAGCCATAATGTTTCAGTAATGGACATGACGATGAGTCACAAAATTGACACATCATGTATAAGCCACCACATGACTAGTGTGAAAAAAAAGCTCGAAGCCACACAATTAAAGCTAGATAACAATGTCATAATTGGTCGGAATATTATATTTGGCTAAGTCAGAACTAAATTGTAGTCTACACAAATAAGCACTGCATGAAATTTGAATGAAAAAGATGATAGTACTGTCAGGAAAGTGTCAAGATAAATTTAACGATGTACTTCACTATTTCTGTTGGGAGACAGAAATAGATAGAACACCAAGATAGAGAGAAAAAATCAAACTACAATCAGCTCTTACAAGGACTACAGGTGACCTCACTGCAACAATTCTACAAAATGAATGAAAGTACCTAGGCAGCTGATACAGTGTGTGCAATCCACATCTCAAATCAAAGTTTGTGAGGAGGGCCCACATGTCTTATGACAGCAAATTCATAAGCTGTTTAAATAAATATGGCAGTTCAATTTCAGCTGATGAAAGTCAGACAGAATTAATAACCTACACCAAACAAAAATGAACATGGAAAGTGATGGGATGAAACATAGGAGACAATAATCAAAAAGGGCAAAGGAACATTACAAGAAGAGACTCTGAAATGAGTCCTTCAACCATCATTTTGACTAGACATGAGAACTACATCTATTAAACTAAAATTTGAACCATTACCAATAAACAATACGGCTTAGCTATGAAAAATACTGTATGAATAAAGAGTAACCCACAGGTTGTTTGGCAAAAATAAGTATAAAGCCTGTCCATATAGGATTCCCTCTGTTCAGTTTAAATTTCTTTAAAACAAAAATACTGTCTGAGAAACAAACCTCATGCTCTGAGCAGTTCACATCATTCCTAATAAAACAGACAGGCATCAAATATTCATATAATACACTTTTGAAAATAAATATATCTTTTAAAAGATTTAAAGCAAATCCCACAATATCTGTCTCTATAATTCTTTGACATTAAGTGTTAAAATACATTTAAGCTGGATTTTTCAATTTTCAACACTTTTCCAAAATTATAAGACCTGATGACATAAAACAGAAAGCATTAGAACTGTACTATGCCCAATGAAGGAAATCAAGGAATGAACAAACTTTTACAAAGTAAACCATGATTAAATGTCAAATAATCACATAGTACAATAAAATGGGGCACCAGTAAAGTAAAGGAACAAATGTGAACTGATTTAAATTCCTTTAAAAAGGAATGTTATATCTAGGAACAGCATGAAACACAAATAAATGGAGCAAACAAAATCTAACTAAAAATTGTACTATAAGTAATTTTTTATGTTGAAGCACCAACTGGATGAAGATAATATAATTTTACATACAAAGGGACACAATGACAATACACAGTATAAAAATATTTCAAAGAAAATGACTTGCTTCATTCAAGTTGTATCTCTCATATATAAATAGATTTATATAAAACTAAACTCACATCAACTATGACAGTCATAGAAAACTCCAAGATTTGGTTCAGGGGATTTCTCAGAGTTCCACTGAATAATTTTTATGTAAGAAACCATAGAAAATAGTGGGTCATATTTCTTAAGTAGTATATTTAAGTACAAAGGTAACATTTGCATAAGCTTGGAGCAACAAAGTAACCACAAACAAAAAGGGAAAGGCCTGTGTTTTGCAGTAACTAAACATTGCCTCCAAAGTTTGTACTGAGAACCTATTGGTGCTTAATTAAGATCAAGTTACACCAGCTGAGAATTTATGCAGCTTACAAATATGGGGGAGGTAGCAAGTCACAATTAGGAGAAAAAGGCATTAACATAGCTCTAATCTAGTAGAGCTACTTAAAGCCAAAATCTCAACATTCAGCCAGATAATTGTGCTATCTGTATCATCATTCTTTTACAAGAATCATGGAATTCAGCCCTCTAGTCTTAATAAGAATTTGCATACTAGATGGGAGGAACTGCAAGAAATAATAAAAGAAGAGGAACAGGCAACTTCAACACATGGAGCCCTTACAACATGGCTCGAAAAAGCTTAAAACTTGCTTTCCCCAGGTTGAACACCATAGATGTGGTTCTATTTAACCTTTGCTAAGCGTTGTTGCAAATCATTTTATAAAAATAAATAGATGATGTCCAACGTTTCTGCTGACATACAGAATAATCGAAACTGACTAAATCTACACAACCTAACTATTTCTTGCTAAGCTAAGCTTGTCAATTTAATTGACTCAGGACAGTTTGTCTTCGGTCTTCTATCAAAAGGTCTGGGTCCACTTGAAATATTGTTGGCTTCAGCTGATCTTCTTTGACGTCTTTTTCTCATGTGCACATACAATGCAGCACACACAACAAAAGAAAGAAACACAGCAATTGCCACACCTCCTGCAATGCCAGCTGTTTCAATCATAAAAGTGTTGTAGGTTCCCTCTAGTGACTTGTATTCACAACGAGATCCAAAAAATCCATCAGCACATGAACAGCTATAGATCAGAGACTTGTCATAAATTTGGATTTGAAAGCAGCTTGCTCCATTTAAACAAAAAACTTCATTGAACTCAGGAGGACATTCATGAAACTTGTCAAATTCAGTGCTGTTGGGCCGTGGAGTTGACTGGGAAATCCTCTGTCGAGGGGATGACCGTGAAGAACATGCATCACAGAAACTTGAGTAGCTCAGCAGCCCAAAGATGAAAAGCCATGGCAGAAAAACACCAAACTCCAAGCCGCGTATGTGAGCTGTAGAGAAAACCATGCCTTGTTGGAGTTGAGCAGCTGCCAATGAAGTCATTTCCAAACATACAAGTATATGGAGAACATTCCCTGAGAGGACTTGCAAGTCTCTATTGGAAAAATTTTAAATTTCAAATCTTGAACTCACTTTTCACAGAAATAGAAAGCAATATAAGATTGTGGGAATTGCCTCTCCCTCGGAATATCCATTCACTTGCAGGATTGAAACATGCTTCTAACTATTAAAGCAAGTGCACAGCAAACTGAGAAGTTATACTTAATTCCACTAAGTTATCCTTGTGCACCAAACTAAAAGCTCAAATGTTATAAAAAATATAAAATAAAAAACTGACAAGGAAGATAAAAATTGAAATACAAGAGTGTTTATGAAAGAAACAGGAAAAAAAATATTTCCTTCCAAATAGAAAACCATATCTGAAAGATTAAATTATGCCCCAAAACAGCTATTTTGCATAATAAAAACAAATGTACATTCAGTGCAAAGAAGCCAAGCACACAAGAAAACTGAATGAAATTGGATAAAAGGAAAGCTGATGAAGAGCATACCAAGCCATACATGCTTTTAAAAACAATCAATAAGCCAAACATACCTTTCATTTTACCAGAGAATTTTAAAAGGTCAACAGGTCCATGAGGAGCTCGATGTAAAAGTTTTGCAGGACTCTGACGTGAAGTAGTGCTACTACCATCACCATTTGGACTGGATATGATTTCAATATCAGATGATGTTGTGGTTTCTAGTTCGTCACCAGATGTGTGCCCACTCGTCTGTTCTGACCCCAATCTGATACCCTAAAAATATCAATACAAACATAAGTAACTTAACTCACAAAAGCAAACCATTAGAGTATGTCAGTGTGCTACAATTATCTGATAAATAAACACACAACAAGAAAATTAAATAAAAATTAATGAAAACTCACTTCAGAACGACTTTCCACAGAAACAGGAGAATGGACCCTCATTTGGGTAGAATCATCAACCATTGCTTCTGCAAGTAAGTTCCTTACATGACCTGAAGTGCTATGAAGAGTCTGTTGATCACTGCCCGGAATGGTATCGTCCGAACTGCTCCCTATTAATGTACCTTCACCACTACTATCTGTTGAAACCATAGCTGCCAATGCGTCCTCTCCAGAAATTTCAGGAGCCACTTCTGGAGAAGATAATTTGGTATCAAACATATCGTGGGTTCTATTACTTGCTTCAGAAAGTTTGGAGGTTTTTTTTGGACTCGCTAATTCTTTAGGGGGTATACTCTCTAGACTGCTATTGTGGGATGAAGATGAATGAAGGCTTAAATTTGCCCATGATGACTTTGCAGACGGTTGAGGGTATTCAGTTGTCAAAGTTAGTTGCATGGCAGACCGTCCCAAAGAGCCATGGTCAGAATGAATTGTGTCAGTTGATGAGTCCAGAACTAAAGATGTTGCTGATGTGTCCGTTCGACCTAAGAGAAGTCAAGAAAACAAACAGGAAACATAAATAATAAAACTGCTTACCAAAAAATAAAAAGGTAAGAGACTTTGAAAACAAAAGCAGCATGAAACACACCAGAAGTGGAACTAGCAACTATGTCGCTTTGTCCAGCTGAATCAATGGGCTCTAGTAAATTAGTAGAACTTTCCATTGCAGAATTGATTTGTCCATGAGGCTCAAGGATAGTTGCTTGAGTCATTGTACTTTCAGAGGCTGATGCAGAAGCATAGCTATCATCAGCTAAGCTTACATCCTCCTCCTCTTCTGCAACCACCTCAACACTATCAGGCGATGCCAAATCTTTTGAGTTTGTGGGAATCCTTTCAAAAGAAAAAAAAAGAAAATGTACAGCAAAAAATTCACTTTAAGCCAAGATTGATATAATTGTGTAACATACTTGTCCAGAGAAGGAGAATATAATGTGCTACTACTATGGCTGCCAAGTACTTCAACTGATAGACTATGACTTTCAGAACTTTCAGGAATCACTTCAACTGAATCAGGTGAACTCGCAGAAACAGGTCTCAAACCAGCAGAAGACTTAAACAAAAGGAGGAACATTTAACTTAACATAGTTTCTGTTTTTTTTCTCAAAGTGATTAAGGTACAATTCAAATTGTCACTAATACATTGGTCACTTACTGCTAATGATGATGCTGAGAGTGAGGTGGGTAAATCCGATTCTGGGCTTGCAGTGCAGCTTGCTGACCCAATCACTTCAACACTATCTGAAGAACGTCTGTCACTTTCAGTAGACACAACAGACAATCTGTTATGACTATTTCTGATGGACTTTTCATTTTGTTTCTCTTTATGTCTCCATTTTACATCTTCCAGGGATTGAACTGCAGGTAAATCACAAGGTTTTTCTTTAAAGAGAAAAAAAAATTAAACATGTGCTTAAATGTGAAATGAGGTATGAAAAAATATAATTCTTTGAAATCAATATAGAGAGCGTACCATCTTTAGCTGACAGACACGATTCCACAACAAGTTGTGTTTTTGAAAATCCTTCCCAGATGCGGTCATCACCTAGTGATAAATCAGAATCAGGCTCCTCTCCATGACCTGCCAGCAGTCTGGAGACAGAACTCCTCTTTGGCTGTTGGGATATTGGACTGTCACCTGTTGATTTAAGTAGTAATGATAGTAATACTAAAGCTCATACAATACAAAATAAATAAACTGGGCATTTAAGAATTGTTAAAAATCAAAAATTTAAAAAAAATCTTGCCTCCAGGTGAAACTAATGGCTGAGGATTTTCAAAGAAAGACCCAGTGAATGAACCCCAAAGGCCTGAAGAACCTAAATCTTGAGATGACGGGTTTGATGACTTTTGTGGTGACTCCTCTGTCTTGACACCCCATGTAGAAAAAAAGCTGTCAGAGTCATCTTTTTGAGCTGATAAGAAAATAGAAGTATTAGAAAATTTTCAAGTTTAGTTTCTTAGATTGAGAAAGCCTATGTAAGTAATCTCACCAGGAGTTGAAACTCTATCAACATTGTCATCATCTTCTTTTATGTCAAGAGCCTTGTCAATTGCTTTTTGAGCTCCTTTCAATGTGGACTTAGCTACGGTAACAAGCCCTGTTGCACCAAACCAGTTCATGGTAACTGCCTTTTAAAGATGAAACCTGTTACCACAAAATAAAATAAATGATAAAAGATAATTAAAAGAAGGGCATGTGACACTCCACATCACTTAGTAAAAATTTGACTGGAAATTTGTGTCAACAGTAGTGTTTTATTCTACAGATCTTACAAAGAATGTGATGCCACAATACCACACCTTATAGGAGTCATTGCAGCCCAGCAGATGACACATCAAGATAAAAGATAAGGCCATGTAAAACAAATATAATCCAACCCAGAAGATAAAGTATTGATGGAATAATTAAAATTTAAAAGGCACTCAAACATCAAGAAGAATTACTATGGTTTACAGAAGTAAGGTAGAAAAGCGGATATCTTTTCAAAGAAGATCCCCAGGCACAAATATGATTTTACTGACATTAAATTTAGTTTACATCAAAACCATAAATTAACTGCAAAAATCACACAGAATGTGTGTTGTACAAGATTGGAAAATTTACTTGGCCACAAATATATGTTTTTTCAATCAATCAATCAATAGAAAATATCACATAACAATTTTTTTTTCTTTTTCCTTTTAAAATGACAAGCTGGAAGATGAAGGTTAGGAATGGACATTGTTGTGAGCAGTTAGGATGTGATTGTCAGCAACAACAGCTAAAACAAAAATAACCCAGCCTTTAAAAAAATCTAATGTGGTACATTTATTAGACAGAAATTTGAAGTTACAGCTGTAAAGTAAGTTCTTACTAGTCTCTTAAATGGTAGACTTGACAGCTTAGTAGACTTCAATGTGTTGAAGGTAACTTCATTAAAGCCCTTCTACTACATCCAGTACGAAGCTCTATTTCCAAAAAGACAAGATATTTTATGAAAAAAATTATAAAAGGCATGTTAACTTCTTGGACTCTTTATTTCTATCTTTTTTTTTAGTGATAAACCAGAGGCTTTCGGACAGGGACAAGTAGCCCACGTCTTTCGAAACCACTGACATAAGAGGACATGTGACTGTGGAATGTAGTTAAACGTATGAGAGAAAATAATTGCTGCTCTGGAATTATCAATTACTTTTTCCCTCCAGCACACAAACTTACCATTACAAGAACTCCGAGAGCAGAGGACATAAAAGTGCGCGGGCACAATGTCAAAAGCACATTGTTTTTGACGCGTTTAAAGAGATCTAAAAAACTACAGCAGAAATGCGTATGCGATTCAAAACGATTCACTTCGGTTAAATGCGATAAATATGAAAGGTTATAAAGTCCTAGACCACAATATTAACCAAAAGTCTCATGAAAACATCACAAGGATGAGGCAAAAACAGGTCCATGACTTGATTACGTGTATGGTGACAAGGTATCGTTGGAGTGAGTCGTTCTAAAAGTTAGTGTTGTTATTTCATTGATGAATATAAGCTATCAAATGCTTTTCGGATGATTCCTCAAATTTGCCGCATTAAATTACGCCACGTGCAATGCCGCAAAAATCCACACAAACATTTCGGAATGGCTTGTTGGCAAAAGTGGCTCTATTTTACAACGTACCATCCTACAACGAGAAAATATTCAAGTTTACATCTGACGCCCAACAGAAAACATGAATCCTTAGCAGTTTAACATGTGATGTAAATGTAAACAATTCAAACCTGACAATCCAAGACAAAAAGTGTCGGTGCGCTTGTTTCTTTTAGTAAATCATACTTCGGTGGCGTAATGTTCGAAAAGCTGCACCGAACGAGAGGAAAAGGGAGCCTATTTCTACTCTATCTGGGAGTTGTCGACATTTCTTTCTTAAATCTCGCGTAACAGCACCTCTAATAGTTAAGTTCTTCCGCTTGAAGTAACATATTGTCAAACAGGTGCCGTCATGTGCCTATACGAAATTATCAGCAGAAGCTTGAGAGACTCTACAGTATTTCTCGACCTCCTTTCTCGATTGCCCCAGTGGCGCAATCGGTTAGCGCACGGTACTTATAGACAGTTGTCGTGAGCCATGCCGGGGTTGTGAGTTCGAGCCTCACCTGGGGCATATTTTTTTCGGGGTTGTGCACGATCAGTGATGGTTCGTGGTAACTACAAGGTGAAAGTTACTTAGCTTAAATACTCATAATGAAGTTATTGCAGGTGAGAAGTGTGTGTGAGTGTTCAATTTGAGACGTAAATGTACAGGTGCTGAGTGGTGAATAGACCTTCTGAGCCAAATTGTATGCACAATTAGAAACGTTTAATTCTGGATGAATTTCAATATTTGAAAACACTTAAATCTCAATTTTATTACGTTCAATCCGAATGTGTAATCCGTTTTTATATTTGATTCAGAATCTAGACGCTATTTAGATTTAAAATAACTGGGTATGGGGTCCGCTCAGAAGGTCTATTAAGGTGGCCTCTCACTGAACAAGTCCGTCGAGTCTTCCCTGTCTAGTGACTGGTTTTGTCTCTCAAGCATTAAAAAAAGTCTTACAGTTAGTTTCAAGTCCATTTAAATGCTCTTGTGTGTCAAAATAATGTGCTAAAATATCAATATGACAGACGGGACACATTCAGGGTGAGACTACCTGAAGTGACTCGTTCATCGCAACTTAACAATCAACATGGCTTTCCTCCACATCTATCAAATTAGCTTGAATCTAATATTGTTTTGATAAAACTAGAAAAGTTTATTTAAAGAAGTTCAAAATAATTTGATTAGACATCACTATAAATATAAATGTAACAGTTTCATTGCTTTGGTACAAATAAGTTGATTTACGCCAAACAAAGAAAATAGGGCTCCAAATGAATGTAAGAAATGAATACGTGATTAAGTTAAACAAACTCCTTTCCAGATCCACCCCGTCGACAAACAATATCATCAAGAAGCTGTCTCATGTTACATTTTTCAATTGAATGCTAAATGCAGATTTGTGTTCAGTAACATCCATGCACTCACCCGACTGATTGTCCAGAAACTTTTTCTCCTGAATTTCAGTTGGACGTCCAGCTGGACTCCAACGCCGTTCGTCGTTGCCGCCAAGCATGATGATGGTGGAGCTTCTGGAGCTTGTATGGAGGCCGGTCCGGAGGGATGATCCTGGCCCCGGCCCCGGCCCCGGCCCGGCCCGCTGCGGGTGATGAAGCGCGGCGTAGCAGTCATGGGGAGCTCGAGCTCGCGACAAGCGTCCGCTGCAACCGTCGACGCACAAGTGAGTAGCAGAGAGGGTGGAGGGTGTTGGGGCCCGCCCGGCCCCCCGCCCGGCGCCCGGCACGGCCCAGGGGTAGGACACGTCTGAACACGACTCCGCGCCCGCAGGGAACCAATGCGCGGCGGGGCGGGGCGGGGCGGGGCGGGGCGGGCGCACTCTGGTCCCTCCCCTGTGCACCACACGGTGACTCCGCACCGTGGTTTTATCTCTCTGTGTTCGTCGCACTCATGGGGCACCACCATGAAGAGTGAGCGAGAGGACACACTACTACACGCTGTTCGGAATCACCCAGTTGAACTGCGTCTGCCACAGTGACATGCCGCGACGGTACTCGCTCGCGGGGCGGGGGAGTTCAGGTCAGGACCTGTCGTCATTGTCCACCTTCCCCGTTCCTCGTCTTTCTCCGTTCGTCTTATCAGTTCTGATGAATGAAGGAAGGGTAGCGGCCATCCCGCGATGCAGGTATGCACAATGTTGCGTCACCTGCCACTGAACATGAGTCATTAATGACTCCATCAGTAATATAGTTCTTTATGTTTCACTTTCCTTCGTTTTCGTAACCATGTGTTTCGGTGTGCATCCAAAGCTTTCGCCAGCGAATATTCGCGGTCGACGGCGTCCGGCGTCCCCGCCCCGCCCCGCCCCGCCGCGCCGCGCCGCGCCGCGCTTGCGCGGGTGCGATACGCGATACCCGTGCCGCGACCGCGTGCTCCTGTTGTGCGAAACGAAACGAAAGCAAGTGTGAGGCTCCGCGGGCCCGTGCCGGCGCCGCGGCTGGTTCGCTGCTGGTTTGCCTATAACGAGTTTTTACTCCTGCGAGGCGTCCGCTACGCTATCACGCTCACGCCCTATGGCCGCGGCCGCGCGGGCTGCGCGATGCGCGCGCGCGCGCGCGCGCGGTTTCGCCGCCTCCGGAAGCTGGCCGTGCGCGAGTTTGAGCAAGACACACGGGGGAAGGGAATGCCCGCGCCGAGTAAAACAGCGCCGCAGCTTGTTGCTGCTGCATTTCCGACCGTCTGCGCTCCCTCCCGACCACACGCATGATGTGCGTAAGTCACGCAGGCGCACTGTGGAGAGTGCGCGCGCGGGTCGGACGGCCGCTGCCGCTGCGGCACCCCTTCTTTCCGCAAATCACCGCGAACAGGACCTTCATGCCGGAAAAAGTGTTTACGTCGCGTCGCCTGTTGGTCGCGCCGCCCCGGCCCGGCCCGGCCGCCCCCGGCCGTTGCGTCACCACGGACCGGGCCAACAGCCTGCCTGCACTGAGGCTTGGGGCTGGCCGGCGCTCCGCATCACGCCGCAGACCAACGGGGCCAAATTAATTAACAGCGGCCAGGGCTGGAGGTCCCGCGCCCGCGCCGCTCCGCACCGCACCGTGCCCGTGGAAGCCCTGGTCCCGGGTCCCGGGGGAGCGGCTGGAGCGCAGCGTGCAGGAGCGTTCTCTCTCTCTCTCTCTCTCTCTCTCTCTCTCTCTCTCTCTCTCTCTCGTCTCTCTCTCTCTCCCTCTCCCTCTCTTTCTCTCTCTCCTCTCCGCGGTGCGGATGCGGAGGGGACGCCCCATAGAGTCGGGAGTTTTTCTAACTCTATGGGACGCCCACACTGCTGACGTATTACGAGGAGCGCTTTTCTCCTTGCCCTTTCTCTCTCGCACGCACGGGATTCAGAGAGACAGATCGAGGGGCCTTCTGAATAAGTGTGCAGGACAAGGAGGCATATGGCGCCTGCGGCTGCGGGGTGCGTGCCGATGCGGCTCTCCGGTGACACTAATCGATGGAAGGCAGACTACATGTAGCAGACCTGCCCTGCCCACCATTTCCTACACCGGAAATTCGACACCGCCCTCGAATTAAATGGAGGAAATTCACGCGCTGGCAACGCTGGAGAGCCGAGGGGGGCGTTGCAGGGCGAGGCGGGCGGGGGGGGGCCGTGGCTCTCCTCAAGGCTCCCCTGTGTGGCGGGCAGGTAGGTAAGGTGGGTAAGGAAGGGCCGCCCTATCCTGTCCGATAGAGCGCGCTGCGTGAGTGTGACCGAGACGGACTGCGAGCCTCCGTCCGTCCTTGTCGCTCTGCTCTGCGTCGTATCGGCCCGGCGGCACGGAGCAGAGAGGAACCTGTAGCAAGGTGGGAGAGGTGAGGAGGAGGAGGGCTGTAAGCCTCCACCGTGGCTGTAAGGATGCACAGGCAGCAGCAGCAGGGCAAGGGCCCAGGCGCGCAGGTGGGAGGGGAGGGGGGGGGAGTGCCAACGGTTGTTGTTGGGCCGGGCCGTGTGCCGTGCTCGCGGTGTGGGCTTGGCGGCGTAGCGCGGGGTGGCGTGGCGGGGCGTGGACTGGCGCGCACAGGTTGGCTGACTGCGCGCCGCTGGCTGGTTGGTTAGTCTCGACTCTGCCGTTGAGTCGTCGGGACGTGGGCCGCCCGCGCTGCTCCGCTCCGCGCCGGGTTGAAGACGTGCCGTGGATGTGAAAGCGGACCCTTAAGCCCTCGGGTCGGGGACTGGCCCTCTCTCTTGTCGTGACGAGCGTGCTGGACGCGGCGCGGCTGTGCGGCGTGTGGTGGGCGGGCGTCGTCGTGTGCAGTGTGTGTCAGTGCCCAGTGTCTAAGTGCCAAAGTGAGTCTTCTCCGAGTGCTTAAAAGTTTCTCCGCGCAGCTCGTCGCGTCTGGCGCTGAGCCAAGTGGTCGCGCGAAAGAGCCAAGGCCTGTGTTGTGAGATTCTGCGCAGCGCACCTCAGTGACAGCTTTTGGATTACACTGGATTGCCCTCTGGATTACTCCTCCGCCGTCGCCCTCCGGCGCCTTTACCCCGACTCCCTGAAGGTAAGCGCCTCTTTCTCTCTCCAGGTATACCTGGTGTGGGTTACTTACCGGAGCCATCCGGCCCGGTGTCGTTATGGTCCCAGCACAAGCGCCCCTCGTGTCTTAAGCACGTGACCCGTGTCTTAAGCACTCTTCCTCCAGCTGACAGGACGGGGCGGCGCGAGTTTGAGCCCCCCCCCCCCCCGGTCCCGCCCCGCCGCGGCGCGTAGGCCCGTCCCGCGCCGCTCCGCGCTGTTGCCGGATGTGAACCTCCCTCTCACCTGGTCCGGACCGCGAGTGGAGTACCTCGTACCTCGGCCCGTCCGGACCGGACCGCGGTGTGTTTTGTCGGCATTTTTCGATAATCGTACATCGTTTATATCATCGCCTCACGCGTCACGGTTGCTAGGTAACGTCACGCGCGTGACGGGAGCGGAGTCGAGTGACGACCCCGACTTGCAGATGCAGACCACCCCGTGCGAGGCGGGGAGGGCGGTGGGTGGGTGGTCAGCAGTGTTGCCAGAAAGTTAGGCGAAAATCCCGCCCAACACACCTGTGCGTAACGGGACGGTATCTCCGCCTGACTGCTAGGCAACTCCCGTGCACTCGTGCACTGATGTTGCCTAGTAGGCAGGCGGCGATACAGTCCCGTTACGCACAGGTGTATTGAGCGGGATTTTTGCCTAACTTTCTGGCAACACTGGTGGTCAGTGGTCAGCTGACTCTGTGCCTCCGGTTAGCGCCCAGCCGAGCTGAGGCTGCAGTCTGAATCCATATCTCCTCGCCCTGTCTCTCTCGCACTCATAGGGTGCACCGCACACAGGTGCGCGAGAGACGGAGCGGGGAGATATCGCACTTCTACTGAGGCGACGCAGCGCGGACGGGACGCGTTTGGCCATAGCTGATCGCCTTGGCAGCGGTGGCCCCATTGCCATCGGCTCCGCCTCGCTCCGCTCGGTCCCGCGTCGAGTCGTTCTACCGGTGCTGGCGGGGCGGGGCGGGGCGGGGCGGGGCGGGGCGGGGCGCCTCGCACCGATCACCGACGTGCGGCCTTCCCACTCCCACGCACCCACCGCCGCCCTGCCCTGCCGCCGCTGTACCACGCACCCGGTCGGTCCCCACCTCTCAATCGGCTGCCACGACACACCCTCTGGGTGCCTCTTCCGTCAGATTCAAAAAAGTGCTTTCGTATCTTCGCCCTTTGTCACACGCATTGGTCCCGGCCACTAGGAGCGAGTGAGAGGGCACAACAAAACGATCTTCTGAATCTGGGGGGCTGGTACAAAGTTTGCGGGAGCAGCCCTCTGCTGTCATCGGGCCGGCCGGGCCCGGCGCGGGCTGGGCTGCCTGCGACACGGCACAACCACTCAGCCACTCGGCGCCTTGAGCAAGTCGCGGATGCGAGCTGGGGAGGGGCGCGGCGAGCGGGTGCTCGATGGGTGTCTTAATCCACTTCAACCCCGCCGCGCTTGCTCGTGGGCAGGGCGCCGCCGTGGCCAGCAGGGCTGACGTGACGAAACCGCGCAGAGCACAATTATCACCTTACCTTCCGCCTTTTGTTTCACGTTTATTTCTAACGAACGTCTTCGTACTTTGGTGATTCATTCATTTTCACAATGACTCGTTTGAGTGTCTGGTCGCGGCGCGGTGCGGTGCGGTCTTGTGGGTGGCTATGGCTGGCGCGGTGCACCGCCGGTGCTGGTGCCACGAGGTGCCGTGCACGGGCGGGGCGGGGCCGGGCGCCGCTGCACTTCACACTCGCGCGGTCTGCCGCCTCGCCCCGCCCCAGCCCGGCCCGGGCGTAACTGTTACAGCGACGTGTGAAGATGATGTGTAGCCTGGCGAGGTTGTTCCCCTCCCACACGACGCCGACGCAACCATTGTGTGCCTTGAAGGAAACGAAAGTACAGCGATACTGAGCGTGGCCGGGACGGGAACGCCGCGCCGCGTCTCGAGACGCTCCTCCGCCGCACGTAAAGCACGGCGTGCGCGAGGGCGGCCCCGGCCCGGCCGGGTGACGCTGTGCTGGGGGTGCGAGGGGAAAGCCGAGGTGGAGGAAACTATTCGAAATTTTTGTGCACCTTGTAAGTCAGAAAAAAAAACAACAGAAATAAATTCAGGATAAAATCAGAAAAATTAGGAAAAATTCAGGAAAATTTAGGAAAATTTCAAGCAAAACCTTTCAAAAATTCTGTTAAAAAATTCACGAAATTTCTAAACCGAAGTTCGAAGTTGTTTTCCTCTCGGGGAAACCGCTGGCTGCGGCCGCAGACCGCGAGTAGGTCCTCGTCGGCCTGCACTGAGAAGCGCCGCGCGCCGCCCCGGCCTCCACCCCCGACACCCGGCCCGGCCCCCCGGAGCAGATTCAATTTAGGACAATAACCCGTGTAAGGTCGCGCGGCTGCGTGGAATTCCCCTCCCAGAGATTCCTTTTTAAAATCACTATATTTCAGCTGTTCTCGCCGCCACAGCGCCGCCGCCGCGCCAGGCGCCTTTTGTTTCGTTTCGTTCCACGAATGGCTTTTGCGACTTTCGCTTACCTGTGTAGAGGTCGTTTGCTCCCGCGAGGAGATGGAGGAGGTCGGCGTGATTCGGATTCTCATAGACCGCTCCCGGGCGGAGTGGCAAGATCGGCCGGCCCCGCCTGGCCCGGCCCGGCCCGGCCCTGCCCGGGCGACCGTGGCACGCCGTGGCGCGCCTCGCCGGTTCAGATTTAGTCTGCACTGCGTCGCGCGCGGGTTACACCGTTAGGAATCGCTAAACCATTGAACTTTCGCGTGAAACAACTCTCATTTATAAATGTGTAGACATCCATTCTATGCGTTTTCCACAATCATTTTTACCGTAGCTACTTTTCATAGAGGAGCGGCGCGAATCACGGTAAAAACAATGTCTGATTTTTATTTGAGGGAGAGGGGAAAACTGAAAAAAAAGGATCCCACGTCATTTGAGGAAAACTCCTCATATTTTGAGGAAGTCTCCTCAAATATTGATAAAATTCTCTTCAAAATATAAGGAGACTTCCCTCAATTTTTGAGGAGACTTCCGCAAAAAATGAGACTAGTTTCTCTATGGGAGTGTTTCCTCAAATTACGTAAAATCCTCAAAATTCCCCCCTTTTCCTCGAAAAATTAGACGTTGTTTTACCGTGAATGGCGCTCGGGAGTATACAAGCGTTTTTGAGGCCTCAATGATGACATGGGGGATGCAAGGTGTCCATCTAAATACTAAAGTCATTTTTAGTATGAGATCCGCGCACTTATTTGGTACAAGTACCCCCCCCCCACACACACACACTCTTTTTCAGGGTTGCCACAAGTCAAGAAAATCAGGAAAATCATAGGAAAATGTCAGGTTTTTGAAAAGTTGTCAGGAAAATCAGGAAAATGTCAGGAAACTGGGGCAAAAGTGTCAGGAAAAGTGGCCTCAGGCCTAAGTTTTTGTCTGTCAGCTGCGAACAGGACAGTGCAGCTATTTAATTCTCTGTTAAAAATTGTTAAACAACAATTGAAATTTATTTTCGTATTATTTTGTTTTAAAGGATACTTACGACCCCTTTTTACCATTATTTTACCGGGTATATGGTTTTAAAATGTCAGGAAAAGCCCTCAGTTTCGTCAGGAAAATGTCAGGAAAATCTACAATTCCAATTCTGTGGCAACCCTGCTTTTTCTCCTCTGGGCTCGACTGCAGACGCGCTAAAGAAGACGCTGAGGTCGTTACACTACTATTAGCAGGCCGTGCTGCTCGCTCTGCCCTGCCTGGCGGTGCGGAGCCTAGCTAGCTGCAATTCACTGCCTTATTTTTTTATTCTGCCCCCCTTTCACCGAATTAAAACAGTCGTACTTTAATTTCCGCCCGGTCCGGGTGCTTATCGTTGCGATTACCACATCAACGGCAAGGGTATCCTCAACTTTTTCTGTTATTTTCTTTTTCTTTTTTTTTCTTCTGGCTTAAATGTCGATGCAGAAAATAGTGCCTAGGTTTCTCTAATTGAGCACACTCTAGTTTTGCACTTATTGGGACTTAGCCTTTTGCCTAGCTGAGCGTGCTCCTCAATCATCGTCGAATAAACACGTTTTACTATCCTCACGCGATGCTGCTCTCGCGGGAGGAAATCTTGTGCATAGCTCACGGGTTAGTCTCTGGGTGCCTCGCCGGGTGTGTCAGAGGGAACACGTAACTAATGGTATTCGGTTCGGGTTTGCCTTCTCGCCCCAGCGGAGCGGTATCGCACGCGCCGCGGCCTTTGGGGTAGGCAGACCCGCAATGCTGTTACGTGCTCTCTGAAACGGCCCGCGGTACTTGTGCTGGTCGTTGGCCCCGGGGCGGGGGGTGGGGTGGGGCCAGAGAGACTCTGTAGGCGGGGTGCGGCGCGCAGCGCACGGCGCAGACGACTTCACGACTCAGTCGTAGCTTGATCACGATGCTCGTGTCCTCCTCGGCCAGCGTCTCCCCGCCGCGCTGCTGTTGCTGCTGCTGCTGCGATCTCGGATCTTTCTCTCTCTCTCTCTCTCGGTGACCTCCGCGCGCAGTTACTGCAGCAGCTGCTCCGGAGACAATCTGGATCTAGATCTCTGGATCTGCCCCGTGACGCTCCTCTCCTCTCCTCCCCGCGCGGATCAGCGCGATCACCGCGATCACCCCGTCATGGGCGGCGGTGACGCGGTCACCCGGTGATGTGGAGCGGAGAGCTGAGGGGGTGGTAGAACACCGCGTCCATAGAGCATCCCGTTCCGTCACGGTCGTGGATATGGCGGGGCGAGCGGCGACGACGTCGACCTGACTGGGCGGCCCCCTCCCGGCCCCGGTCCTACCCCCTGCGACGAACCACGACGGCCTACATCGAGTCTTGCCGTGTGTATGGCTATAGCTATAGTTGTCTTGACCTTTATTGTTCAGGGAGGTCGCCGCGGCGTGCGGCGACCTCTCTGCCTGTTCACACTAAATTCGCATGAACATTTTTACACACAGAAAAATCCGATCTCCCAATAAGAAGAATATTCTTGTTCTTAGTTCTTTTTGTACTCGGGTTTGACTGAGAACATTTTTGTCTTATAAAGGAAAGATTAATCTTACATTAATGAAATTTAATCTTAAGGCTCTTGATCAAAAGCTTAAAAGAACTTATGACAAGTTCAAGCACACCTTGATTCAAGGAAAAATGATCTTGGGCAAACCCGAGTACACTGTTCTTACACAAAGAAAGTTTTTTTATTTTTTATTTTTAGTCGTATTTTTTTAATGTATTTATATGCTCACCCTTTGCATTTTATAAGTCACGAGTATGAACACATTGTTCATAATTTTGAACATTTCATAATTTTAAACATTTCATAATTTTGAACATTTTATAATTTCTTACTTGTAATGAGTTTTCTGTGCTTTCGCGTATTAAAAGAAGCATGCACCAAAAATCCTTAAGTAACGAACGAAACTGTAACCTAGAATTCAGTGTGCCGAGTGCAGTGCAGGTCTCAGGGCGCGCGTCGTCATGGCGACCGCTTGTCACGCGGCCTCATGGAGGCCGTGCGTCGCGGGGGCGCGCTTGACCCCTCCTGGCCCTCCCGTGACCACAGGGCGGCGCTGGGTTGCCCTGCCAGCCCTGCCCACTTTGCCGATTGAAGTGTCACTGTCTCGCGGCTGCGAGGTGAAGCAGTTGAGCCAGTTGAGCGAGTGGTTGATTGATTGGAAGCCCTGTCCGGGTGGGGCCGGGGCCGGGCAGCGCCGGCAGTGACTTGCCAGCCCGCGCAGCCCAGCAGGCCTCAGCCTTGGCGATTTCCGATGTCCTGCCCCCCTGCCCCCCTGCCCCCACGCCGCTGCTCGGGTTCAGGGGGATGACTGGGATGCCCTCGTTGTTGTGTGTCTTCCGAGTTCCCGCGGCGAGGAAGCCCCGAACAAAAATTTCTGTGGATGGGAAAACGAGCGACGGAGTCACAGACGGCATATGGCATGAACATAGGGATTTAAAGCCTGGTAATATTACCGGTAAGATATGGTAATTTACCGTATTTTACGGTTATATTACGCGAATGCCGGTAATATTGGTAATATATGGTAACATTCAAAATACTTTTTTTTTGCTAAATCTGGGCTTTGAAACTATGTTTTATGATCAATGCGCCTGAATTTGGGTGCACGGCGTACGCGCTTGCAACCCTTGCCCCTCCCTAAGCCACGAAAGGCCAGGGAAACACCCTTACGCCCACATCTTGTGAGGGTGCGTGTGTGTGTGTCAAGGGAAGTTCTGTCGTATCGTTTTGCACGCAAGTCGTTGTCGTTTGTGTCAGTTAATTGAGTATGGCGCCAAAACACCAAAAGGGAATGTATACAGTGTCATATTCCAGCTAAAAAACTCTTTGAAAATGTTTTGCAAATTTTGAAGTATAATGGGGCTTTGCAGGTTGTGAAACATTTCTTTGCAATTGCTAAGCAATGCTCTGTTCTTTCAGAGGACTATCTTAAAACCTGAATTTACAACTTTGTGGGCCTGATAGCAAAGTAGATTCTTAGCAGTTTAAGAAGCATTCAAGTTCGTTTTAGGAATATAACAGTGTGTTTTAAACTTAGTTATACGATTCTAAGCAGTAAACTGACTCGTATCAGAAAACACAGGATACGTCGGACCAGACAACCCGGAATTTTCGTACCATTATTTTCCCTTTTACAAGCTTTAATTTCTATTTTACATAAGTACATTTGGTGCTAAACTACTGACTCATCTCTTAAAATTGTTAAAATAGTCATAGAACTTTCACAAAATACCTAACACATTGAAAACCAGAAATATTTGCTGTTTTTTGAATATTACCAAATATTACCTAAAATTACCGTAATTTACGGTAAGTTACGGTAAATTACCGAACAATTTTATATGACCGGTAATTTTAAATCCCTACATGAACATCGCGGGAACCCACGCGGCGGGGGCGGGGGCGGGCCAGGCCGCTCAGCTCGGCGCTTGTTTGTTGACGGCAGAAGGGGGATTTAGGGGCAGGGGGAGATAACAGGTGTGCGTGATGTGGAGTGTTGTGGAAGTGCGGCTGACGGGGTGGGCCCCTGGCCTGACCCGGCCCCGGCTCTGCCCGTTGGCTCCGGGAGGCTATAGGCAACCTGCAGTGCCCGGCTATGGTTCTCTTGGTTCTCCCGTGTGGCCGGCGCGACGGACGCGACCGGAGAAGCGTTTAGTTTGATGGCGCTTTCCCCCGCGCGAGAGTCCGTTCTGCTTTCTGTCGTGTCTGACGGTACACTAGTTGTGCTTGTGCTGCCGCGGGTGTGCGGGGCCGCAGTAGGGTCGGGTCGGGCCGAGCGGTAGGGGGCCTAGGCGCCTCCGTGACTCCCCGCCCCGCCCCGCCCCGCCTCACCTTCCGTCCGGTCCCGCCCCACCCTCCCGCACCCGCCCCGCACCCCGCCCCGCGGCTCCGCGGCCGCGGTCGAGTCGGCGGTGGAGCGGAGCCACCCGGAGCCGGCCGGCTCGTTTTGGCCCGCGGTGCAGTGAATGGCACACTCGGCCTGTTGGTCTAGGGGTATGATTCTCGCTTCGGGTGCGAGAGGTCCCGGGTTCAAATCCCGGACAGGCCCGGTCGCTCTTTTCCCTTTTATTATCTTCGCTGCGTCGCGCCATTTGATCTGCAAAGCCATCTTGAAGTGCCCGCGGCCCCGGCTCTCGAGAAGGCCGGCGCTGATGATGTGCTTGAGATGGACGTGGGAGATCTCCCGCCCCGCCCCGCTCGCCAGGTCCGTGCTCTATCTCCCCGCTCCGCTGCCCCAGTCGCGACGATTGTCCGCCGAGGTTTGGCCCACGCACGTCCATCGGCGACACACGGCGTTTTCAGACAAAAACGTCCCCGCCCCGCCCCCCTACACGGCGCGCTCGTGAGTGACTCATTCATTCTCTTCGCCGTGAATCAGCGCGACGCGATCCGCGCGGCGGGCGAATGCATCGCGATCATCGCGACAGTACCAGGGTGATTCTGCACATCTGGTTTCGTCTCTCCGTCCTTGTTGCACTCATTCGACTTGGCCATGAGGAGCGATATATATAGAGAGAGAGGACACTACAAAATGGTGTTCGGAATCACCCTTTCATGCAGTCATTCACACCGGGCCGCTTCGGTCGGCGGCGCCGTGCCGGCATGTCGTAGCGGAGGCCCAGCTCTGTCTTCCTGTGGTACGTCTGTGTCGGGTCTCCCTGCTGCCGTCTGATCCCGAAGATTGCTCTCGTGCCTCCGTCCTTGTCGCACCTATGACGTCGCGCTATGTTTGGGATGGCATAGCCCCATGAGTGCGACAAGGACGGATAGGCGTGAGAGCGGCTGGAGGAAGACGTGCGAGGCAGCGGCTGAGACTTCCTGCCCGCCGCCGCGCCCCGCCACGCCGCGCTGACGTAGAGCGGAGCGGAACAGGTAGTTCTCCCCTCTTCACGTCAGCTCGCGGTGGCGCACGGCAGCACGGCAGGCTAGCGGAGGCGGGCCGCAGCGGAGCTCTCCCTACCGCACGTACCAGACATATATATAAAGCTGCCGTGTGGTTCGGGTCTTGGTCCGGGGCCGCAGGCCGCGTCCACACGGGGCCGTCAAGGACGTGGTAGATTGAGCTGCTTATTTCGACGCGGAATAAAAAGTGCGTTGCGCTCCCTCCCCTCCACCTTCTCCCCGCGAGTTAGCGCCGCGCTCGTGCCTTTTTACCTCCCAATACAAGCCCGTCCGCCCACCGAACAGCTGGCCAGGCAGGCTGGCCCGGCGCGCGGCCCCACAGCCTGCTCATGGCGCACAGCGCGCACGCCCCCAATAACGCCCCGCCCCGCCCACGCCCCGCCGTGTCGCAGCAGCCACATGTGGAAAAAGATGACGTTACACTCTGTCGTGACGATCAGCAGAGCCTCCACGCCCCGCCAGCCGACTTATTCCGAAGAGCGCTCTGCTCGCTCTGTCTCTCTCGCACCTGTACGGCGCACCCCATTAGTGTGAGAGAGACAGGGCGAGAAGCGCGCTCTCTTCTAAACCAGCCTGCTGGTCAGCCTAAACGGGTGCGGGTCCGGGTGCGTGTGGACCACCGTGGGTCCTGCTGGGCGAAGGTCCGGCGCGGCAGCGGCAGCGGGGTCGGCTCCAGGAGGACTGCAGGGGCGGCCATGCGTGGCACTCCCACCGCACCCCACCCCACCCCACCCCACCGCCCCACCGCGCCCCATCCTGCTCCCCACCGCGCCACTCTACTCTACGCCACCGCAGCCTGCCTCCGGCCCTTTTCTCACGGGGCGCTCGGGGCGCGGCGCGGTGGAGTCAAGTGAAGCAATGCGCGCTGTTATTTTGCATGTCGCCGGCCGCAGCGGAATGCTCCGGGGCGTTCAGTGCACCCCCGCCCCGCCCCGCCCCGCCCCGTGAAGTCACATTGTTCAGCATGTTATGGTCTGCGTATTGCGCATCAGTAGGGTTTCGAGCCGCTCGCCTCGCCTCGCGCGCCGCGCCCCGTGCTGTGCCGCTGTACCGCCACGCAGGGGTGCGGGCGGGTTGCCTATTCGCACGGCGCCTCAGCCGAACTCTCCGCTCAGCCGCGCGCGCACACATCGCGTCGCACGGCACTGCACGGCGTGTCTCGTGGCGTATGAAAGTTTGCGTGCAGTATAACGACATGCAGTGCTTAATTCTAAAACTAGCGCAGAAAAACGTTGGTGGAAACTGGCGCGTAACGCCAACGCCTCGACCAGGTGAGACAAACAGCGAATGTCACGCTGTGATAACGCCCGGCCTCCGGCCTGGTTCGCTGGCCGGTAGTTAGGCCCTCACCAACGCGTTCCCGATTCGTCGCGGCTGACCGCACAGCATGGGAGAGGTAAGAGCCAAGCAGGTCGGGCGATAAAAAAATAAAAAAAAATAAAACGAAAAAAAGTAATGTCTGCACACGGGCTGGCTATCTTGCTTGGGACGTTGGCAATGCCTGCCTCTGTGGCGAGCCCCGGTCCCGGCCCTGAGCATGGAATTGGTGCATATTGAAACCCTTTCGTCTGTGGGAATGCGGTTCGAGGGCCCCGCCACGGAAGGTGGCGTGCAGAGCCGAGAGACTTCAAACCCTTCGTAGCCCTTCCTGTACGCTGAGCAGCGCCCTGCTCCCCCCCGCCCCCCCGCGCACTGGTACGTGGGGCCACTTTGCGGTACGCCCCACGACGCCCCACGCCCCGGCCCGCCCCGGCAACACACGGAGTCCTTCGACCAAACCGCGGCGCGCCGTGACGGTGGGGGCCGCGGGGCCGGGGCGGGGCGCGGCGGGGCCGGGTCGGGTGGGGTCGGGACGGACCGAGGCGCGCGGACATGGGGTGCGTGTCGACCCCGCTCTCCCCGCACGCGGAGTCTCGTCTCGAGTTACGCCGATCCAAAGCGACAGTCTGTTTGCGGTGTAAGGGGCTCGCGGCGCAAACACCGGTCTCGACCCACATTTCAGTTCATGTGCTGCTGTTAGCTCGGCTCCGCTTCCTATCTGCCTGCTGGCTCTATCTCGCCTTGCGCGCCCGAAAAGTTGAAAACTCTTTTAGGTGAAAACTACGTCCAGTTTCTAAGGAGGTCTTGAAAAACCAAGACGATACAATGTGAACTTTTTTTTTCCATAAGAAAATCCTGGACCCCTGAAAACCAGGATGCAGTTTTTCTTCGTGATGTAAACCAAACTTGAGCGTTGTTTCCACCCTCGCTCCACGCCTCAGTCTGGGCCTAGGCAGTGTCCCGGTCCCGCCCCACCAAGCTCGGCCGCCGCAACGGAAAAGGAAGTGAGCTTCTCTACGCTCATCTAGCCGGGCCCGCTGATGCTGATCGGAGCCGAGCTTGAGCCGAGCCAGGGGGAACTGGCTCAAGGAGGCGCTATGCGAGCTACACATGTACCGTATCCGTGCCGCGTCCACTGCGAGACCGACAGACCATCGGCCCTTCGGATCGGAAAGTCGAAAATCACGGAAGATAAAACAGTAGCTGTCGCTGTCAAAAAATTCGCTGTCCCCGACTCAACTAATTTTATTAGCTTTCAGAGCGAGTAATCCGCTCCGGTAGCAAACTTGTAGCTGTGGGAGCAAATGCGTGCCCTGTGTCAGATGTTGTATCGTTCAGTGAGACAGCACACGCCCAAGCTACCTCAGTTATAGTTTGCTATCGGAGCGAATTATTCGCTCTGACAGCTAATATAATTATTTGAATCGGGAGAGCGAATTTTTGACTGCGACAGCAAATGCTCGTGATATCGTTCGTGAATGTGGGATTTGCTCGTGCCTGGGCTGTGGTGGCGGTACAGAGAGGTGCGCTGCCTCCTCCCTTGCCGTCCTGATGCGCCGCGCCGGCTCCACGATGGCCTCGCGCCTTTATGCCCTCCGTATTCACGGGTAATGACTTTAGTTGCAGCGCGCGGTGCGGCGGTGCGGCGGCGGGCGTGGAGTAGTGTCGTGCCGGGCGAACACTCCCTCCCTCCCTCCCCAGGCAGCCGGCAGGTGCACTGCGCAACCCCGCCTCTCCTCTCCGTGTCTGACTCTCTTATTGCTTTTGAATGCTCACTTTGACGCCCCACGCTGTGCAGTGCACTTTCAACTTCACCGGCCTTCACGCGAACGCCGCGCGCCCCCAGCCGAGCAGCGCGGGCGAGCAGCGCCGCCTGGCCTGGGTGCATGCTGGGACTCAAACGCCTGCAGAGACACTTTGCCAATTTTGCTGTGATTTTTCGCCAGAGGATAGACCTTATTCAAGGCCCTCTCGTCTTACACCCCGTCCCCTTCTCCCCTCCCTCAATGGAAATCGCTTAGCGGTGCTAAGCCCCTTGCAGGCGACGCGGAGCGCTGCTACTGTGCACCGAGGCCAAGGCATCGCCCTTGCGCCTGCGCCCCAGCCTACTGCACCACCGTCACACTCAAGGGGCGCTGCCATACCCAACACAGGGCAGGGCACCCTCATGAGTGCGACAGGGTCGGAGGCACGGCAACGATCTTCGGAATCAGTCGGTTGGCCAGCCGCACGGCTGAAGCCGCTGAAGCCCTCCTCACCCAGCTCAACCCCTGCCCTGCCCCTGCCCTGCCCCTGCCCTGCCCCTGCCCTGCCCCTGCCCTGCTCCGCCCCCCATGTCCCCGTCCCCCTGTGGCTGACCCGGCCTCGGCCTCGACCCGCATGACGGTGGCCCGGCCCCGGCCCCGGCCCCGGCCTGCACGGGTACCGCCGCGCTAGAGGCCCTGTCGGCCGGGCCGGGCCGCCGGGGGGCGCCGGGCGACGGCGCGCAGCCATAGTGTGTCGTGTAACAGAGCCCTGACACCTGACCGTCAGGTGGCTACGGCTGCGGTTAGCGCAGACGTCTCTAACGTCTCTGCTAGCACCTGTGCGGGCTTCTGTGCCGCAGTGCCTGTGTGTCTGTGTTAGGGTTCCAAAAGCCGGAAAAAAAACATGAAAAATATGGAAAAAAACCGTTTTTTTCGGTTTTTTATTTTTGCAAATTTTCCGAAAAATATGCTTTTTTCGCTTTTTTGTATGAATTGTTGTTTTTTTATGCTATAAAGGAATCTCCCTGTTTTAGAGCCACTGGGACCTCCGTGCTTCGCGTTAACCGTGTAACTCACGTTTTTGAGGGCAACACTGTTCCTCCAAAGGCAATGAAAGTACTACCTTTTGTGGCAGTGCCCCTGCAAAGGCAATGGGACAAAAGTAAGACCTTTCCAGCGGCAATGAATCGCTCATTGCCGCTCCAAAGGCAGTATTCATTGCCAATTTTGGCAATAAGCGGAGGTCAGTTTTTGGATTTTCTCTAAGTTATTGGCATTTCAGTCATTGCCACATTGTGGCATTGAAGGTTCATTGCCAAAGATTCGGCATTCAAGGTTCATTGCCTAAATATCGGCAGTGAAGGTTCATTGCCATAAAGTCGGCAGTGACGGTTCACTGCCAAACAGCCGGCAATGATCGTTCACTGCCAAAAGGTCGGCAATAATGTATTGCCAAAATGCAGCAATTAATGAAAAAGTGAATTAATTTTAAGTTACTTTCAGAACATTGCCGATGGGCTGGTATTGAACACTGCCATTGGGATGGCAATGATCGGTTCATTGCCGCTGCAAAGGTCTTACTTTTGTCTTATTGCCTTTGCGCCGGTCATTGCCAAAAGGGGCTTCATTGCCACGAAAGGTAGTACTTCAATGCCAATAATGGCAATGATCACTACCTTTGGAAAAACAGTGAAGATAATATTTTTCCGTTTTTTTCGGGAAAAAACCGTTTTTTCCATGGTTTTTTTCCAAAAAAATATTTTTCCCGCTTTTTTAGAACCCTAGTCTGTGTAGGTGCCAGAGGTAGTGCCAGTGCCAGTGCTATTGCCTGCACCGGGACCTGTTCCCGTGCCTTGAGCCTCCTGCAGCAGTGCATGGAGCACGGCTCCGTAACTTATCATAACGCGAGTCAACGTTAGTTACTTAACGTAATGAAACACATGCTCTCTAAAAAGTTTAAGTTACGGATTTTCTACAACGCTACAAATTGTTCGAGGATGATGTACATTTAATTTTGGCAATGCGAATTTGTAACTTATTTCAAGAGGGCCTCAATAAACGTAAAAAAGTTATAACTTTAACTTGTAAACTAACGTTAAAGCCAAATAAGTAATAAGTTACGGAGCCCTGGCATGGAGGCTTCGTATCGCACTGGCGGCGGACTCTCACGGTGGCCGGGGGCCCGGGCCGCTCGGCGTGGTGGTCGGAGAGGGCCTCGGCCTGCACTTCCATGTCGGCAAATGGCGATCCGTCCTGTCTGCTGCCCTCGCCCCGCCCCGCCAGGCCCCTCTTTCTCTGTCCCTCCTGCACCTTTGGAATGCGATGAGAGCGCATCGCGCTGCGCTGGCCGCGGGCGCGGGAGCGAGCGCGGGACCCGTGGGAGCGGTGCGGACGGACGGACAGGCGCGTCCTGGAGGTGAGGTGAGGTGAGGTGGGGCCAATTAGTCTGACCAGCGCAGCAGCAGCGCGGAGCGCAGCACGACCTGACGGATCGTCCAAAAGTAATTCGGGAACACGAAGCCGGTGCAACCGTGAAAGTGGCTGGCGGAGGGAGGGGCGGCGATGGGTCCTTCACTAGAATAAAATAATAAACGTCCCCCCTAATACAAAATCCGAAAAAAAAATCAAGAAAAAATAAGAGAAAAATCAGAAAAAAAATCAGCAACAATCAAGGAAACTCACGGAAAACTAGAAAAATCGGTGAACGCTTGAATTGATAGTGAAGGACTCCTCGCGGGGGGAGGTGTCTCCTCTTCTAGTACCACGCCTTCCTCTCCGCCCTGATGGTGACGTCCGACTGAGTGTGGGGTATTGCGTCACCCCGCGTCACTCATCACTTTAAAACTCACACCTCCCTGCGTTGTCCGCCCCCCCCCCCCCCCCACGGCTGGCTCGCAAGGATGCTATTGTATGGCGTGTAGTCGATGTTCAGGTCAACTGTGTGGTATGGTTCTCAAAAAACATATTGGCTGTGGCTTCCTGAAAAATACCCGCAAAAGAACTGAGGCACCCAGCATAATAAAACCCGATAAAACGAGGAGGGACGAAATCACTATTTTTATTTTTGCTTTTATTTCACAAAACCTTACAACTTGTACAAGCAGTGTACAAGTTACAGTCAGTGTGGTCAGAAAACACACTCACACACACCACCAACTTCGGCACAAGTGGAAGCCCCTCGGTTTGACATTTTCCCCGGTCGACTTTGGCCGGGCCGCCGGGCAAGCAGCGCCAAGCCTCACCACGCCCTGCCACGCCACGCCACGCCCCGCCACGCCACGCCCTGCCACGCCACGCCCCGCCACGCCTCGCCACGAGGACGCCACGACGACGCCTGCTGCGGTGGAGGTTGGCGAGAGTTGGACTCAAGCGCGCGGGACGCGACCGACGACGAAGCTCGCAGAACTGTCGCGCAGTTAGCGCTTTCGCCGCGGAAGGAACATGTATACCGGGCGTTTCAGAAAACACGTAACTGCGTCCGCGGGCTTGCCTACACGCTCCGGCCGGCAGGCGTCGTGGCCAACAGCGTAGCCGGCCAGCCCCGCAATATTATTGCGTGTTCTCTGAACGAGGGGGAAACAACTCTGAATTTTGGTGTACAAATTTTGTGAATTTTTTGTGAATTTTTGAAAATTTTTGTGAATTTTTGAAAATTTTTGTGAATTTTTATCCCATTTATTTTGAATTTAACCGAACTTTTTTTTTCTTAATTTTTTCTGATTTTTTTTTTTTAATTACGAGGTGTACAAAAATTTCAGAGTTGTTTCTCCCTCGTCTCTGAAACACCTCGGACACGCTCGATGCCCGCGGTGCGCTGTGAGGCGTCGTCGTGTCCTCTCCCAAACTGCGCACAACTGATTTTGCAGCTTCCCACGCTGACGTAAATGAGAGGGGAAGAGTGACGCAAAGAGGGTGATCCTCGAGTTGAAGGTAGATATTTAGTGTTTCAAAAAGGTTCTTACCTGCAGCAGATGCTCTCTCTATTTTCAGTGTGTTCGTGGGGTTCCAAATTATACACTGGAAACTCAAGTGTGTGAATGTCACACACTTAGGTGTGCGCGAAAGCCCATTCATGCACAAGGAGGCCAAAGTGTGTAAATTTTCCCAGGAAAATTCACACCTTTACCTTTACGCCCTCGTGTGAACGAATGGGCATTCGCACACATCCAAGTTGTACGACATTCGCACACTGTAGCGTGTAGCGTCTCCCGTGCAATTTGCCACGAATTCGGAGAAAGGGCGACAGTTAAGCACAAACTCTTCCGGCTGGGAGCGAGGATGGGGACTTCCCCACCCCACCCCGCGGTTCGAGCGCTGCTAAACGCGTCTGGTCTGGCAGGCACGGGCCGCGCCGCGCGCCTAGGTTGGCCCAGGTCGCGGCTGCGGCGAGGTGGGGCCGGGCCGGGCGGGGCGGGGTGGGGCGGGGCGGGGCGGGGCCGCGCGGTGCCAGGCCGTGCCTGGTCCTGGTCCGGCTCCGCCTCCTGCGCGGCTCCAAAGCGACGCGATGCTGGGCCGGCAGCATCGCTCTGGCTTTCTCTCCTGCAGCCCTGCCCTGCCCTGCCCTGTGAGTGCGCGCGCGGCGCCGCCGGCCGGGGATCAGCCTGCAGGGTGATTCCGAACAGCGTTCTGTATAGTGCCCTCTCTCTTGCTCCTCATGGCCTCGCCCTATGAGTGCGACAAGGACAGAGAGACGAAACCACCGAGCGGAATCACCCTATAGGCGGGCAGCGCGGCCTGATGCGGCCTGACCACGTGACCCTGAGTCCGCTCCGCTCCGCTCTCGGCCAGTGTGGCGCTGCGGCTCTGAGGACACGGAGGAAACGCTCATACTGCCGCGCAGTGCAGTACCGCAGATACGGAGCGTCGTGGAGCAACCGACGCGACGGACTCAGAAGATCGCTCTTGTACCTCCGTCCCGTCCTTGTTGCACCTTACGGCGGTGCCGGTGCCCCGCATGTTGGCGGTGGCAGAGCCTCATGCCTCATGAGTGCGATAAGGACCGCGAAGGCGCTTGTGCGATCTTCGGAATCAGGCGCGACAGAGCCGTGAGCAGTAACGCGAAGCGCTGCGTGATGTGCGGAATGTTCAGAGAGTGGAGAGCGCTCGCTGCGCTCGCTGCCACCCGCCTCGCGCCACGACCGCAACCGAGAGAGCGCGAGCACGCCTGCTGTGGAGTTTAGCCCGCACCACCCGGGGCCACCACAGCACTGTACGATCCTTTTCTGTACCGTCGCGTCTCCGTCGCCGTGTACATCACGCCGCGAGGAACAGCGGCGCGGAGGGAAGCCCCAACCCCAGGCAGGCGCGGAGGACGCGCACGGTGTGCGGGAGCCGCGAGAGCGAGGGGAAAGAAAAGAGGGAAGTTTCTTTTCGTTTCATCGCCATAATTTGGCATTGATCATTGCCACTTGGTTGGCACTGAGAGGCTCATTGCCACTGGAGTGACCTTAGTTTTGTCCCATCGCCAATCTGACTTTCAATACCAAAAAGGTGCCTCATTGCCAGAAAATGGCACTGACAACCTATGTTCAATGCCAAGAGATGGCAACGATCATTGCCAAACAAATAACAGTGCATTCAGATAATACGAAAATTTAAAACAGACCGAAAGGGATTCGAATCCTCGAATCCAAGGCCACTTGCTGAACAGTCTCCGCCGGCCTAGGGACTCAATATGTAAAGGGTACGGAGCTGGCGGAGCTGGTGCTGGTCCAGCCCCTGACCGATGCTGCCGAGAGGCCGAGAGGTGTGGGGACTGTTCAGCGTGCAGGGATTAGCATGTTGGGATCGTGGGATAGTTCTCTATATCTCTCTCACGCGTCTCCAAGCGCTCCGTCCGTACACGCTTTCTGTATTTGTACGTTTTTGTGCAAACGTTTTTTAAACCTGCGTTTCGTTTTGCACAAATTTGTGCGCAACTTTTGATGATTTTGTATACAATTATGCACAAAGCAGGGGGTCGTCAACTCTGATATTCCTTCGTACAAGAAATTGATATATTACCCCGATATTACTTCAATATTACCGATATTTCCTTCATATTACATCAATATTACCCATATTTTTGCCAATATTACATCAATATTACCCATATTACCTACAATATTATACCCCAATATTACAATAATACCCTAGTATTACTCTGATATTACTGATAATACCAATATTCCTCCGTACACGGCTACAGGCAGTTGACGACCCCTCGGCACAAAGTATTCAAATAAACTGAGGGGGAAATAACTCTAAAGTTTCTGTACACTGTACACTTAGTAGTTCAGAAAATGTCAGAAAAATTCGGAAAAAAATTAGGAAAATAATCGGTAAAATTAACTAAAATTCTCAGAATGATAATAAAAACTCAAGCAAAAATTCACAAAAATTCACAAATTTTGACGCCTAAATTCATATTTGTTTCCCCTCGAAATGAATCCATACTTTTGTGCAAAACGTAAGGCAGGTTTAACTTGTTCAAGCGTTTGCACTAAAGCGTACAAATCCGGTCAGCGTCGCGGTGCGCGACGACGGGGGTGGACTTACCTCGACCGCGGGAGGAGAGTCGAGGACGAAGGCTGTTGGAAACGTCCTTGGCATAGAGGGGCCCGTCCTCCCCGAGCGTATCGGTGACATCTCGCGACATGTCGGTCCGCCCGACCCCGGGGCTGATGCTCTGCAAACAGTACAAGGCGTGCGGGGCTTATTAACGACGGCGTCCTGGAGGATGCGTTGCGCGGGGACGGTCGGTCGAGTCCGCCACTCTTAAATAGAAGGGAAAATCACTCGAGACTTAAACAATCATTTGACAGTGTAGCCGTCGCAGTGTCTCATTGTTGCCGTCGAGGCCGACGGCGCGTGGATTAGAGCGTTAAAGGGGAGGTTGGAGGGGTTATAGGCCGCTCATATTTATTTAATTTCTCGGAAAACCGGGCAAGAGCGCCAAATAATATTAACACTAATGAATAGTGCTCGATTAGCTGAATCCAGTGATATAAAACATACCACCAAAAGCCGTGGAGCCGTGAAAGTAGATAATTACCGTTTTCTCGCCCCAGGAAAATTAGCCTTAAAATATGGACAATACTAATTTGTTTTTTGCTGCGGCCAATTAAAAATTTGCTTGAACCAATAAAAAATACTTCAGAAGATTTGCTTTTTATTTTATCCATTTTTTATTGGTTCAGGCATTGTTTCGTTTTGTTTTGTTGGCCGCATTTTTTGAAAATAGCATTGTCCATATTTTAAGCATTTGTTTCTTGGGGCAAGAAAACAATTTTTGTGAGTCCGGCCCGGCGCTCAGCGTGTCCTACCGTGACGCGGATCTTGTAGCCGGCGGACTTGAGCGCCTGCAGGTCGGCGCGCAGACCCTCGGTCAGGGCCACGGTCGCGTGCTTGGTGGTGCTGTACGCGACGAACGAAATGGGGCCCCAGGCCTCGGGGATACTGATCATCTTGTGCCCGAGAAAGCTGCGAGGAAAACAGTTAGGGTGGAGTGAAAAACCTCAGCACGCAATATCAGTATCGTGATATTATGAAGTCACTTTTAGCAGATGATACATCCCCAAAATTTTCAGACATTAATATGTTGTTTTTTTTCTTTGCCAAGATGTACTTCTTCTATGAGCATATACTTTTATTTTCAATCCCCCAGCTTGAAATTGAATGCACATAGCGACGAAAACGTATAACAAACAAGCAACAAAGAGTATCATCTGCTTTCAATTTCCAATCCTGGTTGATATTTTTTTTTTAACACACACAGTACCTGTTAATGTTGATAATGTGGCCGTCCTTTATCCCGTGCTTCCTCATGCTGTTGGTGCCCGCGCCGGAGCTGATCATGACTGACGTCACGTTGTTGAACACAAGGTGAACATGATCTTCTCGGAGAGTGCTGCGTCCAGATCTGCAGCCAAGTGCAGCAACCAAATTAAACGAGGTTAGGAGAAACGCTCTGAAAACCCATGTGTACGAATGTCGATCACTTTCAAATAAGTGAATTTATTCGCTCACTTGTATAGGCGAGTGAAAAATATTCGCTCACATGTAGGTGTGCGACCGCACATCACCACCCGTTTCAAAATCACTCGGACGTGTGGAATGTTGAATGTTAGCAAAATATGTTGGTATAGATGCCGCCCTGCGGAAACTTCCGTATGCTCTGATTCCCGCCGTCGCTTTTTCAATAATTTTAAAGTATTGAAAGCTAAAAGTGTTCATTGTTGATGTACAATTGATAATCATTATTAATTTGAAAACCCTTCCGGCTTGCTAAATTACAAGACTTATGTTGATCAACCGATTCCGTCTGCTAGAAACTTCGACGACCCCACTTTAATGAGGTATTTTCCGAATTAGAATAACAGGATAGGAATATCGTCTGCTCCCGGTTAGGGATTTAAAGCCTGGTAATATTACCGGTAAGATATGGTAATTTACCGTATTTTACGGTTATATTACGCGAATGCCGGTAATATTGGTAATATATGGTAACATTCAAAATACTTTTTTTTTTGCTAAATCTGGGCTTTGAAACTATGTTTTATGATCAATGCGCCTGAATTTGGGTGCACGGCGTACGCGCTTGCAACCCTTGCCCCTCCCTAAGCCACGAAAGGCCAGGGAAACACCCTTACGCCCACATCTTGTGAGGGTGCGTGTGTGTGTGTCAAGGGAAGTTCTGTCGTATCGTTTTGCACGCAAGTCGTTGTCGTTTGTGTCAGTTAATTGAGTATGGCGCCAAAACACCAAAAGGGAATGTATACAGTGTCATATTCCAGCTAAAAAACTCTTTGAAAATGTTTTGCAAATTTTGAAGTATAATGGGGCTTTGCAGGTTGTGAAACATTTCTTTGCAATTGCTAAGCAATGCTCTGTTCTTTCAGAGGACTATCTTAAAACCTGAATTTACAACTTTGTGGGCCTGATAGCAAAGTAGATTCTTAGCAGTTTAAGAAGCATTCAAGTTCGTTTTAGGAATATAACAGTGTGTTTTAAACTTAGTTATACGATTCTAAGCAGTAAACTGACTCGTATCAGAAAACACAGGATACGTCGGACCAGACAACCCGGAATTTTCGTACCATTATTTTCCCTTTTACAAGCTTTAATTTCTATTTTACATAAGTACATTTGGTGCTAAACTACTGACTCATCTCTTAAAATTGTTAAAATAGTCATAGAACTTTCACAAAATACCTAACACATTGAAAACCAGAAATATTTGCTGTTTTTTGAATATTACCAAATATTACCTAAAATTACCGTAATTTACGGTAAGTTACGGTAAATTACCGAACAATTTTATATGACCGGTAATTTTAAATCCCTACTCCCGGTCCATCACAAGGCCTTGACCAATCAGAGAAGGGCTCTCTCGACCGGGCTACGAGAGAAGCCCTCTCTCATTGGTCGAGGCCTTGTGATGGTCTGCGGGAGCAGACGATATTCCTCCTGTTGTTCTAATTCGGAAAATACCTCATTTTCAAAAGAATTACAGGGGATCTCCTTTTTTAAAAAAATGTCCAATCTTTTCAGGGAACTTTTTACAACATTCCAGGTATGGCAAAGCCCAAGAAACATGTTCTTGATCAGCCCAAAATCAAGTTTCGCCATGCTGGGTCCGGGTCCGGTGTCTTTTTTTATGAGCAGCGCACTCCGTCGTCTGCTAAAAAGTCCCGCCGTCTCTTTCTTCCATTTTTAAAAGGAATACCAGTTAAATATTCATTTTCTAAGTTCAATCTTCCTTGTCAAAGTTTCAAAAACATCCCAGGCCTGGCAAGGACACGAATTACGTTTTTAATAGGCCTTAAATCAAGTTCCGCGCCGTCTCCGCTGTCCTGCTGGCTCTGTCCCGCCGTCTCGGTCGCGCTGAAGTGGGGTGTGCTCTGTCTGCTGAATGCATGGCTTCGCCAGTTAGGGATGAAGATATAGTAATTGTTGAAGTTGGCTCAGCCAATCAATGATATTTGGACGATATGCTATCGACAAACTAACAGCAAAGTGTCGTCGAAATAACGTCGGCAATATCGACTAAAAAACGACGACAATATCGATATTGTCGATGATCATCGAACTGACGACGATAATTTCGTGGATATTTCGCAGTTATTTAGTTGCTATTCTGAGGATATTTGGAGCAGACAACGGCTCATCAAAATATCGACGAAACAACTGCGAAAGTCTTCTGCTGGGACATTTGCAACGCGGCTAACGTATACGTAACCGTAGTGTCGACACTTTTGTCGCTGCTGAACCCTTCGTGGTTATTTCGCATGTATTTCGTCGACAGTGGCGGTTTTAGGGGGGGGGGGACAGGGGGTAATTGCAATCGGCCCTAGATAGCCGCCTGGAAAGTAGGCAAATAGCACGACAAGACTCCTGGATGTAGGCTACCTGAAGTGCTTCGCCCCCCCCCCCCCCCCCCTTTTCAGACGGACTTAAAAGCGCCACTGTTCGTCGATATTTTGTTATGTCGCCGTCATCTCCACCAAATATCCTCAGAATAGCAACTAAATAACCGCGACATATCAACGAAATTATCGTCGTTATTTCGATGATATTGTCGTCGTTTTTAGTCTATATTGCCGTCGTTATTTAGATGAAATTTTCTCTGCAAATCTAAGTGTGATACTACATGTCAGTTTAAACTGCGAAACTTTAGTTTCGCAGTTACAACTGCAAAACTCCCGAGTTCGTCAGTTTAAACTGCAGAACTCCCGAGTTCGTCAGTTTAAACTGCAGAACTCCCGAGTTCGTCAGTTTAAACTGCAAAACTCCCGAGTTCGTCAGTTTAAACCGTGGAACTGTTTTGCAGTTTAAACTGACGAACTCGGGAGTTTTGCAGTTTAAACTGACGAACTCGGGAGTTTTGCAGTTTAAACTGACGAACTCCGGAGTTTTGCAGTTTAAACTGACGAACTGGGAGTTTCGCAGTTTAAACTGACATGTAGTATCACACTTAGATTTGCAGAGTTGCCGTTAGTTCGTCGAAAGCATATCGTCTAAATACCATTGATATATCTCCACGTAGTGCTACACGGAGGTAGCGTGGTCTGTTTTTCCCCCTTTTTTTTAAACAAATACCTCTTATGACCACAAACATACGAAAATATTAAAAGCTTAATCCTAGTTTAGATCCAACCCTCACTAAAGCTTTTCCCATTTCCTTTTTTGTTTCAGGAATTGCTTTGTCACAAAAATGGCCCACAAATTGCACAATGAAGAAAAGCTGTTTGACTGCGCTGTGTCCAACAATAAATTCAGTCATGCCAGTGTTCGGAGTCGTAATCTCCGAAGGCAAACTGGAGACAAGCCGTTTGAGTGCACTGTGTGCAACAAGAAATTTGCTCAAACCGGTGATCTGCGTGTCCATATCCGAAGGCACACTGGAGACAAGCCGTTTGAGTGTACTGTGTGCAACAAGAAATTTGCTCAAACCGGTGATCTGCGTCGTCATCTCCGAACGCACACTGGAGACAAGCCGTTTCAGTGCACTGTGTGCAACAAGAAATTTGCTGTCACTAGTACCCTGCGTGTCCATCTCCGAACGCACACTGGAGACAAGTCGTTTGAGTGCACTGAGTGCAACAAGAAATTTGCTCAAACCAGTGAACTGCGTCGTCATCTCCGAACGCACACTGGAGACAAGCCGTTTGAGTGCACTGTGTGCAACAAGAAATTTGCTCAAACCGGTAATCTGCGTATCCATCTCCGAACGCACACTGGAGACAAGCCGTTTGAGTGCACTGTGTGCAACAAGAAATTTGCTCAAAATAAATATCTGCGTGCCCATTTCAAAACGCACACTGGAGACAAGCCGTTTGAGTGCACTGTGTGCAGCAAGAAATTTGCTCAAACCGGTGATCTGCGTGTCCATCTCCGAACGCACACTGGAGACAAGCCGTTCGAGTGTACTGTGTGCAACAAGAAATTTGCTCAAACCGGTGATCTGCGTCGTCATCTCCGAACGCACACTGGAGACAAGCCGTTTCAGTGCCCTGTGTGCAACAAGAAATTTGCTGTCACTAGTACCCTGCGTGTCCATCTCCGAACGCACACTGGAGACAAGTCGTTTGAGTGCACTGAGTGCAACAAGAAATTTGCTGAATCCGGTAATCTGCGTCGTCATCTCCGAACGCACACTGGAGACAAGTCGTTTGAGTGTACTGTGTGCAACAAGAAATTTGCTCAAACCGGTGATCTGCGTCGTCATCTCCGAACGCACACTGGAGACAAGCCGTTTCAGTGCACTGTGTGCAACAAGAAATTTGCTGCAACTAGTACCCTGCGTGTCCATCTCCGAACGCACACTGGAGACAAGCCGTTTGAGTTAACTGTGTGCAGCAAGAAATTTGCTCGAACTGGTACTCTGCGTGTCGATCTCCCCACGCACACTGGAGACTAGCTGTTTGAGTGTACTGTGCAGCAAGAAATTTAACCACACTTCGATTCTGCACAATCATTCTCGATACTGGCGAGAAGTCGTTATTTGAGTGCACTATGTGTTGAACAAGAAATGTGGTGTAGCTTGTGATCCGCGTACACTTCATCCTCTGAGAATTGCCATTTTTTCCTATTGTGTGTCATTTGTTTTGCAATTTGTTTCTGATACCCACAATAATTTTGGGTTTAGGCTGGAAAAGACATCCCTGATATTAAGCGAAAGTGATAAATGTTTTGTGTGCTGGATTTTTTAATCCCTCTTTCTTTTTTGTTTTATATTTTTTTATAAATTGCATTTTTCGGGCTTTTATATGAAGCACGTAGTTTCTACTTTTTTTTTATTTTGTCTCTCAACGCCAGTTACTTAAAAAATTCAATACTATTGTGTTTTTCAAATTTGGACGACTGCACACACAATAAAGGAATGTTTTATACACAACAGTTAAGGTTACTAAGATCTAAGATCCCCTGCGGTTGCAGCCTGCCAAATTCTCTCCGAGATCCAAACTGCAAGCGCCATCGTTTCTTTGTGGATGAACCGGGCGATGATATTGAGATGATGCGTGTTGTTCGAAAACAGAGTTTTTGTCAAACAACAATATTTGTTTTTTCACAACAATGTTTGTTGTGAAACAACGTTTGTTATGAATTCAAAACTAGAAATTTCTTGCAACTTAACAACTTGTTGTAAATGAACAACTTGTTGTAACTTAAAAACTTTTTGTTACTGAACAGCTTTTGTTGTAGCTGAACAACTTAATCTTAGTGAACACATCTTGTTGGTGGTGGGCAAGTTTTGTCGACAACATCGTTTTTGCATAATAAGTTGTGTTGTACAACAAAACGTGTCGCTTAAAAAAAATATCAGCAAATTTGCTAATAATTTACGACCTTTTGTTTTTTCCCTTGAAACTGTGCACTTTTCGTGCTGTAAGGTGAAGCGTGACTCCCGAAAACGTCTGGCCGTAGGACGAGCGTGGGGTGGGGGGAGGAGAGGGATGAGGTGAGCCCGGCCCGGCCAGCGACCTGTCATCTTACCTGTCAGTGACTTGCAAGATCGGGATATGAAACACAAACCGCTGAGGTGAGATGGACCAGATAGAATTTTACGCCTTGTTGCACCAAATCGGAAGTGCACCAACAGTTTTATAGTGGTCTTTAATCATTTCTGGACGTTGTTAAATGAGCTTGTGGCGAGCCAGCCGAACTTTTCGTGCAATAAGGTATTCCCCGGTTCACGGTGAAATTGACCCTAGCCGAACGGAGGAAGAGTCCACGAGTCCCTCACGAGTTATACTAAACGCGCTCAAAAGTACTTCCCATTTCGAGGGGGAAACAACTCTGAATTTTGATGAAAATTTTTTGTGAATTTTTGCAAGAATTTGTCCAAAATTTTCGTAATTTTTCTGAATTGTCCTGAATTACGCGAGGAATTCCAAATTTTCTGAGTTTTCCCCCTCTCGTCGTTTCCAGTGCGGCGCCCGCCACTAGCGTCCTGTCGTAGAGTCCCAGGACCCGCCTCGCCTCGGCACCAGTGTTGCCAGAAAAGTAGGCAAAAAGTCGCCCAAACACAGCGGAGTAAAGCGGGCTGCATCTGCGCCTGCCTACTAGGCAACGTAAACGCTCTTGTGCGAAGGTGTTGCCTAGTAGGCAGGCGCAGATGCAGCCCGCATCACTCCGCTGTGTTCGGGCGACTTTTTGCCTACTTTTCTGGCAACACTGCTCGGCACCGCAGTTGAACCGGCTGGCGCCTGGGCCCCGGGCGGGTAGGCCACCCAACCTACGCGAGTGCTTTGCGGTGCGGCCCGGCCACGGGCGGCAGGTGGGGCGGCGCTACGGCCGCCGGCGCGTCTGTGGAGTCTACGCAAGGAGGAAACATATCGATTCGTAGGAAACCGTGTTAGACCGCCGTGTATTCGTGTACTTTATTGTAAGCTAGAAAGCAGAGCAGGGTGGAGCAAGTACACCTGTTAAAAATAGTAGTTGAGAAACACTTCTTTTTGTGATGACCGATGACAACTTTTGTTGTAACTTGACAACACCATTTCAAGTTATGTTGTTATACAATAATACTTGTCGCTATAAAAATTATCAACAAATTTGCTGTTAATTTGCGACTTTTTTCTAAAAAGTGTGTTTTAGTAAAATCGGTCTTACTACTCCACCGTTGTAACAACATTGCCATCTGATGCAAATCGCTTTTCTAACTTCTCGGGAGTTCAGTCTCATATCACCACCAGCTTTACATCAGCATCTTTTGAATAAACAAGTTTCTTCCATAAAGCTCCCGCGCGCCCACATGGAAAAAAATGATTTAGTCCTCAGAACCAACAAATTAGCTGATTTGGGGATTGATAATCCCGAGTTCACTATGGCACCTAAGAGTTTGCTGCCACAGTCAAGAGTTAAATGCCACAGTCAAGAGTTATTGATATCCTGATTCAAGAAAAATAAAATGGCAAATCCATGACAACGTATTTTTTGGGATTGAAGAAAAACAACATTTTGACTTAGTTTTCACCCTCTGGAGGGTGACTGTGAAGGTGACCAGACCCGACTATAGTATACTATTTGATTCAGAAAAATTTCCTTTTTCAAATGGTGTTGCCACAGTCAAGAGTTAGTTGCCACTGCGAAGCTGTCGCTGCAGGAGTCAACCGGTCTGTTCTGCGACGAAACACCTCATTAGTTGTCAGAACAAACTGGTTGGCTCCTGCAGCGACAACATCGCTGTGGCAACTAATTCTTGACTGTGGCAGCCAACTCTTAGCTGGCACAGCAAATTTCTTGTCTATCCCTAAATTAGCTAAATATTTTTTTTCCGTGCACCAACCCACAAGCCAAAGCCCCTCCTGCACCTGCGGAAGCGGAGACCCCTGCCCCGCCCCGCCCCGCGACGTGACATTTCCCTCCCCGCGCGGGTAATTAGTGTGAGCCCCCCGCGGTGTCCCTTCCCTGCCCCGCGCTCAGCGCTGGCCCTAATAGGGCGGCGGGGCAGCCGGGCTGCTTTAGCATGATGACATAAGGCTTTGCCCGGCCTGGGGTGGCCCGGCCCCGCCTGGCTGCAGGTCTGTAGGGAAGCAGCCGTCCCGCCCGTCCCCCGTCCGCCCCGGGGGTCGTGACTCTCTGGTGTGGGCTGGGCTGCGGCTGCGGCTAGCCTGCTAGCCCGCCTGCGCGGAGCGTCGTAGGGAGGTACTAGCCGCGTTCACCTAAAATGAGCCGGAAATGAGAAAGCGCGGTTCGGGTTCAGCACTTTCAGTTTGTCGTGGTGTGTGGTGTGGGCTCTGTATGGCCCGCCTCGCCGCACAGGCGCAGGGTCGGTACGCGGGAGCGATGACTTCGGCGCGGTTTCGCCGAGGTGTCAATCTAAAGGTAAGGGTGTGGATGGATCCCGGCCCTGGGGTGGCGCCATGGCGCGCGGTGCGGGTGCACCGGTCCTCTTTTATCAGCTAGCCGGGGTCGAGTTGGGGCCAGGGGCCAGGGGCCGGGAGCCGGGGTTCTCTACTAGGTCCCGGACAGGGCGGGGCCGGGCGGGGCGAGCTCTGGCGGCGCCGAGCTGGAGCCGGGCTGGGGCGTAGAGCGGCAGCGGCGCACCGACGTGTTGCCCAACAATGCCTGACCCCCGGCGCGCCGCTATACTCCAGCAACTCCAGCCGGCCGGCGGCGCCCGGCCCGGCGCCCCTGACCCCTGACCCCCCGCCCGGCTCCCGCTGCCCGGCCCGGCGCGGCACCTGCCCATGGCGCACTATCCTCAGGTGTGAGGGGCAGCGCGGCGGGCGCTGACCCGCAAAACGCTACCCCTCTCATGCCCTACCTAAAACATGAAAGTTGTGTGCGGTGTCCAGAAGGTGTCTTTATATTGATATCGTACTTCGCAGGGGAAACAAACTCTATTGTACATATATCGTTTTTCAGAAAATTCAGAAATATTCAGTGACATTCAGAAAAAAAATACATAAATTCAATAAAAATTCACCAAATTTACAAAATTTGTACACGAAAATGCAGGGTTGTTACCCCCTCGCAAGTTCACGCGACTGTTGACTGAAGCGTGTTCCTTGTGTTGTCCATTGCAGACAGCGGGGCCATGATGGCTCCCAGCGTGGCGGCCTCCGTCTCGGGCCGGGCCGGGCCCGCCGCGCCCCAACAGGCCGCCCCACAGCAGGCGCCCGCGGCGCCCACCTTCGTGCTGACCGCGGAGCACGCCGAGCAGGACACGGACTCCGCCCTGGGCGGCTCCACCTCCACGGACAAGGGCAACAACAGGTACGGTCGCACGCACGAGCACGACGAGTGTGGCACTGTGGCGTGGGGGTGTGAAATTTGATTCTGTTTATCTCCTGGTCTCCGTCGTTGGTGCAAGGCGAATAAGGCCTAGAGATATATGTCATGTGCGAAGAAGAAATGTCATGTTATTGTTTCTAGTCTACGCTTTGCGCCCGCAGCAAATTAAATCCGTCCCGTGTAACTTATTACGCTCATAAGAATAGAAACGTACATGTGTTTCTCTGCAACTTCTACCAACAAAAAAAAATCTATGCAGTAAGACATCCTCACCTTAATTACCACGGCTGCGGTTTTTCCTGCTGTCTTTTGAATTTCCGGTGCCCGATGAACCCCAATTCTTTTTCTTTTTTTCCCTTTTTTTTTGAGAAGGGTGAGCATTCCCGTTGCCGGCTGGTGCTACGAGCAAGACGCCCCCTGCTCATGTGTAGCGCGCGCATCATCCCACAGTGGAGTGTATATCTTACACTACGCCTTACGCCTTGCGAAAGTCTCTCTGTCACACACAAAGCGTACCGTGCAGTTTGGGGACGGGGACGGGGCGGCGGGCCCAACTTCCCGTTACAGCAGACGCGACGCGACGCGACGGCGCGGGTATTGGTGGTGCTAGGAAGCGCCGCTCTGTAACCACCAGTGCGAATAACGCCCCTCTCGCTTTGGTAACCGCGTGGCGCGGCTTGGCGCGGCGGCAGGAAATGGCGATAAATGTCCCTTCAAGCAAGCAGCTGCGGCGGCGGCGCCTCCTGCTGGAGATGCGCCTCTGCAATATGCATCCCGCGCCGGGCCGGGCCGGGCCGGGCGCCGCTCCGGGCGCCTTCCCTTCCCTTCCCGCGTGATGGATCGGCTTCCATTTTTTCCCTCGTTTATTCAACTCTTTTGTTCGGCGAGGGACGCGTCCCGCTCGGCTCCTCAGAGCAATAGGCAGCCCCCGAGCCCCGAGGCGCCGGTAGCGCAGCGCCGCGCTAACGGCCGATGACAAATGGAAGTTGGTTTGCGTTATTTCGACGGGCGGGGTGGCCGGCTGGGCTGGCCGCCGGGCTGCTGCTGCTGACTGGCGCCCTCAACTTTCCGCGTGGACCCATCTCTTCTCTTCTCTCGGGTTACGGAAGGCTCGTCCACAATAGACACCGTAGTTGTCGGTTTTCGGCGTGGTCGTCTGCCTAGTCAAAGGAGAACAATTTCTGGGTCTTGGCGAACGGGTCAGACCAACAAATGGGGGTTTGTGACCGAGGGCGGATTCACGACGAAAAATCATTGTACGGCCCCCAAAAATCATTTGAGAAGAAAAAAAAAAAGAAAAAAAAATATACAGAGAAATTCGAAAAACCGAGAATAAATTATCAAAAAAAATAAAAAATAATCAAATGGCAGAAGTAGGGGGGAAAGATAAAAATGTATTTTTAAAATGGCAGAAATTTTCCTTGAAAAATCGGAGGAAAAATCAAATTAAACCAAACCAAAACAAAAACATCTTAAGTTTAAAAAATTATTGTTACACATTTTGTATGAGCGATTGCCCCTTTCGGTTATGACACAGCAACGACCGAAAATTAGACGATCTCTACTGCAGAAGACCAGGAAGACCCTTGAACGACCAGAAAGACCCAACCATCTCTCACCGGCTTCGGCGTGCAGCAGGTCCTGAAGCAGGTTCACTGCGCGGCGCGGGTCGCAGTGCGCAGCCCGGGCACGCTGCTCTGCTCAACTCTCAGCGGGGTTTTACTGAGCTGCTGATGTGTAGTGTGCCAACAGCTCTCGCGTGTTGCAGGCCGGGGCCGGGCCCGGGCCCGACCGGCAGGTGAATGAAGCTTGCCGCTGCAGCTTTGTACTGTATCGTAAAGGCGCGCGCGGGGGCCTGGCTTACAGCCGTACGCGCTGCAGGCTTGTGAGTGCCTGCCTGGAGCTGCCTGCAGCAGCCTGCAGGCTCGGTGGCGGCCCGCGCGGAGCCGCGGAGCTCCTGGCGCAATGCCGACCTGGAATGTGCCGTGCAGCGGGCTGAAAGCTGCAAAGAAATGATAAACAAAAAGAGTACCTCGTGTCCGTTGTGGAGAGTCAGGGGAAAATGTGACTCGGTGTGGTCTGGGGGTGGTCTCGTGAGAGAGTGTGACATTTTGACACCGGCGGCGCTGCCCGCGGCGTTACGCGGAGTACTGTGGCGCTGCACGCGGTGCACGAAGCACAGTGGACACGACGTTAGCCAGGAGCGCTGGCCCCGTCCCGTCCCGTCCCCCCGCCGGCCCAATTGCACTCACCCTGCTGCGCTTCCTTGCGCGAGGCTACGAGTAGTACAGTATGCTCGCAAGACTTGAAGGCGCGAGGGGAGAGGGGGCAACCGAGGGGTCCTTTTCTCCAAAAAAAATTAATGTCCACCCTAAAACAAAATCAGTACAATATCAGAGAAAGAAAAAAACAGAAACAAAAATTAAGAAAAAAAAACAGAAAAAAAGTAAAGTTGAAGGCAATTTACGAAAATTGAGAAACATCGGTGCACGCTTGTATTTAACGCTGAGCGAAGCGAAGCTTACTCCTGGAGGCGATCGGAAGTGTACTTGGTCGTGAGTCTGTCTGTTAGTCTGTTCGTCTGTCCTAGCCGGTTTTCCTCTGAAAGTAGAAGTAATACAGTTATTAAAAGCGGTAGTGTTCCGTAATCTACTAATTTCAGCGCTTTAATATGCTGTCCAAATTACAGGAGTTTGAAACATGTAAAAGTTGAATTTGAAATTCACGACTGACTGACTGACTGACTGACTGACTGACTGACTGACTGACTGACTGACTGACTGACTGACTGACTGACTGACTGACTGACTGACTGACTGACTGACTGACTGACTGACTGACTGACTGACTGATGACTGACTGACTGACTGACTGACTGACTGACTGACTGACTGACTGACTGACTGACTGACTGACTGACTGACTGACTGACTGACTGACTGACTGACTGACTGACTGACTGACTGACTGACTGACTGACTGACTGACTGACTGACTGACTGACTGACTGACTGACTGACTGACCTGACTGACTGACTGACTGACTGACTGACTGACTGACTGACCGACCGACCGACCGACCGACCGACCGACCGACCGACCGACCGACCGACCGACCGACCGACCGACCGACCGACCGACCGACCGACCGACCGACCGACCGACCGACCGACCGACCGACCGACCGACCGACCGACCGACCGACCGACCGACCCGACCGACCGACCGACCGACCGACCGACCAAAACGACCAAAACGGCGGTTGGGTTGGGATCGTCCCTCGTAACTCCTAGTACTGAAACTGAAGGACCCCTCGGCGTGGCCTGTTGGCGACCTGTTGGCGCGGGGAGCGCGAGGCGTCGGCCCGGCTGCGCCCTGCGCCCCGCGCTCCACCGCACCGGGGTGCTGCTGCCCGCCCTGCGCCCCGCGCTCCACCGCACCGGGGTGCTGCTGCCCGCCCGCGGCCCGCGCGCACTGCGTCCGCCACCGGCCCCGCTACGCCCCGCCCTGACCACGTCCTGCTCCTTGTGTTGCAGCCGGTGCTCCAGTATGTCCGACGGCGAGAGTTACGAGTGCTACGGCGAGGGCGAGGTGGACCCCGACGAGCCCGCCCAGCGGCGCTTGCACGGGTGAGTGCTGCACCGGAGACTTCCTCATGTGCTTTGCGCGAGGTGGAAACAACTCTGAAATTTTTGGACACCTCGTAATTCAAAAAATTCTCCGGAAAAAAAATAGAGCAATTCTGAAAAAACATCAGGAAAATTCAAGAAAATTCACAATAATTTTGGTCAAATTCAAGCAAAATTAACAAAAAAAATGACAATAAAAACAAAACGAAAATTCTCAAAAAACTTTGTGCACCAAAATTCAGAGTTGTTTTTCCCTCGGTTTTGCGCTGGCGTTTGTGGTGCTTACGGTTAACCTTCTGCCTGATTTGCAGTGACGCGACGCGGAGCCCGCCGAGCGGCGGCCTGAGGAGGAGCACCTGGCTGAGGACGAGCTTGCGGAGGCCACCCACCAGGTGAGACTGTCGAGTGAGGTCGTGAGGCCATCGGTATTCACTGTGCGCGTTTGCGGCACGACCATGGATTGACTGTGGCTCTGTTCTGTCCCGCGCAGCAACCCGGACACCCTGCCCAACCGGAGATGGGGCTCCTTCAGGCAGTGAGTATCTCTATACGGAACACGCACCCTACGCCTGCGTGCGGGGTTCACTCTTGAGTTTGCAGCCGCGAGTGAGGCGGTAAAGAGAGCGAGAGAGATGGGATGGTTCTGGGATGGGGCCTCGTGAAGTGGAAAAGGGTAGTGGGTCAGACGGTAGCCTTGCGGCGGGTCGGGCCGCGCCGCCGGAGCGCGCGTGCAGTGCCTTCAGACAAGTCCGTGTACACAGCGATTTCAGGACAGCAACCCCGCCCCCCCCTCCCCCCTAAATCCCCCGCGTGCCGTACCCCGCCAGCACGCCCCACGGTCGCCATGGCGACGCTTGTGTTGTGCGGGTGGCCTGAGCGCGGGGGCGTGTCGTGACGTCACGTTTCGTGTCCGGTGCCCTCCCCTCCGTCGCTGCCCAAGTGGACCCTGCTACCTGTTATCTCGGCTGTACTGCTTCCCTGTCGTCTGTCGACACCATGAGGGGGAGACAACTCTGAATTTTGGTGTACAAATTTTGTGAACTTTTGTGAATTTTTCTTGATATTTTGTGATTTTTGGTGAATTTTTCGGTGTGATTTTTTCTGAATTACGAGGTGTACAAAAATTTCAGAGTTGTTTTCTTCTCGCCTCGCGGTCATTGGCGCCATCGCTTACATTCGGGTCTGCCTCGCGCCGCCCTGCCTCTCCCTCCTTAGGTGAGACGTGACTCTTTCCCCTCCCCCCCTAAATCCGACGTGGCGACACGCTCATTCCCATGACGAGCGGCGGCCCGGGCCCGGGGCCCGCGCCCGCGGCCGGTTGTGTCAACGGCAGAGCAGGACTATGGACACGCGTGGTGCTGGTGGTATCCGAGTCCTTGAAGGCGACGGGCAGGGCAGGGCAGAGCCGGCCATAGCCCCGCGCGTCGCAGCGTCCTTCGACTAAGACGAGCTTACGAGCCCGGCGATTAGCCCGCGCGTACGCACATCGGCCCGGCTGCGTGTGCGGTGTGTCGGTGACCTCGCCGGCCGCCCCGCCCCGCGCCCCGCCCCGCCTGCTCCAGTTCAGGTGCGCGCTGCGTGCCTGCCTGCTCTGCGGCCTTTGTGTGTAGCCATGAGGCACGCGCTGCCCGCCGCGCGCTAGTCGACCTGGCGACAGGACAGGTGCGGCGGCCCGGCCCGGCCCCACCCGGCCGCGCCCCCTCGCCGAATGTCCTTGCCGCCGGGACCGCCGGGCTCAACGAGCACAAGGTAGGCCCGTACAAAAGCCCTCCTTACCTGCCCCTGCCCCGCGCAGCCCCGCGCAGCCCAGCCCTGTTCGGCCGGGCCGAAAGTGGTTCGCGGGGCGGGGTGGGGTGGGGCGAATCAGTTGCGTGGGGCGGGCAGGGACGCTACTACGGGGCCTACCGACGTCGCCGCCGAGCGGTGCGACGACGCCGAGGGCCTTATAGGCGGCTTCGCGCCCCGGCGCAGCGCAGCGGGTGACGCGAGGGGGAAATGGGATCGAATGATGGAAAAAAAGTAGAAGGGGGTCAGCGATGGAGGACCGAAAGTTCCGGCCGGCCGGTCTGGTCGCAACGGCACTGGACGCTATGTGCCTTGTCCCGGTCCCCCAAGGCGAGTTGAGCGAGGAGTTGAGCGCCGAGGAAGCCCGCCAGGACGGCTGGGGCGGCGCGTCCTGCTAGGACCATGCACCCGGGTCAGGGCGGGGCGGGGCGGGGCCAGACCTCCACGAAGAACCCGCGGCGCATCGGGGCGGGCCACGCACGAGCGGGCAGGGTCGGGGCGCGGGGTGGGGCGGCCTGGTGGAGCGCGCAGGTTGGGTTCCGTGATGTGGTAAATGTGTATCCTGGCAAGGATCCCTACGCGGTCCCGCCCCGCTCCCTGCGCCGGTGCCGTTATGGAACGCGGTATACGGTACGGCTCGCGGCACGTTCAGGTGGATGTCCTGCCCATGTCCTGTTGGTTTCGTGCACTACCCACCCCGCCCCCGCCCCACCCCACCCGCCGGGTGCGGCCACGATGTCGGCCCGGCCGCTAGTGCAATGCATGACCATCTTGGGCCGGGCCCGGCCCCGCCCGGCACTACACAACTTGTGGATGCCGTTGCTCCCGCCGTCCCGGGCCCCGGGCTGGGCTGGACTCACTGGGGCTCACCCAGGCAACGTCTCTGTCAAATTCGCGTTATTCTGTTCCTTTTATCTCTAACGTAAGCTTCTGTATCCTTAAGTATTTTTTGTCAGATATTTGAAATAAAATCCTCACTGTAAATCAGTTACTGTGACATCACATTCTTTTTAACGTGAAAACTGTCACATTGCCCAGAACGTGATGTCACATTCGTTTTAACGTGAATTGTCCGGACTTTGTGGGCTAAATTTTACAGTCACATCCAAAAGAATGTGACAATAATAACTAAAAGGATGTGACAGTTTTAACATGAACTAGAATGTGACGTCACACGGTTATTTAGTGCCGTTGGTTTTTAAAAGTAAACTTACGCTATGTCAAAGGGGGAAATTCTGTACATATATTTAGTCATTTTCATTTCTGTTGATTAAAGAGAAACGTTTTCCTGGGTCCTGGGTGCTGGGCGGCTTGGATTCGCTTCTCGCTCCTCTCAGCTCGGCTCCGTGTGCTGAACCGCCCCCGGTGCTGCAGGTCGATTCCGAACAGGCAGTGTGTTCTCTATCTCTCACACTCCTTATGGTCGTGCTGGATGAGTGCAACAGAGACAGAGGGAAGAAACCACTACTGCGCGGAATCACCCTGCTGCTGGCCTGGCCCGCTCACGCTCACGGCGAGGTCCGGGCCGGGCCGGGCCCTCCTCCCCGCCCCGCCTCGGGGCCTCCGCTCCCGCCCCGTGTGACAGCCTGGCGCCGCGGTCCGCGGTGAGGTGAGGTGAGGCGGGCCGGGCCGCGGGGCGGGGTGCGGTGGGGCTCTGCGGAGCGCAGCCAGGCCCCAGCCCAGCCGAGCCCAGCAGCAGCCAGTCCGCTCCCGAAGGCCTTGCTGCGCGGTACGCGGCGGGTACGCGGCGGGTACGCGGCGGGTACGCGGCGCCGAGTAGCGCGCCATGTGACGGGTCTCGCTCGCGTCGCGTGAGTGACGGTGTGGTCAGGTCACCCGGCCCGCGGTGACGAAGCGCACGTTGTTCTGGGAATATCCCGTGCCTGTGCGACTGTCGTGTCGTGTGCTCCGCTCAGCGACCAAGAAGAGGATTACAGTGATGTTGTTAGTGTCGTTTTTTTAAAGGCCCCGCCGACTTGCCCACCTCCTTATTGTGCCGTTGATGGAGGGGTCGAATCCGATAGTAGCAACAAAAAGTACTCTTTTGGGGTCTTATGCTGGCGATTTTTGAATGGTTACAAACTACAGTTGTTCTTGCAATTATATCTAGACTGCGTTTTCCCGCTTGAGGTTTACTGACCAGGCCGGGCCGCAGACACCGCGCGTCGAAGTAACTTGTCGAGCGCAGCTCCCCTGTGGGATGCAGTGCCAGTGCAGCTTGTTGCTGCGCTGCGGGGTTATCCGCCGTGCCAGATGTTAATCCTACCCGCTCGCTTGTTCGGTGCGCGCGGCTGCGAAGGCCGCTGCAGCGCTGCATGCCGCTGCTGGCCGCTGCAGGAATGCGCAGCTCTGCCCTGGTCCTCGGCACGCCTGACAGCGCGGAGGCACCGCCTTCTTGTCTATCTCCCCATCCCTTCCTCCATCCACCCGACCATTGTCTGACAGAATACATTTACCTGCTTGCACACGCAATTGTCCATCCACCCCATTGCCTGTACCATTGCGGCAATGATATTACCCTATTTGCCTGTCAATCCATTCATCTATCCATCTATCTTTCCTTGCCGAGCCGGTTCGCATAAGGCGAGTGTTCAGTCAGGCGCAGCAGCAGGGTAGCCCGCGAGTGCAGAGCAGCAGGAGCGGGGATTAACGCGGCGTGCAAGGCCTGCGGGCGGCCTGCGGACGGCCTGCGGATGGCCTGCGGACGGCCTGCAAACGGACTGCAGGCGGAGCTGCGGGCCGCAGCCGCAGTTTAATCGCGACCTCAACACCGGTCTTTTTAAACCCGCATTCACTTACTCTGCGATCGGTCTGCGTCTGCGTGCAGGAATTTTCCCGCCGCGAGATAGGTGCAGGCAGCGTGCTGCTTCTGAAGGAATAAGGTGGTCTCTCGTCTATGGCCGTGCTCTTGATGATCACCTCTGCTGCAGTGAGATTCGCTCCGCCGGGTTGGCTGGGCGGACCGTTCATGTTTCGCCTCATGCAGTTATGCAGCGGCATGCAACTTCTGCCCGGGCCCCGGGCCAGCCCCGCACCGTACCCGCAGACCTCCCCTCCCGGGCGAACAGAGAGATCGAGAGATGCTGGACTCATACAAAATGTGTACAGTGATTTTTGTTTTTCACTTTTGATTCTTTATTAATTTATTTTATTAATTTTTCTTTTGATTTTTCAAGGAAAATCTCTGTCAATGTTAGACAGATTTTGACCATTTATCCCCACTTCCGAATTTTCTCAATTTATTTCGCTTTTTTGTTCCTTCTGTCTGGATTTTTTTGGATTTTTCTGTCATTCTCCTTGATTTTTTTTAAATTTTTTAATTTAAATATTTTATTGGAGGCCGTATAATGAGGCCCCCCCACCCCCTGCGGAGATGCTGAAAGGGAAGTTCAACGCGGCGGTACTTTCGCCCGGGCCGAGCTGGACCGGGCGCGCTTGTTAAAACTGCTTTTGTATCTGCGGGCCAAACGGAGGGAGGCGTGCTCATCTGCGGAATGTTGCGTAAAGTTCAATAAATATTCATCATGGCGCCTACAAACATGAGAGGTCGGAGCAGCGAATCGGTCGAAGCAATTTTCAGTCCTGGGGATTATCTTGGTTACGGCTCGCGTCGATTGATGAGTCATGTTTACGTCACACGCGCACTTTCGAATCGGTTCGCTCCATTCCATTTCTCTCTCGTTTTTTTTTCCGTGTTTTATTTTTTTATTTTTAGTAGTCTCCGCGTGCGTGATGGGCGCGAGAAAATCCTTCTCCTTGTCTGTAGGAGAGTCGTTAGGCCTAAGCAAGCAGCGAGTGATTCCGAATGGGTGCGCCTGGTAGCAGCCCGGCTGGGCGCCGCCGCCGCGCCGCCGCCGCCAGAGTGCGTGTTCCTCTTTCCTAGACAAAGTAGGTCCGTCTCTCTTACGATCCAGGCGATGATGGCTTGCTTGCTTTCTCTCGCTTGGTTTGAAGGCGTGACGTGAGGGACGCGGTGAGGTGGGGCGCGGTATGGGGCAGGTCGCGTGCGTTACGACCGCCACCACTTACATACTGCTGGAACATACCGACTTTGGTCATTGTTTCTTCGCAGATGAATAAGCAGCCGAACCACAAGATATAATTCAAAATAATAATAATAATTGTGCGCGTTCGTTTGGGTTTAATTTAATCCCCTACCGCCGCCTGCCGCCGCTGTGCGTCTGCTGTCCGGGTCTCTTTATTCGCTCCGGCGAAATGAAAAAAGCGCTTTATTGCGCTGAGAAAGAGCGGCAGATGTAAAGGGGCGGAGGGACAGCGAAAGTACTCGCGGCAGGGATTTCATTGATCCATTCAGTTTTTCCTCCCCCCCCTTTACGATGGGAAGCGCTCTGGCTCTGCGACCGTGGGACTTCGCGGCCTGACGCGGCGCGGCGTGTCCCTCCCCGCCCCGCCCCGCCGTCGTGCTTAGTGGGAACGCAACGCTACCGCACTGCCTATCGCTCACTGCGAATTGTATTTATGTTTATTCAATTTTTTTTTCCGCCGCGAGCTTTCGAACTACGACACGCCCCCGACAGTCTCCCGGTAGCACCCCTCCCCCCGCTTCACCGCACTTCGCGATCAGGTCTTTTATGCAGCTGGGCTGGGTGAGAAGTGAGTGATCGATAGTCTCGAAACGAGGACGCCGGCGGCGGTGCGGATGGCGGACAAAGTGCCGGCAGGGCAGCGGCGCAGGGTACTCTACATTACACGAGTTAACTGAAGTGTCTGACTGCTATATACACTTGGTAGCCACTTGTTGGCTGAGCTAAATTTAAATACTCAGGCCTAGCAGAATGCGCCAAGGAGTGGGGAGGGGAGGCGGACGGCATGAGGCGTGAGAGGTGGGGTGTGACGTGGCTACGTCAAGTAAGCCAACATAACATAACAGAATGATTGAAATATCGCGGATTTCAGATATAACGCTCCGCAGGCCAAGATAGACGTTCATTTACCTTAGTTTTACTGGGTTTGAATGTGCGTCTACCTTGTAGTACGCCTCTGGAAGCGTATATCTTTTTTGTGCAACAATCTTAAACTGCTAGTGTATAGGTAATGTGAGACAAAGGGGCGCTCAGCAGTCGAGGGGTCACCGACTCGCCTTAGCAGTGTGCAGAGTACCATTGTAGTATGGCAGTTATTGAGACATATTATCACATAGTATGTGGTACAGTATTATGAATTATCATGGAGTATTATGGGGCATTACGATGTAGTATTATTTTAGGTATTTTGGGTGTATTATGCCGAATATCATAGTGTTATGAAGTAATATGAAGGTATTATAGGGTTCGGGTATAGAGTATAGTACAAGTTGGCGACTCCTCGTCTGCATGTCTGGTAGTCTCGCACTTAATTGACCAAAGTAGAGCCCTTGTGAGTGCTCGCTGCGCTGCGCCGCAGCGCGCCCGTCCCGGTGCTGTGTTGTTTGGAGTATGGAAAGCCCCCCCCTCCCTTGATGCTGTGAGATGAGATCTCCCCGGCCCGCGGTACTGCCGCCTCTCGCCGAGCCGGGCCGAACCCTTACGGCTCGTTGTTGTGAAAGCCAACTAGCTAAAGCGCGTGAGGCTGATCGGTATCTAATGAGAGAAGTGTCTGAACCGTCGTTCGCCTTTCCGGGAGGGGGCAGTCGGGAGGGCATCCATCTGAAATTTTTGTACGCCTCATTATTCGGAAAAAAAGTCAGAGCAATGCAGAAAAATTAAAAAAAAAATCCAGTGAATATTCAGAAAAATGAAGAAAAATTCGCTAAACTTTAGAAAAATTTCGAAAAAAAAATCACCAAATCTGGACAACCAAATTGAGAGTTGTTTCCCCCTCGGTCTCCATGCGAGTTGGACACGGCCACGCCAGGCCAGGGCCGCGCTGTCCAGTCCAGCCGTACCGGACCGGGCTGGGCCGGGCCGCGCCTGGGCTTACCTCATGTCACTTTGTCGGTCCAACAAGTGGAACGGGCCTTGCGAGGCGGGGCGCGGCGGGGCGGTCAAGTGTTCTGGAATGCACCTCAAACTATACTGCTGCCACCTACTTCCTCGCCGTGCGTAAAGACGCCGAGCGAGGCGGGGAGATACCATAGGCCCGCGGGGAGACACCTTCCCCGATCGGTCGAGAAAAAAATAATGTGCCGAAATGATATCTTCCGGCGCTGCGTGCCGTCCCGTTATACCCGGCATGGCAGGCGGAGGGGTAGGCTGTACCGCTAGACTCCGGCGCGTTGCGGGTCTGCCGAGCCTCCGGGGGCTCCTGCGGGGCGCGGCAGCAAGCTGACTGATTCAGAACGGCGCACTTTTCGCTCTGTCTCTCTCGCCCTCATGGTTTGCGCCGTACAGGTGCGAGAGAGACGGAGCGAGAGTAGAGCGCTCTTCTGAATCAGTCTGCAGACGTACGCGCCGCGCCGCCCCGCGCCAGTGCCGGTGGTCGGCGCGAGGTGAGGTTGGTGTTGGTCAACCCCATTGTTCACCTGGAGCCGGACCGGCGCCGGCGGCCGGACCGGATTGGGCTGCTGCTGGCGTGTCGAACAGATGGGCGCGTGCAGATGGATGCATGGAACAAGTGAACTGGACTAGCAGCGCCGCTTGCGCAATGAGTGTGCTGCGCGCCATCTGAGGGGTGATTTCACGCAGTGAAGGGAGTGTACCCCCCCCCCTCTCTCTCTCTTCATTGCTTCTTATGGCCGTGTCTATAGTAACTGCGACAAGGACCGACATAGCAGAATCTCCCTGTGGCGCCGCGCTGCAGCGAGCAGGCCTCACGATTCGCTTGTGAAGAGTGTCGCCCCGCCGCGCCCCACCCTCCCCACACCGCTCGTTTTGTTGCCTCCTGCCGTTCACACGACGCCAGTGTTTTTGCGGTGCACTTGGTCGCCAAGGCCGCTGTCGCTGCCGCCTTTTGCGCTCGCCAGCTGCAGTTTCTGCACATTCTGACGGGGCTGGGGTCTGAGGCGGGACGGCAGAGTGGCAAAACGAGACGCATCCGCGCACCGATTTGAACGTGGCGCGCCACCGGTGCGCGTGACGCGTGGGAAGCAGTGGGCCATTGTCATGTCGAGATGCGGCGAGCGGTAGTGGAGTAGTGGGCCTCCTCCTGTGAGAGGGACGCGCGCGGAGGCGAGGGCGGGGTGGGGTGGGGTGGGGTGACCCTGAGTCTGGAGCATCAAGACAATTGCTGCGGGGCGGCGCCGGCCCTATATATCGAGCAGCCTCGTCGAGAGGCCTTTCCATTAACTATTGCGGAGGTTTTCTTTTTTTGCTACGGATTCGACATCTTTTTTTTTTTTTTGACGGCACGGTTGTGGGCAGCAGGTGTTTGTAGTAAAGGGCGCAGTGGGCAGCAGTAGTGATGGCGGCTGCTGCGGCGTGAGGTCCCCGCGCCGCCCCCGCCCCCGCCATGCTGTGCGGCGCCGTGGACGTGTACCAGGACATGCCGTGCGAGCCGGGCCTGGGGCCCCTGGGGCTGCCGCTGGGGCCGCACCGGGCCGCGCCGCGCAGCCACGCGCGCCTCAGCCGCCACACCAGGTGAGTCGAGTCGAGTTGTCGTCGCGGCGCGGCGCCAGGGTTCTCCTCCTGCTCCTTCCTCCGGGCGTTCCGCGCGAGCAGCTGCAGCGCGCAGCGCGCGCAGCGACCTTCGGACACACGTCACCCGGCGGCGGTGTCTCTGCTGGGATCCTCAATAACATCATCATCTTACCACCAATACAAACACTCGACACTCGTCTGTATATGCATGCACATTTCGTACGGGGCGTTGACCTGCTCCGCGGGCGCGCGCGCGAGCGGGGAGTGAGAGAGCGAGAGAGCACTCCTGGAGGTGCGAACGGAACGGCCACCAACCCAACACCAGCGTGGCGCCATTGATTGACCCGCCGCGCGGTCGGTCGGTCGGTCGGTCGGTCGCGTGGAAATAAAGCAGGCTTTGGTAGGTGGCCGGCGGGGCGGGGTGGGGTGGGATGTACAGTGGTCGCGCTGACGGTAGGGGTGGCGGGACGTGGGTGCGACTACCCTCCCTCTTCGCGCCCCTCGCGTGCCCCGGGCGTCGACGACCGCCGCCGCCGGCCAGTCGAGCAGCTCCGTCCAGCGCGTCAGGTCAGGGCAGGCCCCGGGGGCCCGGCAGTCCGCTCCGCTGCTGCCGTGTGTACGACTGGACATCCCCGCCGCGCCCCGCGCGACCTCCGTCCTGGTGTGCCGTACCCGTACCTGCGCCGCGAGCCGCGAGCTCTCCTCGTTAGCGTGTGTGAGCCCCGCGACCTGCCTGGCCCGCAGGCCTTTTGTCCGGCCCCGGCCCTGCTGGGCCGAGTTCGCGTGCACTGGGTATGTGCCTTCCTCCCGCCCGCCCCGACCTCACCTCTCCCCCGCTTCCGTTTCCGATTGGCCCGGATTCCGCGCGCGCGCGCGCTCCGCGGGGAGGGGTGCCTGTCTGTTGTGAGGCGCGCCATTCAATACGGTGAGAAGAGCGGCGGCCTTCAAGGAGCTGACCAGGCCAGGGCGTGGCGCGTACTGCTCTGGAGTATCGAGGCTGCCTGCTGTCGGTGCGGAGATGAGAGCTCCTACTCGAGGCGCTTTCTGTCTCTCCCCCCCCCCCCCTCTCCGAGCGGGTGCTTGTTTCTCTCTTTGTCTCTGCTGTGTCTGCCCCGCGCGGGAGAGAGGACAGTACAGGAGTAACCTTGCATGATGCTGACCTATCCAAGCGTCGCGCTGCTGTACCTCCACCGCAGGATAACGAAAACGCAGCGTGATGGTGACAGGACGAGCAGCGCGCAGTGCCGGGCCGGGCCGGGCCGCGAGTCCTTGTGGCGCCGTCTCTGTCAGAATGTCGCTTTCGTGCCTCCGTCCTTTTCGCACCTGCAGCGGTGCCCTACGTCGGGGATGGCAGGGCCCCATGAGTGCGACAAGGACGGAGGGGGCGCGAGAGCGATCTTCGGAATCAGACGGCTGGCCTGACGTCACGTCCGGCCCCGTTCAAACGGCTTAGAACGCGACGCGGCGTCGACACGTGTCGCCCACGGGCTTGGACCTCGGTCCGGGTCCGGGACTGGGACTCCGTGCGTGTTGTCTCGCTCGGAACTCTCTCTCCGTGTAACGCTGTGTGGCGGTTCAGCGTTATAGAGAGGCTCTATCGCGTGGGAGTCTCGGCGGGGCCGCGGGCGCACCCCGAATTGACTAAAGGTCCGTCGAAACGGGTCGATACGCCGCGCTTCGCCGAGCCTCGCCGCGCCGGCCGCCCCGCTGGAGAAGGGTGGCGGACAGTCGCTCCGGGCTGGGGACAGCGCGCAGCGCCCTTCGCGGCGTCGCCCGCGTGAGAGAAATCGTTCAGCCACCAACCGTCTTGGCGATCTCGCGAGTCCTCTTCGGCGGAGGGGACCAAACGACCCCCAAAATATCCGCCGCGGCATGCCAACAGACGCGGCGCCCGCCCTTCCTCGCTGTCATCCTGGATGTTTGAACAGAATTATGTGGCGCGCCGCAGTCCGCAGCGCTCCCCGCCCCGCCCGGCCCGGCCCGTCCACCTGTGCACACTCGCCATGTCGATTGACGCAGTTCACGCCGCCTTGCAAAAAGTAGTACGAGGCGCAAAGTGGTATCATCATGCGCGCGGGCAGCGGAGTCACCGGGGCGGTCGGGGGCGCCGTCGTCAGGATGATCCCGCCGATGACAGCGGACTGTCGCCGTCATCGGCGGTCACGTCTTCCAGCCGCACGCACGCACGCACGCACGCACGCACGCGAAAGCGGCTTTTGGGCGTCGCGCGCCTCGTATGGACTCGGGGCGACTCGCTTGCTGCGTGCCCTTGCGTGCGCTTGCGTGCGTGCGGCTGGGTGACGTGACCGCCGATGACGGCCGCGCGCTGTCACCGGCGTGACCACGACGACGACGACGTGCGCTCGCGCTGGACAATCCGCGCTGTGTAACGTAATGAGGGGTGGCGGTGGCGGTCCGTTATTGCGTCACACGCGCGCCCCGCTATTTGCAGTCAGTGCTGCGCTTATTCGTAAGCACTAGTCAGGCACCAGGCGCGGCCGTCCGAGTCAGGCCCCGGCCCCGGTAAAGGTCAATGCGGCGCCGCGGGGAGGAGCATCCTCAATCAAACTTGCATGTCGCCGCAGCCGTGCTGAGCCGTCGTGCCGCGGTACTATGGAAGTCCACGCCGCACGGCACTGTTGACGAAATTGGAGGGTCGGAAACAGCAGGAGACGCGGTTGGATTTGAATAACTACCGCCCGGTGCACGAGTCCTCAGCGGCGCGCGGCCCTGCCCTGCCCGGCCCGGCACTTCATATTGAATATTAAATCAGGAACCCCCCGTCCGCCTCCACCCCCGCCCTGCCCCTCCAGAAGCAGCGCCCGCCCGTCCCGCGTGTCCTGCCGTGACCTCTGAGGCGCCGCCCTCCCCCACCTGAGTGAAGGGCGCCGTTCGCGATGCTGCTGCGCGCATGACGCCCGCCGAGGAGCCGCTGGAGGCCGCCGCCGTGTCCGCCGCGTCCTCGAGGAGGCCGCCGTCCTGGTGGCGGCCGTCGGCCACGGAGCGCGCCGTCCGCCTGTACCGCAGCCGGCGCTGCTCTCCGGGGCCCTACAGCCTGCCCCTGCCAGTGTGAGTAAGCGCGCTCCGGACCGCGGGCGGGGACGGGGCCGGGCCGGGCGGGTACTACCAGCGACCTGCCCACATGGTCACGACGACATCACTAATAGCCAGCCGCTCAGCCGCTCGGCGCGGCGCCGGAAGTCCGACCGGAAGCGGTGCGCCAGGCCCAGGCTCAGCCTATGCTCAGCCCACGCCGCTGCGGGCCGGGCCCGGGCGCCGCGCACTGGCGACGAGCGTCGCATGCCGATCGCCCCTCCGAACCTAACGGGGGCGTGGCGTAGCGGGGCTCTGCTGCTGCGTGCCATCGGGCAGGAGGAGGCGAGGTGTCGGGTCGTGTCGCGAGGCGTCGCCGCACTGTCAGACGCACTGACTGACTGACTGAGAAGAAAGAACACATTGTTAGCTATGGGCTTTCTCCCGACGCTGACGTGGCATGGCAGGGGCGTAGGCAGGACGGGGCGGGGGGAGGGGGGGTGCTTCTCTTGTTAGCGCCGCATGCATGCCTGAGCTTCGCAAGTGAAGCAGAGGGCCGGGTAGGAGGGGGGGGGGTATGTGCGGCCCACATGTGAACGGCACCAAGGCGGGGCGGGGCGGGCGGCGGCGGTCCGCTTAGCGCTCGAGTAGAGGACCTCGTGCAGATGAGACGCGGCGATGAGTGGCTGATGCCTGTGCGTGGGAGCGAGTGAGAGGTCCGCGGGGTGTATGCTATGCAGCGTGACCCTCGTGGCCCGGCCCCGCAGCCAGAGCCAGCTGCAGTTGCGCGGCCGAGCGCGCGGCGCACGGGGTCGATATTGCAGCCCGGGTCAAGAGTGGCCGGTGCTGCGCGGTGCGGGGCTGCAGAGTGCACCGAGAAAAGTCTGTTCTTCATTTTTCAGTGTTCTCAAAGTTTTAAAATTTTTCTCAAGACAAATGCATTTCTTCTCCACACTAAGTTAAATTTCTTAAAGTAAGAACAGTGTTCTGAAAGTTTCAATGTTATTCTTGAATCAAGACAGGGTGGGGAGTGCTTGGTGATCCTGCACGGTGTGCGTACAGAGTGTTTCTGCCCTGCTGTCCTCTTGCTCTTGCTCGCCCCTCATGACCGTGTCACATGAGTAGCGACAGAGCCGAAAAGCAGCTCGGAGCCAGCCTATGGCGCTATGGCCGAAGGGGAAACATCTCTGAATTTTACTGTACACATTTTATGAATTTTTGTGAATTTTCCTGAATTTTCGTAAATTTTTCTTAATTGTTATGGAATATTTGTGAATTTTCACTCTAATTTTACACAAGTTTTTTGTGAATTTCCCTGAATTAGGAGGTGTACAAAGATTTCACAGCTGCTTCCTCCTCGGCTTTGGCGCTGCTGCCTTGCCCGCCCCGCCAGCGCCAGCGAGCGCCCGGCCCGGCGTTTAAGTGTCGCTGTCTTCTCTCACACCCGCGCGCCGCGCCGCACAGCCGCAGATCTCTCTCCTGGAAGTAGTCGCCGCCGGAGGGCTGGGAGGCCTCGAGGCCTGGGGAGGCCTGAAGGCCCCTTGCTTCGCACTCAAGACGTGCCATAACAATCACCGTCAAATGGGTCCCCGGCCCGCCTCGTCGGGGGAGAGGACTGACTGCAGGGCTCCCCCCGGAGTGGGGCATTAGCTGTACGCAGTGGCGTAATAACTATTCGCCGGGAGGCGGGGCGCGCTCGGCGCGGCCTATTCGCAGGACGGCTGGAGCTGGTGCCGCGCCGCGGAGTCCCGCTGCGGCCGCGGGAGGCTAAAGATGGACGAAGGCTGAGCTGAAAGTCGGTTCGACGGCGTGGGGAGAAATTGTGGAGGTAGAGAGGGGCATGGATTGGCGCGGTGTATTCGATGACGCGATCCCTTCTCGAGTCTCCTGCGCGCATTGCCAGAGGTAGCCCGGCGCGGCGGCGCGGTGCCACGCCACTCTGGCAGCGACACAAGAACGCCTCCGGCTCGCTCACGCCCCTCCCCTCCTGGCCGCGTGGCCTGCTGTGTGGCCCACCGCCGAATTGGAAAATGATTCGTCTCCCCTGCGGCGGTGTACCGCTGGGCGGACTCGCGCAGGTAGGGCTTGGACAAGCTCTGAAATTTGGTGTAGGCCTAGACGTTTTGTAAATTTTGTGAATTTTCGTGAAATTTTGTAAATTTTTGTGAATTTTCACTTGAAGTTAACCTAATTGTTTTATGTGAATTTTCCTAAAGAAAAATTCTGAATTACGAGGTGTGTAAAAATTTTAGATCTGTTTCCCCTTCGGGCTGGATAGGTGTGCGCGGGGCGGGGCGGGGGTTCAAACCCTGAGCCAGAAGCCAAGGCATCATCCGGCCAGGCCGGGGCCGGTCTGGCTAACTAGTGGCGCTGAGGCAGCAACAAAAAGGCGCGTTGCTCGCGCCCCGCCCCGCCCTCACGAGTCATTGTCTGCAGCCCGATGGCTCGGCTCATCCCCGCTAACGCAGTGCTGTGCGGAGCTGCACCGGGCCGGGTCCGGGCCGGTAATCACTGCCGCTGCGCTGCGCTGCGCTGCAAGGACTGTGCGGTGTGACTCGCCTCGACTGCCTCTGATGCAGGATGCCCATAGGCGCTGGCGCATGGCGCTCCTGGCGCTGCGTGGCGCCGTGGGGGTTCCGTGCGTTGTCGTAATAAGAGAGCTCTGCCTTCGGAGAGCTGCTGCTGCTGCCGGAGGATGGTGCAGGTGAAAGATAGGGTCACGGTAAAATCAAAATTATGGACAAAGCTGTTTTTTATTTCAAGTCGGATTTTGCAGTCCTGCGGAGGAGTGGAATAATTTTTCTACGTCTGCGCGGAACGTTTTTTTTCATTTTTTCCCATTTTGTGGCCCTTTTCTCATTTCCTGTGTATAGAAGAGTGTCGGCAGTGTGTATCGAGGCCCCAGCTGCAGCGGCCGCGGCCCGCGCCGCGCGCTAGCAGACACGGCATGCCAGCCTACTGCTGCACAGTATTGCTTCCTTTCTCTTTGAAAAGCCTCTGTCTCGCCTCGGCGTTGCGCGCCGCTTGGCCTGGCCCCGCCTCGCCGTGCCCTGCCCTGCCACGCCCTACCACGCCCTGCCACGCCCAGCTCGATGACTGCCGTATTGTCCCGCTGCGGAGGGGTTATATTTCCGTTCCGTGTCCGTCTCTGGTGGCGGCTGGCCTGGCCTGGCACTATCTAGCTGTACGTACCGGGTGTTGCAGAGATCACGTAACATATACTGCGGGTTTGCCGAACTCGCTCTAGCCGTAAAGGCGCCCGCGGCCTCTTGGGTAGGCAGACCCGCAACACTTCAGTGTTACGTGTGTAGTGTGAAACGCCCGTTTAATGTTTTCCTCTTTTGACTGCTCGGTGTCGTGGTAAACTCTTTGTAAGTGGCTGGTGTTGGGCGGCTGCGACTGCGCGGCATTCCCGGAGTATGTGAACTAGTTTGGGTGTGCTGTGCGGGGCGGGGCGGGGCGAGGTGGGTCAAGGCTAAGTGCGGTGCTGCGCGGTGCAGTGGCTCACCACACCACACCGCCTCGCGCCGGCCCGGTGGCCTGGGCCCCTGCCTGCGCTGCTGGGCAGCAGTGATCATATCGGACTGCAATTACTCTCCGCGCCGCCACGCGCCGCCACGCCCCGCCGCCGCCACACTGTATAAGTTTCTTACGAAGAACTACTCTTCGTAAACGTACAAAGAATGTTAGACCATTGTAATATACACACAAATTCTTTGTAATACGAAGAGGTCCGTTTGTATCATGAAGAAGTTATGTTCGTAGTACAAACAAAGGCTGTTCGTAGTATGAAGAAAAAGGGTTTGTAATATGGTGGTTCCAGATCCTTTGTAGCTTACGAACCCAATTCTTCGTAATATGAAGAGTGCTCTTCGTAAGGATCTAAGAGCGCAGCCGTGCAGCCGTGCAAAGAATAAGTCGGCAGGCTGTCGGCGCGCGCGCTGCTGCGGGCGCGATAAGGTGCGGGATGTAAAACTTGGCTATCAAACAAAACGCAGTGTGGAAGTCAATCAGCGCAGGGCTAGTCGTGCGGTACGTAAAGTGGACGTGGCCGACCGCGACCAGCGCGACCGAACCGGTCAGAGCGGGGCGGGGCCGGGGCCGGGGCGGGGCGGGGCGGGGCGGGGCGGGGCCGGGCCGGGCCGGGCCGGGCGGTCACAGCGGGCGTGGGCGGCCGCGCGATCACCGGGACCGGACCGGACCGGCACGCCGCCGGTGACGCAACGGTCAATAATGGATCATGCTGATCAGGTATTGACTGTGCTCCCGCGAGAGACCCGCCCCAGTCTGCCCAGTCCCATCCCGATGGGGGGCTGCACTCTTAAACTCTCACAAAGAAAACAATTATTGTATAATTACAAAGAATTCCGTGCAACCGTAATATAAAGCCAAATCTTTGTGATACAAAGAAAAAAATCATTGTAATACGCTAAGAAGAAATCATTGCAATACAAAGAAATGTCCTATATTTTACACGGTAAAAACGATGTGTGATTTTTTGAGGGAAAAGGGAAAATCTTGAGAAGCACCCGTACGTTGAGGAAAAGTCCTCAGATTTTGAGGAAGTCTCCTCAAAATTTAAGGAAAAATCCCTCACTTTTTGAGGAGACTTCCTCAAAATCTGAGGACTTTTCTTCAAAGGACGGGTGCTCCTCAAAATTTTCCTTTTTCCCTCAGAAAATCAGACATCGTTTTTACCGTGTACGGTATTGCACAGAATTTTTCGTATTACACGAAAACAAAGTATTTGCAGAAGATTTAGAGAGTGTGGGCGGGGCGGGGAGAGGGGGGAGTGCTGCAGCTCTGCGTCATCGCCGTCCTCTGGGCCTTGGGGGCTCCGGTCTGGGCGCGGAGCGTGCCGCTGCTGCTGATGTGTGGACCGGACTGGACCTTACCGCGGACCGGTACCCGGGGGCCCAGCCCAGCCCAGGGCCGCGGGCCGGGCCGGGCCGACAAGACCAACCTGTTTCTTTTTAACGGCTGTGACTGACCCCCTTGGCCCGGCCCGGCGCGGCCCGGACTCCGGACTGGCACCGGCAGAGCATTGGCAGCGACTCCAGGTACCGCCAAGCTCGCCGCCCCGCCCCGCACCCCGCCTCACCGCGCAGTACCGCGGCTGTGTTTCCTTGCGCTGCCCGGGTCTGCACGGCGCAGTGGTGTCCCGCGTGGAAATTGTCCACTGCCGTTATTATCATCGCAACTTTTTTATTCAACTTTCGCATAAAACTTTGGGGTGCGGAAGAGTTACGACGGCGTTAAAATGACACACTGTCTGCACGCGAGGACGAGTGAGCGGCGCGGGGTGGGGCGCGCAGCAGGGCGGGGACCTTAACGCCCCATCGTCGCTGTCACTTTCACCCGCCCCGCCCCGCCCACACCCCGCCCCACCCCGCCGCTGTCCCCGCACCCGCAGACCCGTAGCGCGCGTGGACTCTTTACCTATCGGAAGGCCAGGCCAGGTCTGCTGTCGTGTCGCCTATATAGACCCGCCCCGCCCCGCCCCGCCCCGCCCTGCCCTCCCCTCCGCCTCACTCGGTGACCTACGCGGGCTCAAGGACTCCAGAGAGGCCTGGAGACTCTAAATATTTCAGCCGTTCAATAATTGGGCCCGCCCGCGGCGGCTTGGCGGGTCGCGGAGCAGACAGCAAAGAGCCTTGCAATTAATTCATTCCGTGCCGTCTCGCGCAACGCCGCTGCCGTGGAGCCTCAAAAAGCAGCGGGGAGGGGAGGGGGGGGGGAGGTGGCAGCGCCGCAGTGGTGGGCCCGCGCGACGCTAGGCGAGCCATCAATCACGGTTGTGTCAGTCTCTCTCTTTCTTTCTCTTTTTCTACCTCTCTTTTGCTCTTCGCTCTCTTCACATGGTGCGTCGAGGGCGCTTCTAGGGCAGACCACCCCGCCCCGCCCGGCAACCCGGAGCCGAATTGTTTAAGAAAGAAAATTGGCCCGCCTCGTCTGTTCTCTCTGTTCCCGTAAGGCGCGCTGCGCCCTGCTTGTGACTGACAGGTGTGCGCCTCTGCGGTGGATGCGCCTCGCGGAGGCCGTCCTGTCCCCGCCCCGCCCCGCCCCGCCCCGCCCCACCATTAATTGGTCGCCTTTCCCTCTTGTCCCTTCGCCCTAATTGGTACGGTGCGCGGCAACGCGGGTTTTATCGGGCACCGTGTCGTGTCGGCGGGGCGGGGCCGGGTGGGGTGTGTTGGGGTGCGGCGGGGCGGTCGGTCAATGGAGAGCGGAGCGGACTCCACCCCGCCTCGCCCCGCCCTCCCTCCTTCACGCCGGAAAGGGAAAACAAGAACTGTATGTGTGTGCAAAGAGCGGTGTGAACAGGAGGCTGCTAGCTGGGGCGTGGCGGGCGGAGCGGGGGGCCAGGCCAGAGGTCTGCAGACAGTCCAGCCCGCCACAGTGGATCTGTATCGTGGCCCCGGCCGGCCCGGCCCGGCCTGGACCCCGGGCTGTACTCACCGGCACAGTGGCCCACTCGGCCGCATCGCCGTATCTCGTATTGCCACATCCCAGTCGGGTCTACGGTGCGGTGGTGGTTATGGACTGTGGGTTCTTCTTTCGTCCCTGCTCTACCCCGGGGGTCCTTCACTATAAATTCAAGGGTATACCGATTTTTCTGGTTTTTCGTGATTTCCCTTGATTTTTACTGTTTTTTCCCCCTGATTTTTCTGATTCTTTTCGTGATTTTCCTTGATTCTTACTGATTTTTTAAAATGATTCTTCTTGAATTTTCTCTCTGATTTTTCCGAGGGGTAAATAACTCCGAATTTTGATGTACACCACTAATTCAAAATTCACACTAATTCAAACTAATTCGCGTGAATTCAAAACTAATTCACGCGAATTCAAAACGAATTCACGCGAATTCAAAACGAATTCAAAACAAATTCAAGCGAATTCAAAACAAATTCAAGTAAATTCACAACAAATTCACAATAATTTCAAAAAACTTTGCAATAAATTCAAAAAATTCAAAGCTAATTCAGAACGAATTCAATTTAATTCAGATAAATTCAATTCAAATTCACGAAATTTGTACACCAAATTCAGAGTTGTTAACCCCTCGGATTTTTCACTGATTTTGTTCTATGGTATACAATGATTTTATTTTTTTTAAATTAAAGACCCCTTTCCCCACCCTGCCCGGCCATGGCTTTGCCCGCCTCGTACTGTAGAGGTTTTCATTCCGACGCATTCGCATTCCTCGGACCTCGGACTGCCCAGCTGCTGTGTGTTTCTGGAAGTAACACTGCTAACTGCTCCCGGATCGGATCTTTCTGTTTGTTCCCTTTGTGTTCTGCGCCCCGCCCCTGTCCCAATTCAGTGCTGCCACTCACGTGTGACGTTTTCTCTTCTCTGTTGCAGTGCGGGCAAGCGGGCGGCTCTGGGCTCTAACGCGCTGGCGAGGTAAGTCCGTAATAAGATTACACGCGCTCACACGGCGCGCTCTGCCTTGACTAGTCGTGGGCAATGAACCGAGCACAGAACGCAGTTTGCGCAGTTAGGGTAACTGACGCTGTGCATTCGGTGGCGCCAAGCCAAGAGGGGTGTGGAAGGGGAAAAAAGTGAGTGTAAGTAAAAGGGGATAGTTTTGTGGAGTAAAAGGGAGAAAAGGGAATGGAAAATTCAAAACAGGAAAGGGGAAGAAAACCAGAAGGGGAAAAGAGAGCGACAGAGATAGAGTTTGGGTAGTTAAGCACTATGAGAAAAACCGTACCTCATACAACTAAACAACGGTTTTGAATTAACGGTTTACGGTTTTCGTTCCCGTACATCACTAATTTACCCTATACCGGGTACAATTTTAGTACAATAATATTTTATTGAACTTCGAAATATCGGTAAAAAGTTGTAGTTAATTTGTAGTTTTTTCTCTCAGTGAGGGGATTAAGGCGCCCGAAAAAGTCATGGGGTGCATCATTGTGTGAAATGACCAGGGTCGCAGTGCGCGTAGGAGGTGGAAACTAAGCGGTTAGGTCCTCACTAGGTCCCCTAAAGCCTGTCCTCACAACGTCCCCAAAAGTGTGAGTATATCTTTGTGAAATGAACAGGGCTACAGTGCCCGTAGGAGGTGAACACCAAGCGGTCGAGGTCCTCACTTGGTCCCCAAAAGCCTGTCCTCACAACGTCCCCGAAAGTGTGTGTATCTGTGTGAAGTGACCAGGGCTGCAGTGCGCGCAGGAGGTGGACACTAAGCCATCGAGGTCCCCAGTTGGTCCCGAAAAGCCTGCGTTACGCGTTACCAACACTTTTCTGTTTTCATAAAGTATGAAATTTGTCGGTCAGAATTCCTAGAAATTTAGTTTTTATTCCGTGCTTTACAAAAGTACCATCCTGAAGGCGCCGTATCGCATGCGTCTCGCTGCTGTCAGGCGCGCCCTCGGGGTAGGCAGCCCAACATACACTGCGCGCTCCTGCCGCCAGCCGCCGCGTCCCGCCCGGGAGGTAGGCAGCCCAATCTGCTCGGACGAGCTGTGGGCGGCAGCAGCAGGCCCATCAGGCTCCACATCGCAAGGAAAGACCTCCTTCTCAGCACACGACGCACACGGATCGCGCGTTTAATTCCCCCCACACACACGTGTCTTGAGCTCGAATAATTACAGTCTCGGTTGAAAGGTCTCACCTCGCCTCTCTTTCTCACCGCGTGTCTCTCTCTCTCTCTCTTCGCCCACAGCCAGCTGTATCGGAGCTCGAGCTTCAACTCCTCGGGTCGCAGCTCGACGTGCGACACGGCGGACGATCTCTACTCCGACGCAAGCCTGGAGGAGGACGTGCTGGACCTGAACCACAAGGTGAGTGCGAAAAGTAGCCCCAAAATCACCATTTTTTTTATTTTTTTTTTTTACGGTGTCCACATGTGGTGGATGCCGCGTGCGTGCGCGAGGGGAGGCGGGGCACGCACGCAGCTCGCGCCGGCACTACAGGTGAAATTGATGAAAGAAGAGCCTCCCCCGCGAGGTGCTCGGGGCCGCTCCGCCGCACCACGCCACGCCACGCCACGCCACGCTACGCCACGCCCGGCCCGGCCGCGGGGAAGTGCATTGACAGCGCCTGTCAGTCTGCGCCCGACTCTCCTCCGGCCTTGGCGCCTCACCTCACGCCCGTGCGTGCGTGCGTGTGTGTGTGTGTGTGTGTGTGTTTGTTGGTGTGTGTGGGCGGGGTGGGGGTGTGGGTTGTGTTAATTTCGTATGTAAGCGACTTCAAACTCCATACGCTCTCTGGTCGCGTCCCGCCCGCGTCATACTGCGCAGCAAGCAAGAGGGAGGGATAGGGAGGGAGGGAGAAACAAGATGGTGTTGAAGAGGACGGAGAAGAGGCGCAACGAGGAGCGCCATGTCGCTGAGTGAGAGTCGCGGGGGCGCCCGCGAGGCCCCCGGGAGAGCCCCGCCCCCGCCCCCACCCGGGCCCCCGCGCGGACAAATGATCTCTGCCCTCGTCGTGCTGGTGAGCCCCCTGCTGCTTGTCACTCGCGTCTGCACCGAGCCCCGCCCCGGACCGGACACAATCCTCACCTCACTGCTTCAGGATCACGGAGCCGTACCGCCCTGGTCATTACAGTCTTGCGGGACTGCCTGCCCAAGACGCCACGGCGCGCCTTACGCCTGGAGCGGGTAGGCCAACATTATGACATACGCTCTTTGAAACGTGCAGTACAGGTTTGGTGCCGGTCTGGCGCGCGGCCCTGCCCGGCCTGGCGGCGCGGCTCGCTGCAGCGTGGAGGTGTGTTCCGCGCCGAGCCCCTCGCCTTCCACTGCTGCACTATGTATTTATTTCTACAAAGAACAATCAAATCTTTTGCACATGTTTGCGCGTTTGCTCGAACATTTTTGTGCGTAATTTTGCACAAAATCATGAAATTTTGCGCACAAATTTGTGCGAAACGAAAAGCAGGTTTAACTCTGCACAAACGTTTGCGCAAAAAAAAACGTACAAATAGTTAGCGGGTGGAGTGCGCAGCCAGCGCCTCGGGACAGGAGTAAAGGAGAGTGGCCTTCCAGGAATCGCTTACTTTTCCACGTTTTCCACCATCTCTCCTCCGCACCGCCCCCTCATTGATTTGAGAGCCCTGCGACTGATTGGTGATGTCCCAGCCCCGCGGCATGGCGTGCTGCCTCCTCCTCCGCGAGCTACGCGCCACCACGCCCGCTGCTCCCACGGTACTCTCTCTCCATCTCTCTCTCTCTCTCACTCTCCCCGTGATGGCCGCACCGGTGGGAATGCTCTGTCCCTCCCCACGCCGGACGCCTGACGGCCTGCTGCTGCGGCAGTCTTATTTGCAGATCAGTTTCTGATCGTAATTCCACCCGCGGTTCCCCCTCGGCGCCTGCAGACTGATTTCGCGAAGCAGTTAGTAGTTTCCTCTCTCTTGCTCCTTATGACCTCGTCTCATGAGTGCGATAAGGACAGAGAGACGAAACCGCCTAGCGGAAACACCCTACAGCCTCCGCCTCGACGCAGGCTCCCGGAGCGCCTTGCGGGTAGTCTCGCCCGCGCGACACGCCAGCGCCGCGGGTTTGCCTACCCGCCCCGTGGTCTGAGCCGGCGGCTAGCGGCGAGCACAGACAGACAGACCGGGACGGGCTGTGGCGACCTGTGGGACGAGACGGGGTGGATCAGCTGTGCCTCATTCCGACCAGTTGATTATGCAGCAGGGCAGGGCGTGGGTACGCGTCGGGCCTGCCTGCCCCTGCCCGCCTGGTCGGGCCGCGGGCGACGGCCTCTATGAGAATTCGCGCAAGAACAACCAACCGCAGCCGCCTGACGCCCCCTGGCGACGTAACGTAATGCGAGTAGGCCGGGCGAAGTGCGAGGCGTTCATGGCCAGCAGGAGGTGTAAGCAGGGGGCGAGCGGGGGCGCGGGCGCCTGCACCGAGAGACAACCGATGCACGAACGAGCGAGTTTGGAGGCCGTTTAAGTTGTGTACGAGTGAGTCGACATTGGATCCATGGCAAATCGTCCCCTATTTTTTCGTCCCTATGACAATTCGTCCCCACCTCTTTCGTCCTCGGGTATTTTGCTCAAAATTGTAATGTCCCTACTCGGGACGACTCGAACTGAGGCGCTACCTGAGTTTCATATACCTGCGGGCCGGGGGCCGGTCAATAAGCGACCAGCCGCGCCCCGTCTGAGGCGCTGGAACTGAGGCGCAGGCCTTGCCTGTCCCCAGCCGGCCCGAGGGGAGGTCCGCCCGAACTGAGGCTCTCGAGCGTGGCGGGCTGCCTACATCGCAAGCGCATTTGCTCTGAGCTGGCATGATAACTAAACAACGTATATGCTGCCAAAAAATTAATAGAAATGAATATAGACCAGATGTGTGTGCTGTAATACAGATATTTACAGTAAAAATGGAAATGCACACAGTAGTACCAAATATGTCAAATGATGTACAATACAGTTTCAATTTACAGAAGTACCAAGAATTTGACACAGTTCGGAAAAAGTCAAATTTCAAATTACATAAACATACACATAAATGTACTGTACAAACCCAACAGTCAACTTAGTACACTGTTCCTAATGTGTACTACAAAGCCCGCATTAAGAAATGAATGTTGGATTGCAAATTGTAAAATTAAATTTGTCAGCAATGTGATATTGAACTTGAAAACATGCGCCAATTTGTTTAAAAATTATTTTTTTTTTTTAAAAGAAGAAGATTTGGGGACAAAACATGAGGACATCGCGGATGGGGTCATTCTGACATGGGACGACAGAGCTGGGGACGAATTGTCTTAGGGACGATTTTCTTGGGGACGTAAGAGCCTGTTCCCGTCGACATTGTACACAATCACCTGCCGGCGATATAGTAAATGCTCAAAACCGAGCTTAAAGCTCTTGTTGCTCTTTTGCCAGGTGGTGTGGTGCTTTGTCTGTACTTTCCGAGGGGGAAACAACTCTGAAATTTTTTGTTCACCTCAAAATTCAGGAAAATTAAAAGGTGGGAAAACATCAGGAAAATTCTGAACCATTTAGGTAAATTGCAAGTAAAAATTTACAAAAAAAATAAGAATTCACACAAATTCACCAAAAAATAACGAAAAATCACAAAATGTTAACACCTTAATTTAGAGTTGTTTCCCCCTCGGTGCTTCCTCTGCCCGCCATTCCTGAGGTGTCGCGTGCCGCGGGTACTTGATACCGATACCACCCACCACCACGCGGCACGGCCGTGCACGCGCGCCTCCTCCGATCGCTTCCGCGCCTCGTGGCCCGCGGGCGAGTTCCTCGGCCCGCAGCCCGGCCCGCCAGGTACTTCCTCGATACCTTCGTTGGCGGGGCAGGGCGGGGCAGGCGAGGGGGAAACAACTCGGAAATTTTTGTACACCTCGTGAATTCAGGTAAATTCAGGAAAATTAAAATAAATTCAGAAAAAATCAGTCCTTTGGGAAAAGCAGAAAAATTTAGGAGAATTCTCTCAAATTTAAGCGAATTTCCTGCAGAAAAAAATCACAAAAATTCAAATAAATCACAATAATTTACAAAAATACAGAAAATTCGTACACTTAAATTCAGAGTTGTTTCTCTCTCGGAGGCAGGGCGGGTTGGTGGTGATGGTCCGTCCCACAAAGTTTTCCCGCGTGTCGTTATTCTCTGATCCGTATACCGAACAGTGTTTTAGCCGGGCCCGCGCGTACGACGTGCTCGGCTCGGGGTCAGGCCGCCTATTGGCCCCGCCGCGCCGCGCCGCCGCCCTGTGTGAGTGTATGCTGTACTGCTCGCGCGCCTCTGCCTGCTGCGCTGCGCGTTACTGACGCCCGCCCCGCCCCGCTGCGCCACGCCGGGCCTGGGAGGAACTCAGGCGGGGCGGGGCGGGGCGCGCGCGGCCGTCTGCTGAGTTGAGCCAGTTGATCGCGGGCCGGCGCGCAGCGCGCAGCGAGCAGCACCACGCTCTCCTCGGCCGGGTCCGGACGCGCTGCCTGCCTGCTCCACACGGGACGGGACCCCACCCCGCGGCATGAGCGTGCGCGAGCGTGCGTGCTCACCGTCGTGAACGCGCGCGAGTGTTGTGCGTGTGAGTTAGTGTATAAGAGAACCCGCCTGGCTGTGAATGTGAAGCTCCCCGAGCGAGTTACTGTGCGTGCGTTTGTGTGTGTGTGTGCGTCTGACGTCGCGCTGTTTGTTTACAAGACGAGCCCAGCAGCTTCTAGTCTAGTCCAACGAGCCTCTTCCTTCCCAGACCAGACCGGCCCGGCGGCGCCCGGTCGGTTTAGAAACGAAACTGCTTATCGGACGGGGCGGGCGGCCACGAAATGAAAAAGTGGCAGAACGTCGTCGTTTATTCCCACCGGAAGCTGCAGGTCGAGTGGGTCTAGTCCGGCCGCGCAGAGAGAGCCGGTCCCGGTACCCGATACTTCCCCCTGGCGGGTAGTTTTTGACCAGTGGCCGCGTGCTCCGGGTGGCCGTGCCCGGACCAGCTCGAGCTCGTCCCGGCGCCGTGGGCGTCATGTGTGCAGTGAGTGCGGGGCGGCGCGGGGCCGCGGGAGCGCTACCGCTGCGCTCGCTGCATTACCGCCATACCTATTTCGTGCTTGGCTGCGCGCCCTGCACGACCACGCCCCGCCACGCCCCGCCACTCCGGACCCGGCCGGCCTGCCCGCCCCCACGCGCCACTGGGCAGCATCTTATTGCACCGACCGGCCCGGGCCATAGTCCTGCGGGGTGGGATGGGTGGGGTAGGCGGTGTCGGGTGGGTCCTGCGGGCGGAGAGGGGAAGGGGGCGTTTTGAGCCGTCCGGCCTTAGATACGCGGGGGCCTCGCGGGGACGTTTTCCTGTGGAATACTTACTCATTCAGTCAGCCAGTCACTCATTCTCGCCCACCACTCACTCAGTCACTCACACAGGCGCGCAGGCTTCCACGTCTTTTTTGCTGGCGCTGTTTACGCGCGGGCCTGCTGTAGGCTCTTGTTGTAGTTGGCCTGCTGCGACACAGCGCGCTACGCCGCGCGCGCGCGCGCCTCGCTACACGTTTCATTCTTCCAATCAAGAAGTGACCGTGAGGGTCGAGCGGGAGCCGTGGGCCGGGCTGGGCCGCGCCGGCCCGCACCAGCTCGCCCTCTGCCCCGCCCCCGCCCCGCTCCATGGTCCTCATATCGATGTGCCTCTGATGCCCCGCGATGCTGGCGCGCCCCCTACCCGGCCCGCGGCCAGGGCCGAACCAACGACAGCTGACAAGAGTGTGGCGATCTGAGTCCCCGAGGAAAGCGTGGCGTGTGGAAAAGTATAAGTACACGTTCTCAGCCCAGTCTGGACCGGCGTGCGCGGTGCGCGCTCTCCTCGCTCCAGTAGCGTTGGACCGCGGACACACCCCCTTGCTCACCCTGTATCCGGTGGGGCGGGGCGGGGTAGGGTCGGGGCGGCGAGAGTCGATCCGGTCTGAGAGCGGTCCGACGTGAGCTGCCCTCCGTGAGCAGCAGAACTTCTCTCGTTAGACGCGAATTCCATCATATTTCCTCGCGCGGCTGCGGCGGACAGGTGCGGCTGTGGCTGCCCGGCCCGGCGCACTGCGGGGATGGCGGGGCGGGGCGGGTAGGGGGGGTGTGGCGGGAGCAGGGAGGGATGCCTGGCAGCGTCCCGGCCCGGCTCCAGGACCTCGCTCGCCTCGCCCACATGATGTGCCAGCAGCCAGCAGTGCAGCCCGCCTCGCCCCGCCCCCCTCCCCGCCCCGCCCCACCACGGCCCGGACGCTCGCACTCTCACAGAGATAAGACCGGCTTTGATACGCCGGGCCGCCGGGCCTGGCCGGGCGCGGGCCGAGCGTGGCTCTCGAGAGTTTTGGAGGAGCGCTGTAATCCCTCGTGTTGTGGCTGTGACGCTCCGCTGCGCGAGAGGGGATTTGCGAGCGGGGTACGGTCAATGCTGCAGAGCCGTCCCGTCCCGCACTGCCGTGGCCGAGGCCGTGGCCGCCGCGCTGGCTTCATGACCATATTCCAACCTGGGCTTAGCAGCGGCGTATAGGCCTAGTTCTACCCCTGTTGAGCACTTTTTGCTGGTTGTGCTTTTCAAATCGTGTCGCCCAGCTGGCTCTGCGATCTTATCTCGCGAGATATCGCCGGCGCCGATTCCGGTTTTGGCCGCGCGGGCCGCGGGACGGAGAGCGTGTTGGCGACAACGCCGACGTCCTTTGGGCTGACCACTACAGTCCGCGGCGTCGTCATACCCGCGCCGGCGCGGCGCTACCCGCGCGGGAACCCGTCTATAAATACTCGCGAGTCCATGTCGTAGAGTGGCCTCTGGCGAGGGCCGGGCCGGGCCGGGCCGGGCCGGGTAGGGCGGCGGATGTGCCGTCCTAGCCTCAACCGAATAAAGGAAAAAGGTTGATCCGGGCGGGGCCGGGGCCGCGGGCCGGGGTAAGTGTGCGTGATAGGGGCAGTCACATGACGTCCTGGGGCAAAAGCTACTCGGGTTCGACTCCTTTGCTGTACAGTGAGCGCGGTGTGGGTCTGTGGCGGCGGGGCGCCTTCGCCTGACTCACTGCCGCCCCGCCCCGCCGCGCCCCGCCGCGCCGACACAGGGGCCCGGTCTGTCAACCACATGTGACGTCGCGTCGCGTCGGAGAGGGTTTGGCGGAGGGGTATACTTCACTAGAAAAAAAAATAACAATAAAAAAAATCAGTGTACATTCTAAAACAAAATCAGTGAAAAAATTTAGAGAAAAATAAAGAAAAAAATCAAGGAAAATAAATAACTAAAAAGATCGGGTTATGCTTGAATTTATAGTGAACCCCTCAGTTTGGCGTCCGGATGGCATGCTCGTATAAGGGCACGGCTACCCAGGGGGACCCGTCCCTCCTCACCCATAAAAAAAAATTGTCATAGCAACCAACGAATGGTTAGCTCGCGGATGGCTTTAAATTTGTAGTTGAGACAGCAATAGTACGGTTGTAATGGCGGAAATTTAAGTGACCAAAACCATACATGTTGCTGTCTCTACCACGATTTTATGGTTGTCTGCAAGTTGTGTCTGAGGAAACCGTGCGACAGTGAGTGCAACTTTGCATTCCTCGAGGTGTTCCGTTTTTCGGCCTCGTCTCAGTTTGCTCCTCTTCTTCACGAGGGATACTGTACTCTCGCTCCCATCCTTTCGCTCGCTTCGAGTATACGCCTCTGCCCCCTCGCCCAATTCCACCTCCAGTTGTGAGACTTACGGCTCGTCTTGCTAAATGAGTCGTCTCACTTTGTCACGGTGGCCGCGTCACATGGCGCCCCGCCCCGCCCCGCCCCGCCCCGCCCCGCCCCGCCCCGCCCCGCCCCGCCCCGCCCCGCCCCGCCCCGCCCCGCCCCGCTCGCCCCGCCCCGCCCCGCCCCGCCCCGCCCCTCCCCGCCCCGCCCCGCCCTGCCCTGCCCCGCCCTGCCCCGCCCTCCTACGCCGCTTGCGCTGCTGCTGCGCTGCGCCTTCTTGTCATATTTCTCGTGCGCTCCGCCGCCGGCCCCGCCCAGTCTGATGCACCGGACGAATGTCTTGTTCTGACTGTTCTGAGCGACCAACTTTTTCATCCAGCTCCACCCTTTCCCACCTCGCACTCTCTGAAAGGGTGCGGCTCCGCCCCGCCCCGCCCGGCCAGCCCCTAATTTGAATCTCGCGCGCGCAGCGCTTGCCTGGTGGGGCGGGGCGGGGCGGGGGTGGGGGCTGGGAGATGATTGGCGGCTCCATGTTGCGTCATTTCCGAAGAGCCCTCCCCGCGCTTCCGGCTGCGTGTGGGAATGCGGCGCGCCTCCCCGGCCCCGCCCCTTACAGGAGCAGGTTGGGGCCCTCGGCCCTCGGGTTATGTGGTCCTTGGAGGGCCCGGCGCTCGGCTCCACGCGGCCCATCCGCCCTCAGCAAATCAGAGGGCACGACAGTCGGGGTGGGGCTCCGTCCGTCCGCCCCGGCGCTTTTCCCACGGCCGCTGCAGAGCGCTGCACAGCAGAGCGAGCAGTGCAAGTCTTATGCGAGGGAGCGACACGAATCTTAACGGCCGGTTCGCTTACAGAAGTGAATGTAGCGAGGAGGCAAAACACTCACACATCTCTCAGCGGAGAACCCACACCCCGCTGGGAAGGCCCTCGTGTCATGAAATCACGTGGTGAGAGGGAAGGGGAGGGCTGGGCAGAGGAGGGGCGGGGTGGGGGGTGTTGGAGCGGGGTTCAGCCCGAAATAGCCCCGCGCCCGCGACGCCTGCTGGTGTTTGGGTCGCCGCCCCCTCCCTTTCCCCCCTCCCTCTGCTGCTGCCCCAACCCCCAACCCCAACCCCCAGGTGCGTTTGCGCGCGCAAGTCGGCCGGATAGCGCGGGGCTCGGGGGTGACACTGCACGTCGGATCCCTCATCTATTTTAGTGCGATGCTCGTTGTTCACGCCCCGCGGCGCCACAACGTGCCCTACTCATGGCCGCCATGGCGCCCCGCGCCGTGTGGCGCAACGAGCAATGCGAGTCCTCAAGGGCGGCCGGGGGGCGGGGCGGGGCGGGGCGGGGCGGGGCGGGGCGGGGCGGGGCGGGACAGCACTCCCTTTGTATTCTGTCGTCCTCCACTGTCGCGCGGGTTGTGGCGTGGCGGGGAGGGGAGGGGAGGGGCGGAGCTGCGGAAGCGGGTGGGCCAGGTGGGGCGGGAGCAGGCGCCAGCCGCTTGAGGGTAGGGTACCCCGGTCCGGTGCCCTGCCCACGCCCCACCCCACCCTGCCCTACCCCTCCCCGCGGCTGAGGCCGCGGCTGGTCAGTAGTATTGACGCGCGCAGGTTTCTTCCCCGGCTGCCCGTCGATCTCGTCCGTGGTTTACGTTTCTGAGGTGCTTTAGGGGAGGTTGGGGGAGGAGCTGACTGACAGCCCGCAGGGGCCAAGGTCTTGTGCTGGTCAGAAGGTTTGGATAATGTTGTGGAGGTGCGCCTGTGCCTCCTGGGCGGTCCGGGGGGCCGGCGGCGGGCTCGATCGGTAATAGGAGCGACGTCAGACACACACACACACATATGCACTTTGCCGGGCGGATGTTCTCGACCGTCGGCTATTTTTGTGAATGTAGCGTGCCGAAGGGTGAATGTTTCTCGTTGTCCCTTCCCAGCACCAGGCGGGCTCTGAGGAGCGGAGCGCCGGCGACGCGATGCGCCCATGAGCGTGTGTGGCGCGGTGCGCAGCGCGGGCCTGGCGGGGCCCCAGGGCGTGCACCAGGGCGTCGTGGGGACCGGCGGGCTGGGCCTCGCGGCCCGGCCCCGGCCGCTCGCTTTGGCCTCGGCCACGGCCCCGGCCCCGCCGGTCGGAGGCGCGATAGACTTATCTTGGCCTCCCGCGACGCCGGCCTCGCCGGCCCGGCGGGAGGACGATGACGGGCCCCGGCCGGCGGTGGAGTTCGCCGTGCACGGCCTCGTCCGGGACCGCGCGAGCTCCGGCCCCGGCCCCGGCCCCGGCCAGGGGCGCGGCGCAAGGATGACCTCCATAACGTCGAGCCCCATGACGCCCGAGTCGCTGTCGACCGACTGTAGCCTGGTGGACGATCTGGACCTCGACCTGTGGGAGGGGCAGTTTGAGTTTGTGGGGCCCGACTTCAATAAGGACGGCGAGGACGCGGAGCACGCCGACGACGTCATCACACCCGCCATGGTGCGGCGGGCGCGGGCAGAGCGCTCTCGGCTCGAGGACCTGACCGCCGACACCGAGGCCCAGCAGTGGTGCGACCACCTCAGCGATCAAGTGAGTCCGGTAGGCCAGCCCGGCGCCGGCAGAGCTGCCGGGATAACAAGAGCGCGAAAGCTCGTCAACACCTGGGGTATCGACATCGCCGCGCTGTGCACGGCCTCAAGTTCAAGCTCAGCTCCGCGTCAGACAATCGCGAATGACACCGCTGACCGACCTGCGGCTGTGCCTTTTTCATTTGACCGTAACTTTCCCTCTGTATCTGACCTGTTGCGCTCCTGTTGCAGGTCCAGATGCTGCAGCAGCAGGTGGGCGTGCTGGCCGACAACCAGACCAGCACGGACGAGCGCTACACGCGCGCCAAGCAGGACAACGCGGCGCTGCAGGCGCGCGTCCTCATGCTCGAGGAGCAGCTCAGGGAGACCGAGCTGCGCGCCGACGAGCGCCTGCAGGACGAGCAGAAGCGCCACCGCGAGCTCATGGTGCGCGTCGAGCGGGAAAAGCAGCTGGAACTGGAGAACTTCGCCATCCGGCTGCAGACGGCCGAGCTGGAGGCGCAGACCCTGCGGGACGAGGCGGGCCGGCTGCGTCTCCAGGCGGACGCCCTGCGGACGGAGAAGCTCCGCGTGCAGGAGGCGCTCGTGGACGCGGAGGCCGCGCTCGCCGCGCTCAGGGAGGACGTGGACCAGCAGAAGGACGCCATGAGGCAGCGCGAGGCTGAGCACCAGCAGCGGGAGCAGGTGAGTTCACTTGCGTCGCGTCACCTCGCAGACAGCCTCGCTCTCACTCTTTAGAGCTTACGATGAATTTCACTGTAAGCTACGGCGAACTTAGCATCACCGTAACTTACGTTGAATGTCACTGTAGATGACGGTCATGCCCCCTGATTCACCGGTAGCCTACGGTGAAATCCACCGTCAGTTATGGTGATGCCAAGTTCACCGTAGCTTACAGTGAAATGCACCGTAATTTTTAAAGAGTGCTCCGCTTGGCCCTTACGGCTTGCCGCTCTCAGCGAGACACGGGAGCTCGGCGCCTGCGAAACTCGGGGTAGGCCACCCCGCAGTTCTCCCATGGACTGCAGGCGATATGTTGCCTACGTACCAGGGCACTCTGATAGCAGGCGTGCGCAGAACTTCGCGGTTTGCGAACAGCGTATGACTGATGACGGACGTTTTTCTTACGGATGATCCCTAAAACAAGCCATGTGCGCTCGCGTCACCTCAGCTATGTTTATTTTATTTATTTATTTATTTTTTAAATTTAATTTTTTCATTTCTAATTGAAGTAGAGGTGCGTGATTTTTCCGGGACCGTGCGAGCGTACGTGGTTTGAAGAAGCGGGGACAGTGGAGGCTAACGCCAACGTTCCTGTTGCAGCTGGTGGAGGAGCTGACGCTGGAGATGGAGCGGCTGCGCGAGGCGGCGCTGCGGCAGTCGGCGCGGGCGCGCGAGCACGAGCCGGACCAGGCGGCGCAGGTGCTGGCGCTGAGCGCGCAGCTGGAGCGCGTGCGCGACGAGGCGCGCCAGCTGCGGGAGGCCAACGAGGAGCTGCAGGCGCTCGTGCTCACCCGCGGCGTGGAGGAGGGCCGCAGCCTGCTGGGCTCGGCCAGCCTGGCCGCCGAGCTCGAGGCCATGTCGCAGGACGAGGTGAGTGACGAGACGAGTGTCTCCCCGTATCGGCCTGTGTAGCACCACCCACCCACCTCGCTTGGCCTGCATGCCCTGGGGCTGCCCTCCTCCCGTCTGTTAGTCTGCCTCACTAGCCAAGTAGTCTGTTTAATGTATGTAGAAAAAATTCTCCTCAGTTTATTTTATTTTAAGGCCTTCTGTCACTCTCATTACAATTTTCACTTATAGTGCATCAGAAATCTTTTGTACTTTCTCGTTATTCAAATTTTTCAAAAATAACCCAATCTACGTGTAATATGAAATTCAATTTCTCTCTTCTAATTGCGTTGATGCCATGATTAAGAGTATTTGAAAGCACTTTTGTTGAAAGAAATCTTGTGGTTATAACAGCCTTGAAATATTTTTTCTTTAAAATGTATAACAATGGGGGAATAGTCACTTACTTTTGTTTTCTGGGAAAGAAAACTCATTTTTTGTTTATTCTTTCTTCTTTCTTCACAGAATATGGATAAGTCACTCGATCAGAGCTCAGTAGCAAAGGTATGCTCAATGCTTTCGCTTTTTGGGGGACTATGTACAAAGTCCTTTTATAATTAAGGTGTAGTTAGTCGTGCAAGCATGTTTTCTTGTTGCGCTTTTCTCATACATAAATATTAGTTGAGCTACTATTTATATATTGCCACTACTTTATATTTTTGAAAATTCCTGGCCATGCCACCAACTGCATGTTTAATAGAATTATTTGCGCAGTCTTCAAAAATCCCTTTTTCTTTTTTCCAGATTCGGCAAGCTCTAAAGGAGCAGCAGGAGATGAATGCACAACTTCGGCAGTACATTGATGGTATTTTAATCAATATAATTGAAAACTATCCTGAGCTCTTAGAAGTGAGAAAGCCGTAAAAAGAACTCTTAAGATGGTGATATACTAAGATAAAATCTATCTTGTTTTCTTTTGAAGTCAAGATTTTTTTTAAATTAATTTTTCTACTATTGCAAAGTGTGTTAATGAGTTAAAGGAAGCTTTTGCTCTGGAGCTAGCTTAGCCATTTGAATGTTAAATCTGAAACCTTACATTTAGAAGGTGATCATGGCCTGCCATTAATTTTTTTATAATGTATTGTTACTTCTTAATTATTGTTGTATGTTATGAAATAATGTGTGCAGTTGTGGTTATTTTAGGGCTTGTGAGTCATAAAAAATGTTATGTGCCCGAGATTTCATGGTATTAGGCACTGCCTCTAAGTAAAACTCTTATAGAAAGATTGACTTTGCCATCTAGAGCAATTGTTTGTTAAAGAAAGCAATATTGTGTTTTTTGCCAGATTATTGTGGCAGGAAATGCTAGCAGAGAGTCATGATCTCTCGGAATTTCTCTGGAGAGTACTTGTCAACATTTTAACCTCTCTTTTAAAATAATGTAAAGGTAACTAGTCAGGATACAAGTATATAAAATGTTATCATGATGATTTGTGTGATGATTATGTAGCTCACAGATGTCTATTTGCTAAGTGATTAATATAAATTACTTCACGCTGCATTTTGCAATAACCAATATTTTTTAATACAGCAGCATTTTCACAAAATTTGCCCCTTATGTTTGGCAGAAGGTTTGTTATGTGAATGCTGACGTCTGTGATCTATCCATGACGTTTATTTGCCATGAATTAGTGTCCTTTCATAAACTTTATCATGGGTATAAATATATTGTTATGATTTGAAAATTTTAGTGATCAAATGTAAGAGGTGTATTATGAATTGGACATAGACAACATTTTATTCATTCAAATTACTAAAAATTCTGAAATTTTTTATTGATACCGGAAGTGTTAATGTTCTTCTTTCAAAGAAAAGTTTACTCATTGTAAGCACATCTAGTAATACTTTACAGAATTTATTCTAGATTTTTAGAGCATTTTTGTGATATTTTCTTACTGTAACTTCACAGATTCTAAACCAAGAATGAGTCCCAAGTGGACAAAAATCCATATCTTCTATTTTAGATTAGATCTTTTTCCTGTTTGATTTGACAGATGCCTATAATTTTTATGCATTTCGTTTCAGAGCAGGTTAACAGTAGGTAATTTATTATGAAATGAAATTATTATTATGTTTTTATGACCCAGACAGTTTGCCCACAGATCTCATTAACCACAAACTCTTTATCAGAAAAGTCAATTTCCAATATGTTCAACCCATTGACTTCATCGGGGAATGTCTGGAGTGTCTCCTGTCTGAAAATAGGAGGGTCTTAAAATTTTTCGCACTGCTTCCATAAGCTATTGTCATCTGCTCCTGGGTATTTCTTGTGATCTTTCTGTAGTTGCCAGACTTACATATTATGTATGTTACTTTACACCCCTCATCAGTAGCACTTTTTGTGACAGATTTGATCAACAATATCCTGGACATCTCCACAATTTCTTTTGATCAACTCTTTTCAGTGTTGAAAAAAACTATTCTGGGACATCATACTTTGGGTATAATTGGAAAAAATTTAGATTGAGAAATATTTGATTACACTGCTCTGTGATCATGTAGCACAGTTATCTACATTGGGTCTTAAAAGGGTTCAGAACTTGTTAGTGTTTATCACTTTGCAAACTCCAGAAAACGCGACTGTTAAGATAGGGTGCAAGCAGTGTAAATGCCCAAATCCAGGCAGCTACAGAACAGATGATAGATGACTACCAGGACTCATGATCAGAGCATTAGCTTAAGATACGGTACATACAGAAGCGGTAGGAAAAACTTCTATACATCTTGTTTCAAAATGTATTTGTCAGTTTTTGCTAATTTTTTTTATAATATTTAAATCTTTAAAGTTTTTTCATTATTATATATATATATATTTTTTTATTAAATATTTAGTAAGGGAAGGGGGCTTCTTAGCAGGGGTAAACTCCAGACTATACCCCCTCCAACCCACCAGGTACAGAAATTTACCTCCCAATTACTTTAAAGTGAGTAAAGCAAGTAAAGTAATCATTTAAATAGGTGGAAAATTTACCAAATTTATTCGCTGTCATATTTATACCAAGTTCAGGATTTTTATTGATATTTTTCTGAGAACTTATAAGCTTTTTAAATCAGTTTTGTTTTTTTGCTTGTATTGCAATTAGATTTTGTGTGGCAACTAGAGAAATTTTATGTTCAAGTGTGAAGTTCATCACTCAGGGTTCTAAGACAAAGTAACATAAAAGTTTTATTGTTCTCTTTTGAAACTGCTGAGTTGACAATATAGTATATGCACAGGAATGTGTCTGGGTATCTAGCTGACTTATTTCTGATATTTTAAGGATTTACCTTGTTTACAAAGTTGTTTCAAGCCCCTTATGAAGTGATAATGGTATGAGGTACCTAAACTTATAAGACTTGCTAATATGTTGGTGTTCTGTAAATAATTTGCTTTTAAAACATATTTGAGAAAAAAAAACCTTTTGTTAAGGTTGTCCTTATTTTTTTGTAGAAAAATTGTAAATACTACTCTAAGAAACTTCTTTATACATGTTGGAGAATGTATGACTGCTCAATTACATTCACTGCATCTATGAACGATTCATTATTGCTGCACCAATTCACAACCACATTTGTTTTTCTTGAACCGCAAATATAATGACCATAATGGTCCATTTCGATTTTACATTTTTTTTTGAATGAGGTCGCCGACTCGTGCAAGTAATAAAAAGTCGTGGACGCTGTCCGTAAAATATCACAATATCGAAAAAAAGGCTATTGGCACTTTTGATTTATAACTTCGTCATGCATACGAGTCCCAACGCGTAATTAACGTTGAATCATCATTCAACAGGCAAAAACAATTAAAAAACAGAAATTAAGAATAAAAACAAAGAAATAAAAACAACAACACCTAATTGGCCGAAATTTAAATCCAAAAGCGTCCCGACAGCCTACATGATTCGGGACAGGGGGAAGGTGCGTTAGCCATCTCGGCTGGCGGGACGCACATCCGCTAGCCATGCGATTTGTTATCACTATCTACTGGCCGTTTTTGCGTGCAAGCGGCAAGAACGAAGCCGGCCGCGCCGGGCCCGTCCGGGCCGGTATATAGGGATTCCTTTTCGCATCGGCCAAAGGTGTGCGAACCGACAGCCTAGTGGTTACCGTCCCAGTCCCCCGTCCCAAACCATCTAGGCTGTCGGGACGCTTTTGTCGTTTTGCGGCGTTAAGTATACTTCATATTCTGCGTGATATATTTATAGTAATTTTATTTTACTTGGTAAACACAACACATAACACTGGAAACCTTGTTTATATTTTCGTTCTGCGTATGTCAACCATTATTTTCTATGATTTTGTCCGAAGCGAATGCTACAACATTTTCCTGATGGGTATGCTGTACCGGGTGGAGCGGTGCGGGCGGGTTGCATAGTACTAAAAGTGCCCGGGGTCAATCAGCCATCTGGTACAAGTTTCATGTCTGCGGGTATTGTGCTCTCTGAGATTGAAAACTCCACTAATAAGCTGGGTTATGGACTTAGAATGAAAACATACAAAATTTGTTAAGTGTTCTTAAAATAATACTATTAAACTTGAAAATAGGTTCATTGTTGGAATAAAGATCAGCATTTCCAGTTTAGAATAGTATAAGTATCATGCCTGTAGGTATTGTGAGATCTGAGATGAAAGTAGAATCAGTTATGGGTTACACTCGACAGAGAACAATACTCGTTCTTTTCACCACTCAGGAGAGAGGTGGTGGTAAAGAACGAGTAATAAAAAAATCTCACGGGCGTGAGCAATAGGCTTCCCTAGCGGGGCCTTAAACTGACAACCGTTCAGACACTTTTCCCGACTCTACTACGTGACCCTCTGTCCACAACAGTGCCGCACCTTTAAATTAAAACGTGAGTCGCTTATTCGAATGGGCCGTACTCGTAGTGACGAACAGCCCAAACGAGGGGTCGCCAACTTGCAAAATACTTCGTTCTCGGTCGCCAGAATACTTTCAGAATACCTCATAATTCCCCACAACTGATTACGCCGAAAAACCATTCACAATACCGTTACACTACAATGCTTCTTAATGTCCAAAACATGTTTCTTAATACCGTGATACTTCCTTAGATGAGTTTCCGACCCCTCGAGCCCGACATTTTGCTTGGAGAGCCGAAAAAGTCCAAAATTCCTTCTTTGCGGCAGTGTTTTTCGCGCTTCGAATCCTTCGAAATGAATATGAAAACGAACGGAAAGCTTATCGTAACTAATTTTTCGAGAGCAGCTGAGCGAGAAGCTTATTTTCGCGCGCCGTGGCGAGGAGTCACGGCGCCAGCGCGACCGGTGCGGCGCCGGTGTTAAAAGGCAGCCGTGCGGCCCCGCGCCCTCACTCATCATGCCGTCCTCCACCAGAATGTTGTTGGCCTCGCTGGCCCTGGCCTGCCTCGCCTTCTCGGCGACCCTCGCCGGTAAGTCGCGTTCCAGAGTGCTGCGGTTACGAATACTGCTGCTGAATATCCGTTGTCGCCATAAGACTCGTGCAACAGAAACAATCGTTTTCAGCTAACACTTTTTCCACGAGCGTCTCTTCGTTCTCGCCCGGCGGGGGCACATTCTTCGGCGGCTTCGGTGATAAGAAAATCATTGGCGGTCTGCCGAGTTCGATCACAGAGCACCCTTACTTGGTAAAACACCATAGAATGTAAAATCTCTTTCCTAGATTCGATTGCGAATAGATTAAAACTGAACGAATTTTCAACGCCCTGGAAAACTTACATATATAAAATCTTCTGCCCAGGCGGCGGTCACCATAATCAGAGGGAAGTCCTACCAGCACCAGTGCGGCGGATCGATCCTTGATAAATACCACATCCTGTCCGCGGCTCACTGCTTCGAGTAAGTCCCTCGGGCTCAGGGCGCCGGCGTGGCGGTACACCGCACCTCATGCATTCGCTCACGAGACCCGAACCGATCTGTAGCAACAGGAACCCAAACGCCTACTTCATCCGGGTGGGATCCGACTACTGGCGGTACCAGGGCCAGGGATCGAAGGTGAAGTCGATCATGGTTCACCCCAAGTACAACAACAACACCTTCGACTACGACGTAGCCGTGCTCAGGCTGTCGAAAGCCATCAAGATCGACAACAAGAAGACGAAGGCGACGAGCCTCGTGAAGGTGAATACGGTCACCAAGGCGGACACCGTCATCACCCTCATCGGCTGGGGCTACGAAGACGTGAGTGTTCGGGCGGGAGTCTCGAGACGACTGGAGGGTCATTAGGGAGCTCCACGCGATAGTCTCGAACGGGCCACATCCGGGTCGGTTCGGGTTGAAAAAGCCAGATATATAGATATAGTTTCTATTGAGTCTCGAACTCGAACCATTGAGAGTCGACCCGGAAGTTGCGCGTTCGAGACTATCGCGGGGAGCTCGCTAATGACCCTCCTGGACGTGTATACGTCGAGGAGGACCGCGGCTCACTGGTCTCGCTCGCTTCACTCGCAGGCCCTGCACAGCAGGCCGATCCCGGCAAAGCTCCGTGCGGTGGACATCGCTGTCACGGACCAGGAGGAGTGCGAGGCGGACTACAGCGCCTTCGAGAGGGATATCACCTCCAGGATGATCTGTGGAATGTCGACGGACGGCGAATTGAAGGACTCCTGCCAGGTGAGTACACCCACGCCGAGGCCGCACGGACGTTGCAGCAGAGAGCAGCAAACGTTGCGACTGATTTCTCCCGTCTTTATTTTTTTTTAAGGGTGACTCTGGCGGCCCGGTCATGAACAAGAAAACCAAGCAGCAGATAGGCATCATCTCGTGGGGCATGGGCTGCGCCCAGATGGGTTCCCCGGGTATCTTCACCAACCTGGCCAACTCCGAGGTCCGTTCCTTCATCAACACCTGCATGAAGAAGTAGAGTCAGCGCCAACGCGCCTCCAGCTTTTTACCCACAGCATTTCCTTCACGTGTTCCGAACATCAGTATCTCCTCAAATATAGTAACAATACTCCCATGATAATGTGCTGGTAAATAAACCACATTTTTGTACTTCGGCAACTTACAATAATTCGCAATAAATTTTGAGAGGATGTTTCGAAGAATTTCTCTCTCGGAATATTCACCGTGAACAAATGTAATGAAGTTCGTGAGGAAAGAAGGCGCAGGGCCGCGTCGAACGGCGCACGTCGTGACCCACCGCGAATTTCAATTTCTCCTGTTTCACATAAATGCCACGAAAGGCCTCAGTGTTTCGATTTTCGAACGGCACAGTGAAGTGGGCCTAGTCTCCTCGCGTGTTCGCTACCAGACTAGCCTGGCCTCTAGTCTGAGATTTGAAAAGTTATCGCCGATCATCTAGAATCTGCGTCCACGCTGGGCGAGCATCCAAAACTACCGAGAGGATGGTTGGGTTGCCTGCCGGCTCGGCGCTGCAGCTCCCCAGGGGCGGTTTTAAGTAAGTCCATATGACGGGAGAGACGATGTGCTGTGGGTTGCCTACATACAGGGGTTTTGCACGTCATATTGCATACATTTCAGGCTGCCTGTAGGACGCGACGGGGCGACGGGGGAGGGGGAGGGCAATTGCCCCCACTGTCAACCCCCCCCCTAAAACCGCCCCTGCAGCTCCCACATCAGGGGCAGCGGCGTCGCGTCAGGGCCGACTCGCTGGCTGCTGGCGTTATCGTCGAAGAGCTGGAACTGAAGCGGCTCAAGTGCCCAGCATGCCTTTCAGAGCAGCTGCCTCGCATGTCCTCATTTTACCCAGTAGATTTTAATCAAGGCAGTCACTGCCATGCCCGGATCACGATTTCTGAGTTCAAAGAAGTTAGTCTCAAAATAAAGTAGATGCGATATAGTAAATGCTGCAAACTATGTGTTTGGGTTTAAAGAAGTGAGAGGCAAACATTCTTTATCCAGTTTATTAAGTTCATGTAAAATATAGTCGAATTTCTCAAGGTCAGTCCTTTAAATTATCTATTAGCAATGAGCGCTGGTTTTGTTGCATCTATAAAAACTGATTTACAACAGATATTTTTGGACAGGAGATCCTTCAATTGGTTCCTGTCAGTAGAAGTACCCAATCTGGTAGGTTAATAACACAAAACAGACACCCATTACAGAACGGCTATAAAGGTGACACATGAGTTATATTTCTAATGTAGAAAATTAAAACTCTGATTTACTTAAAGGAAGTGTGAAAGGTTCTCCAATGCTTAAGTTGTAGATGGTTCTCTGTCAGTCTTTCAATTAGCCACGATGGCATAATATTTATAAGTAGATAAAACATGAACATGTGCTTGATAGATACAATTGGAGGAATCACACTTCAGCTGCCTTTGAGACATGCAACATGCAGCACTGTTGATTTACCGTGCAGAACAATATGAAAGGAGGAGTTTGGCACTTGGGTTAAATTGTAGTTAGATTTAAACAATAAAAAAAAAGAGAAAAAAAAACACATTAATACTCCAGCTATAAATTGAAAGCAATCAGCACAAATGTGAAATAAAAATCCTATCCACATGTGTCTAGTCACAGCACGTTCAGAGAAGTCATGATTTGAGTAAGAAAAATTTTGATGGTAACTAAAATACTAAGCACTTACATAAATAACAGGACAACTAAATTATGGTCTTTGAAACCATAATGTTAGACTACTTTTATCACAAAGAAAACTTAAAATTCTCAAGCACCATCACTTGAATAAGGAAGCATTGAACAGTTACTTCATAACTGGTATCTAAATTGAAGGTTTGGCTTGACGTACATGACTCACAAGGTGAAATACAGAACATTACTAAAACTATCTTTGACCAATCATGACATTGAGAGAGATTTCAGCAAATATATGCTAGCTATGTTTCCTTAATAATTTCTATGATTTCTAAAATACATAACTTTTACTTCCATCTTAGTGTTTACTACAGCAATATTTCGGGGAAAATATTTTGTCCCAGTGTTTAAGAGAGCATTTCTAAATGCAAAGAAATGTGAAGATTTCATGAAGCCTCTCCCTGTAGGCTTCATTAAAAATGAGCAAGTATGAGTTGGTGAGCAGAAAGCCACCAAAATCATTCAGAACTTTCAACAAATTTTAAATAAAGAAGGTTTAGAACCAAACAAAAACCTCTTTCCTTTAAACAAAAATAAAAATAAGTACATGGTTGAAAACTGAAAACACAACAGTATTTTAAATACTACTTAAATTTACATTTCTCTTCTAATTATCATGTCATCGATATCACTTGAATCAGTCTAAAACTTCCAAAAAAAGACTGATAAAGAAATAATAGGAGGTAGGTCTGGACAATTGCGACATACAGGGGTGGTATGATACTAAGACTACTTTGTTTACCTTGATGAAAAGGAAAAAAAAACTTTTTCAAAATTAAATTCATTCATTTGGCTAAAATCAGATGTTAACCAGATCCGATAAATTAAGACCTGTTTTCAAAAGTTGTCATTATTTGTGCTTTGAACTATGGGATAAGGTACTGCACAATTAAAAGCACATTTCTTGCATTGGCTTTCTCTCTACAAAAACAAAAATTACAAGAAAGCAAGAAATGAAAATGGAAATGAATAAAACCTTTGCACTTAACTACAATCTAGTACATGATCAATGTTCCTTGTTTATCTACAAGAAGGAAAACTTAAGACTCAAATGACCGAGGCATTTGGACCAATAATCTCAGACTTCTAAATACATAAATTTAAACTAAAAGGAAATTCAAACAAAAATATGAAGCTCATTTCATGCACAAGCTACAAAACCCTGTTATAGTCCAAGTACCTTAGGTACCAAAATGGAAATGACAAGCAAATTAATGTCACAAAGGCCCAACAGAATTTCTCGAGTAATAAATTACCATTTGCATGATAAGGTCAATGTACTAGACTTCGGCAGGCATGTCAACTGCATTCCAAAAGAACAGGGAAATTATTAATACCAAAAGGGAAATTTTTGGCAAATGTAGTGCTATTTGGAATATAAATCACATACAGAGCATGTTCCTTGAGCAAAGCACCTCAAACACAAAGCTGTACAACTCCTTTTTTCTTGTTTTCTTAAGTAGAGAATATTTTATGAGTTAAGAACTCGAGTGTCACAGCTCTGAGATCGGTTTAAAAATAATTAAGATACATTTTTGGTATAAGACATTGGTTCTTAACCGCAAGTTAACAAATGCTTTACTCTAGCAACGCTAATATGGTTGAAAGATGCATGAAGTTGTATCATCTGCAACAAATTTGGATGTTCCACACATGTGGAACAAAAATAGATAGAAAGATTTGAGATGCTTTAAAAATTTCACAGGTGCTACCACACAGAATTTCCAGAGTAGAGCATTTAAGTTAAAATATAGATATATAAATTACTCATCACAGGATTGATAACATTCATCACATCCCTTAACATCACTCCACTGCTCTGTGCTTTAGTATCACAATCTCAAATATTGATAATTCACTCTAAAGAGGACAGTCACTCAGCTTTCACTATCACATGAACACTTTGTAGGCAATTTGTAAAAAGTTTAATACAGGTCTATTTGTACCCTCTAATGCCCTGATTTCATTATTAAGTAAAAAATATGGATACATATGAGTCACAAACAATGACTAGGCAGAGAGGAATTCAGCTAATACAAATCATCATGTGATCCAGCTTGGGAATTCTCCATACTGTCCAACAGTGTCTTTTTTTCTTCTCTTTTAGATCCTGGTCGCGATGTCCGGAGGTTTGGCTCGAAACACGGCTGCAAATGACCAAATAATGTTACAATTGGTCATTTGCTTCATGGATATTATTCATAGCTTGAAAGCTTGCCATGCACCCATCACTTTAGCGACAAAAAGACAGAAGCACTTCATAAGCTACATACGGATGTTATACTTTCTGTCTTACCGTCTCACATATATTCATATTACAGCAATTTTCAATATTTATTTCACATTGATCAGTAGCTGGACTGGGACGATTAGTTAGTGGGGTAGGCGTTACTGTTTTGCTACCAATGAATCGCTTTTTGATACGCGGTCGTTTCCGGAGCATCATAACTTTATAAGTTAGAAGTATCTGAAAAGAGCATGAATAGAATTAGAAAGTCTGCAAGGTGGATATTTGTTTTTTTTTAATTTATTATTATACCTCACAGAGAACAAAATACTTACAACTGCGAGCAGAAGAAGAAGGCAAATACAACCGAACACTATAAGGAGGGCTGTATTACTTTCAATGACTGATGAGTCTTTCTTTAGAGACATTTGGCTCATTTCATTGCGAACAACATATGCTGTTTCATTCAGTTGGTTTTTTTTTTCCCCATCTGATGGGCATCTGCAAAATGTTTTCTTATATTGAAAAGGCAAGAAGTAGGTGAATACAATTTCAAGGCATGAATCATCAAAAAGTCAAACTTACACACAAAGTGACTGTACATCTAAACCAGGCTGAACAGGCACAAGTGCAAGATCACTGTTGCAGTAAATTTGGCATAGTTTACTCAGGGTATTGCTAATTTCACATCGCTCTCCTTTGAATGAGTCATGACAGGTACATGATGGCTGGCCATTTACGATATGACAATGGCCATCATTAAGGCAAAAGTCAGCACACAAATTTTGCTCACACCTGTCACCTGAGTAACCTGGTTCACAGGTACAAGTAGCAAACCCTCTTTTATTGTCCATAGAGCATACTCCATGTACACAAAAATTAAAGCATATCTCAGTTTCACACCTGAATATCACCAGAAATAAAATAGGATAAATTTCATACCATTGGAAAACAAATAATAAAATTGCAATCACAATCTTCTTATGTCCCTCACCTCACTCCAGTAAAGCCTGGAAGACAACGACAAACAGGTCCCTGATCTTTTGTTTTTAAAACTGCTCCATTATTGAGACAAAACTTATCATCTACGGAAGGGCCATCATTCCAGTCAGCCTCTGTAATTTCGTCAGTTGCTGCGGTTGTGATAACTGTTGTTGCCTCGTACTTCCTCATTTCATATGTTGCCAGTAATGATCTGCACTCAGCATCTGTTTTTGCCTCTCCCTCAAGATGTGCCACAACTCCAGAAGGTTCAGCTGAGAGAGCATAGACTTTTATAGGATCAGAGCCTGAAAAAAAAATTGATAAAAATTATACTTGGGTGATAAAAATTTTGACAAGTTTAGGGGAGAGAACTAAGAAATGACAAAAAGTACCTTCAACTAGATGATTTTTTCCCTGTCTCCAAATAGCAGTGTGAACCCAGTCAGCCCAGTATATATAGTCAGTACCAATTGCCAGAGTGTAAGGCTGATGATTCTGTGACCTCATGACCTCTCGATTGGTACCATCCAAATCGCTTCGTTCAATAGAGTAGTATACGCCTCCAAGCTCCTGTGACCAGTACAGCTTGCGTTCTATCTGGTCTACTGCAATTCCTAATGGTCTGACAAGCTCTGTAGTAACAATGGCTGCGCGATTGGAGCCATCTAAATTTGATCTTTCTATGCTCGGTGCTTTACTATTAATATTGGTCCAAAATAGGTACCTGTGAGCAGAATAATTTTTTTTAAACTAATAAAAAGAACTACTATAAGAAACAAAATATCAGCAACATAACTTATTGATTAAGAATTAAGTATTTCAAACAAACCTTCCACAACTATCTATGGCTATACCCTGAGGTATTTCCTCTCGGAATCTATGGACAGTCTTGACTATTCTTGATTTATAATCTGAATGGCCGTCAATATTTGCTTTTAATATTGAGTGACCATATCCTGTTGTCCAGTACAGCACATTGTTCATAGGATCTAGAGCCAGTCCTCGAATGTGAAGGGTTTGCTCTGAAAACGTTTTATAAAAAACAAGAAGCAAAGACATCAGCCTAAATATAACATGTTTGGAAATATCAATTTTGCACTTTGCAAAATTGATATAAAGTGAAGGAACTCGTTCTTTACAAACAGAATGTGTATCAAAACTGGTTTTGTTAAGTGTGGAATTATGTTGAAACATAAACTTGATGAAATTTCATGATCCCAATGACACTACACTTAGGAAGAAGTCCAACAGGTTTTTGATTGTTGGCTATTGTTGGAGTTCAGCGCCGTTTCGAAATTACCGAAATATCGATTTGAATGTGTCAGCACCCACTTTCCCGATACCAGAGTTGCAGGGTCTGAAAGAACTTTCATTTACAGGAAAAGTATAAATTTTATCTCATTACATCAGAGGAAAAGAAATGTTTACCAAAGCTGGAAGATAGGTTTTCAAGTGTAAATATGTTGAAGATTGAAATGTTTTTCGTGGGATATTTAAGTTACAAATATATGTTCCAACGCCGTTAAAACGGATATTTTCAAACGTGATTTACTCAATAATTTGCATTGGAACGATAAAAATACTTCGTTTACGGATGAAAGAACGTCTGTCAAGCTTTAAAATAAGTATACAGTTATGTTATTTAGTTATGTGGTTTGTGAGAAAAGGTAGGTCACTAACAAAACCAAGTTTTGAACACAATACTCGTTCTCTTCACATTTACCTAAGATGTAGATACTGTTGTAAAGAACGAGTAAAAATAAAAAAATAGTTAATACAAAAAATGTAAAAGAGAACAAGAAAAAATTACCACAGATTGTCGTAAGTCTTACTTGACAATAGAGGCTCCATTTTGCCACTGGCAATATCTAGTGCTAGAAGGCTAGCATTTGGATTACTGTTATCACTTAAGTAGAGAGTGTCTCGTCTTGGAGACATGGCTAAGGACACTGACGATCCAACAGGTATAGGTGTCTTAATTTCGCTCATTTCTCCAGTGGCTGATAAGGTGTTTAGGTGACCCTCACTCGAAACTACAACATCTGTAAACAAACAAAACCAAGAAAAACAGATTACAAACACACCAACAATTCAAAATTTTGGAAGGAGATAGTAATTGAAAATGGTGGATGGTCATTGATGTTACGGTGTCACACACATATGCCCCTCCCTTCAAATTGTCAAAGTTTGCAAACCCTGTGTACAGAAACGGGTACACCGCAGAGTTGTGAGCCTGTCTACTCTATTTGGACGAACGATATAAATAAATGATCCGAAACCGCAGTACTGCGGCGCACTCTCCAACTCATCCCAAACGACATTGTCTGTGTGCAAGCGACGGAAAGGCAGATCCCCGATCTCTTCCACAACCACCACACTATAAACAACAGCACTAATTACTCCTGCTGACATTGAAGTTGGAATTTTATTAGAGTGTCGATTCAATATGCAATTTATCATTTTGCGAAAGAGAAAAGTCTTTCCAATGATTGGCGCCACGCGATATCGCGGCCTCAAGGTCGTAAGCGGGTCACTGACTGGCCACTGATATTCGGCGTCGCATATGTGCCGAGCTGTTCAACGTGTTCAACTCGCCTAGTCATCTTTGCGGAAGGGCTAGGGGAGGGGAGGGGGGGAGAGGGGGGAGAGGGCCGACCCGACCCAGCCCATTGTGCCCGGCTCAACTCCAGGAGCCGAATTTCTTCCTGTCCAGTCCAGGTCCCGGATCGGACCGGGCCGGGCCGCACCCGCAGATCGGGCGTGTCAGAACAGCAGGAAAGGGAAGTACCAGACCAGAGGCCTACCAAGCCTGGAGACGCGGGGTGGCGCGGTGAAGCGCAAGGCGGCAGGGCCGCGGGCGGGGGCGGGGGGGCTTTGGGAGCCTTGACTTGACGCCATCACTCGATCAACGAGAACTATGGCGGCTCCACGCTTCCGACCAGAGCGGCGGCCCGTCCCGTGGAGAGTCATCCGGAGCAGGAGGAATGCAGTCTCGCAGGGGGAAGCGCAACGACCAGCGGGTAAAGCGGGTCCCGTCCCATCCCGGCGGGCAATCTCAAGATAATAATAATTATGCAGCAGAAAGTACCTTGCTTCGCTTGCGGTTAAGCGCTTAAGCGCCCCGAGCCCCCGAGCTCCCCGGGCGCGGAGACGAACCCGTCCAGACGAAGACGCCACTCCCGGACCCGGCCGCGTGGCGACCGGCGCGCCGACAGACACCCGATCCCAATTGCGGACATTGCGAGGCGACGGGTCGCGACTCCCGTGGCGTGGCGGGGCGTAGTTGGCGAAGGGCGGGGCGCGCCGCACTCGCAGGGCGTCACGTAGTCCACACCCCGGGCCAGCCCGGACGGCCCAGCGGGCCCAGCGCGGCAGTAGCCGCGCGGGTTGGGGCGGGGCACGCTTGGCCAGCCACACACCGCCTCCGGACCCGGCCCGGCGGCACAACGACTTGGTTTGCATGGGCGGCGTCCTTATCACTTCCACATTTGTTTACAACAGGTCCGAGCGGAAGAATAATAGCAGGGCACCCGGGGCCCGGGGCTCGGCTACAAGGCCAGGGTCAGAGCTTTCTCGTTCGACGTCACACGGCGTGGGAGGAGGCGCAGAGGGGCGCGGGCGGGGCGCGGGGCGAGCAACAAGTGTCCGGACGGGAAGAGCAATGGTGCCGTGCCGCGCGCCCCGCCCCAGCTGTCGACTGATTCAGAAGAGCGCTTTCGTATCTCCGCCCTTCCTCGTCACAAGCATGGGCCTCGGTCAATAGGAGTGAGTGAGAGGGCACTATAAAACGATCTCCTGAATCTGGGGGGTGCTCAGCGCAGCGCCCGTGGTACGTGGGCGTGAGGGGTTGCCACCCTCTCCTCCTCCTATCCATGGCGCGCAAGCCTACGTGGGAGAGCGCACGTCATCCAGCCGCCCCCGCCCCCATCCCGCTCATCCGGAGCCTGGAGGTGTCCGATAGAGAGGCGCCACTGAAGTGCGCTCACGAAAGATTGGCTCGGCTGGCTGGAAATGGGGGACCGCCTGCCCGCCCTGCGCTGCGCAGTGGGGAAGACCAGGCCGCTACCACCACTGATACTACTACTTTGGGTCCAAAGCACGCGGCGCCGTTACGCAAAAAAAACGCTTCGGCGGGCGCGTCGCGTCGCGTAACATCTAGGAGGAGGAGACTCACTCCATCACAGCGGGCCGGGCCGGGCCGGGCCGGTAAGCGAGACCTGGCGCCGCTGGAGCGGTGTAGCGAGGCGTAGCGTGCTCGCGACGGGATACCCGCGCGCAGATACCCGGACCCGGCCAGCCGCGGGCCCGCCCCGCCGCCCCGCGCACCCGTTGGGACACACCGAACCTCTCGCGCGCTGACCTTGGCGAAATGCTGTCCACTCTGGCAAACATCACTGACCCGGGCGGCGGGGTGGGGCGCGGGCCCAGGCGGGGTAAGGCGGACCAGCGAAAGCGACCACCCGACAGTCGCAGCCAAGCGGCAGCGTGGATTTTAAACAATTGCAAATTTTGTTGGCCCGGCTCTCTGGCTCCGGTCGGCCATCAGCAACGCACGCTACAATAGAGGTGAGGGGAGCAGGTCCCATTCGGCCACAGCCCCCTGACGCCAGGAGAGGGGAGGGGCGCAGGAGGGCAGGGCAGCGTCAGGCGTGCAGCCCCACCCGCGGTCCAGCCGACCACGTGACCATGCGAGATACGCGCTCCGAGACGAGACACGCAGGGCAGGGCAGACAACGGTGGTCACGTCCACCAGTTGTAGAGTGACACCGCAAGGCGGTTTCGTCGCTATGTCCTTATCGCACTCATAGGGCGGTAGTAGCCCGTAAGGAGCAGGAAAGAGGACACTATATTAACGGAGGGGTTTCACATCTCTGAAATTTTTGTACACCTCGTAATTCAGAAAATTTCGGGGAAATTCAAAGAAATTTAGGAAAATGAAGAAAGAAAAATATTGAAAAATTCAGATTTTTGTTGGAACATTCCAAAAACTTCAGAGAAATTCTAAAATTGGTAGAATTCAAGCAAAGATTCAAAAAAATTTTATACCAAAATTCAGAGTTGTTTCCCCCTCGATACTAACCGCTTTGCGGAATCCTAGGGTCTACCACTTCGATAATCCTCGTACACCTCCTCGACAATCATTGATAATCATTTGATAATCATAATAATCAGATAATCGAGATAATCACAGGTAATCACGATAATCAATGATAATAAACGGATAATCAGTCATAATCATTGATAATCAGCGATAATCACTGGAAATCAGAAAACATCATTGATAATCAGTGATAATCTTGTGATCACAAATAAACGATAATAATCAGTACAAATCCTAATAATCACCAGTAATCACCAGTGATTATAATCCTGATATAGAATTTCTCGAAGCGGTCGACCCTCGGCGGAATCCGTCAGCAGGGCGGGAGGACGCCTGACCCATACGTCCCGACCACGATGTACTGAACGTTCAGTACATCGTGGTCCCGACGCGACGTAGGAGGACGCCCTGACGAGACTTGAAACAACAGGCGTCGCGCATCTCAAATCGAAGGAAGGGCCCGACCCCGCCGCGGGTCGGCAACAGATCAGCGCGGGAATGTCGTACCTCCGTCCTTGCCTCACCAATGAGGCACTGCCTTTGGGTGGGAGAGAGAGGACCGCGACTACCTCCCCTTGACCGACGTGCGGAATCAGACTACAGCTGGGGCCACTCGACCTCCTCTTCAATATCTGTTGTATCGCTGTCACTCACTCCCACAGCCCGCCCGCCCCGGGCCGGGCCCGCACATTTATTACAGACTATCATCTCAATTGTTTCTCCTCGTCGTCATGCAAACGCCCGACGAATCTCAGAGCAGTATGGTCTCATATTTCTTGTGTTTTTATTTTTTGGCATGTGCCCAATGTTAGCTGCATTTTTCCCCCCCACTCAACTGCCCATTAAAAGCATGACAGAAGAAAAAGAAACTACCGTGGAGCCGATAGACTTCTAGAAAATCGTACACACACATACACATATCCACACAGCCCGAATGAAGCAGCCAGACTTGCATGGTATGGGCTCGTTAGCAGAAATAACGCCATATCAAATAATCCCGCTCAGGCCCTCCGGTGACGGAAGTGTGACTGACAGCCGTGCTCGGCTCGCAGTTTGATGGATCGGCAGGTCAGGAGGATAATCCAGCATGCTAGGCGTGCTCGGCTGGGCCGGGACGGGCTAGGCTGGTGGAAATGCAAACTGCGCAGCGAGAGGACACGAGTAAGCGCATATCAGTGCCAAGAAGTGCACTCGTCGCCCAGTCGTGTCAGCAGCCGCACCGACCAGCGGGGAGCGAAAATTTACATGCCGACATGGATTTGCATTGGTCTGTGTTTTTGAATTTTTGCTGTTTATTAATCTACACGCGCCCCGCCTCCGCGACGCCGAGCCAACCTGATTCCTGACCGGGGCGGGACTGGGCGGGGGGCGGGTCGTCGGGTTACCGTCGAGAGGAACAACAGGTCGATCAGGATCTCGACAAGTTCTAGAGCAGCGCGCCAGTCGCGCGCTACGCCGCGTTACACAAGCGTGGCGTCGTGCACACGGCTCGCGCAGCTTGCGCCCCTCGGCCCCCGCCCCGCATATGTCCACGACATGCGACGCGCGCCGACCTCTGCCCGCCCCGCGCGTTGCCGATTTGGGCACAACGTTTCCTTTTTCCCAAACATATCAAACAGCGACCCCCGAGCGCGCGCCGTGAGAAAGTTGCGAGACTGTAAGACGCAGAAGAAACGAGAAGCCGGCCGGCTGACCGGCCGGGCCGGGCAATCGGGCCTGCCTGCGGCGAGTTGACGTGAGGGCGGGGCCGGCGGGGCGGGGCGGGAGGGCAAGCGATGAATAACCCATGACCGCGGGGCGGGGCGGGCGTATGTGCGCCCGTGTCGAAACCAACCAAACTCCGCAGCGCGCCGCGCCGCGCCGGAGTCTTCAGCTAGTCACGTGACTTGGAGGCTTCCGGCTTTCACACCGCAGCAGAGGCCAGAGGGCGGAGCGGCTCGTCAATGGTGTGGTGGGTCTGGAGTCTGGAGACCGGCCGACCTCGTCTCGTGTCGCCCTGAGCCCCGCGCACCGCCCCGCCCCGTCCCACACCGCACGCTCAGCCGCGATGCGCTGCTCCCCTCACCTCACAGTCAGCAGATTGCCGTCAAGGGGTTCTGCTCGTAGTATTTCTCGAATGATTTGTTTTTATTCAGTAATCCGCTTTCAGCCGGCGTCCACGCAGATAAAGCCTTTCCGCTTCTTTCTTCTTTCTTTTTTCGAGATGTCCGTCGTGGATTCAGGAGCACCTTGACCACGGTGCTACCGCAAGGCGGGCACACGCAGGCGTATCTCTGGTAATCGCGAAAACTGATAACGAGATGACAGCACGGGACTGCAGGCTGATGCATATCCTCGTTTGACCCTCACTCACCGCAACCACCCATACCATCAGGCTTTCGAAAACTCCCCCCCCCTTCTCCTCCTGGAAAAGGCGAAGAAACTCAAGATTCACTGGCCATCAAAATTAGCGGTCCACACTTTTTGCTACACTCCTAAATTTTGTTACAATTGAGCTAGAAACTTGAAACTTGGAGGAAAGATGGTCCAAAGTGTTGTTTAGACGTCCCTAAAGTCGCAACAATCAAATCCACCCCCATGATTTTTTTTCCACCCCTCGCGTAAAATATTGTCAATTTTTGACACTTTCGCACTTTCGCCGGAGCAACTGTGCCTTTCCAGGTGTCGCAGAGGTGTGAATCTTGCACGGGCTCTCGCGGCCGACATGTTGATCGCAGGGGTTTGCGCGTTTGCACCCTGGTAAAGGTTGGTTGTGCGCTCCTTCGCGCACCTGAGCGGATGCTGTGCCCCTCCTGGTTGAGGAGAGACTCGGAGAGACAGGGGTGCAAACTTAGGGGGTTGAAATTTACACGATTTTGCCTATTTTGGTTCCTTGAAAGTCACGAATGGACCGAATCACTTCAAAAAAAGGTGTGGAGGTGCCTGAGGGGCTAACGCATCGTACCGTGACCGCGGCGACCCGCCGGCGGCCCTTCATCCCCTACCGCGCCCAACTCTGGAAAAAGAAATCTGAAAAAATAAACACCCCTACTTTTTTTCTTTCTTTTTTTTTCTTGGGGCTCTCGAGCGGTTTGTCCTACGGGGATGGGGGTGGGGGTGGCTCTAGTTTCAATCGAAAGAGGAGGCCAAAATGAGTCGACCCTGCAAGATTCAAACCTCTGCGACACCTGTAAAGGCACTTTAGCTCCGGCGAAAGTGTCAAAAATTGACAATGTTTCACGCGAGGGGTGGGAAAAAAAAGGGATGGGTGGATTTGATTGCTGCGACTTTAGGGACGTTTTCAACAACACTTTGGACCATCTCTCCTCCAAATTTTAAGTTTCTAGCTCAATCCTAACAAAATTTAGGAGCGGAGCAAAAAGTGGACAGTTAATTTTGATGGTCAGTGTAGTTTTCTACGCAGCTCGTCGATAGAAATGTATGACGCAAATGGCGTTTCCCTCCGCGCCGCGCGCGCGCTTCCCTCCTCTTGTCATTCAGGTTCTTTCTTTTCTTTTCCCGCGGGCGTGGCGGCTGCCGCTCTTTGACCTTCTTCCCCGGGCCCGGCCCGGCAGGGCAGGCGCGCCGCAATTAAAAGCCGACGCGACGCGCGCCGGAAATTTGAGCGTTTCCTTGCACGCGCAGTGCACTGGAGTGGTGTAGTAGTCCCGTGAGGTGAGGAGCGGCACGAGGTGCCACGAGGTGGGCCGCCCCGCCCCGCCCTGCCCCGCCTCTTACAGTGCCGGCGCGGCGCTTAGTGCGCGGAACTGTGCGGCGCCGTGAGCCGCACTAATGTGCACTGGCGCCGCTCCACGCCACGCCACGCCGCGGCCGAAATATGCGCGAGATGAGCCGCGGCGCGAACTGTCGGGCAAAAAAATGTGAAGTTTGACAGAGGAGACGCACTAGAAGTGCTCTGATAGCAGCCCAGCCGGCTCAGGGCTCAGTGGGTCACGCAGTCACACCCGCGTAGTCTTGGAAGACTCACCAGCTTTCTGCTTGAGCTATAGAGCCGCGGTGCTCAGAGCTGCTCTCGCGGGGCGGGGTGAGCGCCAAGTTCGACTCATTATCAGCGAGGCGGTAATGTCATCCCACTCGCGACACGGCGCTCGCATGTGACGGACGCAATCAAAGTGTGGCGCTTCACACACACTGGGCCATGCAGGGGCTTACGCCTCACACCGTAAAAAAAAAGGAGATAAGAAAAGTCGCATTTTTTTCTTCTGACAAGAATGCGCGTGGGAAACAACTATCTACGTCGCAGAGAGAGAGGATTCCCGGGGGCGCGTCTCCAATGATGCGACGGCCGTCCCCGACACTCGACACCCCTTCTCCTTTCTGACCGTACCGAAGGCCGAGGTCAGCCTGCTGGGCGCATGGATGGAGCCTTTCGGTAGCGACGCGGCACGCGGCACGCGGCACGCACCCGAACCTCCTCAGGACGTAAATGAGTCAGGCCGCTGCTGCTGCTTCCGGGCGCAGCCCGCAGCCGCGGGCCACCCCACCCCGCCCCGCCCTGCCCCACCCCGCGCCAAGTGGCGGGAAAAGATTTTCATTGAGAACGCGACTCCACGAGCAGCCGCGCCCCGCGCCCCGCGCCTCCGTGAGCCGCGGCATGACGGCCATGGCCGCCGCCCGCCGCCGCCAGCCAGCCTTCAGACACTCGCCGCGCCGCGGAGCGGCTCCCCTCACCTTCCCCTTTCACCGGCCACCACCCCCTCCGCTGGATGTTATTACCACGTGACTCGCTCAACCGATCAGCCCATAAAAGAAGCATGGACCAATATGTGATTCGGAAGGGACAGAATGGACGCGGTAAAGAGAGACTTCCGGAGAGGGTATGTATTGTGTTGCACGTGATTTGACATCTCACGTCGTGGCGTGCATGGCCCGCGCTCGCGACCCTCCCTCCTGCTGCCGAGCCCGCTAGGTATAGCCGTCAGCTGATTGCCCCCTTCCCCCCCACCCCCCACCCCCACCCCGATCAGCTGATGAGGTGGTGGTCCCATCGGGACTCAGCGGGCGGCCTTACAGACTGCCCTGCCCTGCCCTGCCCCGCCCCGCCCCGCCTCCTGACCTGACCTGCTGAGCATGGGGCATGAGGGGGGAGCAGTGACGCGCGGGGCTGATGCGGCGGCCCCACATGTCCTACTACGCACGAGGGAATTCACACGAGTCCGCTCCGCTCCGCCGCCCGGCTCTGCTCCGTACGTTCGTTCGCAAATAGACAGCTAACTGCGCAGCGCAGCTCGCTTCCTTACACCTGCGTTGTGCCCGCGAGCGGAGCGGACAGGCGTGGGAGAAGCGATGAGGAGGATTCGATTCTCGGCGAGTGCACTTTTATGTTCGCAGTCGGGTCCCGTGCCGGCAGGCAAGGAGCAGCCACGGCGCCCGGCGCCCGCCCCAAGGACCACAGGCGCAGGGCGCGCGGGGGGCGCTCCCGGCGGCGCTGCTGTAGGCTGATTCCGCACATCGGTCAATGGGAGGTAGACGCTGTCCTCTCTGTCTCTCTCTCCCACCCAATGGCAGCGCCTCATGAGTGCGAAAAGGACGTGCGGAGGTACGAAAGTCCCACACGGAATCAGTCTATAACTGCCGGCGCGGCGTCGCGACGCGCTCGTAGTGACGTCGAGCAGCGTCGGCGTTCGCAACGCGGCCGTGCAAGCGCCGCCCTACTCGCAGCCTTTCTCTCGCGAGCAGCTGCGGGGCAGGGCGGGGCGGGGCGGGGCGGGGCGGGGCGGGGCGGGGCGGGGCGGGGCGGAGACACTGCCGCCGCTAGCGGGACGCGGGGCGCTGCGGCCGCGGCCTGGCCTAGCCCGCCCGCGGGGGCGCCAGGCGCCAGCGACACCGCAGGGCACGGCGGCAGGGCAGGGCCACGTGCCTAGAGCAGGCATTGCGAAGGCAGTTCCACACGATCCACCACACCCGCGAGCCGCGAGCGCCTGACTCAGGGCAAAAGAAGGAAGGAGGGGCTGGCCCTGCCCTCTGTACTGCCGACTGATTCCGCACATCGTTCTCCTATACCTTTCCGTATAGCTCCGTCCTTGTCGCACTCATGGGAGAACCCCCTTCCTTGCGCGTCAGTCGACAGTCCTGCCCTGCCCAGCCAGCCAGTTAGCCACTAAAACAGGACTCATGACAATAATTTGCTTGCAGATTCCCTCATCGAAAACAAAAATGAAAATAAAAATATTTGTGAAAAGAAAAAGAAAAAAATCTAACAGGGAGAGGTAAGAAAGAATGCTTACAAGACTGAAATATACTGAGAGCAGGTGTAGCAAAATTTCCAGAAATGGAGAAATGAGGTGCAGTTATTTTGGAGCACGCATGATTTGAAATATACATTTTGTTAAGAAATGTTGTCAGGATAGTGATCACAGTTTAACATATAAATATTTTTTAAAATAATTTATAATTTATAATAGTTAAATACTTCAATAAATTTTAGAAAAGCTAAGAAATGAAAATGCCAAACTTGAAAGGAATAATTATTGTTTCTTATGAGAATAGTACAAGCCTAATTCTACTTACTAGCCATAAAAACAGGTTTTCAGTAGAAAATTATACGAAATGAAACCACGAATTTTTGCCTTGTTTAGAAAGGTTCCATTTTCTGTAACCAAACTAGAGAAACCAAAAGGTCAGTATAGAATGCTGAATGGCATTATATAACTTCCAATAAAACTCCTCTGCCCACAGCCAAATTACCACATCCCACAAAAAATTCTTAAGCAATGTCACTAGCACTATCTCCTCATACACAGGGAGAACCCAGGGGTCAGTGAATGCAAATGCAAAAAATACACACCCCAACCTCTATCCCCACCATAACACCAGCAGAGGACAGAACCCACGCACAACATGAATGAAATTTGATTATGGATATCTTGCCTAAACTGTAAAAACCATAAGGCTGACAGTAAAATACGAGGAAAAGACCATGAGAAAAGGTCACATTAAAGGCAAAAGGTTATCAAAGTCACGTCATGAACCAATCATCTACACACAATCATCCCCTCAGCACATCTCAAACTACATATACCCCACCTTTTCACCCATGAAATTTCTTGAAAAAGCGTTAAAATCGAGCCGAAAAGAGCGAATAGCAACTTGGCGGACTGCCTACGTGACCTGCTCGCTCGTAGCCATGGAGCGCTGGCAGGGTGGAAGGGGGAGGGGGTGGGGAGCAGGACTCACCCCAGGTTCGCACGAGGGCCGGGCAGAGAACCAGGACTTGAATAAGAAACCGCAGCACTTCCATCGTTCTTGAGGCACGCCCGAAGACACGGAGTCGACAGTCAGGGCGAAGCATCCATTCAAAACTAACGATTCACACTCTCAAACGCGCTGCGAACAGACGGACGACGACCCTGCGGCCGCTCGCAGGCGCACTCGGTGGCCAACTGAGGCGCGCGCCGCACTACCCCCCGCCCCGCACCCCGCACCCCGCCTGCGCGCGCCGCAGCAGACGACGTGCTAGTTGTACCGCCCGCCGCGCAGGTGGCGCCACCGACGGAGGGTTTCTCTCACACCACGTGGTGCGGCAAACGGCAAACTTCGTAATACTGAAAATTACTAGGTCTTCAAATCGCTTGTCGGTCCTCCGTTCAGAGAATCTTTCTCGCGTTTCATGGTGGAGAAGTGGCCGCCAGAAGTGTGGATGCCCTGGGCGGAACGGATGACACGCTGCCCTTGCCGCCGGCGTGGTGAGCGCAGGGGGTAGCGCCGGCACGCCAGGGGTATCGCCGGGCTACATCTGGTCACGTTCAGCCGGACGGGAGGGAAACCGACACCGGAATCCTGTGCGCGGGGTATTTCAGGTCGTCGGGTCGGAGGAGTATAGGCAGGCGAGCGCTGCGGATACACCCAGTCAGAGTCAGCCCCGGTCTGCCGAGCGCGGGAACGTTATAAACCAAGTACTGGGAGGGACTCAACAGCAGAAATCGATTGATGCCTACATTTCAACTATGAAAAGAGCCTCCCTGTCTACCTGCCCAGGGGAAGAAAAAAAGACATGTCCCTACGAGCGATGAGTCAACTATGTTGTATGTTGTAAACCACTCTTCGAAAGATTAATAATGAATGATAGAAAACGGAGACAAAACTCTTGTTGCTGATGCGAGCACTTGCCTGAGTGCAATAAGCTGCACTGTCCGAGGAACTGAGGAACGGCTCTGCCTACCCGTCGGCGCGCGCGCGGCGCGGCCCGGCTGGCTGGTCAAGCAGACGCGAGCCGATCGCGCTCAATTGGAGTTGCCGGGATGGGCACGGCTGGGCAGGGCAGGGCTGGGCAGGGCGGGGCGAGGATCGGCGGGGCGAGGCGGGGCAGCGCGGGTCGCAGCCTCGGGATTGCCCGGCAAGGCTGCGCGGGTTGCGCCGGCCGCCGGCTGCTCTACGCAAGCGTAGCACTGTGTCGTCTCGTCCTGCAGAGCAGCGGCTGATGAGCTTTTCATCTCTCAGCGCGGCGCCCCCGAGGGGGCCTTCACTCAAAAAGATCAGTGTACACCCGAAAAAACAAAATCAGAAAAAAAAATCAAGGAAAACTCAAAATGAAAAGAAGACAAAAAAAAACAGGGGGAAAAAAGAAAAAAAAACAGTAAAAATCAGGAGAAAAATCACAGAAATAAATAAATTGGTGTACGCATGAGTTTGTAGTGAAGGATCCCTTGGGCGAGCCACTGGACCACCCTTGAGAGTGAGAGTGTGGATATTTGTGTCCAGTAAATAAGGCCCAGCTGCTCTGCACTTTATGACGACAGCAATCTATTGGACAGATTTTTATATACATTAATTTTTTTTGTTACCAAGACATTTTATTTAATGCAAGCTTCATTAAAAAAGAAAAGGGAATTACTTATCTATTCCAGGGATGGCAATAACATCATTTGGGGTGCTGCGTGCGTGTTACGTGCGGCGCGATAATATCCATTATACAATCGTCATCAGGAAGGCAAACATGCGAGCGTCGAGCCCGCACCCGACCGGGCCGCGCCGCCGGGGCCTTGGGACAACTAAACTGAGGGTTTTTTGTGTGTGTTTAGCCGTGAGAGTGCGCGTCGTAGGGCAGCTGGGGGTAATCGTTGGGACCCGTCACCCAGCGCACCGCCCCATGGCAACACCAAAACAATATTTTTTTAAAAAAATAATAAAAAGTCATTTGTATACGAATCCACATTTTACATTAAAATGTCTTTTTTTCTCCTCTCCTGCTCCCCTTCACTAATTAAATGAACTGCATTAGAAGTTCGCAGAAGTTCCAGGCGGCAGGTCAGACCCAGTCCAGAAATCCCATGAGCGTTCCCATGAGCCATGGGACATCAAGGAATGTCATGGGAGACATTTCCCCATGGAGGATAACTTTCCATGTAGTTTTTGCCCACTTCCATGTGAGGTGCTTTCCATGGAAATAAGGTCCCTTGGCAGCTGACCGTCTCTATGGAATAGAGCACTAGCTCCATGGAGTAATAACAAAATGTTTAAGTCCACAAAACGACAAAGAGAAGACTGATCGAAATAAATGAAACACGGATATAGGGTGTCGGAAACGAGGCGGAGCCAAATCTGGTCTCCGTTTTTGCCTAGCTCAAGCCGTTTTCGAGTTGCCAGAAAAAAGTTCTTAGATTTGAATGAAATTTAAATGGCCCTAATAAAATTCATCGTAGATGCTACATACCAAATTTCAGATCGAAATTCCAATAATTATAGATTTTACAGCCCTTTTAATTTTCATGGGAAATTGTTTCCATGGTAAAGATAGGCAAGTGCCCAATGGGATAGGTCACCCCATGGAAAGACAACCGTTCCATGAAGTCCTCTCGCATGGCAATCATTTTTCCATGGAGCCTTTACCCATGGTAAGAAATTTCCCTTGGAGTCCTCACATGGAAAGCGATATTCCATGGAATCTTGTTCCAAGGAAAACACTTTTCCATGGTAGAACGCCCATGGAAACAGACACCACATGGAATATGATGCATCTTACATGGAAAACAGACCTCTATCCATGGAAAAGAGATCATAGAATTCCATGGTGTCCATGGGATTTTTGGACTGGGGACTTGCGTGTCTTGCGATTCGCACGTAAGGGTGAGGGCACGAGGAAAAGAAGGAAGGGCGAAGCCGAGGGTGGGGGAAGGGAGGGCAGCCCCGCCCGCTCAGCAGAGCACCGCACCGGGCTACTAAAAGGAGAGAAACCTCAAGTCACATACCGTGGTCAAACTTTGTAAGTGGAGGGATCATGGCGAAATATCGAGATACCTGGCTCAAAAGCAACTAATCTCAGAGGTCGGACTCCGTTGCGACAAAAGGGCAGGCAACCGGCGGGCGGCGTTTCGACCCTTCGCCAAGTAACTAAAATGAACACTTCTAACAAGAGCCACCTTGAGGTTTTTGTTCTCTATCTCTTCTTTGTATCACAACGTAGTTTATTGAACGATAAATCTTGAAATCGAAATCAGCCTAAGACTTTTGGCGTCATTTCAAAGTCAAAAGCTAAAGTTCGTTTTCATGTATTTTTGACAAATGTGAAATGTAAACATTTGAAAAAATGCGCACCCTCTCGGAAAGTACACGTACTTCTTGGACCTGCTCTACGTCCATTGCTTAGCTACAACAAGTAATTGGGTGAGAGTATGAAACGGCTCCATACGCAGCTAACACTTTTCATTATTTCTTATTTCGTTCTTGGCTGCTTTCTAAAGAAATACTTACAGGTGTCTATGATTTCTTTACTTTGGCATGGTCTACCGACCAACAAAGTTTGAACGCAAACACTGTGACACGAACCATTTATTTTTCCACCGGTTGGAAACGAATCAGTATCAAGGGGGAAAACAACTCTGAAATTTTTGTATACACCTTGTCACTGTATCCAGAAAAATTTAAAAAAAAAAAATCAGAAAATTTTACAAAAAGTAAGAAAAATTCAGAAGAAATCAGGAAAATTCACTAAAAGTCACAGAATTCTAGGACAAACTCAACCATGTATTCACAAAGATTCACTAAAACATTCACAAAAATTCAGCTGGTTTCCCTTCAACCGGTATCCTGTGAGCGCCGTGCGCAATAGGCAACCCGGGCGCACAGCTGTGCGGCGGGTCAGCCCGCCCAGCGCCCTGCCCGAGCTGTCCGCTGTCCGGCTCACGCTCCCCAGCCCGTGCCAGCCCCAAAACTGATTGTTTCAGGAAACATGTAGTAGTATTTCGGGGTGCCTTGCCCACACAAGGAGCCTCGGCACCTTAGGGCGTGAGCGCGTAGGCTCCGCAGACCCGCAAGCCGTGACGGGTTCTCTGAAACATACGCGGTATGCATCCAGAAAAGCGTGTTATCGAATGTAGAGCGCTTTGCTATACTCTCGATCTGTGTTATTATTCACAAATTTCTCCTCGACGTGGCGCGGACTGTAGTTAGAATGTAAAGCCACGAGACCAAAGACCGCGTGACGATCAAAGCTTCTCTGTCTGTCTGTCTGTCTGTCTGTCTGTCTGTCTGTCTGTCTGTCTGTCTGTCTGTCTGTCTGTCTGTCTGTCTGTCTGTCTGTCTGTCTGTCTGTCTGTCTGTCTCTCTGTCTCTCTGTCTGTCTGTCTGTCTGTCTCTCTCTCTCTCTCTCTCTCTCTCTCTCTCTCTCTCTCTCTCTCTCTCCTCTCTCTCTCTCTAAATTTCTCTGACGCACTACACACATAGACGCTCGTTTCCAAGCCCGCACCGCGTTTGCAAATACGCACACGTGCCGGCACACGGCGCAAAAGCGCCCGATCCAGCTGCGACAGACCTGCACGTGTGATGGTATAGATCATGTGACCCGCGACAGATAGACGTTCTGCCGACTTATTCCGAAGAGCGCTCTCCTCGCTCTGTCTCTCTCGCACCTATACGACCAAGCAGCCCATGGATGCGAGAGAGAGGGCGAGAAGAGCGCTCTTCCGAATAAGTCGGCTGGCCAGGCCGGCGCGGTGCTCCCTACATCGCGACCACGACGGGACAGCTCATCACAATGGTACACGACGGGAGAAGCATCAAAGCATGCTGCAGACAACGATCTCGCGATGCGTCGCCTTCCGTTGGATAGCGTGCTGCTGGGTATTAATGTCGACGTTTAGAGACAAAACCCGCACCACTAAAACAGCGCCGCGTCACTGCCACTCTTCGTATTTTGTCGGGCGACGCGCACGATGCTTGAATCGTTTCCCATTACTTTAATTATTACCAAGAACAATGTCCTCAAATTGTTTCAGAATCTCGAGTAAACGTAAGAGATATTCGCCTGCTTCTTTGTTTTGTTTTTTATCACGCCCGCTCCGACTCGACCCTTCCGGCGGACTTAATACGACTTGCCAGGCAACACTGGGTTACGTCCCGCAGGCTTCACAGACTCAGTTCCAGTCTTTCTGATCTCCCCACGCTAGCGTGTGTGGAGGGGGGGCAAATGTTATTCAGAACTCAACCTTTTTAAGTCCTTCGACTTGGCCCAGTTTTCTCAAGAAATGGCCTTCCCTGATGAGCCATCTGTCCGAGGGGTCAACACTGAATTTCCACCAGGCGGCGATTCAGGGATCGAGTGTCACCTCTTGATAGAACGGCAGCAGCTGTTGGGTGCGAATTTTGCGCCGCCTTTTTCAAGGCACCCCGAAACCAAGCCGAAACTTCGCCAAAGAAGCGCATCAGGGGCGCTTTTTTCGATCAAAAGGTGCCCCAACCCAACAAGCGCCCCGAAGGTGCTTCTTTCGACAAATTTCGGGGAGCCTTGGAAAAAGGCGCAAAAGTCGCGCCCAACAGGCGCTGCCGTTCTACCTGGGGGTGGGCTTTCAGTGAAGATGAGCACGTAAGCTTTTACTGGCGGGCACTGCCCCGGAGGCCGGCCGGCGGCTCGTCGGGCTCGTCGGCCCCGGGAGCTCCGGGTCGGGTCCGGGGCTCGTGCGCGGCCGCGGCGGCGACCCCCGCCAGCGGCGCGGTGCGGCTCGCGGCTCTGGGCCCAGCACTGCCAGCACCCAGCGCAGCACAGGACAGGCCGGCCGGCTGGGCCGCCGCGCTGCCGCCGCGCTGCCGCCGTGCTGCTCTGTTCGCCTCCTCCTCTCCTCCTCAGTGTTCGGCCAGGCGTCGAAGCGCTCACACAGTCCTTCCCTCCCGGCCCGGCGCAGCGCAGCGCGGCCCCGCCCGGCAGCCCGACCCGGCACCAACCCCGCGCCATGCCGCGCGCTGCCGCTGCTCCCCCCGGCCCCCGCCCCCTCCTCCTCTCCTGATCGCGCTTGCCCTCGCGCGACACGACCCGGCCCGGCCCGGCCCGGCCACGGTGTGACGGCGGCGTGACAGTCGAGTGACGTTACAATCCGCTCTTTACTCTGTTTGTGACAACCATCCTGCTCCATTCAACGACAGCGCGGCGTCGCGCGCCGGCGTCCTCGCCGCCGCTCCCCGTCTTGTGCGCGGCGTTGTGTACGGCAAATCTGTGTGACGGAGCGTTGTGCGACAAGCGCCTCTAGTGTTGTTGGTGGTGGTGGTGGTGCACGGTCTCTGCGGACGGCTAAGAGACTGTGCGTGTGTGTGTGTTTGTGTGTTGGAGAAAGGGCTGTAACTCACACGGAACACCTCAGCGCGGCCCTGGGGTGCTCGCGGCAGGATAGGAGTCTCGCCGTCTTGTAGGTGAGTCTAGAACACAGAGCGAACGGGACGACCTGCCGACTTACTTCGAATTTAAGAGCGCTTTCCTCGCCCTGTCTCTCTTGCACTCATAGGCTTTGCCGTAAAGGTGCGAGAGAGACAGAGTGAGGAGAGCGCTCTTCGGAATGAGTCGGCTGTGTGCACAAGTTGATGCGCGCGACGTCTCGCGGGGAACTTATTGGGGTCGGGAGTCAACGTAGTTGCGGTGCAGCCGGTATTTCCTCCACTCCTTTGAGCGCCGTTAAGGCAAAAGGAGGCGAGGTAATAGACCATTTTACCCGAGCGCGTATCGATATCTCGAGGGAACAAAAATACCGGAAGTCGCGCATCCAGCACTGTTTTTTACTTGCATTTTGGCGGAATGTAAACAGTTTTGGACGTTCGAAGACATGTTATTAGGCTTACTTGAGGTCGAGGATCGCGCTTCTGGAATTGGATTGTTAATTCTTTAAGTAGTTTACTAGCGCTGGTAGAGTGATTTCCTGTATTTTCGTTCTTCGATATATCGATACGCGCTCGGGTGAAATGGTGTATAAGTCCACGCACGGACGTGGCTTATGACGCATTCTCATGTTAATGATGTCATGTGTAAGAGCACCTACAGGCGGGCCAAACAAAATTTCCTTCGGAGTAACCTGAGACAAAACTCTTGTTTTTCTTCCTTCTTGGATTGCAATGCCACCCAATAGGGCACTCCGATAAACTGAAACCAGAACCTTTTGAGGAAAATCACGCCCGCTGCTTCTTTTTCCTCCTGTGCGCTCATTGGCTGACGGCGAAAGAGACATAAGCCTCGACCAATCACATTTCGGGAGGAAGCAGAACCGGAGGTCATCCTCTTCTTCTTTAGGTTCTTATCCCCCTCTGTAGGCGGAATACCCTATTATTATGTGGATCCAGAGCGGTGTTACCCGAAACGTCGGCATATGCGCAGCTCTCAACTCTGCACAGCGGGATAAAGCGGATCGCACCCAAGGGTCTACCACTTCCATAATCCTCGTACACCCCTCTAGATGATTATTGATAATCACATAATCATGTAAAATTTCCAAATATTGGCAAATGTTGACAAATAAGGAGAAAAGTTGTCAAATTTAACCAAAAGTTGCGTGATTTTTGGCCAATAATCAGTACATATATTAAAGATTAACTCAAATAACCATTGATAATCACCATAATCGTGACTGATTATAATCCTCGCACGCGATTTTTCAAAGTGGTAGACCCTTGATCGCACCCGCGACTGACTACTCGCGGAAACACGCACGCACCTGCGATAAGGCGGGCGCAGAAGCGGGGCGTATTAATGTGCATATGTTTACTGCATACTTTTTGCATTCTTTTTATTTTATGTTGTCAGGAATTAGGAATTTTATTGATCACGTTTACCTGCGAAGAGGACTATACTCTTCGTAGTGGTGCGATAATATAATTTGACGTAGTGCTACGGGGCACGCGCTCGTCATACCTTTGGAAATAGAAAGGAATCCCGAATAGGTCCGTCACTTATATAAAAGCAGTCGGAGTGCCCAATTACTTATTGATGGCAGGTGAGTAATTGTGGTGGTAGCGGGATGGGTGGGGTTGGGTTGTGCGGGCGGGGCGGGGCGGAGCGGAGCGGCCACCCTCGGAGAAATCAACAAGTGAACGGAACTGTATTACCAAACCGACTGAGGCTTCCTTCCCCCCGTTCCGGAGCCCGCGGCCCGCGGACGCCGCCGCCCCCGGCCCACCCGACCCGCCCCTTTCTGTGGGGATACCTGAGCAGCAGTGATGGCAGTGGCCATGACCACCCTCCCCTGCCCACGAGCTGGGCGCCCGACCCCCGACCCGCCTCGACCCGCCCCGCCACGACCCCGCCTCACCCCGACCTTCCCACCGCGAAATGGGAGCAAATATTTCCCTAAATTATCGGCAGGCAGACGGCCGCCCAGCCCAGCGCGCCGCCACAACCCCAGCGGGAGCGATGGCTCGGCTCGGCTGGCCATCACTTTATATGCCCTTCCCGGGCCGAGCCAATAATTTTGGCGCGAAAGCCGTTTCGCACCTCTTCGCCCTTAAATGCACCACCTCCATTACCCACCGCACCAGGAGGATACTGACAGCGCAGCTCAGCCTTCCCGCGCGTGACGTCACCGCGCCCCACTCGCAGAGGCGGCGTGTTTGGCACGCAAAAATTGCATTCCTCTTTCACCCCTCGCCTATGTCGGCGTTTAGGTTTTCCTCTCTTTTCTTTACGACAGCATAACGATGTAGTTACCTTCTTTTAAAGCTTGTATTTTCGCGAGTCTCTTGCCGCGCACACGAGGGGTGCGGGGGAAGGGCGCGCCGGCGGCGGCGCCCCCGTCATCCGGCGTAACGTAGTAAAAGTACGCGCGCTATGCTGCTCCGGGGCCCTCCCACACCCAGCGGTGTTTGTGGGCTGAGCTCCTCGCCCCGACAATGTGGCTCAACCCCTGCTCATCCCCCTGCGCACCCTCCTGCTCACCCCCTGCTCACCCCCTGGTGCTCACTCCCCTGCTCAATGCTCTTAGACTGATTCCGCAAAGCGATCAGTGTAGTGTCCTGTCGAGTGTCCTCTCCCTCTTGCTTGAAAAAAAAAGAAAAAAAGAAATAAAAAAAAGAAAAGTTTGAATCCACTTTTCTACGGCTTTTGGTGCGGGACATTACGAACATTAAGGTCCGCCTGGTCCGCCTACGGATATTAGACCGTCTTTTCAAAGTTACTGACTGATCCGTTACTGTCAAATAAAACGGATTTTCCTTAGTCTCTGTGAAATCGGGTACGTAATTTTTAACAGTGGGGGGCAGGGGCAAGAGAGCAGCGAGGTGAGAGGCAGGGAAGGGCAGAGCTGAGCCAGGCGGGGTGAGGCGAGGCGCGGCGGGGCGGGGCGGGGCGGGGTGGGGCGGGGCGGGGCTGGGCGGGCTAGGTCAGAGTCGGGCGCAGGGTGGCGAGGAGGCGGAAGTAAGAGGACTACCAGGCTCGATGGTTTTTGCCCGGCCCCGCCCGGCCCGGCCTGTGCGGTGCGGTGTTGATGTCGCGACACGGGCGCTATCGTTTAAGTCAGCGAGCGTGTAACATTAGCGCGGCGCGGGGCGGAACACGTTGGCAGCGCCTGCACGGCACTACGGCACTGCACGTCGCTGCACTGCGCGGCACGTACCTCCCATACCAGAACTGATCATTTCAAGCGCTCCCAGTGTACTGTGATTTTCTACGGCACTTCTTCAATATACGTTTGGATTGGGCGACTCCGCAAGTCTTTGGAGCATTGAGATCGCGTTCCGTGTCGCGGCACGGAGAAAACGACGTCTTGGTTTCCAAGCAGTTTTTGAAAAAACAAGCATCTCTTGTGGAGAAATTACACAGGGGTTCCGGCGCCGCTTGAAAACCATGACGAAGATTTTTCCGTCGGGAGAAAAATATAGAAAACGAGTACCAAAAGGGTTTGCCTACCCGCTCCCGCCGCGTAAGTCGACAAGGCTCGCCCCAGAGAAGGCAGACCTGTTTCAATGGGTACACTTGAGTGTTGTCGCGGCAGATGAAACGTCAAACACTAATATGACAAAGAGCCCTTACCCACTTGGAGATGATTTGACAGAAAGAATGATTGATTGGTGGGGCTGACTGCAGCGAGCGGCTCTCCACTCTTCTGATATGGGCGCACACGCACGCACACGCAAAATCGCGTTTGAGCAAAAACATATTAGCAGGTGCTTATTTTCTAGCTACCCGCCTGCCATGATATATTTTTACGCTGTTTTAAGTGTTTAGCCGTGATTTTCACATCTAACTTCAGCTGCGCGATCAGTGTTTTTAAGTGCATTAGATAAATATGTTTTGATTGACAGTTGACAGTGTGATTGACTCTGTGAAAATTGAAACTATATTTAAAAAAAAAAAATCCTAATACGCTAAAAACGCATTTTCGTCGCGAAAATTGTGATTAGAGCGTGACTAGAAAACGATTATAACGCAAGGGGCGTGCACTGATTGTAGGAAGTGAGGTGCCCAGCAGTGAGGCCCCTATCCTGCACGGTGATTCCGCACTGAGAGAAATGTTTCATTGCAGCCATAAAAAATTGTTCGATACGTCCGTTTGGTCATGAGCATCAAATTTTTAGTCACAGCAATTAAACCTTTGGTTAGAGCAACCAAAATTTCGGTAACAGCAACTAAAATTTTGATGCCTATTCGCTGAGCGAAGTGAAGCTTACTCCTGCAGGGGATCGGAAGTGTACTTGGTCGTGAGTCTGTCTGTCTGTCTGTCTGTCTGTTAGTCTGTCGTCGCCGGTTCTCCTCTTAAAGTACAGAAGTAATCGTAAAAAGCGGTAGTGTTCCGCAATCTGCTAACTTCAGCGCTTTAATATTCATCCAAGTTGTCCAAATTAAAGGAGTTTGAAATATTTAAAAGTTTAATTTGAAATTCACTTTTGGAAGGTTGGCAGGGAGAGTACTTTAAAGACATTGAGAGATAGCGCCACCTAGCGGCAGCGCCGGAACTACTTCGCGTCAGCCATGCTCAGAAAAAGGCAAACTCGGCGTACATCTCGGCTGTTTACACCATCGAATTAAATAATTAATAGTCTTTTTCACGTAATATGCAATCTGAAGTCGCTTTTAAGGTTGCGGACGTCGCTGCACGAAGTTTCAAGTGTCGTCATTGTGTAGAAGTGTGGGTTCGAGTGATTTGTTGTTTGTGTACGTCTGTGGCTTGGGGAGAAGTGAGAATGGTAGTGCCTCAAAATACTTTTTATTGCTTTGGATTTGTGAAATGAACGTCACGGACTACTGAAATGATAGCCAGTATCGATGCAACTTGGTTGTGTTCTTGTAGGTGAGTGGGTGACATAACCTAATAAGATAGACAATGTTGTTTACAGTGAAGCTGTGAAACTGTTTGGTGAACATTAGAGTATGGTCTGAGTATTGAAATCAGGTAAACCCTATGGCCTGACAAGTGAGAGTTACTAACAGCAGTATGATTTCCATATATTTTGTTTGATTTAGTTTTGAATGCTTGCTTGGTTCCCCAGCGTATTAATTTGTTATTGCGCCACCAAGTTAACCCCAGCTGAACGATTTCTTTAGTGCGGTGTGTATATTTAATTGTAGTAGTGGAAGTGTGCCCATTTTTGACATACGACAATAGGCATTTGTAATAAAAAAGAATGAAAAGTTTCTAAATCGTAAACTGAATATTTGGTGTCTCATTATTCTACTAAAGATAGTATATAAAAGTGTGGTTTGAGTATTTAAATCTTACTACTCTTAAACCTAACGAGAAACAAGAAAAGAGTTTGGGTATTACCTTGGTAAATTATGTAGCATTTTGTTCCTAACCTACTCCGTATTTCCCAGGGATACGATTTCTGACTGAGCTACATCATGTGCTTACCCAAACTTACTCATTGATCCGTTATGCCTAAGAATTCAGATTGAAAAAAGTTCACTCCACTAAGTTATTGATAGAGAAAAAAATTATTTTGAAAACATGGTTATTTTAAAAAGAGTTGACCCTTACAAATATTAGGGGCGACACTGTGGATAGGATTTAGATGAGACACATACTTGTAATGTATTAGTTGTGCCAGGAGTGTTTACTTTAAAACAGTCTTTCTAAAATATTGAAGTACATACTTATTACTAATATACAGCCATATAACTATTGAAATGGCACAATTGTTTTAATTCTATTCTTAATAGCTGACATTCATTTCAAAATAGATACGCCTCATCATTCAAAGGTCCTTTGTCTTTGTGAATGTCTTGATTGTATTTAAAGTTACTGGCCTCTTCTAAGAAACCCATTTCTGGCTTACCATGGATTCATGTGAGTTGGTTTGAGGGCAAAATTAATTCAGAAGGATAGAGAATGAGAGGTGAGGGGGGGGGGTAGGGAAAGGGACTGTCAGCATGTGATGCAGGTGCATTCTTTCTAAACATGTAAATGATACTTACCCCCTGCCCCTGATCTCAGATGGGTGGGGGTAAAATGGAGGGGGTAGGGGGGGGGGCTGGGGGCCTCCACTCAAATTTCAGCGCTACCTAGCTATAGCGCCTGTAGGATACTGCCTGCAGGGCGGGGGCCGGCCAGCAAATGCCGTTGCTTGAATTGCGGCGCGCGAGGAGGATGTCCCTCTCCTCCCCCTCTGCCCTCTACTCCTCCGTAATTGACTGACTGACTTGTGGGTTGCCTACCAAAACGGCGGTTGGTTTGGGTATATTTCTTTTAACTCTCAATTCGCTCAGCAACTACGTGCCTGCCGCACGTACTCCTAGTACTAACCGGGACCGACCGAATAAAATTTGATTATGGGTATCAAAATTTTGATAGCTGCCATAGGGCGGTCAGGCAGGCCGGGGGCCAGGCCACCAGGGATTGTGATTGCTCCGCGCGCGTCTTTTTTTTTCAGCCATAGTGAGTCACACGTCCCATTACCTCGTTAAAATCATATCAATCCAAGAGAGAGCGAGACAGAGACAGAAGGGGGCCGGGGGCGGTTAGCGGAACAGTAGGGCGTCCGGCGGGCGGGGTCGGGGGTCGGGGGTCTGCGTCTGGGCCCGCTGAGCAGCAAGGCGGCCTCGGGGGCCCCCCTTCCAGACCCACAGGCCTTCTCACTAAGGGTCAGCAGCAGCGCTGTGTGCCATCCGCTCTGCTCCTGACCTGCCCTGCCCCGCCCCGCTCCGCCCCGCCCCGCCCCGCCCCGCCTCCGCCAGGACACGCCACGCCTCGCAAACGAGAGATTTGGTGCCGAGTGAGCGGGCCGGGTTGGGCCCGTTGGGCCTGGGGGGCCTGGGGTGTAGTGCGGGCCGGGGCCGAGTGGGGCTGGGAGGGGGGGGGGGGCGGAACGGGGCGCACGAGCGCGCTGTCAAGCGACAATGAACAGCAGGATGGATGGAGGCCTGTGTCCGGCCCGCCCCCACCCCCGCGCCGCCCCCGCCCCGCCCCCGCCACGTCCCTGCTCGTGGCGCGCGCCTGCGAGGCCTGAGGCCTCCTTGCAGGGGCCAAAGCACGGTGGGCCAAAGTCCGGCCAGCCCTTCGGTCTTTATGAGCAAGTACCGGACCGTATCGTGCGGCGTAAAGTCATGGATCCTAATTTCGGACAGTTTTCAGCGAAAAACGCGGGTATTACCCGCAATTTTGATCTTATCGAAAATCAGTGGGGATTCTAGAGTCTTTGGGTCAAGACACACTCAAATACCCCCAGAACCATTTTTTCTCACACATATGTCACAGAGTCTAAAGGTGGCCCCACAATGGCCGGAATCCGACCCTCCGTCGGTGCACATCGGTTCTCCGACCTTTTTTTCTCCGACCTCGGTCTTTTTGCGCCCGCCAGCATCGCACGTTTTTTTTTCTCCGACCTAATTTTGTCCGACCTGCCACTCGGCCTGTCATGTTTTTTTTTCTCCGACCTCGTTTTGTCCGACCCCAACGATCCGTAGGGGTTGCCCATCGCGCAGGCCAAATTTGCCGATGTGACCACGCAGCATGGGTTGCCTATCTCCCGGGAGCACAGTACAATTGTGTATAAGTGACCACGCAACGTGGGTTGCCTATCTCTCAGGCGCGTGGTCCGAATGTTACAGTGTGACCCAGCAGAGTGGGTTGCCTATCTCCCAGGGCGAGGTTCGAATGTTACAGTGTGACCAAGCAGAGTGGGTTGCCTATCCCAGGCGCGCAGTCCGAATGTTACAGTGTGACCAAGCAGATTGGGTTGCCCATCTTCCAGGCGCGCAGTCCGAATGTTACAGTGTGACTGCGCGCCTGGGAGATAGGCAATCCACTCTGCTTGGTCACACTGTAACATTCAGACCGCGCCCTAGGAGATAGGCAACCCACTCTGCTTGGTCACACTGTAACATTCAGACCGCGCCCTAGGAGATAGGATACCCACTCTGCTTGGTCACACTGTAACATTCGGACTGCACGCCTGGGAGATAGGCAACCCACGTTGCGTGATCACTTCTACACAATATTGTACTGCGCTCCCGGGAGATAGGCAACCCATGCTGCGTGGTCACATCGGCAAATTTGGCCTGCGCGATGGGCAACCCCTACGGATCGTTGGGGTCGGACAAAACGAGGTCGGAGAAAAAAAACCATGACAGGCCGAGTGGCAGGTCGGACAAAATTAGGTCGGAGAAAAAAAAACGTGCGACGCTGGTGGGCGCAAAAAGACCGAGGTCGGAGAAAAAAAGGTCGGAGAACCGATGTAGACTCCCCGTCCGTCAGTCAGTCAGTCACTCGTTTTAGCTTCTCTCGTCCATTATTTTAGATGATTATCAACTGAAGTGGTTCCTTCTATATGAAAAGTCCGGATTTGAAAAGTTCAGAAGGATAAAAGTCAGTCAAACAAGTGTAAAGAAGTGACTGACGGGTAAAATGTGACTGACTAACGGCGGATTCCGGCCATTGTGGGGCTACCTTACATCAGTTGTCCGACCTTTTCTTGTCCGACCTCGGGATTTTTGCGGCCGCCACCGTCACACGTTTCTTTTTGTCCGACCTCATTTTGTCCGACCTGGCAGTCGGGGTGTCATAGTTATTTTTCTGTCCGACCTCGTTTTCTCCGTCCCCAACGAACTGTTAGAGTAGCCTGCTATCCTCTGCGATGCAGCTCGATTGTCCGACCTGATACTTTCCCCCAAATCTGAAAAAGTGCCTGGATTTTTTCCGACCCTGTTTACACGGGTAAAATGGAGAAGGAATATGTATCATGGTCGGAGCATGCACCGAAAAAATGGTACAACACCTCAAATTCAATTTTTTTTTTAAAGATATTTTTTAAAAAATTGAAAAATTGGTAGGCCCCTACCTAACTCGCAACCTGCGAGCCCCGCCTGCTTAACTTCGGAGTTCTGATGGGATCCGGTGTGTTCCAGGCGACCGCCACCCCGCAGGCACGAGAAGTCCTCTCCGCTTCGGGGAGAGTCCCCGCTTAAGGCTGGCGGCCTGTCAGGCCCGCCGTACTACCCTATTTAAACAGCGCCTTGAAGCCGTAGGTAGCATTTCAGACCAACGACTGGGCACCACCGGACCGCATGACCGGTCAGTGGGAGGTAGAGGCAAGGCAGGACGATAGAAGGGGAGAAAAGCAGAAAGAGAAGATTTTGCGAAAGAGTAAGCGTACGGTTGGTTAGACCTGTACTGACCCGCTCCCGCACAGGTCATGGAAAAGCTGTTTACTAAGGAGCCAGATTCATAGGCCTTACTTCCCCACGAGGGACCACCCCCCGTGGCATGGGACGGAACTTCCTGACAACTCGCTTTCGCTGCCAGTGAAGAACCTACCTGGGAATTGAACCCAGGCCCCAAGTGCCGAGTCTCATGACACCCCGCGGCTTTCGTGGTACTAAGACCACTAGACCGTCGGCGATTCCACGAGGGAGCTGCGCACTGTAAAATTCTTACGAAGATAATTCTTCGCAGCGTTGCGAAGAATTTGGCTGCTTCGTAAGGCTTCGCAATACGAAGTATTTTCTTCGCAAGCCCCCGCCTTGCGAAGAAATTTCTTCGCACACTACGAAGAAATTGCTTCGCAATACAAAGCAGCCAAATGCTTCGCAGCTTACGAACGATTTTCTTCGTAATGCGAAGCATTTCTTCGCAAGGATTTAACAGTGCGTTGAAATGGGGGGGTTTGAATTCCACTCCAGGCTGCTGTCCTCGGAAAAATTTATATTTAGCAAGATTCGAACCTGGGTTCCGCGGCTCGCGGGATAACACTGAGCCGGCACGGCTACGATGCCACGGTACACGACGCCTGCCCAATAGGGGTGACGCTGCGAAGAGCCGTAGTCGCCGACGAGCTGTACCGGTGGCGTCATCAGTACACCTGCTCTCTATGCAGCAACAGCCCGGCCGCGTGGCGACATTGGTATGCACAGCGGCACCGTTAATAGCACTGGGTCGGCAGAGGTTCGAAAACCGATCACAATTTCTTTCTTTTTTTTCCCTTTTTCTTTAAGAAGCTTTGTCTCTTTGCAGTTTTCCGAAGGGGCGCGAGTACAGTGGATAAAAAGAAAAAGTAGTTTTCATATAAATTAAGTCAAAACAAATCCACACTCCATATTGAAAGAAATTGTGACCGGTATTCGAACCATTCTTTCAATATGGAGTGTGGATTTGTTTTGACTTAATTTATATGAAAACTACTTTTTCTTTTTATCCACTGTACTCGCGCCCGAGGGGTCGACAACTCGTGTTCTCCTGTGTTCCAGGCTAGACGTTCTCCGAATAAACTCCGCGTACTCCGGGTGTACTCCGTGTTCTCCGGGTGTACTCCGAGCGTTCTCTGAGCGTTCTCCGAGTAAAATTTGCCTGTTCTCCGGCTGTTCACCGGTGTTCTCCGAAGAACTCCGACTGCACTCCGGCTGTGCTCTTTGTTCTCTCGCTGTACTCCGTCTTCTCCGGCTGTACTCCGAGTACTCCGACTGAACTCCTGTGTCCCCCAAAAACCCGAGTTGTCGACCCCTCGCTCGCGCCCCTTCGGGCAACTGCAAAGAGACAAAGCTTCTTAAAGAAAAAGGGGGAAAAAAAGAAAGAAATTGTGATCGGTATTCGAACCTCTGCCGACCCAGTGCTATTAACGGTGCCGATGTGCATACCAATGTCGCCACGCGGCCGGGCTGTTGCTGGATGGAGAGCAGGTGTACTGATGACGCCACCGGTACAGTTCGTCGGCGACTACGGCTCTTCGCAGCGTCACCCTTATTGGGCAGGCGTCGTGTACTGTGGCATCGTAGCCGTGCCGGCCCAGTGTTATCCCGCGAGCCCCGGAACCCAGGTTCGAATCTTGCTAAATATAAATTTTTCCGAGGACAGCAGCCTGGAGTGGAATTCAAACCCCCCATTTCAACGGAGCTCCCTCGTGGAATCGCCGACGGTCTAGTGGTCTTAGTACCACGAAAGCCGCGGGGTGTCATGAGACTCGGCACTTGGGGCCTGGGTTCAATTCCCAGGTAGGTTCTTCACTGGCAGCGAAAGCGAGTTGTCAGGAAGTTCCGTCCCATGCCACGGGGGGTGGTCCCTCGTGGGGAAGTAAGGCCTATGAATCTGGCTCCTTAGTAAACAGCTTTTCCATGACCTGTGCGGGAGCGGGTCAGTACAGGTCTAACCAACCGTACGCTTACTCTTCCGCAAAAACTTCTCTTTCTGCTTTTCTCCCCCTCTATCGTCCTGCCTTGCCTCTACCTCCCACTGACCGGTCATGCGGTCCGGTGGTGCCCAGTCGTTGGTCTGAAATGCTACCTACGGCTTCAAGGCGCTGTTTAAATAGGGTAGTACGGCGGGCCTGACAGGCCGCCAGCCTTAAGCGGGGACTCTCCCCGAAGCGGAGAGGACTTCTCGTGCCCGCGGGGTGGCGGTCGCCTGGAACACACCGGATCCCATCAGAACTCCGAAGTTAAGCAGGCGGGGCTCGCAGGTTGCGAGTTAGGTAGGGGCCTACCAATTTTTCAATTTTTAAAAAAATATCTTTAAAAAAAAATTGAATTTGAGGTGTTGTACCATTTTTTCGGTGCATGCTCCGACCATGATACATATTCCTTCTCCATTTTACCCGTGTAAACAGGGTCGGAAAAAATCCAGGCACTTTTTCAGATTTGGGGGAAAGTATCAGGTCGGACAATCGAGCTGCATCGCAGAGGATAGCAGGCTACTCTAACGGTTCGTTGGGGACGGAGAAAACGAGGTCGGACAGAAAAATAACTATGACACCCCGACTGCCAGGTCGGACAAAATGAGGTCGGACAAAAAGAAACGTGTGACGGTGGCGGCCGCAAAAATCCCGAGGTCGGACAAAAAAAGGTCGGACAACCGATGTGTTTCGCATGTTACAGTTGTGAGAGTTGATAGATCAGCGAGTAGATCAGTGTCCGAATTTCGGAACCGCAAAGTCCCCTAAATTCGAACAGCCTTCAAAAATTATGAAAAGTATTTTTTTTTGGGGTAGAAACTTTACAATATGACCTTACCCTACCGTCGAAATTTTCTTATCTGATATAGTTTAGCCGCCAGATCTGCTTTAAGATGCTTTTTACGTGCCTTAAATCCGGACAACAGTCACCTTTGCATGTAAAAGCCTATGTCCGAATTTAGGGGACATTGGGAAATCGCTTCTCAAACTTGACACAAGAGACATAAACAAAATTTTCTTATGTCATCTTGTAGGTGAAGAGTTCTAGTTTCACATATGCGACGATGAAGGTTTCCCTCGCATCCGAAGTTGGGCGCCCCCAGTCCTGAAAAGACACTTTAAAAATATGGCCCGTTTCGTCGCGTCCAAAATTTAAAGTTGGAAAATTTCTGGGGAGTGTAATATGGAATTATATCAAATTTGTTTTTTTAATAACTAAATTCTAAAAGTCCTAACGATTCCATAGAGCCCACGGAAGTTAAATTCTGACCACCTGTAGCCATTTCCGGGCCAATAATAGTGGAAAACTTGTGGAAAACAACAAAGTGACCGGATTTAGGGCGCCAGTCCGAATTTAGGGCACATGTCTGTACCGCAACGACAGTGGAGTCAAGGAACCCTCAACATCCTTTTAAGGGCTCATTCTGGACCGGGTGGAGTATAGCATTATTCGCCGTCGAGCCCCTGCTCCGGGAAATGGTCACCCCGTTCCAGCCCAGCCCAGGCCGGCCTGCTCCGAATCGGGGTCGGGGGACCGAAGCTATGGTCACGCTTATATAGGCGCTGCGAGGAGAGGACTCAATTTCTCCTAATGCTGTATTTATTCAGACTCATGCATGCCCGGCCTGCGGGCCGAGCGTAACGCACTACACGCATACTACTACTACTACTACAACAACTCGTAAGCCGACGCAAAGCCTCTCGCGCTCGCACTGCTTTTCCCTGCGCACGTCGGAGGCCGCGCGCACATAACCTCTCGTATAAACGTTTGTTTTGCTTTTCCGCTCGACGTGGGCGCACGTCTGACGGCGCATTTTCCGACGAAAATAACTAATACGTGGCGTTTAAGCTGAAAGGCTCTACGCGGCGCTCGAAAAGCATATTCTCGCGGCGCGCGGGCCAATTTAGCGGCAGGCGCTCTCTGCGCACCGCCGCACCCCGCCGCACCCCGCCGCACCCCGCCCCGCCCGCGTGCAGGACAAAGCTGTTTACCTCGGCTTAACGCCCTGCATGTGCGGCGCAGGGCGCGGCCGGCGCGGCTGCCGCGGCTGCCAAGCCCCCGCGTCGATGTGTTTGTCCGCGTCTGCTGGTGCGTGTGTATCCGGGCGCGGCGTGGCGTGGCGGGGCGGAGCGGGGCGGGGCGGAGCGGGGCGGGGCGGGGCGGGGCGGGGCGGGGCGGGGGGCCGCACATGAGGCGCCACGAGGCCCGGGGCCCCCACCCCGCACTGCACCTGTTGGGGAGCACACATCACAACCGTGTAGTATATATGGGATAATGTGCGGAGGGAGGGACGGGTGCGAGGCGGCGGCCCAGCCCAGCCTGGCCCGCGGCGCGGCGAGGCGAGGCGAGCACTGCACTGCAGAGTTGGAAACTCTTTTGCGCAGAGGGCGTTTCACAGAACATGTCACAGAGTTGCGGGTCTGCTGCTGCCTGTTACTTAAAGTTCCACCAGTGGCGTCTTGGAGCTATGGAGCAGGTAGACAAACCCGCATATAGTCTTTACGTTCTCTCCGCGAAACACCCGGTACAGGAGGAGCATATAGGAGGCCGCGCTCAGCACACGCTGTACGCCCGTGCACCAGCTGGGTACCAGCGCGCGGCCTGCGGGATTCCGAACAGCGTGTAGTGGTTCTGGTGCTCTCTCTCTCTCTCTCTCTCTCTCTCTCTCTCTCTCTCTCTCTCTCTCTCTCATTCTCTCGCTCTCTGACTGCTAATGGCCGCGCCGCCGCGCCCCGACGAAACCACTGGGCGGAATCACCCTCTGCTGCTGGGCCTATGCCGGTCGGGTGCAGGCGGTCGAGAGCGAGTGAGGGAGGGGAGGGGATGAAGAAACCGCGTGTATGTGATTTTAATCCAACCGGGTTGGGCAGCGCGCGGTGCCTGAGGCCTGAGCCCCGGAGCCCAGAGCGCCCGGCCAAGCTGATGCTGCCGAACGTCATTATTTGCATGCACATGATTGTATTACAACTCTGCGAAAGTAATGCGATTATTTATGGGGGAAAAGCAAGTAGAAGCACACTGCTGTGTGTATGGAGCGTGCGAGGGGGAAGTGCCACGGAATGCGAGCCGGGGCCGGGCCCCCTTCCCCCCCCCCACCCCCCACCCCTCAGGCAGCCCTCCAAAATTTCACTCGCGCTTCTGATGTTCGACAGACAAAAGTGCGGCCTCGCGTCACAGCATTCGCAGCATTATTCCGTCACCGCCACCCGCGGGACCCGCGGGCTGTACGCGGGCCAAGCGTGAGCGAGTGTGACGGACGAGCCGGCGTAAGCGTCAAAGCGAGATAAAAAGAGAAGAGCGACACAGCAGTAGGAGGAAGAGAAATAAAAATGACGAAAAAAGAAAAAAGAAAACAGAAAAAGTCGCGGCGCTGCCGATGTTGTGGTTACTGATCGGTTGCTACGGAGAGGGGAGCCGCCGGTATGAGAGGCGCCCTGAGAGAAAGGGTTGTGAGGCAGAAAAAGGCGCAGGTGCAAGCCCGCCCCCCCCAGATTCGTTTCGTGGTGCCCTCTCACTCACTCCTAGTAGCCGAGACCCATGCGTGTGACAAGGACGGAGATACGAAAGCGCTCCTCTGAATCTGACGGCATGCCCGGGGAGCTCGAGGTGAGGTGATCCCGATGATCGACGCGCCGCCCGGCCCGGCCCGCGCGGAGACCGAGTCGAGTCGGTACGGGGAGAAGGCAGAAAAGAAGAAGAAGAAGAAAAACGGAGACAAATAATAAGACACACACGGCAAAGCGAAAACAACGATAACCATATGAGGTGAGGCGCGCGCGCGCGCGGTAGTATCGTGCCGCGAGGTGCGGTGCGGTGCGAGTGGGGTGGGGTGGGGCTACCCCTTTATGAGCGACAAGTCTTCGGTCGGTTCGGTTCCGTTCCTGGAGAGCTCAGACGCCCCGCCCCGCCGCGCCCGAGACGCGCCATCCTCACCGGGCTGGTCTGTGTCGCGGCCTTGGACGTGCCCTACGAGCGGCGCGTGTCCTGTGTCCTGCACACTGTACGTGCCCACCGGCACCGGTCGGGGCAGGGGCGGGTCCAGTCGGCCTTGGGCACACCGGTCGCGGCGGGGCGGGCGCAGAGCGGGCAGCAAGGAAAATATAAATATATAGGGGCGTTTCGCCGTGGTTTGCGCCTCCCTGCAGGTAACCGTGCTGCCCCCACCCTCACGGCCCCGCCCCGCCCCGCCCCGCCAATCCCCGGGTGGGCCGCGCTTGTTCGCGGGGTGTCTGACTCGAGGGCGGCGGGCGGCTCCGTGGGGCCTTGGGGTCGGGGCTTGACGCGCTCTTAAATCATCCTCCAGCAGCAAGCGGGGCCGGGGCACGCCTCCTGCCGCGGCTCGCACCCCGCCCTCACCCCGCGCCGCACTCTGCAAACTCAAGTGTCATACAGTCTGACACCGTACCACTGCTGTGTCTGACAGTTCCAAAAACTATTTTCTGTCGTTGAAGAGGAATTACGCTTTAGAGGGCAGCATCTGATTTGGCGCAAAATCCCGGTTCAAACGAGCCTACGTGTGATGGGGCTCGGAAGAACAACACATTAAATGATCGTGGGTTAACGGTTCCGAAATTTTGTATGGTCAACCCCATCACATGTAGACTTGTTTGAACCGGGATTTAGCGCCAAATCAGATGCTGCTCTCTGAAACGTGATTGCTCCTCAGCGACAGAAAAGAGTTTTGGGAATTGTGAGACAGGATAGTGCTGCAGTTATAAGTGTGAGACTTTATGGCACATCTGAGTTTGCAGAGCATCCCGCCCGCACCCCACCCGCACTCCTCCCCGCACCCTCAGCCCACCCGCACCCCACCCGCACCCCGCCCGCACCCCGCACCCCACCCGCACCCCGCCCGCACCCCGCCCGCACCCCGCCCGAACCCCACCCGCACCCCACCCGCACCCCGCCCGCACCCCCTCACCCGCACCCCGCCCGCACCCCTACCCGCACCGGGCCGCGAACCGCCGCGCCACTCTGGCCCGCCTCACCTTGGTGCGCATCGCAAGTGGCTGTTGCTACTCACCTAACAGGCTCACTCCACCTCTCCGGCCTGACTCGGCACTCTCAGCGCCGCGCCCCCGCGGGGCCACAGGCGCCCCTGCCCCCGCTGCCTGCTGGCCCCGTGAGCAGAGGAAAGCTTATTGCCCGTCCGGGCCGGAGTAGGGGGGGAGGGGGGTGAGTTGCGGGGGCCCGCGCGCATGCGGGGGGCGCGGGGCGCGGCTGCAGGCGCGTCGCAGCTGCCGAGCTCTGATTGATATTTTTCCGTCAGTCTTCCCGTGCACTGGCGTGCCTCCTCCTCCTCCTCCTCCTCCTCTACGCCCCACCCCCTAGTCTCTCTCTTTATTGCTCTTTCTTTCTCTCTCTTTCTTTTCTGTAAGCGTTGGTCTAAAACTGCTAAGCCGCGCGCGCAGACGCCTATCGCTGGCTGTGCGGCGCCAGGCCCAGCTTTATTTACTCGCTAAATGAACATCACCATCAGGCTGACAACGAACTGGAGGAGAGCGCGGGGCTAACTCGATAAGCCTCTTGCCGTGCTAACTCCGGCCTGTATCCCTAGCGTCAAAGGACCGGACTTCCGCTCTTTTTCCGCCCGGGTCGAGTCGCTTCCCTTTCCTTTTTCATACAAGTCATATCTCTCCACCCTCCCCTCTCCCCCTCCCGCCGGAACCGCGCGCACGGGCCGTGAGTTTTTGTGCCGCCCGCGTTGATTGCAGGGACGGTGAAGAAACACAATCCATGAAGGTGTTTCAGTCTGCATTACAGGCAGCGCGCAGGGCGGGAGCGGCCAGGGCGGGCCCAGCCGGTCCGACCCCGGTCCGACCTACGGCTTCAGGGGAGGGGGAGGGAAGGGGCGACACCAACCTGATTCCGACGCCAAAATGGCAAAGGTGGATGAGAGGAGAGAGGCGCCCGCGCCGCCCCGGCCAGTCCGGCTCGACGAGGTAAGTTTTACTCGCGGCAAAACTTGAAAAGTAGCAATAGCAGCCCGGGGGCTGGCGGGGCGGGGCTGTCACTTCACTGGAGCCTGCGGGTACAGAGTCTGTCTGTCAGAGCCCTGCACCGGACGGGCGTCAGATGCTCGCTTGCCTCCGGAAACGAGTTGGAGAGAGAGAGATAGATAGATAGATAGATAGATAGAGAGAGAGAGAGAGAGAGAGAGAGAGAGAGAGAGAGAGAGAGAGAGAGAGAGAGAGAGAGAGAGAGAGAGAGAGAGAGAGAGAGAGAGAGAGAGAGCTATGGTCCAAAGCGATCGCGTTTTTTTTCTTAAATTTTTGTGAATTTTCATGATTTTTTGTGAATTTTCCTGAATTTTTTCCCGAATTTTCCCAAACTTTTCAAAAAAATTAAATAAAAATTCTGAATTTTTCTGAATTTTTTGAATGACGAGGTGTACAAAAATTGCAGAGTTGTTTTCCCGTCGCGGGGAGGTCGACCGCGGCGGTTGCATAGATGCTCCCAATGTACCGCTGCGACACTCAGCTGGTCGGCACTGCGGGTGTGTGCGCGTGCGCCTCAATAATATCGGCTATGGTAACGGCTTCCTGCAGGCGATGGCGCCGAGCAGATCCTGCAGGGGCCGCTCTCGCTCTTACACTAATGTAAGCACCGCCTTCTCACTTACTCGAATCGGAAATAAGGCGGGTCGTAATATTCCTCTTTCGCAGACCCTGTTTGCAAAGGGGAGAGGAGTGGCTGCAGGGATGACTGAGGGAGAGCGAGTAGATGCTATTCGTCACCTTGAAGCAGAGCGAAAAAGAGGGGGGGGAGAGAGAGAGAGAGAGAGAGAGAGAGAGAGAGAGAGAGAGAGAGAGAGAGAGAGAGAGAGAGAGAGAGAGAGAGAGAGAGAGAGAGAGAGAGAGAGAGAGAGAGAGACGTGTCATTGGATGGCCTTAACCGGGGGGGGGTTGGAATTTTGGCTGTGGCGCGGGCCGCGCGGCGCCATTTTCTAAACCTTAATGCGACCACACTCATCTTGAAGTGGCGCAGGGAGGGAAAAAAAAAATACCACCGCCGTCGCGCGGAGGCGGGGCGAACAAGCGCGGGTCGGCTGACGGGTAGCCGCCATCGTCGTGGCATGAAGATGGAATGAGCGTGGTGCTCTGCTCCCCGCGGTGTCACCTCATGCTCGCGCTCGTGCTCGCGCGCTTATGGTGACAGCTACATTGTGGCGCTGCAGCACAAGCCGTAATCATGCGCGCCGTGCTACATAAACGCGGCAGACAGTCTCATATTGCTCGCGAGGCGGCAGCAGCCGCGGATCCCCAAAAAATGATCGCGAATAGCTTTTTCTTCTCTCCTCCCCTCCGATCCCCCCTTCAGCATCGAGGTTGGCAAGGCAAGAAGAAAGATACACAAAAATCCTTAAAATCGAGAACAAATAAACTGAAAACTTAAACAAAAATGGAAAAAAGTCAGAAATAGGGGGGAAAGATCAGATTTCATAAAACAGTGAAATTTATCGTGAAAAATCAAAACAAAAAAAAATGAATAAAAAATCAATAGTAAAAGCAGAAAACATCACTGAACACTTTTTGTTTGAGTGATCCTCCTCGCGCGGGCGCGGGCTTGCGGGGTGCGGGCATGAAGTCGACGACGCGTGTGGGGTCGGTCGCTAAAGCGCGCCGCGCCGTCGCCTCGCTACGGGTTCATGTTCACCTGCGTTCACCTCACGCAGAGCCAGCAGCAGCAGAGAGGCAAAGAGGAAATTTTTTTAGCGATTCGGTCTGTCTATGCTTGAGACTCGGCTCGGCTCGGCTCGGCCCACGGAGTTCCCCTCTGTCCTGCTCCTGCAGCCTGCAGCCCCCCGGGACGCGCGACGGGGAGAGAGGTGCTGCTGCTCTCCACCGAGCGCGACCGGGACGTGTTACCGCGCTCCGTTCGACCCTTCTCGACCTGCCTGCCTGCCACGCCTGTCCGCGTGAATGTCGGTTTCCAGCTGACAAAATTTATGTCTGCTGCGGGGTTATGTCCTCGCAGCCGCGACCGCGCGCGCGCGGGGCAAAAGCCTGCTTGCGCGTCCTCTCCTTGTCGCAATAAGCACGTCTAGAGACGGGCGTTGCTGCTTAGAATAGCAACAAGTCTGTAGTCGGTATCGGCCAAGCGACGCGGGGTGAGGTTCAGAGGGACGCGGGCCGCGCGGCAGGCGCAGCAGCAGTACTCTCACCGCGGGCGGGAGATTCATCACTCGCGGGTCGCGGGCAGATTGGGATTGCTCTCGCAGCTAATTCCGTTGCGCCTGTAGCGCCTTTAGACGCGCTTTCTTTGTCATGACAGCAAAAGTATTGCTGTTATTGGCAATCGCATAAGCTGGCGCAGCAAATGCGGTTTGCAGCATGAGCTATGCAGTAGCAGCTACTTTTATGTCACTGATGCTGCAAAAATAAAACAATAAAAGTTGCAGGTGATATTAGCAGCGAGGGTGCAACAGCTAGCTGGAACAGCTAAGTTTTATTTTTTTCCTCCTCCATGCAGGTGAGAGACCAAAGAGCCCCAGTACGGTCCGGCCTGGCCCGCAGTCCGCAATTTAACCTCCAGGTCGAGTTGGACAGTTCCGGGCCCGAGGCCCGACGGATGGCAGTACGCTGCATTTGCAAACAGCGGTCCATCTTGTGTCCCTTTTGCCTCTGCTGCTGCTATTGCTGCTGCTACTGCTGCTGCTACTACTATTGCCGCTGCTGCCACGACCAGCCCCCGGAGATATATATGAGACTGCCACGGCGCGGAGCACGGGGGTTGCGGGGGCGCGGGATGACCTTTGAGCGGGAGACGCACGCAAGACGCAGCAAAGCAAAGAGGAAAAAAAGTGGGGGAAAACAGTCGCATCCATCTTTATTTGTAACATGGCTCCGTGTCTGATATCGTCTTACGATACGCGGCAGTGGCAACCGGAGTGGCTTATCGTTTAGGGGGCGTATGAAAGACGAGCGGCAAGATGCAGTAGCTTAAGGCTGAGGGGTGAAAAAATGAGAGAGGGTTGCGGAATAAGGAGCTCAGCACGGGTTCATACACGTGCTATCGCAGGCAAAGCTTCGCCTTGCCTAGGCGGCAAGCCTGTGCTTCATTAATATATAGATATATTTGTACGACAATTAATGTATCACACGTGTTTCCTAGAAGGCATCCAGCGGTATTGTGCGGAGACCCGCTCCTCGCTGTGTGCGCTCTGCACCGAGAAAAATATACACGGAAATTTCCGGCTAATTTTTTCCCGGACACTGCCGCCGTCCTTGATAAAAACGGAAACGACACTTCTGATGACCGTTGCATATATGATAGTTTCTGCATTACCGTAGGAAGAAAACTATAACTCATAGCTTGGAAGGACTCGCGTCCGCACTATGATGGTGCGGGACGTTTCAGTCATCCGTTCCGTACTAGGATTCTTATTTTTTACAGTGTGTGTCCTCCTGTGTGCGGGGGCGCGCGACCGGACCGAACCCGGACCCGACCCGGCCCGGCCCGCCCGACCCGACCCGACCGCTTGGTCTATTCCGGGCGAGCAAAAGGAGGCCACCGCTTCGCCTTGAGGATAGCGGATCGCCGCCGCCGGGGTTCGAAATGGTCGAGTGCTTTGAATGACTCGCGCGGTCTCCTCAGACAAACCAGTATGACACAATATACGCCAGCGAGGGAGGCAAACCGCCGCCCGGCGGGCATAAGTCGCTCCCGCGCGTCCGCAGCGAGCGAGGACCGTAAGCGTGTGAAGTTACCTCACTGTCAGTCGCTCAGCCGCCCCGCCTAGCCCCATACCTCACCCCGCCTGGCCCCGCACAGTTCCAGCACGCCCCGCCCCGCTCGATTGCTACAGCGAATAATCCCGCACAGCACCGGCGGAGGGCGGGTTGCCTACCCCGCGCGCCTGTAGACGCCCGCAAGCAGTGTCCCTCCGCCGCAGGGATCGCGGTCACTTATATCAAAAACTAGAGGGTAGAAGCTGACGAGATAAAAGTCAAAGTTATAACAATTTCTTTTTAAACTACAACGGAGAAAAAGATTAGCTGACTCAGCAAACCTCATTGCAAATTTAGCGCCGACAACTTTTTGTTTGCTCGTTGCAGCTTGATTGTAGCTGGCAGAGCAAAGGACTTGGCTATGACAGCTACGAGGTAGTTGTGACAGCAATATTTGTTGCTGTTGCAGCAAAAAATGTTGTAGGTGCCATGTCAGCAAATCTCTTTTCTCCGTGTATTAGAGTCGCCTTGTTAAAAGATAAACTTTAACAAGTATTTTAAAATTTTGAATTTTAATGTTAAATGTTAGGTGCTCTAAAATTTGGTGTGATCGTTTAGACTGCCACGATGCTTTAGTTTTCAGAAACAAAGTGTTTGTCGCCAGAACTATAATTTAATCGATGAAATTAACATGTTAGTTACAAGAAAGATACCAACAATGAAAACCATATTTCATCATTCAAACTAAATTATAGTTTCGGTGGCAAAAAATATTGGTTCTAACCACGTTTAGCGTCGACATTTGGAACCACAGAATATTTGCTGTCGTAAAATAAACTAAAATTTTAGTCAGGGGAACTAATTCTTTTTCTCCGTGACCTGCGTCCGACAGGGCGAGGGGAGGGCCCGCCCCCGCCCCGGCGCCCGCCACACCCCCCGCCCCACCCCGTCCCGCTCCGCCCTGCCACGCTCCGCCACGCCCCAATGCTCCTCAGCGCGGATCTGCCTCCGCTTCCATCTCTCGGTCAGCAAACAGCAACTTGAAGTAGTCCGTAGTCTGTTTGCACTGCCGACCGCGCAGCCTGATCCTCCCCCATTCCCCCTTTCAACCCATCCCCCTTTTTTTTCACGGCGCAGTTTCCTTTAAAATCTTCTTAAGATGCCGCAGCCCCTTCGAATAAGAAGCGCCCTCCCCATGGCACGTGACCTGTCCCGTTGGGGAGCAAGCACCTCAACCTCCACCCCGCCCCACCTTGCCTCGCCCCACCCCACCCCACCCCGGCATACCACCCCCACCGCGCCTTGCGGTGCCAACGTGTGACGATGTCAAGAGCGCTTCTCGCTATGGAGTTTCAACGCGAATGACGCCTTCTGATTCGACTGAAAATGCTGGATATCACGGCATTACTTCTACAGATAGAGTTAAAGTCGGTGATTCCCTCAGCGGCAAAAGACAAGGACGCGAAAAGGACGCGTCTCATTCTTCTTTCTTTTCCCGATATGAAGTTTTTATGCTTTCCAATCTACGATTCGTAGACTACGAATGAGTAACGTTATCGGTGACAATTTAATTGCCTCTCTCTCTCTCTCTCTTTCAGAAGAGATTGCCACAGGCTGAGAGTTTCTACCGTTCCTTGTTCTACACATCTTTTATTTCAATCCACCTTGCTCACCACGGGAAAAGGGGGTATTTTGTTCGTCAGACGTAACAATCTCGCACAGCAGGCGACAACTCAAAGACGATGCTGTGAATAAGAAAAGGAGGAGATGAATAAAAGTTGAGGGGTGTGACGGAGCTTTCGCGAATAAACTTGGATTGTTACTATGGAAGAAAGTTTGGGAGAGAAAAACAGCAGAAACAGGCCCTGGTGGGGCGGAGAAGGGAGACAGTCCGAGAGCATGACGTGTGAACTTGTTTTGTTTGGCGGCAAACAGCTGTGCCAATTGCTCAACGGCAGTGCATCCCTCGCATGGGACTTCCACTGAATCATCGCGAGCCCGCTCTTCCTTTTTCGTTCCTACGAATCGCTACTTTTTGAACATCGTGCGATGTTTTTAATTTAAAACCGCAACATAGGTAAACCGCAGAGTCTGATACGATACGCGCTCAGACTCGGCTGTTACTGGCTGGTTGTTCTTGTTGTTTACGCTACTGCTGCTGTTGTTATTACTATGATACACAGGCGGTCGTTTCAGAATTTTATCTGTCGCGGGAGCTGGGGGGAATACTTTTTACGACGTGCCACGTGCAAGAAGGAACGCATTAATTCGTCAACCATAAATAAAAAGCTTTCGCTGCGCGTCGAGTCGGCCCGGCCCAGTCGCCAGACAAGACACGCGGTACGCAGCTTTATTGTGACCTTTACGAGGAGTGTAGGCGGCCAGGCCGCGGAGCCGCCGGTAAGTTCATTCAATTGTGATAACAGCTAATTTTCGTTGGCATTGCTTTATTATTGAAGCTAAAGCCGCGCTCGCTACAAGGAGTTGCGTTTCCTCGCTAATCACACTTACAGCAGCTCGCCGCCGTTTAGTTATTCGATTCGAGTGCGGCGCGGGCTCCAGTGGGCGCGCCGGGCCGGGCCGGGCCGCGGGCCGGGCGGAGGCCTCGTCGTAAACAGAGACATCGGGAGATCATCATCACTCGTTATTCAGACCCGTAAATTCATCAGAGACACCCGCAGTGAGCGTGGCGCGCGGGGGGAACGGTGACGTCAGAGTTCCTTTTTCAAATCTGCTGACAGGAATAGGCGGCTAAACTGTCAACTGACGTCAATCACGGCGTGTGATCAACTGTTCGGGTTAAACTTATTTTCGACCCAGTTGGCGCCGCCGAAGCCGATCCGAAGCCGATCCGCTTCCTATCACGTCGCGAGCGGCACAGGATGACGAACTTCCCGCGCGCCTAGCGGAGCAGCCTGGACCCTCCCGTGTATGGCGTGGTCGTCATCATCTCTCCACGCACGCACGGCCCAGCCCTGGCCCGGCCCGGCGCGAACCGGATCACTCAAACATAATCATGACGATGATACGACGGCGCAGAAAAGTAAAACCGTGCATGGCAGATCAAAAGTTGGAACTAGAAGCAGGCAGACTAGTGCAACCATGAGACACCTGCCCGGGCCCGCAGCTGCTCTCCCCACACGAAAAATATCGGTTACGATTGCGGATACGAGTAATCAATTACGAATCCGGTTACGATCGAAAGAGCGGAACCAGTTACGATAAGGACTAAGTTTCAATTACGTGCGGTCCAGTTACAGTTAGAAAGGAAAACACGCTGTTGCGATTACAACGCTCGACCTCAAAGTCCGGAGATAGGGGAATGCCTGTCTGCCATCACAGCACACGTAAACTTTTTGCGCTGAGCATAGTTGTTGTAGCGTTTTTATGCACGTATCTTTAGCCATTTTCAAGATACGATTCTTTCGTAGCGGTGTAGCAGGCTTGCATTTCTGATTGACCCACATTTCGCTTCGTTTCTAGGATTACGATCTTAATCGTTATTGTTTACTAGTAACCAGAAGTGATAATAGTAACCGGACTTCAATAAGGTCGCGTAATTGTAGGAATTTTCACATCCGTAAAAGATAAACATAACCCGCAAATCACGTTGCTGATCGTTTTCGGAATTTTTAGTCGCCACCGTAGCAAATTACGGCCACCATTGTAAATCTTCCACGTACGTCACCGGAATTTTCTGCTGGGTCCTTCTCAGCCTCCGCGCAGCTCCGGGGCCCCGCCCTGCACAGCGCAGCCGCCGCGCCGGCTCCACCGCACTACATAGCCATAAAAATCAGCAGGCGGAATCACGGGGGACGAGGAGACAGTGACGCAGCGCTAAGAGAGAGGAGGAGAGTGAGGAGGAGAGAGAGGAGGAGAGAGAGAGAGAGAGGAGTGAGAGTGAGAGAGAGAGAGAGAGAGAGAGAGAGAGAGAGAGAGAGAGAGAGAGAGTGAGTGTGAGTGTGTGTGAGAGAGAGAGAGAGAGAGAGAGAGAGAGAGAGAGAGAGAGAGAGAGAGAGAGAGAGAGAGAGAGAGAGAACGCACTCCAGCCCTTTCTCCCACTCGCTCGAGCTTGAGAGCGAGAGCGAGAGCGAGAGAGAGCGAGGCGAAGGGAGAGAGGAGGAGGATGAAGCCGTGTCACTTAAGAGCCCATGCCGTTTGGCGGGCCGCGCCCTTTCGCGCCGCGCTGGACGAAAACAAGCTGTTGCTGCGACCTTGGCCGTGATGGTCGTGGAGGAGGCCGCGAGGCCCTCGCTGTGGCCCTGGCGCACTTAAACAAGTAAAGCAGCGCGGTGCAGGGCGTGCAGGCTCATAGGATGCCTGATACATGGCATTGACATGATAGTAGCGCTTTCTGAGTTAGTGGTCCCAGGTATGAAGTCCGTGGCGTCGATATCCAAGAGTGCTTACCAGCCTACCTGGAGTTCACCCACGAACTAGTCAGCGAGTCCGCACAGTTCGCACGATTAACAAGGCATTTTCTTGATTTGTCAAAGGAGTCGCCAGTGGGGGGAGGGGGGGGGGCGACAGCAACGTCATATAAGGTCGTAGCCCCGACCCGCCACGCCCTGCTAAGTTCCCGCCACCGCACGCCGGGTGCGTCTTCGTGCCTGTGCATGTTCACTGATTGGATGCAATTACTCACCCAACCTCACCTGCTGCATGAGGATTTTGAAGCGAGGAGGAAGGATGGGAAGAGCCGAGGGGTCACTCATACAAAATGTGTATAGTGATTTTGTGGTTTTTTGATTTTGATTTTCTATTGATTTTTCAAGGAAAATTTCTGTCACTTTTTGACAAGTTTTTATATTTCCCCCCTGTATCTTTTTTTTTGTAATTTTTTATGTTTTTTTTTTTTTGGGGGGGGGGAGTTGGGACAATGAATTTTCGAAGTGACTCCCTCCTCGGGAAGAGCCCCTACAATTCCCGGGGCGAGGTTGGGGCTGGGCTGCGAGGAAGGGAAGCTCTTTGGGGACCGGTCAGGTTATTTCGGCGCGGTGCTCTGCACAGAGGGACTCTCGTGGAGCGACAGTGCGAGTGTTCTCGTTAAGACCCTCTCCCAGCTTCGCCTCGCGACAGGGAGGAGGAAAGTTTGACGAGCCTTCATAATTCGCAGCTCTAAGCCGAACAGGTAGGTAGCGTCCTCAGCGGTGGGGATTGGGGTGGGGTGGGGGAACTCCTTGCGGCGGCACCGCACCGAGGCAGCCATCCACGCCACGGTACAGCACGGGACGGAGCGGGCCGCCCAATATTCCAATACGACCGACGGGAAGGTGCAAAGGATTACCATAAGAAAGGCAGTGTGTACACATTGAGGGGGGAAGGGGAGGGGTCAGTGTACACGGCATGTGGCCTGAGGGGGCAGGGTGGAGGGGGGGGGGCAGGGCGGCGCCTCGGCTGAGCGGGGCCCCGCGGCGGGCAGGGCTCCGCCGAAGGCGACCTGATCATTTGCATACGCATAATGACAGGAGTCACCGCGTCGCCACCGCCTCTGCCGCCGCTGCCGCCGCCGGCGCTAATGCTCTGCCGAAAGAAAACAAAGCTGCGCGCGTCAGACTGAAGGGGTAGGGGGGGGGGGGGGTAAGCGCCGCGAGCGCCAGGCTAGCCATGACAGCCCAACAGTTAGTTCAGTCTCAAAAATCGAATCAAACCGCTTATTTCTTGGCACGCGTTGTGCCGCAGCCAGGTAATCTGACAGAAGAACGAAAGTCCAAGTTATTTCCCTCCTCTAAAGAGGAGATGTGAGGAGGAGGGAAAGTCTAGAGACTTACGTCCTTTTGTCAGATCACCCAGTGCATTGATACTAGCGGCAGGCTCGCCGCGAGCCGCGGGTCACGATGGGGACATTGATCCTCGCGCTGCTGCTGCAGGGTCGCGCAGGACCCGAACCAAAAAGGACAGTCATCGTCGGATTACTACTATTATTACAATTTATTTGGGCCCGGAGGCGGCGGCGGGCGCGGCGCAGCCCACTCGGTCGCTCACGGGCGCGCGACTCTATACACAAGGAAACTTTGCGTCTCCATGAAAGGCCTGCGCTGGGACGCAAGGCGACGCAGCGAGGTGGAGTAAGGAGGCGCCAGCTCCTTTTACATCCACAGCCGCTTGAAGAGGTTCCTTGTGGAGGATGGCAAAGGGCGGCGCCGTGACTGCCGTCTGTTTCCTGAAGATCGCTCTCTCGGCGCCTCCGTCCTTGTCGCAGCTGTGGCGGTGCCCTACGCTGGGGATGGCAGGACCCCATGCGTGCGACGAGGACGGACGCGCGCCTGCCGCGGGGCGGGGCCGGGCACGATGAGGACGAGGTGCTGCATGAACAGGTGTTAAAAGCCTTTACGGCCCTGCAGGCAGAGCGCGCGCGCGCCCAAGGCGAGAGGCGGGCTTAATCTCGGCCGCTGAGGGATCATGAAGGTCACCGCCAAAAACTGGTTATTATGGGGGGCCGGTCGGGACAGGTGGGGGGGGGGGCAGATCGACGACAAACGGCCTCTGCCACGACATGGCCTACGTTATTATGTGCAGTGCATGCCCGGCAGGCGGCAGGCAAAAAATACGTGTGTGTGAGAGGGAGAGAGAGATAGCAGGGGGCAGGAGAGCGATAGTAGGAGTGGGAGAAGGAAGACTAGAGATGGCGCGGGAGGGGGGAGGGCCGGGAGGGGGCTTAGCGTCTTGAAGCTATGCGAAAGCAAGTCATTATGATTACGGCTTCTCTCGCGAACAAAACTGCCGCCGGCGTGATACTGGGGTACCATAATCGGTATACCTCACGGAGCAAAGCGCGGAAATAGTGGCGGGGCCCGCGGCGGCGCCCCGGCCATCGGCCCGCCGCGCCGTCCCCCGCACCCTGCTTCTTGTCCTCAACATGCACGCATGCGCTATTTCCTGGAACGCGGCCCGCGGCCCGGCCGGCGGTGGGTGGGGAGGCCGTGCATGAGGCCCTGCCCGCGGAGGAAGGGTTGGCATTGCAGAGGAAATGGCACTCCTATATCCCCAGGGAAAGCCCTGCCCCACCCTGCGCTGCTCTGCGCCCAGCCCAGCCCCGTGGCCTCCGCGTATTTCCTGTCTTTGCCATCATCCTTCCTCGAGTCCGCCCTTTCAACTACGACTGCCTTCGATTCTCTTTGCCTTTTCCGATAAAGTGTGTCAATTTCCTCCGCGCTCTCTTCTTTCCATTCCCTCGCCTCCCGCTTTCCTGCTCCATTCCTCTCATAGTAGTGTTTGGGCAGTCCACCCACGCCGAGCGCGTCTTACGTGCCATGTCACATACACTCGAACTGGATATCTATGCTAATGTACCGCGGTCGTGCAAAGTTAAACATTAAGCGATATTTTTTTTGCGCAAAATTGATAGACTGCGTTCAAATATATTTGTTTCTGTAAAAATAAAAGGCAGTCAGTGTGCACACTCTCCCTCCCCCGGTCAGAGGGGTTCTTCCAGTGTGGACGCGGTGCAGAGGTGGGCTTAAAAGTGACGACCTGTCCAGCTCACACTAGACACTGCTCCGCTGTGCAGACAGGTGGGCTGGGCTGGCGCAGATGGTGCCGCGCGGCAGGTGCCGGCCCCGATTCCGTCCCGCAGGTGGGCAGCTGCGGCAGCTGCCAGTGCATCCTAAAGCCAGAGGCCAGCGGCGGGAACTCTTCCACCCGATATTAGCGCATGGGTGTACCCGCCAGGACGGGAACGACACGTCCGTGCACGACTGCGTGCGGGCAGGGGGCGGTGCGCGCGCCTCCCATCAATGTTTTTTTTTATTTTTATCTTTTTTAATTAGTCAATGAAACTAATATTGTTTGAGACATCAAAGCGCGCTTCGCTATGGCACAAAAGAAATACCACTCCAAAGTGGTAATGTGAGCGCCGGTCATTTGCCAACGAAGCAGACCAATATTGTTTAGTATTGTGACTTTAAACAACTTTAACTTCCGCCCTATTACTCCTTCGCAAGCGCCGGATTTTTTTCCGGATTTTTCTGTCGCTCTTGTCATTTTCTTTACGAGTGCTTCGAGCGAGGGGGAAACAACTCTGAAAGTTTTCTACATACACCACGTAAATTCGTAAAACTTCAGAAAAGTTTAGAAAACTTCAAAATATTGGGGGGAAGTGCAGAAAAGTTCAGAAAAAATTACGAAAATCCAGGAAAAATTTACAAAAAAATGGTGAAAATTTAAGTGAAAATTCACAAAAACTCTATGAAAATTCATAAAAATTCTCGAAACGTGTTCACAAGAGTTTGCCTCCTTGGTGCCGAGGCTGCTCCAGTGCATGCCGTTTGAGAGAGCACGACGCAACAAGCTCCGTGGGCCGGGCAGAGCACAAGAGCAGCCTACGCCCGTGCCGTCCGGGCTCGGCTTGGTCGAGTGAGTCGGCAGTACAAGCAAAGCCCGAGAGCTGTTTTCAGCACCACCGAACTACAAACGGCTTAGACTCAAAAAGAAAAAGAAAACGAAAAGGGCAAAAAAAAAAGTCGAGCACCATAGCAACTGAAATTTCAATTAAAATTTAAAGAAAATCTAAAGTTCAAATTCCAGTGAAATTTTAGAAGTGAATTTACAAACTTAAAAACTATTACTATAGGCAGTTTCATCAAAATCCCTTGCGCAGATTTTTTCCTCCCGTATAAGTGGCCATACAAAACAATACGTTTCCCAGCGATAGAAGGCAACTCCGGTGCCTAAAAAAAAATGAAACGATCTTTTGGACAAGTTTCGGCTCGAGTTTATTCGGTCCGTAGAGGAAGCAGGTCATGGAGTGTGCAGCGTAGGGGTCCGCACAAAATGCACTTTAGCAAACTTCGTTATTGCACCAAATTGTGATTTGTGTCCCGCAGTTGTTTCACTACTGCTGTGTGAGTGGCGCAGGGCTAGCCACGCCGAGGGGCGCATTCGAAACAGTGCGGCGGAACAGTCATTGCGATTCCTAGACTCGCGCGCATTCCAGCAGCTCGCTGTGTCTGCATGGCTCCCACTCCGCTCCGCTCCCGCCCCGCCACGCCACGCCACGCCATGTAACGGCCCATATTGTACGAGCACATATGTCTGGCTGCGGCGATTCGACAAGAAGATCTCGCGGGCAAGGGTGTGGGTTGGAGGGGGTAGGGAGGGGGGTAATGTCCAAAAACCGACTGCACCCCGGGGAGCGGCACGCAGGCTTATTCGCAGGATCCAACTGGTGCGAGGGCTGCTGTACCCCGCCTCACTCCACCCCACCACACCCCACCCCGCTCCACCCCGCCCCACCCCACTCCACCTCACCGCGACCATGAACCCCCACCGCCGCGCCTGAGGACTCATTACGTGAATCGCTGCGCGCACTTGTGCTGTTTAGAAACGACGAGAATGTGCACTATAAACGTGCAGGGGTGCTGCCGCTCCTGGAATTGCGTAAAGCCCGTCCCCATCCTCGCAACTGACTCAGTTGATCGGATTTAACCGAACGGAAATTGAAACAGATGCGAGGCACCTTAGTTTCCGACAGCAAGGCAAATCGTTTAAAAAAAAGAAAATAAAAGTCTATCAGATATGAGATATGCAGCTTTCGAGGATATTAAAATTTAATTTCTTCTTTGCTGAAAAATTAATCTGTTACTAAAATAGATAATAAATCTGTCAAATTCGTCACCAAACTAGAATGACGCCAAATCTGTTTACAGTCTTGGTAATATCTCATATGTTCCTGAGTTTTGGTGACAAATGGAAGTCGACCGAGACAGATGCCGTTAGGTGACGAATGTGCTGCCTCATGGCAAGCCGTATTGGTTACAGTGTTGTCAGCGTGCGACTGGTGGGTTCATCGGATTCAAACACCGGTCACCTCCGCGCAAAGTACACGCCCCGTGCCCACCCGGCCGGTGGAAGCAAAATAAGTTAGATTTGCAAATGAACTTGGCCCGAGGGGGGAACAACTTACATCTTACATTTTTGATGTTATTGTAAACCTCGTAGCTCAGAAAAATTCAGGCAAATTTAGAAAAAAATTACAAATATTCCGGAAAAGTTTACAAAAAAAAATAGGGAAAATTCAAGTAAAAATTCTCAAAGATTTTATGAAAATTTAGAAAAATTCACAAAATGTGTACACAAAAATTGAGAGCTGTTACCCCTTCGGCTTCGGCTTATTAGCCTCTGCCGAGCCATGGATACGCCACCAGTTCCCCATGTATGTGGACTACTTGCCTAACAATCAGACGCTCTCTCCTCAAGAGCTTTGGCGCCTATATAATACAACCTCAACCTCTCGCACATTTTGGATAGTTCTCTATCCTAGTTTCAAACTTTTCTCTCCCCCCTCTCTTCCCTTCGCGATTAGCGAGGTGCGATGTGGGTCTCCCTCCTCCCTCCGGGGTTCCTCGCGGCCTCGCCGCCGATGGCGAAAGCAAAGAGGGAGGAAGAGCGGTAGTGCGATAGAGCAGGCAGCTCACCACAACCCGCCCCGCCCCGCCCCGCCCCGCCCCGCCCCGCCGCGCCCGCGTCGTCAAAAGCACCTCGCCGCCCCGCCCCGCCACGCTGCGCGCCCCGCCGCCCGCCGCGCCGGCCTGAAATAACTCGGCCCAATCAGAGCTCCCTATTGGCCCTCGCTGGCAGCCCATTAGCCTTCGCTGACATCCCGGCGGCGTGGCGTGGCGTGGCGCGGCGGGCCGTGGCGCGGGGGCGGGACAGCTAAGGTGGAGGCGGGTGCGAGCGGGCGTGCCGGGGCCGGGCGGGCCTGGGGGAGATGCCTGACGTTCGACGGGTGGAAGACGCAGCCGAGCCGGGACGGGACCAGTGCGGGCGAGGGCGGGGCCGGTTGAGGCTGGGCGGAGTGGGGCAGGGAGCGTCTCGGGGCGGGGCGGGGCGGGGCGAGGTCTCTGGAGGGCGCGAGGCGAGGGCGCGCTAGGGCGGCGAGAAGGGCGCGGGGATCCGTATTTGTTCCGAGATGTCACCCTCCCTTCCTGACGTATTACGGATCTCCGGTCGGGCCGGGATCAGCGCCCTGCTGGTTCGGGGGCGAGCAGCAGCTGCTGTGCGGATCGGGTAGGGTTGTCTCCGTTGTCGCGCCTCGCCGCGCCTCGCCACGCTCCGCCGCGCCTCGCCACGCCCCGCCATCACGCCCCACCCCGCCGAGTCGAAGAGGGATTGCCTCTCCTGGCCCCGACGGTCGACGGCAGGGGTGCCCCATTGGTATCAGCGAGGGCTTCTGGGTATCCGGCCCGACCGTGGCCGTTGGCGCCGCGGGAGGCTGGGGGCGGGGCGGGGCGGGCACGAGCGGGCCGCGCCCCGGTCCCCGGGGGCCCTGGGGCTGGGGCGGCGCGCTGCCTAAGAGGGGCGGTGCGTCTGATGAGGCCCGGGGGCGCCCGGGGGCTGGGCCCGGCCCAGCCCGGCCTAGGGTCCCCGGGGATCGCACAGCACAGGGGAGGGCCCCGTTAGCGCCGAGGCCTGCCGCTGAAGTGGCGGACAGCCCAGACCTGGACGCCACCTTCCCCCGGGGGGACCTACCGGCAGCAGCAGCCAGCACCAGTGAGCTCTCTCACGGCCGCCCGATATAGATTGGCTTGGATTTCGGAAATCAGACCTGTTATGATGTTACACCACCTGACCCGCCCGCGGGCAACATACCCGGCCCGGCAGTAGCAGCAGACCGAGAGCACTCCTGCGGCGCACCAGCTTTCCGCCCCGCCCCGCTCTGCACTCTTCGCAGAACGCAAACTTGCTCGGGCACTTTCCGACCACATCGTAAACTGGGTGGTTCTCGGAATGCGCTACAGTGTCGCGGGCTAACAGTGTCGCGGGTTCGTAACCTACTTACCCCGTTGGCCCGCGGAGGGCGCCAGTGTCCCTGTGCTCCGATGAAGCCTGCATTTAAACCATATTGCAGCTGTCCCTTCTCAAAATGTACGTCGCACCATCACCATCCCTCTCGAGCGCGAGCCCGTGCCCCTACCGCAGTGCATGGCAAACAACTGCAGGAAGCTAATTGCAAGAGAAAGTCTTCAGGGCCTCTGCTCTGCTGCAGCTAGGCGATAGTGTACGCGGGGACCGGGACGAACTCACTAACTCAATCACTGGAACGGAATTAAGTCTCACTTCAAAAAGCGTGTCGGGCAGGGCAGGGTGCGGTGGGGCACAGGCAGAATGGGGAGAGCCAGCCGCCTTCAGGGGGGCGAGGCGGTCTGGCCGGCCTTATCAGGGCGACACAAAGTTCCCTTTTGTCTCTTGCCGCTCTCCTGTCGACAACCTGCTGCGTTTTCTTTCTCCCCGTTCGCGTAGGGGGTGACGCGACAGCAGGATCAAGGAGATACGGCAGCAAGGCAGTGGACACCAGGACTGCCCCCCCCCCCCCCGGGGGCCCCCTGCGTTGACTTTAGGGTGAGGTCGTCAGACCACGGGCCGAGGCCACATAGGCCACGGCCGGGCTCGCGGGGCGTGGCACGGAGCAACGCGTGTCCTGCGGTCGCTGTCGTGCCCTAACTATGTGCGATCAAAGTTTGTCGTCGACAGGACGGCCGCGGGTGAGCAGCCCCGGACGACAGCCCCACGACCCCTGCCCGCTGGGGACCAGTGCGTCGAGGAATAAGTCAGAGGTTTTGGGTTGTGGGATACGCGACGGCGATGGCGGTGGCGGGGCAGGGCGGGGGGGGAGCTGGGCCCCTGTGGTCGCTCGGGTATGCGCCTATTATCTGGCCGCCCCGCCCCGCAACACAGGACAGGACTTGCTGCGGAATTTTCGTTTCGGTTTGGTTCGTGTCAGACCACAAACCGGAATTCAGGATCCGCACGTGACCGGAACCGGGCCGCAACGTGTGGGGGGTTTGAAAAGGGGGGGGGGGATGCGTCGTGCGGGACGAGGCTAACCGGAAATATGGAAAGTCCACACATAACAGTGGCAGATCTATAGTGCCAATGAAATGCGTGATTACTAATGAAATGTTCAGTTATACATTTAAAAAATAATAACATAAATATTGTAAAAAATAAATTAAAGTTCCAATTTAACGCGGAACGCAGATGACAAGGGCGGTACAGTACACTCTTCATGGATTTGACCAGGGCTGCAGCCGTCACAGGAGCAGACTCCGGAAACCGGAACCGATTGAGAAATTGTCGGTGGCGCGAGAGGAAGAGAGGAAATGTGTCCGGCCGCACGGCATGCCGGAAAGAAAGCAGAGAATAAGGAGCGACGCTGCAGCTTGGCTGCAGTGAGTTGGGGCTTCCCTGATTGGACCAGATCGAAATGCGCTCGTCTCGTCAAGCGGTAAAATACGAGCAGAGCGTGGGGAGCAGAGCGTGGGGAGCAGGACGGGACGGCCTCCCGCCCCACTCCAGACCAGCCCAGCCCGCCAGACTTAGCGTGGGGCGTAGGGGGCCACCCAAGGGGTCTTTCGCACACACACAAAAGAAAACCGAAAATCAATGGACAACCTCTTTCATAAAAAGTAAACAGTAAAAACTTTTGCTTTGAAAAAGACGGCCAAAGCTTAACAACATCAGCACAGAAACTGTGTTAGTTTATATCACCTCAATCTAGCATTAATCTTCAAAGGCATAGCTAAGCTGTTCTTTTATCAGGGTGCGAATGAGCTAATGAGCTTCTGCACATTTGCAAGTGTTTTAAAAAGGCAGGTTTACATCAACTGCTGGACCGGCGGCACTGCAGATGGCGGCCGAGAGTCAGGTGATGGCATATCCCACCAGTCTGGCAGTGGGACGGCGGGCAACAGGTCGGGATGCTGGCGCTCGGGATGAGAATAGAGCCCCGTGGGCCGAGACGTCTGCTATGCGCCTTGCGGCTCATAATTGTGCCTTTGAGCGCAAAGTTTGACAGTATATGAAAACATCAAGAGTGACTCGGGGGGAGAGAGAAGCAGCGGACGTGGAGGCACAGGGGGAGACCTCCCACCGGGGCGGGAGGAGAGAAAGAGAGAGGGAAAGAGAGAGAGGCGGGAGGAGGAAGACAGAGGCGGATTTGGGGGGATACAACGTCTTGGGGGAATAAAAATGTGCTGCTTTCAGCGTAAGTAGGCAAAAAGCAAAACTTTCCCCCACGTTCAAGCTTCGTCCAGATACGCCCCTGCAGAGAGAGAGAGAGAGAGAGAGAGAGAGAGAGAGAGAGAGAGAGAGAGGGGGGGTTTGGTTCGGGAAGGGGGGGGGGAGGGGGGGGAACGGGGGGAAGGGTTCGGGCGAATGAAGAGAGGTCAAAGAGACCCACGCCTGCTCCCCAAAGCTCAGACCCTTTTCATCGGCAGCGAACAGTCGTGTGGTGCTGGCTTACGCACCACAACGTTTCCGGCTGTAAATAGAGTACATAGGACAAACAGACCCGCTGCCGCCGCCCACGACCCTCCCCGGCCCGCTCCGCCCCGCTCCGCCCCGCCCCGCCCCGCCCCGCCCCGCCCCGCCCCGCCCCGCCCCGCCCCGCCCCGCCCCGCCCCGCCCCGCCCCGCCCCGCCCCGCCCCGCCCCGCCCCGCCCTTGTCACGCCACGCCTCGTCAGGGTACGCCTCTCTCGCCCCCAAAACGAACCACACTAAGCCAAAGTTTCGACGAGCCGAAACTGAATATCGAACGCCGCTGTTGTAACCCAAGTTGAAATTGAAGTTGAAGTTGAAGCGTGTCGCGTCGCTTCAGGTAGACAGAGGTCGCGTGGCGCGAGGCGCGTAACAACAGCAGTCGCACATCACGGCGGCAGGGAGCGAACGGCTGGAGAGAGAAGTCAATAATCGCCGAGCGAAGCTATGCCTGTTTTCCTGTTGGGGCTCCAAGAGGGTGGCCCTTTCACAGGGGGCGGGTCAGGATCCTGCAGGGCAGGGTGGACCTGCCCCACAGACCTGTTGCCCAGCGCTCTCCTGTCTGCAGATGATGATGCTGCTGCACCGGGCGCACGGGAGCGAGAGGGTTGCCTACTCACACGGGGCTGAAAGCCACAACACTGACACGGTAAAACGAGGCTCTGGGAAAAACCCAGGGTTCACCCTGGGATTCTCAGGGGATGCCGAGGAAATCATTCCCAGGGCATTTCTCCTGGTCTGGTTAGTTTGGTTTTACCGTGGAGTTACGGTGGGCTGGGCATCCATCAGCCAGCAGGACGGTGCACCCGTTTGATTGAGAAGATCGCTGTCGTACCCTCGTCCTGGTCGCACCCATAGTGGTTTCCTAAGTTGGGAGTGGCAGGTGGCAGGTCCCCATCAGTGTGACAAGGACGGAGGCAAGAGGGCGTTCTTCTGAATAAGACGGCAGTGTGCGCAAAGTATGGTCCCTTCTACGTGAGAGCGACAAATCAAGAAAAGCAGCCGTCCCGCCCAAACCCCGTTCTGCCCCGCCCCGCCACCAAGCAAAATGCCACAACGTCCCGAGAAAGGGATGACCTTTCTGCCTGCTTGAGACGTTTGTGTTTTGAGAATAACCCCGCATGCCCCTTTCTCTATTCCTTTCTCAAGTAGCTGCAGAGGTAGAAAGGCACCGCTGGGCTAGTGTGATGAGAAGGAGGCGTTCCACGTTCCCGCACCCCACCCAACCCCCTGCAAGGCCAAGCCCAGCCCGCCGCCCATAGGAGAGCAAACGGTTTGCATTCCGCGCAGCGGCTTTTCTGCTGGGAGTCGGAACAAACGAACCCCCTTTCAGAGGTTCACAAGTCCCTCCGGGGCCGGGGCCAGGCGTGCAGTGCGTGGAGTGGAAAGGGCTCAACTACTCTGGCCGCCCCGCCCCGCCCCGCCCCGCCCCGCCCCGCCCCGCCCCGCCCCGCCCCGCCCCGCCCCGCCCCGCCTAGCCCCGCCCCGGGGCGGTGCGCAGGAGGGCGCAGGCCGGGCAGCCCGCGCCGAGCGTAAATCGCCTACCTCCATCTCCCCAGAGTGAAGCTATCCTGCTATCCTATCCCCGCCGCGCTGCTGGGTCGGACGAACCGCAGGCACCGCAGCCCAGTCCAGGCGGGCGGGGCGGGGGGGGCGGCACTCTCACGCACAGTGTTCTCTCAAGCTCGCTTTGTCCGCGTCCGTGTTCGACTCCATCCTGACCTCCCCTTTCCTTCCCACTACATCTCGCGCGCACGCTCTATTCCAAAGGCTAGACTTGTAGCCGGGTCGGGCTCGTTTCAAACAAAACATAGCAGCAGCGGTACTTACCGAACGCGCGCCAGTCGGACCAGAAGGGATAATGTACGGTGTTATCAGGAGTGCGCGGCGGCAGCGGCACGTCACGGCCGTGCAGAGGGGCACCTTGGCGTCCTCGCCGCCACTCTGCTGTGAGCGTGGCGGGGCGAGGTGAGGGGGACCTGGCGGGGCTGGCACGCCCCCCGGGGGGCCCTGTCCTGTCCCTGGCCCCAAACCTGTGCGTGTACAGCCGTCACGAGGGGCATGCTGCCCCCGCGGGCGCCATCCACCTCTCCGCGGCGCTGCGCTGTCGCGAGGATCCCCCCTCGCCAACCTGCTGCTGCGCCCCCGCCAAAAAAATAAAATTAAATTATAATAAATAACCTTCAACTCATGATTAACAAGTTTACACATCCACACGCACACACTTAAATTATTTTTTTGAGAAGTGTTGGGTGGGCTACTCACGTTATTCGTGTACTTGTGCCGCAGGATGTCGGCGACATGAGGAGGACGATGCTGAGCGACGCCATGGCGGGCTGGTGCGGGAGCGGGTGCTGGCGGCTCCTGGTCGCGACCCTGGCGCTGGTGCAGCTGCTGGCCGCGGCCACCGGCCTGCCCGCCGGCATGCCCGCCACCACCACGTCGTCGTCCGCCGACCTCGACGTCGACCTCGGCGACGCCCTGGACACCGCCGCGCCCACCGTGGACTACGATGACTACTACATCGGGAACATGACCGAGGAGGAGCTGCGCGAGTTCGTGCGCAAGTCGATAAGCGCGTACGACTGGGTCGAGGTGGTGCTCACCTTGACCGTGTACTGCCTCATCATGCTGCTGGGGCTGGCGGGCAACGCGCTCATCATCTTCACGACGCAGCGCTACCGCCGCATGCAGTCCACCACCAACGTGTTCCTCTCGTCGCTCGCCGTCGCCGACCTGCTGCTCATTATCATCTGCATCCCCGTCAAGGTGAGCGACATGTGACTCCGGTCCCAACCCCGACCACCTGGAATGTAGAGATACTCCACCAAACTTAGGTTTGAACAAAGTTTTAGCCGTATCGGATGGGGGGATTCACTCAAGGTCGTTTGCAAGATCATTGATGGTCGCAGAGCATGCGCGAGCGAGGCGCACGGCTCGGCTCGGGTTGCTGCCAGAGAGACGACGAGGACGGGACTACCTCCTGTCGTCGTGTGTCGTTTGAGCACATAAATACGCGACCGCGCGCACACACACGCGCTCACACTCACAGATAACCCGGAGCGCCGCTATTTTCATTCAGGTCCTTTTCAGAACGCGCATAATATAAATTCACAAAACAAAGCACCATCATATTACCACCCTTTATTAATTCCTTTACCGTGGCTATTCTTTTTTTTTGGCGGGGGGAGCGCTTACAACAACGGTCAGGACACCCACGGCGGTACGCTTGGGTCAGCCACATTCGCGGACAACAACCACCCCTCGCAGCGCCGAGCCAACGTTAGCACCCCGCCCCGCCCCGCCCCACCCCAGCTCCATTCTCTCGAGAAATTTCAAAGAGTAGGTTGCGGGCGCCATGAGCATGAGCGGCGCCATGAAGCAGCGTCCGCACACACACACATCTCGGCCCAGCTTCTCAGCCCGGCTTCGTCCAATCATGAAATGCAGCCATGTGATGAGGGCACTACAGTCGCCCTTCCACGCCCCACCTCGCCTCGCTCGCCTAGCCATCCCCTCCCTCCCCCGGCCGGCTCATGACTTTTATAGGCGCGGGAGTGTGGGTGGCAGCGAGCGGATGCGAAGGGGTTTGCAGGGTGAGCCGGGTAAGCCGGATAGTCGAGGCGGGGCGGGTCCGGGCGGGTCCGGGCGGGGCGTGCTGAGGACCGAGGAGCCCAACAGCGACAACAAACATTCTAGTTCCTTCCCGCTGCAAGCTGGCTTCGTTGAACGCTATGGGCGTCCTCAAGAGTGAAAATCCCCCTCCCCTCAAGTTACATGAATTAAATATGAGAATAAAGTCAATGGACTTGATTTTACTTGGACTATTTAATGTACCGGGTGTTTCTTTGAATGCGTAACAGTGTTGCGGGTTTGCCTAACCCATTCGTTTGTAAGGCGTCATGGCCCCTGCAGCGCTGGCGAGTTTTCAATCCCGCAACACTCTGTTACGAATTTCAAGAAACATCCGGTGCACAAAGTAAGAACAGACTTGAAAAAGTTAAAAAAAAAAAAAATTGTATTCACGAGGAAGTGTCTACGTTGTTGCGCCGGTGACTACCTGAAGCGGGAATCCGCGGGAAACGAGACGCGTGCGTTCATGTCCGTATTATTGTGCTGAGGACCAGTAGTGTGAGTTGAATAGGCCTTGTTTGTATGTGTTAATCGGTGTGGGCGTAACACACTGCGTGCACACATATGTGCGTGTACTCGCGTGTGAGAGTGACGGAGAGAGTGAGTGAGTGTGTGTGCGTATTTGTGAGTGCGATTGCGCGCAATGATCAATTGAAAATGCAAATTATACGGTATAAATGAGAGAAGAGGAAGAGCTGCCGCCACCGCGCGGCCGGCAGGGTAGAGTGGAGCCTGGGCGTGGCGTGGCGTGGCGTGGCGGGGTGGAGCTGTCGCGGGGGAGGCGGCAGGGTGGGCCCGGGTCTATTGTCTGCCAGTCAGGCGGGTGGCGCCGCCTCTCATCCCTATAAACACCAGCGAGCATCCCCCACACTATCACTCTCAGCTCACACCAAGCTCACACTCTACCACACTCTCCCTTCTCCACCCCGGCCCGGCCTGCACCGTCTCCTATATTTAATCTTTTCCTGTGTCATGTTCAGTCGAGAAGACGTCGGCCGGGCTAACCCAGTCGAAACCTCGAAAGCTTGGAGAGAGGACTTGGATACAGCCGGGGGCCACTCCACAGGCTAAGACACCCCCCTCCACCCCCACCCCAGGGAACCTTAACTAAAATAAAGAAATAAAAAAAATAGTACATCCTAAGACAAAATCAGTAAAATGTCAGAAAAATCAAGAAAAAAATCAGAAAAAATTAAGGATTTACTTTTAAATCTGTACAAATCAAGGAAAAATTCAAAAAAAAATAATCGGTGTACGCTTAAATTTACAGTGAAGGATCCCTCAGATACACCCCCACGGCTCGTGCGTCCCCGGCCGGCGTTTTCTTGTATAACTGAATAATGTGGGGCACCGCGGAGTGGGCTGACAGATGTACCCACCCACCCAACGTGATTCCTGTACAGGCTGGAATGTCCATGACGGGGGTAAATCCGTTACCTCACACCGGACCAGCAGGGCCCTTGCTCCGGGCCTGGCTAGCGGCATGGGGCGGGGCGGTGTGGTGTGGGGCGAGGGGGGAGGTTGGGCAGGGTGCTAGGCGGGGGGTCGAGGTAAGGGCGCGGCGGGGCGGGGCGGGGCGGGGGCGGCGGGGACGCGCAGGACCCGCCGGCTATGACACGTTGTCATGCGACGGCGGCGACATTACAAGCCGCGCCGGGCCATCGGCGCAGGCCGGTCCCTGTCACAGGAATAAAATATCTGTCGGTGCGAACGACTCCATCCAACACAACACCACGGCGCGCCTCCATCCTGCTCACGCAACATGGACACGCAGCGGGGGCGGCCGCGGGCGCTGGCGGCAACACGTCGTGGCTTTTCCCTTATGACAATGTAAAAATATACCGTGCGCCGCGCAGCGCGCGGCTGCCAGCAGCAGAGAGTGTGAGTGAGACTGTCGCGTGTGAGAGAGTATGGGAGGGACAGAGAGGGAACGCGCGCTCTCCCCCGTTCGGCAACCCAAGCCAAGCGGATCAAAGGACTATATGCTGCTGCGTTTCTGCTCCCCCCGCACCCCGCCCGCTGCCGGCCGCGCGGCGCTGCTGTCTGCTGTCTGTTCTCGCTGCCCGTGCGAGCGCGCGGCCCTTAGGGCGCCTGGCAGGTATACTGTTCCGGTGCAGCCGTGCGTGGCGGCCGGCCTACCCCGCGCGCCACAGGGGCTCCAGTTCGCGCAGCGCCGCCGGACCAGGCCAGGCCCCCGGCCGGTCGGCCAATAGCTGCCGCTATATGCACGGAAAAAGTTTCGTCCCTGGTTTTCAAGCACCTCTGGAAACTCGGTGTATCTTCTCCACAAGAACAGCTTGATTTTTACAAAACTGCTTGGAACCCATAAGACGTCATTATCTCCGTGTGTGCCGGGAAAAATCCTTGAATTTTACATTTGGTCTCCGCTCGACAACCTGGAAATGACGAACCCTTGCTGTAAGACCCTCCCAACAAGCTGTGCTGCTGTGCTGGCACGGTGGTTTTCAAGCAGTTTTGGAAGAACCGAAAATACACGGGACTTGTGAGGCACCTTGAAAACCAAGACGCCGGTTTCTTATCGTGCGCGCAAGGCTGCTGCTGGGCATCACGCTGGTCCTGATCTTGAGATGCCACTTGGCTAGCAGGTGGTGGGCAGGCGACAGCGGAAGACGTTACGCTCGTTCAGGCCGCTTCAGCCCCGGTAGTGTTTCACACTCGGCTTCACAATTCTCGCAGCGGGGGCGGTGGGGTGTGCGAGCAGCGTCCCACTCGTTCGTAGCGCGCGCGACGATTCACATTTGAATTTGAGGTCCGTGCAGCACACACTCATCCTCTCTCGGCGGCACGCTCGCACGCTCACGCGCACACGGCCAGCGTGATGTTTGACGTGGGACGCGGGCGTGCCGTTCTGCTGCTGCTGCTGCTCCAGTGAGAATCGTGGAGCGAATGGGAAATCTTTCCGAATGGCGAAGCAGCGCGTAGTGGTAGAAGGAACTCGAGCAGGGACCAGGGCATCAGCATCAGGGCCACACAGGCTTGAGTCCGTGAGCTGTTAGACAAGCGCGCCGGGCTGAAACTACTTGTCGCGTAGAATATTCCGTACCGGTGGACTGGTTTTTTGCTCATAGCTTCTAAACTATAAATTCAAGCGTACACTGATTTTTCTGGTGTTTCGTGATTTTCCTTGATGTTAAATGATTTATTTGTGATTTTTTTTCTGATTTCTCCCCCCCCCCTGTTTTTCCCTGAGTTTTGGTGATTTTTTAATGGGTGTAAACGTGCTGATTATGAGTGAAGAACCCCTCGAATGCAACACACCGGGCGCCTCTCTGGTAGCTGGAGGATCCCAAGAGGATCCTTGCACAGCACAGCCAGGTTCGGCGGCAGGTAAAATAGTGGGGAAAGTCCTCCAATCAACGTTTAATTCACTTTAAACTAGATGGATGTCCGCAAGACGTCTCGCGTGACAGGCTTTACGATACCTCACGGAACTCGATTACTCTGCGACACCCCCCGCGTAGGCCTCCCTGCGGCGTTGCGGCTGTTATTCATCACGCAGGTTAACGCGCGCGGTAGTGAATCACTGCGACACGTGACCGAGGAGGAAACAACTCTGAAAGTGTTGTACACCTCGCAGTTCAGGAAAGTTCAGAAAAAAATCAGAAAATACCTGAAGAATTCACAAAGATTAAAAAAATAAAAAAAAAGGAAAATTCTGAAAAATTCACCTAAATTTAAGTAAAATTCACGTAAAAATTCACAAAAATTCTTTTAAATTTCACGACAGTTCACAAAATGTGGAACGCCAAAGTTCAGAGTTGTTTCTCCGACGCATGTGACAGTGACAGACATCGAGACAGACTCGGCGGCCAGATCGGGTCTGTGGAGGAAAGCTTCGCTATCGCTCAAACCGAAATATGTCCCGCTATCAGAAGAGTGAATATTCAGACTCAGCGGATCGTGACTGCCTCAAAGTTGGCGCGAGCGCGCTGCCCCCGCCCGGGGACGAAAAGAGGAGAAACGGTACGGCGAAGGGAGAGATGGCGGAGCCGCGGCGAGAGATAGGAGAGGAGAGGGGAAGGAAGGGAGGTTAATGATACGACAGTGATAGTGATCGCGACACCACCGTTCCGCAACGTTGCATGACGAGCCGCGCGGCCGGCAAAGTAGTGGAAAGTTACTTTCCGAGAGGACAATGGTTGAACGAACCCGCTTACTGCAAGGCGGGCGTGGGGCGCCGGGGAGGGGGGGAGGGGGGCCGACGGCAACCTCCATGCTTCTCTCTGTCACCAATTCAACTAACAAAGGATCTTGGGGCCCAATCTGGGTGGGGGCGGGATGGGGCGGGGCGGGGGTGTGGCCCTCACCGAGACCCTCTGCCGTGCCCTTCTCCACCCCCTGCGCCCTGCGCCACGCGCCTGGCCAGAAGGGGTTTATAGCATCAAGAAGCGAGGGTGATTTCATCTGTAAATTGAGACGACTTCTTGAGAAAGCGAGAGAGGGCAGGCTCGCTATGGCAGGGTCGGGGACGCGGGGGGTTGTTTGGGGCGCACAGCGGTAGCCGGGCTGGGTCACGGTCTCGTCCAGCAGATGACCGATCGAGCAGCCTCCAAAGGGAGTTTCCGCGTACAGATCGCTATTTAAAAAATATAAAAAATGCTCTTGATCATTGGATAGTTTTGCGAGAGTGCTTATGTTCTTTATCCCAAAAGGAGACTTTATTCCACAAACACAGGCCTCACTGCCCCCAGAAGAGCCCCCTCCCCGCCCCCTCCCCCCCCGACCCGCGTCGATAGAAAAGCCTTCTCGTCTCGCACAGCCCGCGCCGAGCCAGTCACGGTGGACCCTCGACACTCGTAGATTTGCTGACTGCAAATTCATTAAAATTAAGAAAGTTAGGGCGCGCCTGGCACAGCCGACCTTGCGAGACTCGTGCGCCTACGCCGGGCCGGGTACGGTACGGTGTATGGCAAGACGGGGTTTGGACATCAACGGCTGTCTACTTTAATTGGATAGCTGATGAGTTCCATAACAAGAAGGCACGGCGTTTTTGCTCCTCGCATTTCCATGTTTTCGCATGCTAATGAGGAGAGCGACCGAATTTTGCCCAACCCCACCTCGTCTACCGGCCTTGTACCTCTATTTCTTCCTTTTTTTCGCTCTGCCCCCTCCCCCTCCATTCCCCTCCACATCTCTCTCTCTCTCTCTCTCTCTCTCTCTCTCTCTCTCTCTCTCTCTCTCTCTCTCTCTCTCTCTCTCTCTCTACTGGCCTGACCACCTTGGACCTGACAAACGAGAGCGCGCACACACGCCTGTACTCCGAAATAAAAGTCGAAAGAAGAGCGTAAAGGAAGCAAACAGCAGGGTGACGCGTGCCAGGCATGTTGGTGCGTAGGGGAAGGGCAGCGCCGCCGCGCCCCACCCCGCCCCGCTTCACCTCGCCTCACCTCGCCCCGCTCCGCCCCGCCCCGCCCCGCCCCGCCCCGCCCCGCCCCGCCCCGCCCCGCCCCAAAGCCCTGCCCTGCCCTGCCCTGCCCTGCCCTGCCCCTGGACTGTTTGTGCTTGGGAGTGCATCGATCCACTTCAACCGACCAGACCCGGACCGATCGTCAAAATAATACCAAACGCTCGAAAACAGAGGCATCACTAACGTGGAGTGGAAACAAGAACAAGAGCCGGGGTCGCGGGGCTCGCTCGAATCCTATGCACACTACAAGGAATCATTAGGGGCATAGAGAAAGCTCGCGAAAAGTATTTTTGTATGATTTGCATCAGTTCTTAACGTGTCCCAAATTTGGTAATAGCTGATGGATAGGCTCTTGGTGACATACTACTGCATATTACCTGCCTTAGCTATATTTTTTTCTGTGGTGGAAAACGCAGAGGGAAACGCCCGATCTGGTATGTAGCAGACGCTCGTAGATTTATCAGGAGAAAGGTAATATTTTCAGCTAGTGCCCTCCAAGCTGATACCTTAGCTCCGCCGTAGCTCTTATAGCGAATCTTATTATTGTTTTCGTGTTTTAAGGGTTAATTTAAATTTGATCCAAATTTGGAGAAGTATATTACCTTGGCGCACACTGCTGAAGTGCTCGAGTCGGCGGGTCGCATCCCTTGAGGCCCTCGTCCGGGCGTCAAGTGGGTCAGTTTGGGCCTGGATTAAGCCGCCGGCAGTAGGTGAGGGCCGGGTGGGGACAGCTAGGGCTGACTTGCTTGAAACGGGGCCTGATGGGCGACGTAAACTGCGTCATTCACGGCTGCTGCCGGTCCTATAGGTGCGGCGTGGCGTTTGGGACGGGACGAGGTAGACGTTGACTTAAGCGGGGCCCGCGGCGCGCCCGCAGCGCAGCACCCTGTGCTGGCGAGGAGAGGAGAGGGGCGGGGGCAGCAAAACCCTTTAAGGTAAGGCGTCGCGCGTGAACCTTCAGACCACTTCATAGCCTCCCGCCACGCCCCGCCACGCCCCGCCACGCCCCGCCACGCCCCGCAGCCACACGCGTCAGAACCAGAAGAGCTGTGCGTTGATTAGCGGGTGGGACCGAGTGGGTTGCGGCCGGGGCCCGCCTGGGTGGAGGGGGCGGGGGAGGGGGGCAACCTCGCGCGGTCCGCCGATAGAAATTATAAGACTCCGAAATAGCGCCGAGTTGGCGGGAAATTAGAAATCTGCGGATTGGCGTTGCCTCGCTCTGGTGGTGCGTGCTGGGCGGCCGGCTGGGCCGGGAGGCCCGGGTCTGGAGAAAGATTTGGTTGCGTGCAAATAGTCTACCGCGCAGCACCGCGCAGCAGGCGCCGGGCCGGGCGGGTTGAGGTGAAAAGGGCTATGGGGTTCGGAGCTCGCAGGGCACGGGAGTGGCGGAGAGACGGGCGAGGCCGAGGCCCTGCTATAGTCGCGATTCTGTCAGGTTCCTTTTTGTCAAGTACAGGAAATAGCTGGTTTTTACGACGCGCTCCGGCCTCCGCCTCCGACCCGCAGCAAGTGCGACGCCCTCCTCTCCCGTCCTGCCCTGATGGAGGAGAGAGAGAGGTGTTGCCCTGCCCGGGCGGTCTTCCCCCTCCCGCCCGCCGTGCGGTGCGCCCTCCTCAGCCCACGCGGAGCGGCTGTTCGGACCTCATCGGCTTTCAGACCGGACATGCCCGGCCCGGCGCCCGGCGCCCTTACCACGCCCATCAGAAGCCACAACAGTGGGGCCACGGGCCAACGGGCCACTCGAAGCACGGGACGGGGCACGGGAGTGCGCCGAGGGGCGGGGCTGGCATGGCGGGGTATGGCGCAGAGTGGTGAGACGTGGATTCTCCCTGGTGGTATCCTCTTCTCTTCCCGCCCCTTTGCCTTTCTCTGTCTGTCTCTCTCTGCCTGTCTCTGTCTCTGTCTGTCTGTCTGTCTGTCTGTCTGTCTGTCTGTCTGTCTGTCTCTCTCTCTCTCTCTCTCTCTCTCTCTCTCTCTCTCTCCTCTCTCTCTCTCTCTCTCTCTCTCTCTCTCTCTCTCTCTCTCTCTCTCTTCTCCTTACTTCTCGCCTCCCTAAGCCTTCTTGCTCTTCGGCATTTACTTTCACCCGCCGCTGATTACCAAGTCACGAGGTCCGGCTGCCTCCGGCTCGGCCCGGCTTGGCGCCCATGTGGCCTCACCCCGCCCCACCCCAAACCGCCCCAACCCGCCTCGCCGACGAGAGTAATCACACGGATCCATCTCAGCCCATGCACTACTTCGCACCTAGAATAATGTTTTATGAAAAGAAAAAGTGCGAGTAGGAATACTATAGATAAAGTAAAGCAGCAACCAAAAAAAAAATTGTGACTAAAACTATCGGCTTCGCAGCAGAAAACGGAACAGAGGATCCATCCGTGTACTCTCTTTGTGGGGTTGACCGCGGGCAGGGCGGCGCGGGGCGGCGGGGCGGAGGGGCCGAGGGGGAGACGCGCCGCTCATACAACCGCCGGCTCAATGGCGGTATGGCGGTATAATAAGCTCCAATATGCGTCACATGTCCCGCCCCCCGTGCCCCGCAGCCTGCAGCGGCCGGGTCAGGCGGACTGCATACCTCATCCCAATCCGAACTCGCCTCAGACTGGCCAGACCTCAACACACCTATAACCGCCGAATGGTTGACTGAAACGTGATTCCCACCGCGCGCACCGCTGCCGCCAGTCCAATAATGAAGATCAAGTGCCGGCGTGTCCGGGACGACGGCGCGAGGGGGCGGGGCGGGGCGGGGCGGGGCGGGGAAGGGCGGGGCGGTCAGCTGCGCCGTGCCTACAGCGTTCCGTCCGCGCGCACATTAACCATCGTTATCGAGACATCCAAAGTTTCCGCCGTCGCGCAGCCGCATCGCGTGTGCGTGTCCATCCACCCGGGGCGGGGCGGGGCGGGGCCGATCTGCTATGTGCCCGCTGTGCCTCCACCTCCGTCCACCCGCCGAGGGGGTGGCGGTGGCACCGCTTCCTATGGCGCGGCTCAGCAGGCCGAAGCCGAAGAGCGCTTATACTCAAATAATAAATCGATTTCTCGCTCACCGAACTCGATATTTAATACGCGGTGTGCGAGGGCAAATTTATGGCACCTATTCGTCTCTCCATAAAATCATTTTTACGGTTTGAGGGCCACTTTGTGCTGGTGCAGCCCGTGTCCCGCCACACAGCCCCCATACCGTAACTTCGATTGGAGGGTATGGTGACCAAAACAATACAAAAAATAAAGAAAAAATAATAACTTCCTTTTTAGGCAACGGAGTTGCCTTCTAAAATCGCTTTGAAACGTCTGTCAATTGTTTTATATGGCCCCTTAGGGGAGGAAAAAATCCGCTCCAACGATTTTTATAATATTACCTACAGTTATAGTATGTAAACTTGTATACTCACTCTGAAAGTTTAATAGAAATTTAAACTACAGATTTTCTGTAAATTTGAATTGAAATTTCAGTTGCTATGGTAATGCTCGACTTGTCAGCTGAAATCACCAGGAGAAGGGGATAGTTTTTCGTGGTGGGGCTAGGCGGAGTCGAGCCAACACGGAGCGAAAGAGAAACCTCTAAAGTCTGCGTTCAAACAAAGCTCTGCTTCAGTGAAACGCTCAAGAAAGAGATGACACCACTGAAATTCGCACGTGACCACCATACCGCCCTTTCGAAACCTACTTCATTTTTACCGAACGAACAGTCGACTGCGGCGCACTTCTGCCAACCTAAGATAATAATTTCAAATCGTAACGTAGGGGGATTAGTGATCCTTTTCATGTTTTCTAGGTTGGCACGTTGTGTAAACAAGGTTTGTTTGAGGTGGACGCGCGTGCGCTGTGTCGCCGGCCGTCTTTCAACCATGGCCGCCTCGGCCGGGAGCTGAGGCTCCCACCTCGCGACTTTAAATCATTGTATAAAGTTATCGAAACGTTGACAAGGCGAACTGAATGCGTAAATAGTACTTTTTTACCTGCAGAAAACGGTTTGGTAAGTTTGACTTCAATCTGGTGAGCAGAATTCTTGAAATGGTGTACATTTACGTGTATCATTTTCGTAAATCACTTGTGTTCCTACGTTTTGAACCTCCATGAAACTTTGCAAAACGATTTCCGCACGTCTGGAACTGCTATTTTCACATTAATTTCGGCTGCCTAATATTTCGTTCAGCTAAAATAAATAGTTAAAGTCGCTAGGTTTAGGGCCCCGGTTCGCCCCTTCGGTGCGCTCGGTGGAGGGGACGGTATTGTTGACGTTCCGCTCCGGCCGTGACCTCGCCGCCCATTTTTTGCTGTCATAAGGAGAGCTTCTTTTCTCTCTTTTTCCTGGCGTTTAGATGACGGCCTAACAGTCGGAGAGCATTCATTGCTTGAAACCCGCCTTATCAAATCGAATTTATAATTATTTAGTCACTATCTTGACTATCGTAAACTAAACAAAACTACTGCGTTTTCTTACAGTCTTATGATACACTCACAATAATTTTACCATAGTTATAGAAACTCCGTTGTCTACCAGGATTTCGTGAAATCGTATTTTTAATCCTGGAAAAAAAAATTTCAGGTGTATCGCTGGTAGTGCCTGTGCGGCTCGAGCTCAAAAAGTTCGGGATGGAGTAAAAAGGAAGAGGCGGGATTTCCGCATTGACACAAGGACGGGCTCGGCCCGGCCCGGCCCAGCCCGGCCCGGACCGCAGTGCCGGAGAGGGAGTGTGAGCCCCCCGGGACACACCCTGCGCCATGGCGTGGGGCGGGGCGCCCTGCGCTGCCCGGCCCCGGCCCGGCCCGGCCCAGCCGGCGGCACACAGCGCCTGCGGTGCGGTTTCAATTAAGTCGCCGTGTCTCGTCACACGCTCCAGCCGCGCTCCAGACACGCTCCAGCCACGCCCTGTGCCACTGCTGTACACCGGGCATCAGGCCGAGCGGAGAGGGGGGGGAGGGGGCATCCAGTAGAAGCGGTGTTTAAAGATTTTATTTCAGCCACCCCTCCGCCTTGCCGCAGCCTTTACACTAGTAGCCGCTGCTGTGCCTTTCTAGCCTGCACCTTCGGCTTCCTGCTGCATAGTTAAAGAAAGAGTACGGGAAAAAAGGGAAGAAAAAGAAAGTTCGTACCTTCACGCGTAATTATCACATGTGGTGTATCTGCGGTTTACTTGAGAAAAGCGCGGAAGACTTTCGTGGTTTTCAGTGCTAACCTTACGACGTAGGTCCGAGTTCGCACTAAAGGAAAAGTACTTTCCTGCACATGTGTGAACAGTGGAGCGCTTACAGTTTGTGTGCCGCCCAGCTGCCTCCAGCCGCAGCAGCGCTGCCGCTTCATCGTTCTCGAGGGGGAAACAATTCTGAGATTTCGTGTACACATTTTGAAAATTTGTGGAAATTTTCGAGTCTTTTTGTAAAGTTTTATTGAATTTTTGTGAATTTGTACTTGAATAATTCTTTCCATAATTTTTGTAAATTTTCCCTAGTTTTTCTGAATTTCTCTGAATTACGAGGTGTACAAAAATTTCGGAGTTGTCCCCCCCCCCTATCGCACTGCTCCTGGTGCTCTGCCACCGCGGCGCCGCGGCGCCCATTGCCCCGCGACGTCCCCGGCGTCATGAGAGTAGATTGCCCAGGGGAGGAGGGGCTGTGTTAGAGCTCCTGGGCCGAGCGGTGAAGGGGGAAGGGGGAAAGGGAAACATTCCCGACTTGTGGAACACAGCGAGATACCTCGCTCTCTCCCGTTCGAAGGGCACGGCGCATGACACCGCTGCCTGCAGCAGGAGTCCCCGTGGTCGTGGTCAACCAGGCCTCGAGGCAGTCGGTATGCCTTGCTTCCGGAAACTCATCAGATCCCATCAGATCTAGTATACCTGTAAAACGGTACTATATTGCAGACTTCTCACGGTCGAGAAGACACCGGCCGGAGCTATGTGCTACTTAAGCAGTCGGTACGGAGTGTCTTAATGTACGAAGCAGCCATTCACATCGCCGATTTCTAAGGGCCGAAAGACGCGATACGAAAGTCTAATGACAGCCACGGCCTCTGACGTGCCAGGCCGAAGCCAGGGTGGTCCTCTTCGCCCCAACACCCCTCATACTGTCTGAAAGGGCATGACTGGGCGGGACGCGTGGCGGGGCGGGGCGCGGCGGCGCGGCGTCGTTAGGGTCCGGGCGATAGTGGAGCGGGTCTCTCCTTCTCTCTCTCTCTCTCTCTCTCTCTCTCTCTCTCTCTCTCTCTCTCTCTCTCTCTCTCTCTCTCTCTCTCTCTCTCTCTCGCCACCCGACCCCCGCGATGATCTGCATTGTATTATAGCTCGCGATTGGTGACACGCTTTCCCCTGAGCGAGTCAAGTCAGCCACTCGGCCCCCCACTCCGCGCCCCGCTGCGCTCCGCCTTTCCCCTCCCTACCCTGACGTCGGGTTGACTTCACAAGGACAAAGAAGCAAGAGCGATCACGGCCACTGGGACGGGGACAGCAGGCTGCGTGCCGCCGCCCTAGCGCGCTGTCTCTCTCGCTCTCTCACTCACCCCCGCACGATGCCTTGCGGAAGCGAGGTCCACCCCCGCGGGCCACCCCCGGGCCGCCCCCGAGCCGCCCCCGAGCCGCCCCCGCAGGCCGCCCCCAGGCCACCCCCGCAGGCCGCCCCCGGGGCCGCGAGTGTCGCGCGCGGCGACTGTGTCGGGCGATATCAGCGCTGCAGCGCGACACACAGCGGGATGAGGGCCAGGCGGGGCCAGGGCACCAGGACCCGTCCCGTCCCGTCCGGCAGATGGAGTAGAGCGGAGCAGCGGAGCGGAGTGGGCTGGGCTGGGCCCCGGCTCGATTTATGGACGAAAGTCCACATAAATATTATCTCTCGAGTTCCACTGCCCCCGCCCCGCCCCCGGGGCCGGGCCGCTAGCCCCTTTGGCTGCTGGCTGCTACTGCTTCTATCAGGCCGTGTATGGACAGTCCGCGCCTGCGCCCGCACCCATAGGTTCTATATGCGATATGCGCGGTTCTTGAGGACGGGGGGCGACTGCTGCTTGCTCTACTAGGGCCGCGGCGAGGAGGTCCGCAAAGACCCAGGGGACGTGTGCTAAGCCCTCCCACCCTTCCCCTATCCTCACACTGAGAAAAATTTTTCCCGCCGGGCACTATAGACGGTTGTTAAATGCGTCCTAATTTGTTCGAGGCACTAAATAGTTAGTTCCCGCTACTAAAATTATTGGGCGTGAAGCTCAGCAACAAAAACTTTCGTGCCCAGAACAAAACTGTTTAGTCCTTCCAAACTTTCGGTCCACGGGACAAATGTTTAGTGCTCAGGACCAAAAAAATTTCTCAGTGCAGTGCGTAATTCATTTTTTTTTATAAATTATTTTATACGTTTTGCGTGCGTCTCTGTTCGGTGGCCGATTCCATGTTGGGAGCGGCGAGCCCCGGCTCTGCGCCCAGGGCGAGTGGGTCGTGCGGGGAAGGGCGTGGGGGTAACAACCCAGCTGATCCGATAGGAAGAAAATAAAATTGGACCTGGTTAAGCTATACATTGGCTTCCGCTGGCCTCCGCACACCGACCGAGGAAGTATCGAGAGTGTAACGCAACCAAAGTACACTGTAAGGACAAGTCGTGTTATAATTAATCCATCTGCACGGCGGTAAAAAAACGTATTAGCTGGATACGCAATAGGTGAAAGATACTAGCTACCGGAGCTACTTTTTTTACTGCACTGTGAAACGCCCGATCTGATAGAGCAAACGCTAGTAGCTTTTAGGCAAAAATTAGCTGAGAGAGTTATTATTTTCATCTGGTGCGATATTAGCTTATATACTATTATCTCCTATAGCAAATCTCTCTTTTTTTTTCCGCCTTTTTTCGTGTAGCGTGCACGCTTGGGCGTGGAGACAAACCTTGATCTGGGTCAACGCGTACAGCGCTTTTTTCGTGTCCTCTCGAAGGACCCTACGAGAATAGTTGTCCCCGAGCAGCACGGCGCAGGCAGCGCTATGAGAGCGCGGGCAGAAACAGAAACAGCTATAAAAACACAGTGATATGGAATCGATTCGATTCTAGGTTTCTTAGCGGGGAGAGAATGATAAAGGAAAGAAAAACGAAACAACGTGCAGAGTCGAGGCAGGGCGGGGGCTGTCATGTGGCACGGGACCCTATAATTCGACGAACTGAACACATAGCAGCTTCTAAAAAAGTTTATAAAAAAAATTCAAAGTTCCCACAGAGACTGGACACAAAGTCAACTCCGAGATCGACTCTTGTTTATTGGCTGAGCAAACTTTAACTTATCTTTAATTTTATCTTTAACTGCGAAGCCTTTCATTTGGACACCCCGAGACCCCACTATCCCGCAGCGTAGAGGAGAAGAAATCGCACATGATGGTGTAGGCAACCCACAAAAGAAAAATGAGAACGTGCAACGTAATAAAGTTCATCGAGAAATCCTTCCTGATAGAAATTACTATGAAAAAACATGAAACGAAAAAATACGACGTTCATTTTCTTCATTATTATTATATGATAGATAGGGACTGAAGAGATAACCTTGTTTTCGTAATGTTGGCTACTATGACATTTCACATGATGGTAGGGCCATCGTATCAAAGCAAAGTTCCGTAAAGCAGAAAAGTTTTACGCGAAATAATTTTACCCACATTCGAGAGAAAAGGTACTTTTTATCACCTTCCGTCAGAAAGCTGAGACTAAAATAACTCAATTTCTATCTGTAAAGTGAAATTTTCAGCTCAGCCTTAAGCGTTAGCTTTACCTAGTCTATACACGAACTTGATCCCCCCCCCCCCCCCCTGGGGGACCCGGGTGCAGACCGCCCCTGTACCAAGCTGCCTGCACCCCGCGGCCTCGCCTCGCTATGCTGGAGTGTGCGGGGCGGGCGGCACTAGCCTGGAGTGGAATGGGATCGCGTCCAAGCTGTTCTCCTCAACGGTGCGCTACGGAGCCAGGGCTGACGCCTCTACCCGCACTGGCGCGGACCGTGGCTTACGGCCTTGTATAATCTTCGGGGGAGGGGAAAGGGGGGAGGGGGTTCGTCCATCACGTGCTAGATATACCGCCACGATTGTCTGTCTGTGCAAGGGTTACGTCTGGCTACCAAGTGATTGTTGCACTCGTGGCATATCTATAGGGTATTCCGCTGGAACGAAACCGGAACCTACATAAGAAAAGCACGACCGACAGATCTGTTTCCTCCCGGGCCCTGATTGGTCAACGGTGACGTCACTGTAGCGATCAGCCAATGAGCGCGAAGGAGGAAACAGAGCCGACGGTCGTGCTTTTCTTCTTTAGGTTCCGGTTTCGTTCCAGCGGAATACCCTATTACGGCACGGTAAAACTGGTGTCTTGGTTTTCAAGACGTTTTGGAAAAACCAAGACAAGGACGATTTCCAAGACATATTGATCAGGGTTTTCAAAACGTCGTCTTGAAATATTGCAATAATTTCAAGACGACGTCTTAAATTCAAATTCCAAGGGCATGTCTTGGAAATCGTCTTGGTTTTCTGGACGTCATCGGAAAGGTCTTGGTTTTTTCCCAAACGTCTTGAAAATCAAGAAAGTTACCTTGAAACCAAGGCGCCAGTTTTCACTGAAATCGAATTTGTGATACTTTTGCTGAATTTTTGCGATAACTGGTGTTTTGCGATTCCCACTCTAAAGGACATGATAACACCAAAAAATGTGATAAAAGTATCAGGATTTTATCATTAAAATTATTACAAATATAATGCTATAACTTAATTATTATTAATTATTAAATTATTAAATATACAGAAATGTATATTAATACTGATACACATTCTGGAAGCATTTTAATATAATTATGTAACCAGGATGCAGATTTCTATAACTTGCATTACAGAAATGAGTTTCTTTATTGGTACAGAATTCTACATCACGATACTAAATACTGTATGCAAGATTACCAATTTCAGTAACTAACATTCCAAAAGTTTGACTCGTGAAGATACAAAATTTTGTATCATAGCTGATATAAAATTCTGTATTTCCATGTTCTACAAATTACTGCGTAACAATGTTACAGAATTTTGGACTGATTTTTTTAGAGTGATCACAAAAAATTGGTGAGAAAATGATGATTTTATCATTATATCCTGATACTTTTATCACACGTTTTGTGGTTATCATGCCCTTTAGCGTGGGAATCGCAAAACACTACTTATCACATGGTTTATGGTTAAAAGTATCGAAAAACCAGCCTCAGTGTTACCGTTAGGAGAATAAGAGCCACCTCACGCCGACTCGCTTCTCCAGCTCGCCCCGAATGATGCCGAATGATTCCGGGCAAAACAGAGTAGCAGAGCGAAGCAGAGCAGAGGCCAAGCCCGGCAGGCAAATGAAATAAAGCGGAGGATTGGTTCTAATATCGGTCTGATGCTCCCCACTCCCGTCCCCTCGCTATGACACGCGCAGCCAGTGTCTCCTCACCCACCCCGCGCCTCTCCCAACCGGCCAATCGGAATACCAATGCGCGGGGATATTGCTTGAAATGCCAAACCCTCAAACCATAGTCTCACGCCAGAGTGTCACACTGGGGCGATCAAATCGAAAGTTTAGATTCATAATTGAAAAGGGCTCGCGTTTTCGCGTTACCTGAAGCCAGGTGTTCATTAATTTGTACCTTTAGAATCTTCCGGGTCATCGTCACCATGGTGCTTAGGCGGGAATTCGTATTCCTTAGCCCCCGGCACAACACGCTGTTGTTCAAGCGAAGAAAAAAAACTTGTCATTCGCGTCCGAGCAAAAGAAAAAAAAATGCAAGTGTTTTAATCTTTTAGCTGCATATATGCGCAGCTAATTTTTAAGCTACCGTGCTTATTTACCCTGCTATTTATTATTCCACTGCGTTCAAAGTTTTTAGAGGTTGTGCTAATTTTTCACATCTTATTTCAGCTGAGCGACTTTTTTTTCCCCCCGTATTCACCTCTTAGTGGTCCTCTGTGGCGCTCATTTGCGACCATATAGATCCGTCAACCATGAGGAATGTACCCTCATCTGGTTCTCCCGGAACAAAACGGCACGAATGCTGAAACAATAAACCCATTTTGAGGAAAATCCCTGTATGAATTTGAACTGTCGATGTCACCGCAGTGCGCGCGATGGTCCCGAGCCGACCCGTCTGCACCCCGTACACATCGCGCCCCCGGCCCGGCCCCGCTCCTACCGCCCCAACCCCACCTCCCTTGTCCCGACCCACTCCCCACCCCTAACCCCACCCCTCCACCGCTATGACTGCTGGGTACTCACTCAATCCCCGGGGCGGCGCGGCGTGTCCCCCGCGAAGGGGGTAATTAGTCTCGAACGGAGAACATTTTTTTGTATTTTTTTATTTTTTGGGGAGAGAAATGTCAGTTGCCGTTTTGGTCTGAAGCAGCACAGTCAGCGGCAAAACAGCAGTGCGGTTCTAATTATTATCATTATTACTGTGATTCCTAGCCCGCGGGGAAAAACGGGGAAAACGCCGCGGGCCGGACGGACAGCTGGTCTCCCCCCAGCCCCTGACGGGGCGCCGAACGCGAGGTCCTTTTGAGGGGTCGTTCACTTTAAAAAAGATCAGTGTAGGCCCAAATACAAAATCAGTTTTAAAAATGGGGGAAAATTCAGAAAAAATCAGAAAGATTAAGAGAAAAATAGAAAATAGTCAGTAAAAATCAAGAAAAATCACGAAAAACTAGAAAAATCAGAAGTCAATTTATAGTGAACGGCCCCTCGGGCTCTTTGAATTCTGCTCGCCACCCTCTACCCACAAAACCCCTCTCCTTCTGCTACTATGCTTTAAAAAAAATCAGAGGACACAGTTTGGGCGAAATAAGAGATACAAATCCGCGTGCGCGGCGCGATGCTGGGCCGGGGCCGGGGAAGCGCGCGATGCTTTATATCTTGTGTCTGCGCTGCTGACGACTGTAAGGCGATCCCCGCGAGCGACACTCTGTCACGCACTCACACACACGCGCGCGCGCGCACACACACACACGCACAATGCTTGAGGAATGTGTATTCAAACTACACACACACACTACACACACACACACAGGCAAGCACGAGAGTTGGGATCCGTCTCGCAATTCGATCCCTTCTCCGCGCGTAAGTCAGCAGCAGCGCTCAGATTCAGAAGATCGTTTTGTAGTTGCCCTCTCACTCACTCCTAGTGGCCGAGACCCATGCGTGTGACAAGGACGGAGATACGAAAGCGCTCTTCTGAATCTGACGGCAGTGCGGCGCCGTCGCGCGCCGTCCGCTGCTGTAACTGAACGGGCGGGGCGGGGCGGGGCGGGGCGGGGCGCAAACACGCGACAAGGGCAGCGGCGTGGCGGTCCAACAACCCCCCCCTCTGGGCTGGGCTGAGCAAGGCATTGTTATATCCCAAACGAACCCGCGCCGCTGTCCGCGTCCGCGGTCCCTCTCCTGTGTGGCCCGGCCCGGCCCGGCCCGCCCCGACCGCAGACCCAAGCTTCCCGTACAAAAATATAAGGACATCCATAGCTTCGATGGCACTGAATTGTCTCCTAGCGCGGAACCGCGCGAACGAGCGAGGCGTGGCTGAGAGGAGAGACGCCCGGCTCGATGAGACAAAATCGCTATATATGTCTTCGCATTCGCATTCTTGTCTGAGCTCGGCTTCACAAAGTCCGCAGTATGTACCTATCCCACGCGCCATCCCCAATCCCGAGAGGCGATGTGGACCTAGTTATTATTTGTTTTGTTTACGAGTGTGGCCCGAAAGCCATGAGCGCTGAGCAGCCGGGGCCGGGGCCTCGCCGCAGTGAGCGCGTCATGGGCGGAGAGCGGGAAGCTCTCATATCCGCAAACCTGAGCAAACTGCGGTGCGTGGCCTGGTGCCGCGCGCCCGTCCCGTTGGGTGATTCCGCACACTCATTTCGCCGCTCTTTCCTTGTTGCACTCATGAGGGCAAGCTCATAAGGAGCGAGAGAGATAGGACACTACATATAACGGTGTTCGGAATCACCTTGCGCGGGCAATCGCTCGAGGAGGACATGGTGGTCGTCTCTCTCTCTCTCTCTCGCCTCCTCCTCTCGTCTCCCCTCCCCTCCTCGCCGGGATAGGGGCGGGGCTGGGCGGGGCGGTTCCGATGGCCGCACATGCTCACGCTCTCGTGCGGCAACTTTTAACTCATCTGGTCGTCCGGCGAGGCGAGGCGGCGGCGCTTGTAAAGTTGCGTGATATATCGCCCCTCCAGTGGCGGGCGGCCGGGGCGGCCGGGCCGGGGCCGAGACGGCTGTTCTGGTCGGGTATGAGGACGCGCCTACCCTCACGGCCCACTCTCACTCACTCAAAAACGGAAAAAAAAAATTGACTCAACAGGTCTTAATTATAGCGAAAACTGATAAAACTAAGGCGTAACCTTACGCCCTTTTTCAAGCGTGCTGTGATTACGCTTGAAATAAGGCGTAATAGGTCTATCCGCTCCAATTTGTCCTATCTAAATGTATGGGAGAATTTCTGTCCTACGCCTTATTTCAAGCGTAACCTCTTCAGGCGTGACTGTAGGTACGCCTTTTTCAAGCGTACATAGTGACGCCCTTAGTTTTACCAGTGAAGAGATGGGCTAATTTTGTGATAAGTAATGAGCTCATGGTCGGAGCTGAAAATTAAGTGCTGGAGGTAAATCATTGGATTCCAGGGTAAATATAAGCTCCGATGAGAAACTGTAAACGTGGACATAGGCTCCTTGAGGGGAAAGGGGATTAACAAGTAGCGAATTCTCAGGTATTGTGACTGGTTATTTGCTTTTGGCGGCTACATTTCCGTCGACCGCTACAGCTAAATTTAATTACCCATCACAAAACTTGCTCATATCTTCTCGCCCTGAGAGCCATATCATTAATTTTTTGAGTGCTGGCCCGCCCCCACACGAGCCGGCTGCTGCGCGGCAGCGCCCCCATCAAGATAACCCCGCTCCCCGCGCCAACGCCTCTGGGCTGGCCCTGGCACGGACGACTCAGAAATAGTTGTTGAGAAGAGATTCCACTTAGTAGTTAGCTGGCACCATTCCGCCACGGTGGCGCCCTGCTTGTCCCTGCCAGGGCGCGGGCCTGACTCATCCTCATCGCACAACTCACCCTGTTCGGCCTCCAAGACGATGGCTTTCAGACATTGCAACTAAAAAGTGGCCATGCCAACGAGAGACTTCCCTGGAATCCAAGCAATGGCAGCATAGGTTGCGCAATGCACCGCGAAGTACGTCATATTTTTTATTTTTATTTTATTTCTTTTGACAATTTTTCCTACGAGCAGACCTCCATTTTTGGGGTTGGTACACGTTATGTTGTTGATGGAAGTCGCAAATGAAATATGGTTTACAAAGTAATTTTCGAAAAGAGTACACCATTAAATGAAGTTTTACTATGATTGCAAAGTGCACTGGGCTCTTCGACAACCCACCGTTGTAACACGCGAAAGTTCTTCACGAGCACGTAGCGTAGCGCGCTGCTTGTATTGGACCGCGAAGCAGTGCGGGGTGCGCTGCGCAGTACGGCGAGCGGAAACTTGGAGAGCAAACCAAGAGAGTGTTGGCGACTGCCCATCCAACATTCATGGCTGCGCCCCGATTTAAGGAATACCTAAACAAGGGAATTGACGGTCAACAAGTGGTGGGCCGCGTAAACTCATCGCCAAGTCAGCGGGGCGGGTGGCGGCGTGGGAGGGCGGGGCGGGGCGGGGCGGGGCGGGGCGGGGCGGGGCGGGGCGGGGCGGGGTGGGGCGGGGCGGGGCGGGGTGGGGCGGGGCGGGGCAGGGCGGGGTGGGGCGGGGCGGGGCGGGGCGGGGCGGGGCGGGGCGGGGCGGGGCGGGGGCGGGGCGGGGGGGGGCGGGGGGGGGCGGGGCGGGGCGGGGCGAGGCGAGGCGGAGGTGGAGCAGCACAGCGCTGCAGGCCTGGGTGGGGCGGACGGAACGGGACCTCCTCACCTCGCCAAACCAACGATACAAAGCAATCTCCGCCTCGTGTTTTATTCGGCACAGCTCGCCTTGTTGCCGCCGAGGAAGTGCAGCCTGTTAACGCCACGCCACGCCTCGCGTAGGCCTGGCCCGGCGGCCCGGCGGGCCGACCTCACTTGTGGCTCCCCACTGTTTCTACCCAATTTTTTTCCCTCCACATCTACCTTGAATTTGCATATTTTATTGGGGGTCTTTATCGCGCGCATACCATCCCCAAGCCGAGCAGCTTGTGGCCGCAAAATGACAAGAGGGAGAAAGACAGCAGGATTAGATTAGAGGATTACTTGGGTGAAACGAGGAAAATAAAAAGAACATGCTGGGAAGGATACTGTCAGGATAAATTTAAAATTGTTGTCGGCCGGGCATTGGCCTAGTAGTAGTCCTCCCCTCCCGCGCTTTGCTGTGGCAAATGGCGTGTGAGGCTTGTGGTCAGGTAGGCGAGTAAAACAGGACGCGCGAGTGCTCTCGGGGGCACTGACACTCGCGACTTCCCGCTCCGCCCCACGACCCCTTCTTCATTCCCACCCCGCCCCGCCCTGCCCTGCCCCCCTCGCCTGTCCTCGACACGGCGTGAACTAGTGACCCGAGGCCGGGGCGCGGCCTCGGCGTGGGTCGAGGTGCGACACCGAAATGCTTTTTGGTTGAGTACACAGCGTGCCGGGCCGGGCCGGGCATATCCAACGGAGCCGCTTCAATGCTTCAGGAAACGCCCCGCCCCGCCCCGCCCCACCTCTACTTACCTGAAGCCAGCGAAAGAATTGTTAAAATAAAGAAACATTCTCGTTGACGTTAATCCATATCATAATTCGTCAAATTTACTATTTACTTTAAATATTTTTCCGTTACCCGCCCCCCCCCCTCTTCAAAACGTCATTTTTTTTCTTTACTTTTTCTTTGGCTCACTATTTAGTTTAATCCCAAAGAAGAATTTGGAATACGCACGAATACACACACACACAGAACAAACGGCGGTGGGATGACATCGGTCAGTTCGGTGTGAGTGGTTCAGGGGTATGGGGTAACAGGGGGTGGGGGTGGAGGCGGACGGCGGTGGTGGGGCGCGCAGGGGGCCGGGGGAGCTGTAATGTGATTTATCGTGGCGGCCGCGCCCCGCCCGGCCCGGGCCCCGCGGCGGGACGCGATGACGGCCAAGTTGTTGCAGTGACGAAGTTAATGACGCAGGTCGGACTCCATCTGTCCCTCCCCGCCACGCTCCGGTCTGCCACCGAGGCAGATGTTCTATGTTCTCCGCGGGTATGTCCGCCGTCCCCCCTATTCCCCCCGCTCACGAAGACGACCGGCGATAAAATGGCTTCGCGCGTGGTTAGCCGGGCTGGGCGGCGACCGCGGTCCAACACAGTTGCCGGAACGAGACGGCGGGAGCAGGACGACGGCGCAGTTAGAGCCCTGCCCTGCCCTGCCCTGCCCTGCCCTGCCCTGCCCTGCCCTGCCCTGCCCTGCCCTGCCCTGCCCCTGAGCTTGCCCCGTTATCGCCCCGCGGCCGCGCCCCGCTTCGTCGTTGTCGTGGTGTTTTATCATCCTGAGGCGAGGCCTGTGGGCGCGCGCCGCGGCGCGCTGTGGTCCGGGTGGGGCGTGCGTGAGGCGAGGCGTGGCGAGGCGTGCGCGGACTCCTCGCCCTTAGCGCCTGCCGTGCGGGGGGTAGGCAGCCCGCACGCACGGGCGCGCGCCGCGTGGCCCGCCGCCGAGTCGACAGGCGCTCAAGGGATGGGGGCTTAGCAGCTCGGGGCTGAGGCTGTGGCTGAGGCTACTGTCCAAATCTGAGGCCGTTGGCTGTGGCTAAGGCTAAGGCTGTTAGCTATGGCTATGTGGCAGAGGCTGTTGGATAAAGGCTTGTAGCTGAGGCTGTGGCTGAGTCTGTCTGAGGCTGGGGCTTAGGCTGTTGGCTGAGGCTGAGTCTGTTTGGCTGAGCTCGTTGGCTAAGGCTGTTTGGCTAGAGGAGGTCTGATCGCCCAACACCTGCGTCAAAGATACGCCATTAGGGTGGTTCTACCAAAATGGTACGGGGATTTCCTGAAATATATCGTGTATACTGGTCAGTTATTTGCCAATTCAGAGGCTACCTGTTACATTTTACGTATTTCAGTCGAAAACATAAACTCACCACTGCTGTTTGTGTCATAATTGTCGATACTTCGTCACTTCATCTCCCTTGTGTTAAACGTGGGGGTGGAGGACAAATAACGACAGCTAAAGGGTTAACAAAAAATAATCGCTGACTTCTGGAGTGACCAGTGAATTTGGAAAAATTGAAAACCAAAACATTTGCTATCGTAACAACAAGATCGGGCGCGACGAAGGGGCGCTTATGGGGATAGAAGTACCTGGGGCGGGCTGTCGTCAGACTGTCCCTTGGGGCCGGGGCGCCGGGGCCGGATCGCAGGCGCCCCAGGGGGCCGTGCTCGTGCTGTTCTCAGTCAGTCCTCTCAGCTCTCAGGGTAAAGGACAGGAGGCACGCCGTCTACGCCGCCTGACAGGATGTCCGCGACACATATGCCTGACGGGGAGAATGGAGCCACGCCGAGCCGAGCGGGGGTAAGGCTTGGGGCTGGCCCGGCCGGGCCACCCAAGATACCTATTCTATAGGAAAGAACTGAGTGGGGAACAACTCTGAGATATTTGTACGTAATTCAGAGAAATTCGGGAAAAAAAATCAGGAAAAACTCCGGAAATTTCATAAACAAAATTAAGAAAAAACTAGAAAAAGTTCAGAAACAAATCAGGAAAATTCACAAAAATTCACAGGATCCTAGAAAAAAACTAAACCAAAAATTCACAAAAATTCACTAAAAATTCACTAAATTTGAACACCAAAATTCATAATTGTTTCCCCCTCAGAGAGAGAGCTGGCCGCGTCCCGCCACGCCCTGCCCCGCCCCGCCACGCCACGCTCCACTACGCCTCGTCTATCCCCAAGGGCGACGAAAGAGAGGCAGGTCTCTCTCGAGAGACAAGAGAGTGCACGCCGGCACCGCGGTGCTGCCAGTTCTGCTCCGAACATCGGAAGTCGTGGGGCGTGGCAGCCGTGGGATCAAAGGGCACGACTGAGTAGCGCTGTTGTTACCACGAGACTCTCGAACCCTGTATGTGTGTGTGTGGGTGGGCTGGGGGTTGAGGGCGAGGGGGTGACGCATCGGGTGGAGGGACGTTGGGGCATCCCCGTGGCCGCAACACTGTCGGCGTGGGCGAGAGCCGTGGCGGGGGGCGGGGGGGGGAGGGGGTTTTCCGGGAGGCGGGGACCGGGCCGGGCGCCCTCCAGCAGCCCAGCAGCGCGCGCGTCCCAAGGGGTGACCCATCGTTCCGAATCGATGGCGCGTCGTCGTTCCGCATGCACAGTCACGTTTCAATCTCCGAACAAACTGGCATTCATCTGCTCCAACCAACAGCGGGGGGAAGCGATTCGGCACAAACGCGCGGGGGGGGAGGGGGGGCGGGGCGGGAGAGCAGCGGGGCGTGGTGGGGCGTGGCGGGGCGCGGCGGGGCGTGAGGGGCAGACAAAGCACCGCGTTACGGCCCCACGCCCCGCCCCGCCCCGCCCCCGCGCCGGGTGCCGCCGAGTCCCCTTGGGCGTCCACACGCATGACGCGATCATATGTAGTTTTGCTTTGTCAAGTTTATACAACAGGATCGTCTGTCCAACCCTCGAGCTCGACAAGGCCACGCGACGAGCCGGTGCTGACAAACGGATGGTAGTTGGGGCGTGATGCGGGAACACTAGTCAATAGGGCCCCAATAAGGGGAGGGCGGTAATGAGGCGGGGGAGAGAGAGAAGGGGCGATTCGGCGGGGTGGTGCCGGACACGGGACTCAGTGGCCGGAAGTACCGCGTGCCCATCATTTGTTTCCATAATCTGGTCGCATATCAAATTTCCTGCGCGACGTTTAATAAACGGGACGCCGAGATTAACAGCTCAACCGGGGAGGTTGGCAGCGCCGACGGGCAGGTGGGGTGCAGGCCGAGTGGGGCGGGGGCGGGGCGGGGTGGGGCACCGGGGCGGAGATTGTCATCATTTTCCCAGTCCGGACTGACCAAAGGCCGGCATCCGTGCCCGAACGGGTCCCGCTCTGAGCGCGCGCTGTGCGCAGTCAGTGTGCGAGAGAGACAGAGCGAGAAACCCGAGGTGCTGGATGAAGATGTGCCGAAACTGGCCGAATGCAATCGAGCGAGCGGGGAACGATTCGGTCTCCTGAGGGCGTGGCAGAGCGTGGCGCTGGGCTGACTTTGCCTACGCGCCACGCTACGCCACGCCTGGCCGGCAAACGGGACCCGTTGACGAGCACGGGTCTCGGCTGGTTCGAGTGAGAAGCGAGCGAGCGGGGAAGAGACAAACGAGTGAGAAGCGATCGAGCGGGCTCCAGCGCCGAGTGAGCAGCAACGAGCAGCGTTCGGGAGCGGATGCCGGCCTTTGGGACTGACACTAGCGTCTCGTATTTTTGGTTTTTACGTCCGGACGCGTAGATACAATTCCGAGAGAAGTAGCTCTGCTCCTCAGAAGGGGAGCACTCAATCATCGGACCAGTCCCTTCCTTTAAAGAATAATAATAATAAAAACACCGACACTGTCCGCTAGGGTCTTCGATTATTTTGCTGCACAGGACACACCCTTGCATTCGCTTCATCCTATGTTCCCGCCCCGCGCCCCCTGCGGACGTAGCAGCAGAGTGAGGCCTTGAGAGATCGTATACGGCTAATGCAACGCGCCCACCGGTTCGGCCCCGACCCGCCCCGCCGCCGTGGTGCTACTCGCGAGCTTATAAAGTTGTGCAGCAGCGAGCTAAGAACCACTAGGGCCGCCCACCAGCTGCGACCTTATCGGTTCCCAGTCCCAGTCGAACGTCGTCCAGCCCGGCCCGGCCCAGTCCGGCGAACATGAAAAAGAAAAAAACAAATCCAGACCAATGCGCATAACCTTAGTTATCAATTTTGCTGTCTCAACTAATTTTTAGCTGTTACAGCTGAAAATTATAGCTGAGACACCTAAAATTATTAGTTAAGGGCCCAATGCATGAGCTATTTTGGGTTATCTTATGATTTTCGTACAGTGCACGGCGGCACAGGCACCGACCAGCTTCCGCGGCTACATCAGCAGGCCGCCTCAGAGTCGCACGCGGTAGCCGGGAGGCCACCTCGTTACAGAACTCGATTATGTAAATCCCGTGCAACTTGCCGACCGGCGCGCGCGCACACAGACACAGACAGACACACAGACAGACACACACACTCACACACACATCTATGAATGAGAGAGTCCGAACGGGTGGCACATCGTGGTGGAGCAAGCAGGACTAACAACACATTGTACTCGTACGCTGCACCCTCCGAGTCTCGCTCTCAGCCTGCGTCGAACAATAATCACATTGCGCGCGTCCCGTAAACCATCCTCGCCCGCTCGCATGGCACGGACTTCATGTGGAATCAGATGGAGGCGGGCATAGATTTCAAAATTATTGCCCATTTCGTAAGTGCCAGAGCTCGGCCCGCGTGCAAACGTGCGTAGTTCTCGAATGGGGGAGCGAGGTCAAGAGTTTTCGCTCCAATTCCGCGTGCGAAAACACTTCAAAGACACGGAGGCTGGAAGGTCGGGGTCGGGGCCGGACCGGACGCTACGCTGGGACGCTGGGTGCCGGCTGCTGCGGCGCGCAGCGCGCTCTGCGGGAGAGTCTGGGTAATTACAAGCGGACGGCGCTTTTGTACAACGACGCCGCGGTGGGGCGGGGCGGGGCGCGGGGCGGGGCGGGGTGGGACAGCGACGGAACGCCAATTTGTTGACGCTGCTCTCCTCCCCTCCCCCTTCTCCTTCTTAGGAAAGCCATAACAGACGACTTTTGGCCCAGTGTTATTTTTTTCTTACTATTTCTTTTTTTTTCCCCCGACGTTCGCCTGGCCCAGTCAGTGAAAAGGCCTCGGGGGAGGAGGAGAGGAGAGGGTGAGGGGAGGGTTTAAGGGAGCAAGGGCTCAAAATCATATTGCTTCTGCGTGGGCGACTTATTGTGGATATAGCAGGGGTCGTTTGAGGCCAATTATTTCGACAGACATTTTTTTTTCATTTGATGAGGAGGTGACTGCTACAAGTGGGTGCGCTGCAGATCGAAAAGAAAATTGTAAAACAACATAAAATGTCATGCAAACATGGCTAAAATTAACGAAGCAGCGGCTTACAGGGCCTGTGCGGCGAAGCAGGCTGGCCGGGTCGGAGGAGAAAGAGACAGAGACAGGGCTGCACTCGCCCCGCCGGCCCCGCCCCTCCAGGACCGTTTTGGGGCGACACGGTCCGCTTTAACGACGCCTTTCCGCACGCCTCACTACTGTAGCCGATGCCTGCTTTCTCTTTTATTATTATCGGCGGCGCCACCGCCCCGGCCAGCAGAGTCCCCCGAGGGGAGGGGGCCGGGCCTATGGTTGCCAGAAAACTAGGCCAATTTCGGCTAATTTACCGAGTCTCTTGCTTTCGTACTCCGCGCCGCCCATTCAGTGCACCATAGGTCCGAACGGAAAACCCTCGAGCAGCGTGAATGAGTATAAGTGAGAGGGCAGGAGGGCGGCCAACTTAAAAAAAATCGTGCACACAGAAATACCCGTGTAATTCAACAAAATTACAAAAAAATACACGAAAAATACAAGGAAAAAGATGAGAAAGCTACAAGAAAACTACCGAAAAATACAAGTGAAACACAAGAAATACAAAGTAAGTGTGCACAGAAATTCATTAGTTCGCCGCCCCTTGTGAGAGAGCATGACGGAAGAGAGGCGCAGAGCTCCATGCTCCATTGTCTCCGCGTCATAAGGAGTGGAGCAGGGAGCAGGAGCACCCGGTGTCCTGCTGCGTGAGCCGACTCCGGCCCGCAAAGGGGGCCGAGCGCAAGGCTGCCAACTGTACCAGGAAGTCGACGAGGCCCGGCCCGGGCCGGCCAGGGCAGCTGTTTGTTTTACCGGCGGGGGTCCCTTCCGCCTCGGAGGGCAGTGATCACCCGACTATCGGGCTCATAAACAGGACACTAAGCCCCTCGCGGCGCGGCGCCGGCAGGCTGTCCGTCCGGGGCGGGGCGTCGAGATAGGCTCAGGCTCCTGCCTGCAGGGCGGGGCGGGGCGCGGGGTGGAGCCACGGCTTCGCTCAGCCCCTAGCTTATCGTAGACCCGCGTGGCGCTCGGGACGACAGGTCTTTCCGTCGCACCTGTAGGCCTGCTGTAGTACACCTGCAGATTGACACTATAACGAACGAACCACCCCCCTCCCCACGCTACAGCCTCCGTGCCCGGGCCCAGGGAAAGCCTCCCAGCCAAAGCCTCCGCCCCACCCCGCCCCCAGAGCCCGAAGAGCCCGATGCACTTTCTCGCTACTTCCAAAGACCCGCGCGGTCTGGCCCCGCCCAGCAGCTTTCTGCCTCACGGTACAATGGTTTTATAGCCGCACACACACACACACGGTTGCGCGGTGCGGGCGCACAATGTTGTGCTGCAGCCGTGGCGGCCCCGCCCCCGGCCCTGGAGTTGTCGGGCTTGGCGCTTGATGCTTCTCTGCTGTTTGAACAGAGGAATTCCCCGAAATACACATGTGCGCACACGCGTTACGCACCCGATAGCCGCAGCGCGGCGCAGACACGACCTTACTGTAGACTTTCGCCGAGGGGGCGACCACCCCCCTTTAATGAGTACACATGATTCCCGGAATAATTGATTCCCAATGATTCCTATCCATATATTTTCATTTCAAACTGTTTCTAGCGATATAAAACGCTAATTGGGCTAATTATAACTGATTCCAGATGTTTCCTGCTTTGTTGTAGTAGTTTTCATTGATTTCCCTTAATTTTTATGATGATAATTACTAGGCCTGTGTACACATGATTCCCAAGATGATTGTCGCCCCCTCGACATTCGCAAACTTATACGCGGGCTGCCAGGAGGACACCGGTCGGGCGATCAGCGAACAACTAACTCTACTTTTACGGTGTTTCAGACACTGGTAACGCAGAGCTGTGATTCTGTGCCTTTATGAACGCGCTCGCAATACCGGCATACCGCACGCGATATCGCTTCTGTTTCCTTTAAGAAACCAAAAACACCCACGCAGAGAAAGGAAAAGTCTGCGAGAGCACAAACGCCGTGCTAGCTTTTAACTGCTGTTTGCTTTCAACTGTTAGGTACGAGGGTTGGCCAACTCGAAAAAAAAACTTGTGCACAGAAGTACCTCTGTAAGTCTAGAAATACACTAAAATACAAGGAAATACTCTACAATACACAGAAATACATAGAAATACTCAACAAAAATACGTGAAAAATACCGAAAAATATATTAGAAATACAAGAAATACAAGGCAAGTGTACACAGAAATACATGAGTTGGCCGCCCCTTGGTTAGGTACCTATTTCCGGCTGGATCCTGGGTATATCGGGTGAGAGAGCCCGGGCCGCACGTGCCTCGTCCAATTAGGGTACGGGGGTCATTTGTGGCCCGATTCCCTTAAGTTGAGACGGGAGTCAATTCTAATGGGAGCTAGGCCGCCGTGCTGAGCTAAGCTTGGCTGGTCCCAGGGTCGACGCCCGCAGAGCAAGTGCTTTACGAGGAACAGCGGCAAGAGCGTGATCGCCTTCCCCCTTCGTCAGGCTGAGAAGGCCGCCTTGAAAGTGGGCAGTTTGGGTTTCAGGTCTCCTACATCAAGGCATCCCAACCCACAGTCCCGCCAGCAGGACTTCAAAACCGCGCGCCTGCTGCGACGTCTTTCGTCCTATCTGCCCGCGCCGTGTGGATGGATGGGGGTTGGCGAAGGAGGCAGAGGGGCGTCTCAATCAATGCACCTTGATTACCCCCGCTCGAGTAGGGGCACTCCGTACCCCCCCACCAGACCGGCAGCGCCTGGCTCCTACAGCACCCCTCCCCCCTCTCTCCTTCACGAGCCGACGAGTGCGACTGCACCGGTCTGTCCTGTCTGTCACTGGTCGACCCGGTCGACCGCTGAGTTTGCACTCCCCCAAACCCCCCTTCTCCCGGCCAGAGACGAGGGCGGGGCGGGCGCGCGGCCACAAAGCGTTGCGGTGGGACGCGCCCCGCTGCGCGCCCCGCCCTGCCCCGCCCCACCGCGCCGTACCCCGCCGCTCCTGCGCTCATTAGGATTGTGCACGCCGCCACGAACCTGCCGCGCGGATGGGAGAAGAAAATAAGGCCTGTGAGGCTGTGAGGGTCGTGTTGTACTCCGCAAAAGGGACGCGAGCAGCGCCGCCGCCGCGTGCGAGGGGAGAGCGCTCGGCGACGGGGACACAGATCTGAAATTTTTGTACATCTCATAATTCAGACAAATTCAGTAAAATTTAGAAAAATTCATAAAAATTAGGAAAATTCAGAAAAATCGAGGCAAACTCAATTTATAAAAATTGGCCAAAAGTAACATATGGAGTGTGGAGTGTGGATTTGTTTTGACTTAATTTATAAAACCTACCTTTTCTTTTTATCCACTGCCACTGTACTCGCGTCCCTTCGGGAAACTGCAAAGAGACAAAGCTTCTTAAAGAAAAAGGAGGAAAAAAAGAAAGGAATAGTGACCGGTATTCGAACCTCTGCCTATCCAGTGCTATTAACCCTTTGAGGCATGATGTTGTACCAGTACAACGTTCACTAAAATTAGCTCCTGATAAGAGAGTTTAGTCCATTTATTGCTTTCTGTACTTAAAATACCTTCTACAAGTATATGGCTTTCTATTAAGCTCCTCGCCGACCTTATGTGTCCCATACAGAGAGTGCCAAAGTGTCTCAAAAATGGCCTTTTTTACTTTTTTCTGCACCCATCTAAAAATGCCCCTTATTTGGCACGAAAAAATCGACGTAGATAAAAATACCAGAAAGAATTTTGCTCTATAAGGTCTACTGGTCAATTTGCTGTCTCACAGTACATGCTCTGACACTTCCGCTAGCGTCAGCAACATAGAAAACACGAGTGTTGTACTCATACAACATTATGCCTTTAGGGTAGTCGATTTCGCCCAAAAGGCTAAATGCGGTAGGATTCCAATAATTATGATCTAGTGTGACTCTATAATGAGTTATGTAGCCATTCGAATGGTGAGAGCGTCGGTTCTTGAATGAATTCGACCAGTTTTGACTGTGAAGCACGAAGGAGGCGATCTGGCACATTCGCGTCGCAGTCATCTTTAGGGTGCCATGACAGACTGAAAGCCCGACCCTACACATGTGTGAGGCTACGAGGCCTTACCCGGCTGCCCCTATGCTCCATTGCACCACCGCATGCACCTGCAAGTCAGTCGGGAGGACAAGAAAGGCGCCTCCGAAAATGCGACAGCAGGGAGCACATCATGTTGTACCCATACAACATATGTTGTTTGTGTACAACATTGTCCTCGCGCGGCCCAATGTAACTCCTCCGGCTAAGGCTGAACAGCCCGCACTACACAGGTGCGGAGCTGGGAGGCCTAACACACGTGCTCGGAGGCGCCATTGCACCACCGAATGCACCTGCAAGTCCACCGGGTGGACAAGAAAGGTGCCTCTCAAAACACGATATAGCGAGCACATCTTGTTGTACCCATACAACATATGTTGTTTCTGTACAACAACCTGTTCACCTATAAACGTTCCTGCTATCAGAATTTTGAGACCCTCTTTCCTCTTTTCTTTCAAAATCGATTGTACAATGGTCCCTGCGTGCAATCCGTTACAATTTCAGATTGCTCTTATGAAAATGGCCAATATCGAGTATTATTTTACGGGGGGAGGCATGATGTTGTATGAAAACAACGTTCACTTCACACTGCCCTAGAGGCCAGGTTTTTGAGAAAAATGAACTTTCGACGTCGAGGTGTTTTATTGTTTATATGACTACCTTTCAGTTTATACCGAAAGTTTACGATAATACTTTATAAATTGTGATGTCAAATTGGACTTGAAAAAAAAATATGGGAAATTTGGCCTAAAAAATGGAGTTTTCATGGCATAGCACCCTCTAAATTTTTGCAAACAATTTGTTTTTTGCTTTGAACATAAACACCTTGATCAGTTACATCCAACCATACCATAAAAAGTTAACAAAAAAACAAAATTGCATTTTCTATTTTTTGACCCAGGAGGCATGATGTTGTATGAGTACAACTATCAATAACTCCCGAACCAATCGTGGTAGAACACCCCACGTGTGCTCAAAATGCTTCTTAGACAAAGTCTAGGTCGGCTAAGGCCAAATATTTTAATTTTAAAAGCGGGGCAAAGTTCATGCCTCAAAGGGTTAACGGTGCCGATGTGCATACCAATGTCGCCACGCGGCCGGGCTGTTGCTGCATGGAGAGCAGGTTTCCTGATGACGCCACCGGTACAGGTTCGTCGGCGACTTCGGCTCTTCGCAGCGTCACCCCTAGTGGGCAGGCATCGTGTACCGTGGCGTCGTAGCTGTGCCGGCTCAGTGTTGTCCCGCGAGCCGCGGAACCCAGGTTCAAATCTTGCTAAATATAAATTTTTCAGAGGACAGCAGCCTGGAGTGGAATCCAAACCCCCCATTTCAACAGAGCTCCCTCGTGGAATCGCCGACGGTCTAGTGGTCTTAGTACCACGAAAGCCGCGGGGTGTCATGAGACTCGGCACTTGGGGCCTGGGTTCAATTCCCAGGTAGGTTCTTCACTGGCAGCGAAAGCGAGTTGTCAGGAAGTTCCGTCCCATGCCACGGGGGGTGGTCCCTCGTGGGGAAGTAAGGCCTATGAATCTGGCTCCTTAGTAAACAGCTTTTCCATGACCTGTGCGGGAGCGGGTCAGTACAGGTCTAACCAACCGTACGCTTACTCTTCCGCAAAAACTTCTCTTTCTGCTTTTCTCCCCCTCTATCGTCCTGCCTTGCCTCTACCTCCCACTGACCGGTCATGCGGTCCGGTGGTGCCCAGTCGTTGGTCTGAAATGCTACCTACGGCTTCAAGGCGCTGTTTAAATAGGGTAGTACGGCGGGCCTGACAGGCCGCCAGCCTTAAGCGGGGACTCTCCCCGAAGTGGAGAGGACTTCTCGTGCCCGCGGGGTGGCGGTCGCCTGGAACACACCGGATCCCATCAGAACTCCGAAGTTAAGCAGGCGGGGCTCGCAGGTTGCGAGTTAGGTAGGGGCCTACAAATTTTTCAATTTTTAAAAAAATATCTTTAAAAAAATTGAATTTGAGGTGTTGTTACATTTTTTCGGTGCATGCTCCGACCATGATACATATTCCTTCTCCATTTTACCCGTGTAAACAAAACAAGGTCGGAAAAAATCCAGGCACTTTTTCAGATTTGGGGGAAAATATCAGGTCGGACAATCGAGCTGCATCGCAGAGGATAGCAGGCGACTCTAACGGTTCGTTGGGGACGGAGAAAACGAGGTCGGACAGAAAAATAACTATGACACCCCGACTGCCAGGTCGGAAAAATGAGGTCGGACAAAAAGAAACGTGTGACGGTGGCGGCCGCAAAAATCCCGAGGTCGGACAAAAAAAGGTCGGACAACCGATGTAGACTCAAATTCACAACAATTCCCGAAAATTCACAAAAATTTATCAGATTTGCGCACCAAAATTAAGAGTTATTGTTTCCTCCTCGGCGCTCGGCCACGGCTGGGAATGAATTTTAAAGAGGGCCCATCATAACGCATGCTTGCGGAGGAGAGGGGGAGGGGGGGGGACCTGCGCGGGGAGGACCGGGCGGGGTTTGGAGTTTTGTTCTCTCTGATGCCAGCTCGAATTACATCTCGCCCGCCAGTGTACGTATCTGACGAGGCGACACGTCCTGGCCTGGCCCCTACACGTCTCCCTCACACTCAGCCTCAGCCCGGGCCGGGGGACGGGGTGGGCCGCAGGCGGGCGCTAATGACACGTCAGCGCTACTCGCTGCACACCACACCACACCGACCCACCACGCACCATGGCAAGAGCAATAAATCAACGTTCGTCACGAGAAGAAACGTGACGCCCTGTGAGGGACCGAGAGGACTGCCCCGCCCCGCGCCCCGCGCCCCGCCCCGCCCTGCCGCAACCTACTTCACTGAGGGCCTCGAGGCGTGGGGCGGGGCGGTGGGCCCTCGAGCTGGAGCACCTCAATCAGGACACAACGGGTGGACGGTAAAGAAGCGGACTCAGCGCGCAAGCCCAAATTGACTCTGCCTCGTATCAACTATTTTATTTATTTAACTCTGTAAACTGGCCGGGAATAGAATTGCTTCTGGCTGATTGCACTTCAAAGCGGATACGCTTCAACCCTGCTGGATTCACCACGTGTGTTGGTAAATATACCGCTAAAGCTAGAAAGAGCTATACAATGAAAAGAACCGAAACACTTTGTACGTACTTCCACATACAATAATAGCCGGCGATGGATAGGAATACAGTGGTCCCCAGCCTCCTCGTCTTCCTATTTTCTGAAACGTTTAATTACGCTGCGTGGAGAGAGTGCAGTACAGTAAGGCCATCGGGCAGGCACAGTCGTCCCCTTGCGGCCCGACACTCGATATTCTTGATTACTTTTTGTGGACTGTGTTTTTCGAAATAGCTCAAAAAATTCCTATAATCAAATCAAATAGCATAGTGTTCAATAGAAAAGAAACAAGGGCCAAATAGAACACACCATGAATTTCGTGATAAGTATGGAACTCGTTCTTCACAGAATTATGTGCTTCAGAGGTATCGTATTGTGAGATCTTGAAAGTGGAATCATAGTTAAGGGTTACACTCGACTGAGGACAATACTCGTTTTTTCATTCACCACTCAGGAGAGAGGTGGTGGAAAAGAACAAATAAACAATGAATAAAATAAATAAATAAATAAATAAATAAATAAATAAATAAATAAATAAATAAATAAATAAATAAATAAATAAATAAATTCGATACGCGGCTTGACTGGAGACGAGCAGCGATACGTGATTTGCGTTACGGACGAGCATTATGTTGCTTACCTCCAGACACCACCCTGCCCCGCCCCGCCCTCGACCCAGCCAGGCGCGGTTTACAGACTGGCTGAAAGGGGGGCGGCGTACCCCAGGTTGCCTACATACAGGGGTTTGTCGCGCTTTTTGACTACTTCTCAGGCGCTTATCTACTGACGACGCTTTACATCGCGCCTGGCCCCGCAGCGCGCCTAGGCGGCGGGCTGCGCTGCGCATGAGCACATTACCGATACGCACATCAGAGCGGCCTAGCAGCACACTGCGACCAGGGGCAAGCAGAGCAGCGCAGGCAGGAGAGAGGAGGTGAGGTAAGATATGGCGCACTGGCATCCGGTTGCAGTGCTGCTTCGGTCTAATTGGCAACGCGATACCAGGATGTGCCCACGCCCCGTCCTGCAGGACGCACTTCCTGCAGATCGGCGCGCTGAGTCCGGACCCGATCGCGGACGCGGCATTGTGAGTGCATCCCCGTAACTCCCGCCCGACACATTTCGGGGAACTTGGCCTTGCTAAGGTTTCCTTGTTTTCGCAGCCAGGAGGCGAGGAGTACCAGCAACCGCGGCTCCAGATGGCTCGGAGCGGCTCCTCCCGCCCCCTTTCCTCCTCCCAGTCCCTTCCACTTCAGCCTGGTCTGGGGAGCGATCAGGATCCTCGAGAAGGTAAACAGTCGAACAAGGCTTGCGACGCCGCCCTGGGCATGCGGGCGCATGGCCCGTCCCCCGGCCCGACGAAGCTCACATAGGCCAGAGCGGGAAAAAGGGGGGGGGGGGCTTTCGACAGCTTCTAGTAGAGTCCTTTCTCTCTCTCTCTCTCTCTCTCTCTCTCTCTCTCTCTCTCTCTCTCTCTCTCTCTCTCTCTCTCTCTCTCTCTCTCTCTCTCTCTCTCTCCTCACAGCCGTGCCGCTGCCGCATGAGTACGACAGCAAGCGCAGCAAGACGAAACCACTGCCGAGCGATTCAGGAGATCGTTCAAGAGAGGCTCTCCTATACCTGCCCCATGAGTGCAACAAGGACGGAGCTATACGGTAGGTATAGGAGAGCCTCTCTTGAACGATCTCCTGAATCGCTCGGCTGTGCGGAATAACTCTGCAATGTGTCTGTGTCTGGTCAGGCGCTCCAGAATTAGCCCGGCAGGGCGGGGTACTATAGTCGCGATCGCAGCGCGCTCACTCGCCAAGTCTGCGAGGCGTGGGCGCGGCGGGGCCCGCTGGGGCAAGACAGCAAACGCCACACGCCACCCACGAGCTACGCCGCGCCGCCACGCCAGGCCAGGCCACGCCACGCCACGCCACGCCACGCCACGCCACGCCACGCCACGCCACGCCACGCCTCGCCTCGCCCAGCCAGCCCACCCCACCCCGCCGCGCCCGCGAGGCCCTCGAAACGTGGGCAGGGTGCGTTGCGTTTACGCGGCGCCTCATCACACAGGAGGACCTCTGCTCCCGCGGCAGGAGAATAACGCCGCTCCGCTCTCCACCACCGTGTTGACCGAGTGGCCGCCGCAGCCCCGAGTGCGTCAGTTTCTTTTTCCATATGCCGCCTCCCCTGAAGTGACAGAGCGGAGAGGCGTGGCGGTCGGCGCCCTCAGGGCGGGGCGGAGCAGCGCCCCTCGCCTAAGGGCTATGCAGCCCAGGCACCTCTCAGCTCGCTTTGGCTCTTACCTTCTGGAGTGGTTTGCAAACTGAAGCGAATTATATACCCAACACGCTTTTGGAGTAATGTTGTTAGAAGCGGTGGGCAGGGCACAAGAAGGGGAGGGGGCAGGGATGAGGTACTGTAGCCGCATGTGGGCTAGCGGGACAAACGAGGGAGAAAGGAGAACTTGGCAGAAATACCTACAAGTTGACGATGTGACCCGTTACGTGACCCAGACGCGGCCGTTTACTCGCAAATCCGACGTGCAACGTAAAAAAAAAACCCTCAATTATTTAGTTTGTTTAAAATGATTTGTTTTTGTTTGCTGCTGCTGTAAACCAAGATTTTTATTCTACATTATTTTTTAATTTAAATGAGCATTGGGGTTTAACTATGGTGCTGTACTGATTGTGAAAAGAAAGACCCATCAGTAAACGATCACCCGTCCACAGAGTTCTCCGCACTCTGTCGGCCCGCCTGGCGACCCTCCCTGCAAATGGCCCCCTTTTCAATCTGTCAATGGAGATAACACGAGTGCCAAAGTTTTACGAGACGAGGAGAGGGGTGAAAGGAGGGTGCGCTCGGGCGGGCTGCGGGGCTGAGTGAGCGGGGGCGGGGTGGGGTGGGGGGGGTGGGGTGGGGTGGGGTGGGGTGGGGTGGGGTGGGGTTGACGCTGCGGGAGGAGAGTGAAAGTGGAAAGTGATGACAATGAACTCGGCCGCGCCAACAAGACGACGGCGGCGGCGGCGGCGGCGGTGGCGTCCCCCAGGAACGCCCGGGCCTGCGCTGCGCCCGGCCCCGAGAGCCATTCTGCTGCCCTATGAGAGGGCAATTTGAGAATTCCCGGAGGGACGAGTCGAGCCGGCTCCCCGCCCCCGCCCTGTCGATGCCCTGACCCTGACCTGCTGCCCCTCCCGTCTGTGCTCTGTGCTCAGCATGACCAGTGAGTCAGGACTACAAAGTAGTAATCAGCAGCATTGAGTCAGGACCCCGCTCAGGTCAGCTCTATACGCCCGTCCTGTCGTTATGGTCATGTCGATGCCCGAACCTACCCCCTCCTCTGCTCGGCGCTCTGAAGTTTTGAGTCAGGACTTCAGTGTGCTTAGCATCCATGCATTATAAAAGACTACACTGCGCTCAGCACCAGTGACGCAAAACTATCCCCGGCCCGGCCTGGGCCTAACCACCACCCGAGATACACACTGTGCCTCGGTGATATCCATTAGCCCCGGCGATGCAAAATTGTGTCGCGGGCTCCACCACGCACGTGGCCTTGGCCTCGACCGAGGGGTCACGGTGCGGCGCGGTCCGGGCGTGGCGGACCGGGGCGGGGTGGGGTGGGGGCGGTAGGGGTGCGAGCAGCCCCTCAAGGGCGCCCCGACGAGCCCTATGAAACCAATCAAAACTTACAAAACGCGCGAGCTGCCGCGCGTCGAGTCGGGCTGATCTCATCGTCATGGCTGATGACGGGGCACACCGTCACGAGGAGGATGACCCTGTGGTGGGGGCGCGTGAGGCGCGCTGCTGCTCCACGTGGTGCACGCCACGAGGCGCGTCTTATACCAGTGGTGTGAGACAAGGCGCGCCCCTGTCACCCCAGCCCTCGTGTAGTATATTATGTGTGTATGACGGGTGGAGGCACTACATTGGGGAAAGTGGGCGGGAGGGGAGGGGGGGGAGGTACGGACGGAAAGGCCCCGGAGATAATGGTACAGCGTGGCCTTTGTGCTGTCCTTTTGAATGGCATCACACATCCCCCGCCGCGCCGGGGGCGCCGGGGTCGGCGCCTAGCAGCCCCGGGGGAGGTATGACCACCCCTCGGCCCCGGCGGCAGGGTGATCGCCGACCTGACCTTCTTGACCGACAGTAATACCGGGGGCGTTAGTCACTGCTCGGGTGGGTTAGCATGAGGAGCACGAACACATCAAAACCTGGAGAAGGCGTGCATGATAAGTAGGTATGCGTAGGATTTTGTCCCCGACAGGAATACGCGTTTATGAACAAATTTCGGTTATTTGACGCAGGCGCAGGGTTGCCAATAATCGCATTTCTTACTTAGTCATTCATCGAGGCCGCCAGCGTCTGTGTGTAAAATTCTCCTCGGTAAAGATATATGAGAATTTATCCCGAAGAATCGTCACTCTGATGCGTTACCCTTTTATTCAAACAGTATTGGCAACGTTGTTTGGACGGGGTGGGTGGGACTCGTGCTCCCTCGCACTAACATCTCGTACCGCTAACAACGTTTGCTTTCCACGTCTATGCAGTCTCATCTCGTCCTCCCTTTCCATCCCCCCCCCACCTCTCTCTCCCTCTCTCTTACTGCTTATCGACTTTCCTTACCAACATGTCCTCGGGAAAATTAAAATTTAAACAAGTCGCGGGGAAAAAAACACAAAATAAAGAGAAAGTATGAAGTTATCCGCAGCTCTACTCCCGGCGGCGGCCGCGCGCGCGGGCGCGCGGGTGGGCTGTGCTGCTGTGGGCTGTCCTCTGCTATCGTCAAAATGGTAATATTTTCGCCAGACGGCAAACTGGTGCGGTTGCGGCCGCCTGCTGGCTTTCATCAGCAGCAGGACGGAGAAAACCCTTTGCTTTCCCTGGCCTGGCCTGGCACGCCGACCGGACGCCCTATGCAGCCCACCAGTGCCTCCACCCCGCCCCGGCCGGCGGGAGCCACGCTAATGTTTGGTTAGCCTAACAAGTAGTGGCGTTGGAGTGCCATGGCGGCCCTGGCTGCAGGACATCATCGCACGCTAACTAGGCCCGCCCAGCCCCGCCCCAGGCCCGTCCCCCCCCCCCCCCAGCCGAGCCCCCAACCACGATGCGCACGCAGTGTGACATGTTTAAGTTCGCGGCTCTGAGCCGGACGCATACACTGTTGGTATACTCAAACAGTGAGTCGCCAGGTCCCACACGCGGCAGCCGACCCGGACCGCGAATCCCCACTATCAAAAATATACCTGTAGACTTACGATAATTTTTTGCTTAATTTACTTTTAACAACACTTTTGCTCGATTCCCAGTCGATTTGCAGGTTCACTGTGGGAAAAATATTCTTAAATTTACGACAAATTATGAAATTTGTAATTACGATATTGATATGTAAAGTGACGAATTATGAAAAGTAAATTTACTACAAATTTTGTAAATTATGTTTATGATTTTTTGTTGTAAGAATACAACATTTTCCGTAACGCAACAACAGAAGTAATAAAATTACGAATCGAATGAATAGAAACCATTTACGAGATTTGTTCGTAAGTTATGACATTTTGCAGAAAAGTACAAAATTTATCGTAGAGTTACCTCCGTAAGAATACGACAATTTCAATAAGCTTACAGGAAAGTTAAAGTTACGAGAAATGTCGTAATAAATATAAGAGAAATTTCGTAAATGTACGAGAAATTTCGTAAATGTACGAGAAATTTCGTAAGTCTTTGACTGGTGAATCTGAGATTTTTGTGTCGTAAAATTTATGACATGCATTCGTGAAACAACGAGTGCTAACTGTAAAATCAAGGGAAAAAAATTATAATCCTACGACTTTTTTAATAATAGCAAATTACAACATTTACGTCTTTATCATTTACAAACGTGACTCGTAAAAGTACAACAACTGTCATGGAAAATTTTTCCATCACCGCTACGAGTTTTTTTCACAGTGTTTTGAATATCTATATCTATAATCTTGCAAATGGTGTTTTGCCGTATTTTGCGACATGTTTACGGGAAAATTTTCCTACGCCCGGTGCGACATTTTCTTGCTGCAAGACGGACTGGGCTGGAGGTTCCGGGGTGCCTGTCGCCTCGAGGATGTGAGTGAGGGCCCACTGAAGTAGATTCTAAGAAGGAAACCGACCGCGACCCGCCTTTCATCCTGGCCACGCGCGGACATCGACAAGGACCTGTACAAGGACCCTGTGACCGGCGCCACGGTCAGGACCGCTTCTTTTGCGTCGTAAAAATGGTGAGCTCGACCATTGGGAGAGGCGGGGCTCTCCGCGGCACGGCGGTTCCAGCGCCGCGGTGATCCAAAATGTATTCGCTCGCGATGAATGCATGATGAAGGATGGGCGCGGAGCGCCGGCCTGTTGATGGTCGTAGCTGGTCGTGGCCCTGCCCGGCCCCACGCCGCCCCCGTTGCGCCGTCTCCGGCTCCGGCTCGCCCGGAGCTACGGAGCTATTATCGGCGCCATAACTGACAAGGGCGTTGACGAGTAACGTATTCCCGTAGCCGCCGCGCTGCCGCCGCCGCTACTGCTGCTGCGCTATTTCCAGGGGAGGAATAACGCGAAACTGCGCCCACGGCAGTGTCGGCAGTAAGTAGCCAAGCCAAAACACTAGTGTCGTGACGCTAGCTGCTAGCTGCTGCATCTGGACCTGCCTACTAGCAGGGGAAACGTGCGGCACGGCACGCACCCGTGGTGAGGTGTTGATGTTGCCTAGTAAGCATAGGACGCAACCCGCTCTACACGCCATGCCATGAGTTTCGGCTACTTATTGCCTACTTTTCGTGCACCAGTGGCGCCTGGAGACTGGGGTCGCGCTTGGAGGCGTCGCCACCCGACCGGGTCTGTTACAAAAGTGCGGGCTATGGTATGGTAGAGAGAGAGACAGAGAGGAGGGAGTGAGAGAGAGAGAGAGAGAGAGAGAGAGAGAGAGAGAGAGAGAGAGAGAGAGAGAGAGAGAGAGAGAGAGAGAGAGAGAGAGAGAGAGACAGAGAGAGAGAGAGAGAGAGAGAGAGAGAGAGAGAGAGAGAGAGAGAGAGAGACCGCCTGGTCTCGCCTCGCCCCGCCCCGTTCCGCCCCGCGCAAACTCCGTCTGTCCACTACTTTGCGCAGCAAGGCCACGGAGCGCACAAAGCATCGCGAAAAGGAAATGAAATCCAGACGCTGGCCTGCCTGGCCTGGCCTGGGAGCCCTAGCCAGGCCTCCCCGGGTCTGCTGCGCCCGGTTGCTTTACTGGTCGAGGAGTCCCGCTCGACCCACTGAGCCCCTCAAACCCTCTCTCCCCCCAAACTCGAAACCCTCGCTCGCTTTCGCCGCCGGCCGACTCGCCAACAGAGCAGAGCGGCGACATTGCCGAACCTTCACAAACTCCCCGTGGCCCGGCTCCGTTATAACCAGCAATCTTCCAACCGTTTCATCGACAAAGATGTCGTGCAGCCGGAATGCCGGAAATGCCGGAATTAATTTAATGACGAAGAGGAAAAAAAAAGAGGACTGTTATAGCGGCCGTTTCCTTTATAAAATAACGATCAAAAATAGACCAATCTTTCACCGTTCATCGTGTTGATGATAAACGGCGGAAGCGAATCGGTGGCGAAAGGACGATATTTAGACGCTTCCTTTAACCGCTTCGCGGCTGTTCAGCTGGGCTCGGCGCCACCTGAGTGGCCTCCTCTTCTACTCCACGTAAGGCGTCCCGTCCCGTACCGTCCACCCGTCCTCCTCCTCAGTGGAGCGTCACGACGGCAAATCACGCACACACTGCGGCCGTTTCCGGACGGGAGATTGAAGCTGTCAACCCGCGGGCAGTCGGGGTTGCGTCGAGGGCGGGGCGGGGCCGGGCCGGGCCGAGCGTGTGAACTCTGAGAAAGGCGCCTCGGTCGCTCGGACGCAACCCGCCGCGTAGAGTGTAAGCCGTCTGGAGGACAGGGTGTAGCGGGGGGGGGGACCGGGAATTCTGTCAAAGAGGCTCATTCCTTATGGACGAGATGCCTAGCCTGCCCAAGCCCGGCTGAGCAGGGCAGTCGGGGCTAGCGCGGTCACATGCGAGCTCGTTTGAATACCCTATTATATCGACAAGAAACTTGACTTCAGAGAAAAAAAATACAAATATTATGTACTCACTACAAAAATCGAGATAAATGGTGTTAGACATTTTGGCCTCACATAAAAAGGTGTGAGAGTACAAACGTAAAAACTCAAGGCAAATTCACGAATTCCAGCCAAAAGATATTACGTATTTCCCGGTATATCTCAGGGATAACTCTTATTGATTTCCACATGAAAATTACCTAAAACACTCTAAAGTTTACCCAAATTTCCTCGAATAGCGGATCACCACTCCAACCAGCCGGATGTTGTGCAAATCGTTTCTCCCTCGTGTGAGCTACTCACGCTTTCGTTTTCCGTGCGCCCGAGGGGGAAACAACTCTGAGTTTTGATGTACACATTTTGTTAATTTTTGTGAATATTTATTCAAATTTTCTGAATTTTCACTTGACTTTTCCTGAATTTTTCCCAAATTTTCCCATTTTTTTCTGACTTTTCCTGAATTACGAGATGTATACAAAATTTCAGAATTGTTTCCCGCTCGAAGCGAGCGCGTTACTTTTTGGGAGAGTAGGGGTAGAGGGCTTGGGAGGGTGGGAGAGGAGGGGGGTGGGAGCGGGGAAAACCCCCTACATAAGAGCTGTTAGTCGTCGCTGTGTTCACCCGCTTCCGTGATCGTAATTTCGTCCGTAATTAAAGGAATTGCCTTGTCTTTCATCCCTGCCGGGGGTGCCGCTGGGGCAGGGCTTTCTCTTACGAGACTAGGCGTGCAGGCCGGGCTGGGGTGCTCCTAGACGGACAGCAGATGTGCTGCCCGGCCCAGGCCCGACTCGAGAGCGGAGCGGGAGCTCTGGAGGACAGAGCAAGAGCTGGACAAAGGCAAAGCCAGGCCGGGGGCAGGGACACCGCGGAGCACCATGACCATGGCGCACTCGACGCGCTTACGCAATTACCCTTCACCGTTTTAACCAGCTGACGGACATTTTTGTCCCCCGCGGCCCCTGCTGGTCCTACTTCACATTGGGATAGAGCTCGAAAAGGGCTTCCTATTATACTCTCGAGGTCAGAGAAAAAGGAAAATAGAGAGATCGGAAAGAAAAATAAGAAAAAGCTCGAGAGAGTGCAGATGGAATCACATCACAGCTCAAGATGTAACAAGTCTTTTCAAGGACTTGCCGACCAAAGGAAAAAATAATAATAAAAAGTATGGTTAGAAACAGGGAGTGATGGGGAAAAAGTGGGCAGCTGAAGCAAACGACATCTAAATTAATGTTCTCCTCTTTGGCACAGAAGCCAATTTAATCACGATTGGGCAGATTTTATCATACTTTTTAAGTAATTTAATAAGCGTCTCTGGACAAAGGAGCTATAATAACTCAGAGGAAAATGTGTTCACGCATTTCCCCGCTGCGTATGCTGGTATCGTTATAATAGTGGCGAGTATACTTGATCCTCTAGTGAGTGCTGGTTGAAGATCACACTGGTCTTATCGACCAAGCGACACATCGAGAGTCCACGTTCAGTTGTGTCTTATCCTTTTTATACTTTCGCACTTTAGGTGAGCTGCTCGATGTGCCAAAAAAGAAAACAACTCCATAGTATACCTTCTGATAAAGTTTCGCACCAAATAGACTCGTCGAGTGAGTGTTCTCTACGAACTTCAGCACGCTGGGGTAAAAAATATTAAAAAAAAAAACGCGTTTTAGGCAATGCATTATACGGCGGTATTCTATTTTGTTGCAGTTGGCCAAGCTGATGTCGTTCACATGGAAAGCAGGCCACTTCCTGTGCAAGTTCGTCCATTACATGCAGAATGTGTCCGCAATGTGTTCGGTGTTTACCCTGACGGCGATGAGCATTGAGAGGTGAGTACAAAATTAGCAGCGGGCGAGACGGCAGACGGCCTCAAACCCGGTGAAGCTCGACCGCATTTCTCAGGCTATTTAATTAGATAAATGGTGCACGGGGGGTAGGGGCGCAGGCTTTTCTAACGCACGAACGGAACGCGTGACTTGGCGGCTCTGGGCTTTCCCCGAAACTCGTGCTGGGCCGAACCAGACCGCACCCAGCCCACGCGCACCGCAGCCCCCCTGTCCGGCACGAAAAATTCTTTACAAGTTGACGAGGAAAAATTCCCCGAACGTAGAGAGGCGGTAGTGTGCCACCCGCGGTCCGTGCCGCCACGGGGAGGTGGCAGCCGAGCAGGAGCAGGCGGCAGCGGGACGGACCGGACACAGCCATCTTCGGGAATCACGATGACCGGCAATAAAATAGGGGTGCTCGCTTGGGGCCGGCGGCGGGCTACGCGGGGTGGTCAGCGAGGGGGACTGCCCGCCCACTGGCCAGCCCCCCGCTGGGACCCGCAAGCGGGGCGGTGGCGGGCTGATAGGAAAACAATTCCGACCGCACAATCGCGTATATAGAAATGGTTTATTTTGTATAGCCTTGCCCCGCCGCCCTGCTGCGCCGCGCCGGCGGCGCCGACCCGCGAGTTGATACGACGCCGATTTATCCTGAGGGATCGTCCATTTCTCATGTTGCCACTCAGGCCTGGGCTGGGCCCGGGCAGCCGAGTCTGGAACGCCGTGGGCAGGGAGGACCACGTGGTCTCGCGCCCCGCCCCGCCCCGCCCCGCCCCGCCCCGCCCCGCCCCACCCCACCCCGCCCCGCCCCGCCCCGCCCCGCCCCGCCTGCATGCGACCGAGCTCCGAATTAATTTCACCTCATCTAACTCCATTAAACGCCAGGAAAATACATATTAATTTCACCTCAGGTGGCCGAGATGTGCCGAGCCGAGCGCAGGCCATACCAAAGGCGAAGCCGAGCCATTTTCATTTCGCGTTGTTTGGCGTTTGCCTAACCGGCACCCCAGCCGACGCTCTTTCCCGCCCCGCCCCGCCTCACCTCACCTCACCCCACCCCACCCCGGGCCTCGCGCGCCCGTCGCACAATTTCACCCTCACACAAAATCACCGGGGAAGAAAAGGAGTCCACGTTATTTCACACAATACACATAGCCCAGCCCTCACCTGAAAATAACGATTACGTTTCTTTGCTTTTGCACCCCACGCCGCCCCCGCCCCACCCAGTCCCTTCTTCTTATCCTACCTCCCCATGCAACACCCAAACTGCGATGCGCCCCTTGCGCGCGCGAGCCCATCCGGTACGCGGCAGGAGAGAACGCTCGCAAATCGACGATACGCCATATCTGACCACGAGAGTCGCGGTAAGGATACCGCTGGGAAATTCCAGCTGCAGTCCATGGATGGTTTGGAGAGGAAGGGAAGAAAATAGCGGAAATAATGAAAGAAAAAAAATAAGACGAAGCGCGACTAGGGCGCGGCTACGTGTGGGGAAACAAAACAGAGGACAGATGGAGCGCGCCCCACCCCGCCTCGCACGGACCAGGCAGGCTGCCCTGCCCAGTCGCGCCCCACCCCGCCCCTCCCCACCCCGCCCCACCCCACCCGCAGCGGTGGAGGGAGGGAAAACTGCTACAGCCTTCTCACTTTTCAAAGACAATAAAAGAATAATTAATAACGGGTCTTGGCAGGACAGTGCGGTCGTTAGGAGCTGCAATTAGTGGCCACACCACTGAGACCGCGCGGGTGCCTCGGGCTCGGCTCTGCGCGGAGAGGAGCGGCGGGGGGTACAAGGGCTGCTGAAAACTTCCCACTCGCCCCCCGCGGGGGTAATCGAAGCGCCGAGTCCTGCGAGCTTCGCTCTGCCCCGGCCCGCCCTGCTCAGCCTCGGTGTGGTACTCCTTGTTAAGGCGAGGCGAGGCGATGCTCGCCATGCTCGCGGCGTAGCTCTAGGGCCTCTCGGTCACAATTTAACGAAGAGAGAAAAAAAAATGGGAAAAAAAAGCTCAGGCAGTGAGCCTTGCTGTGGAGGCCTTGCCTCGGAATCCGACAAGCTCGCCGAGGGTTACTTCTTGTTGTCGCGCAGTGTCGCGTGTTGAGTCAAAAAACAAAACAAATGAAGTACGGCCAGAAGTCCTAGCCCCTTACACTTTTTGTTGTTTTGTGAGCACACCTTGCAAACCGGATATCTGACCAAAAATCAAAGGATGAGATTCTTGGTGTAGTTGACCCTTGGATGTCTCTGCGTTTAAAAAAAAATAAAAATTAAATAAATAAAAAACTATTTTTTCCCCTCTTTCACAGTTCGAAGAACTTATTGATACCATGTTCCTTGTCAAAAAAACCATAACTGCTGCTGTTTTGGAAATGAACTTGGTTTCAACAACAGCGCGTGCAGAGAGGGGGAAAACAACTCTTAATTTTGTCCGGAACTAGGACGCCGGTCCGCGGAATCATGAGTTCTGACTGGGCCGATTTCCCTCCCCGACGGCATGGCAAAGTCATGTCGATGTGTCCGAATCACTTTATATAAGACGACGTCAAGTCTCGTCGCACATCCCCTTCTCCGCCCCGCCCCAGACAGTAGCAGTGCCGTCTGAAGGAGGCCGGGGTCTGCCGGCTCTGCTCCGTCCTCTTGCTGACATATGAAAGCGACCAAACTTTTACTCCCGCTAGCAGGAAAAGAGCTCCCCCTCTCCTAGCCTCTCCAGAGTCTCCCCCATCCTCCTCCACCCCAACCCCACCTCTACTCGTCTAGTCGCCTCGTCTCGCCCCGTTTAAAGTTCGCGCGCCACGCCGGGCAATTTCGTGCGCCTGCACTGTCTCCTGCATTACGAGACCCGTTTCGTCTGTGTAGCAGCGCGACAAGGAGGTCACTCGTCGTGCAAGTCAAGTCGAGGGGGGGGGGGGGGGGGGGGGGAACGGCAAGGAGAGACCGAGACACCCCGCGGCGCGTGGCGAGAGGATGTGCTCGGCCTCGCCTCGCCTCGGTGCGACCGCGGGTGAGGGTCCGGCGGGGTCCGGCTATAGGCCGCTGCCGGGCGCGCGTGTCGGCCGGGTGGCCTACCCTCCGGTTCGCAGGCGCTCGGCGCCCGGACTCTCCCTGCCGTCTCTCGCACCTCCGCCCGTCCTTCGCACCTATGACGGTATCCTATGTTGGGGATGGCAGGGCCGGGCAGGGTCATGAGTGCGACGAGGGCGGGGGCGCGGGAGCGATCTTCGGAATCAGACGGCTGAACCCGAGAGGGGGAGTCACTTAAAAACATAAACGGCCCCCCCAAAATTATTCAAAACTTTTTTTTTTAAAAAAAAGAAGAAGAAAAAAAGGATACAGAAAATCCGAAAAATCGAGAGAAAAAATGAACAAAATTCCAAAATACAATTGGGAAAAATTCACAGATGGGGCAGATGCGGGTAAAAGATCAAAAGTCATAAGAAATTTTCCTTCAAAAGTCAAAACAAAAGTCCCCCAAAATTACCCCCCAAAAATCGCTAAAATCACTGTACACATTTTTTTTAATGAATGATTCCCTCCCCCTCCCCCTTTGGCCGAACCCACCAACACTCCACGCCCTCTGCTCTGCGCAGGTACTACGCCATCATCCATCCGATGCGGGTCAAGTACCTCTGCTCGCTGTCCCAGGCGAGGAAGATCTGCGCGTGCATCTGGCTGCTGGCCTTCGTCATGGCCAGCCCCATCGTGCTGGCCTACGTGAGTTCCCACCGAGTCTCCTTGTGCCCATGTTTTCAAGTACTTTGCTACTCACCCACGGCGGCCTCCTCGCACCGGGAGAGGGGAAGGCGCGGGAGCCGCTCGTCGCTCTCGCCGCCCGTGTCCGCGCACGCGCCGCTGGAAAAGAAGCGAGAATGAGAGAGATTATATTGGATTAACGACAACAGGCAGTTGCCGCTTTTCACATCGGTCCTTTTATTGTGCTCCTATGAGCTGCTTAGAAAGACCCTTCGCATCCTGTAATCCCTAACGCGTCGGCATCGTCAATGAATTTTATATATACCCAAAAATCAGTAAAGTCGACAAAAGGCTGGTAGGCGAGCGCCGCCAATTGTTATGCCGCCAAATGAAAATATAGCAATATAAATTTATCTATGTTTCTTACTCTCTCTCTTTCACAGGAACACCAGCAAGTCGGGGAGCGCATCTCCAAGAAACTGGGAGAGGAGTACTACTGGTGCATCCGTAACCTGGACGACGAGGGCGTGGCGCGGGTCCGCTTCAACGACGTGTACTCGCTCGTCGTGATCCTGGTGGTGCCCACGGCCATCATGGTGTTCGCCTACTCCGTCATCTGCTGGGAGGTGTGGCACGTCATGCTGCAGCGCTACCACATGACCAGCGGCAAGGGGTGAGGAAGACGCGGGGACCGCGGCGGGGTGGGGCGGGGCGGGGCGTGGTGGGGTGTGGGGTGGGGTGGTTGACGCGTGACGGCAGATCGCGCCACAACGTGACGAGTCCGCCCCGCCCAGCGTGGACCAAGGTCGCCCGCCAGCCCGATACTCACGCTATCGAGGCGGGATCACTCACACAAAATTGTGAAAAATGTTTTTTTTGAACCGGGTTTTTGAAACATTAAAAAAAAAGATTTTTCAAGAAAATTTTCTGTCACTTTTTGATAAATTTTGATCTTAACACCCATTTCTGATTTTTTTTTCAATTTTATTTAGTTTTCTTGTTGTTTTTTTTTCTTTAATTTATTTTTTATTTTTAAAATTTTCCTCATCTTTTATCTTGACTTGATTTCGATTTGATTTTGATTTTTTTTTAAAATGATTTTTTGGAGGCCGTACAATGATTTTACGAAGTGATCCCCCTCGCTCTTGCCTGCGTTTTACTGTGTTAAAAATTGCGATCAAAATTTTCAGCCCAGGCAGGCAAAGTGGACCGCGAAGTCGTTTATCGTGAGTTTTCTCTGGCGGAGGCAGGGCGAGGTGCGGGGGCGGTCTGGGTCGGGTGGCGTGGGCGGAGAGGAAGCCGTGGAGTGGAGGACTACGCCGGCTACGCCACGCCAGGCTGCGCCGAGGCCGCGCGCTTGGAGCAACAATTATTACGAGAGATGGAACTTAGTGGCGCGGTAGACTGACTTATCCACAACATACACAGCAGCAGATAGTTGCGGTACACCCTCTGAGTTTGCGAGCGAGTGTCAGCTCGTGCGCGTCGATCGATCATTTCGAGCCTTGAGATTTCTGCTGCTGCGTGCTGCAGAGCTGCTGTCGTCTGATTCCGAAGATCGCTCCCGCGTCTCGCTCCTCGTCGCACTCATGTGGCCCAGCCATAAGTAGCATGGATCACCGCCATAGGTGCGACAAGCAAGGGCGGTGGTACGAGAGCGACCTTCGGAATCAGACGTCAAGAGCGCGGCGCCGGGTATCTCGCCGCTGAGAGAGACGTGAAGGGGGATGATGCGGTGAAGGGCAAGGAGAGAGATAGAAAGAGAAAGAGAGAGAAGGGGGCGGAGACACGCACGGAGGGAAATGGAGGGGAGGGGAGGGGAGGGAGACAAGCAGTTTCAATTAATCCCCCATGATGGGTTCCCCCCGCACGACTGATACGGAATCAGACCAACCGAGTGAGTGCGTGCAGCGCCGTACCAGCGGAGACCGTGAGAGGGTGAGGAGGGCGGGAGCACCTGAGGGAGGGAGGGAGGGAGGGAGGGAGGGAGGGGCGGAGGGAGGGAGGGAGGGGGGGAGGGAGGTGGGAGGGAGGGGGAAGGGAGGGGCGGAGGAGGTGGGGAAGGGACGGTGGACGGCGCCCCGGTGCGCTGGTGCGTGGTGCGCAAAGCGTGCTCGATGCTCACACTGCGGGACTGGGCAGAGAGGGGAGGGAGAAAGGGTGCTCGCCAAGCGGCGGCGGCAACCCGCACAAAACGCAAACTTCAGCTCTTTATGCTCGACCGAATCCTCTGGCTCGTCGCGCCGGCCCGGCCTGGCCCCTTTCCACCTCCACCAAGCCGACTAAACGTCCTCGTCTTCACCCTCACGGCCAATACTATGCATGCGGTGCGGCGGGGGAAGGCAAAGGGAGAGTAATGGCGCCATGTCGGCAGTTTCGTCTTTCGTAAAAAGCACCAGCCTAGTATCCGGGTTCATATTTTATCCGTTTGGTAATCGGATCAACCTACGTCCCGCCCTGCAGCGGCCCAGCGCGCGGCGCGCTCGGACCGTTGAGCGCAGGCCAAAGTAGCTACATAATTGGCCGGCCAGGGCAGCCGTACTCGGTAGAGGGGCCGGGCCCGGCCAGCGCCCCTGGAGATGCTCCAATTCCAACGCTCAGCCAACAACAACAGCAATAAGGGCCAAGTTCAGTGATACGTAAAGCAAACTGGGAATCCCACTGGCGCGCACAAATCGCACTCCCGTCTTCTAAACCTCCGCCCCCAACCCCATTTCCCACCAAATTTGTTTCATTTCAACTCTTATCCCTGGAATGCGATCTACTCTGCTATGCTGGCTGTGGATGCGGTAAAAGTCATCGCGTCCTTAGAGAGTTCATCGGAGTAATATTCCGTTAAACGATCGTCCGGTGGCAGCGGATAAAGAGCAGGCGCTCGTCGGCTGTGCCATTTCCTGCACAGAAATGCGGTCCGGTGCGCATCTCCCCCTCCCTGCCCCGCCCACGCTGCTGTCATCGATGATGTCTCGAGAGAATCCGTATTCTCACGGGTTTCCCGGATTTTCAACCCTGCAGTTGAGCTGCGCCCTCGTGGAACCGCGACCGGCGCGGCGAGGCGCTGCCTGTCCTCGGGCTCGGCGGGGGCGTGCTTGGGGGAGGGGAGGGCACGAGGGCAGGGCAACCGATATTGCCTCTGCAGGGACACCAGAGCAAATCGCATGGGGTTCATCGGAATTGGTGGCCAAGTGGCGCCGAGGCCCAGCCACGCCACGCCACACCCCGCGGGCCTAACCGCGGGCGAGATTTGAGCGTCCGCTTTGGAATGTTGATGTCATCATGGAGTGCAGGGATCGGGAGAAACGCTGCGGGCGCTGCTGGGCTGGGTGGTACTGCGCGGCCGGCGGGGAACTCAACATGCTCGACTGGTAAAACCGAAGGGGAAACAACTTTAGAGTACTCTAAAATTTGTGTACGCCTCCGTAATTTACAACAATTCAGAAAAAAATTGAAATTTTTTTAAAAAAATTAAGAAAATTTCATGAAAATTTGCTAACTTTATAGAACTCTCGGAAAAACTCAACCAAAAGTTCACAAAAACTCACCAAAAAATCACAAAAATTCTCAAATTTCGTACACCAAAATTCAGAGTGGCTTCCCCCCTCGCGTAAAACGCTTGTAGAAAACAGTCGGATTAACTTCACCGGAGCGGATGTCAAGATTCGTTCCGATAACCGCGGGCGGGCGTGGACACCGTACCACCGGACCGATTCATACTACTCGAGTATTCTGTGGCAAAACCTCTGACCGTCTGGTGTGCTCCTCTAGGCTCAACGTGGTGGAGAGCATCCCGCTGTCGAAAAAACGGCAGGTCGGATTCCGGGAGTCGCTGAAGAAGGGCGGAGGCCAGATCCGCCTCGAGGAGGAGACACAGACTGTGAAGCAGGTGAGAATTGTGAGTGTCTCTTGGCCGCCCCGCCCCCGCGGGTCTCCGTCCCCGCCCCCGCCCCGCCGGGACCGACGGGACCTCGCCACCCTCCTCCTCGCGACGCCGACCCGGACGCCGCCGACCCCCGGGACGGGGACGCCAGGCGCGCCGCAGCTTGAGCCCCTGGTTGCTGTGCAGGTCATCAAGATGCTGGTGGCCGTGGTGGTGGTGTTCGTCATCTGCTGGGCGCCGCTGCTCATGGAGCACATGCTCACCTCGTACGGGTACATCGTCAAGAACGAGGAGCGCACCGGCAGCAAGATGTGGATCAAGTACATGAGCACCGGCTTCCACCTGCTGTCCTACTTCAACAGGTGAGTGGAGAGGGTCCTCGAGGCGCATGGGTGGTTGAGTGAACTCTGAGCTGACCGCGCCTCCTGACCGTCGTGCGCAGCTGCGTCAACCCCATCGTGTACGGCTTCATGTCCCGGAGCTTCCGGGAGAGCTTCCGGCAGGCGCTGTGCCGCTGCTGCCGCTCCGGGCGCCGGCCCAACCGGCAGCCCTCCACCAACACGAGGACCACGTCCCTGCGCCTCAACGACACCAGGTGAGCCCTGAGCCCGTCGCGGCCCGGCCCGGCCCGGCCCGGGGCCCGAGGGCCTCATAGGGAACGACACCGCTCACCTGCCAGCAGGTGTGTCAATACTTTCACGTTCTCGGAGGTGTGGGGAAAAATTATCCACACACCTGTAGGTGAGCGACTGCCCATTCGAACATTTGTGAAAACTGGAGACGTCCGTTGAAACGGTGTAAACTGCACGAATGAGAATTCGCTCGTCTTCAGTATGTGAGTGGAGTGGTTTGGTCGAACACCAGCATCTCCAAGGTTGTGAAAATATTCACGCAATATTTTGTGTACTTGGATTTCTAGTGCAACTAACAATGGGGAAAATAAACGTGGTTCCGCCATAAGAGCGCAATAAAACCGCTAAAACGCAGGAACTCCCCCTCTCCCCGGCAGCTGTTGTCAGCAAGTATACTAAATAGATGGGAGTAAAAATAATATAGATATGCGCCTGATACCCATGGATACTCTCACGATCACTTTAATTTTTCTACGGGCTATTATCAGCATATAACATACACACAGTAGATTGCAGTGTTCGATGAGTTCCGATACCAACGGGTCGGACGGCATTCCCGGCGCTATTAGTTCTCATCTCTTCTTCTTTTTCAGGCAAAGAACTAATGCCGAGAGGCGTAGGAAAGTGTTTATTTTCATTTGCTAAGCCCCCGCCATGGTCTGGAAAGCCCTGGCAAGCCAAGTATCCCGTGAGGGGAAATTATAAAAGTACGTACGTAAATCTGCTCTATCGGTTGACATTGGGCTGTTTTCCTTTTCTTTTTATTTTCAAACATGGTGCTACCCGCTTTGTATTACGTCCCCTTGGGGGAAACAACTCATTACTTGCGCATCTTCTTTTTAATTTTCCTTTGTTGAGAATTTTTATTTTCTTGAGATTTCCGGGTATCAGGTGTGGTGGTTTCTTCCTTACTGGATTGCTCTAATAAGTTTTGCTCGGAGGGCTTCTTTTGTAGCATGCACTTTCAGTTTAGTAGCGCTCTAATCAGAAGTGTTCACTTCATATCACACGATCATTAACAAAGTGTTCAGCAAAAGTAGTTACTGGAATTATTTGTAAGAAAGTGTTGCACATACCCCTGCAAAATAGTAGAGCTCAAACCCTGTTGCGCGCACGCGTTTGATTTGACCGCCATTCCCCCACTCCTTCCGGACGCAGTCGTGGGTCGTGGCGCTCAGCCAGCTCCATCTGGCGGTGCGTTTCTCTACTACGTCACGGACGCCACAAACGTAAGATCTAAGCAGGCGCAGATGGGCAATTCTCATCGTTGGGGATATAGCTCAGTGGTAGAGCATTCGACTGCAGATCGAGAGGTCCCCGGTTCAAACCCGGGTGTCCCCTTCGTTGAATTTTTGGCTGGGCCTCCGTGGCACTTTTAATCTATCTGTGTATAAGAAGGGACGGAGGTTCAAAGTGGACTGATATTTTATGGATTCAGACTCGCCGTACACGCAAAATGTTCAAAAGCATTTCGTATTTTCAACATTTAACTGTAATTACTCCATTCCTTAAATAGCATAGAGTCTTAAATGTCGCATCCGAGAGGTAGTGTCTCAGAAAAAAAGAACAGCCAGCAAAACTAACCGACGAGGATGAGATTCGAACTCACGCGGGCAGAGCCCATTGGATTAGCAGTCCAACGCCTTAACCACTCGGCCACCTCGTCTTCCGATGCGGCGCGCCGCCCGCCGCCGGTGTATTTCGACACGAAGGTTCCCGAAGTCAGCGGCACCCTGTTCGGGGCGACGAGGCCATGTTGCCGCTACCCCCGCTGCCGCTGCCGCTAGGTGCCACTCAGTTCGGGCGTTGGCGCCATGTTGCCGCTACATCCGCCGGACCGGGCCCGAGCACCGAGCACCCGAACCCAACCCGAAGCCCTATCCCGAACCATGACCAATAACAAACCGGAACCGGTCCCGGTCCGGATCTAACTTGCCTCCTCCCTCCATCCCTTACAAACACGAAACCATCCAAGCGCCACCTCCTTCGCACACTTCGTTCCTCGGGAACCAGCATTCCGGCTTGGCTCCCAGCCGGCGTGAGACCTCTCCAGAAACACCTATTTGATAATGTCGACCGCCCCTCCATGAAGCCTCCGTGGCGCAATCGGCTAGCGCGTTCGGCTGTTAACCGAAAGGTTGGTGGTTCGAGCCCACCCGGGGGCGGGCAAACTGCTCTAATTTTGCCTTTCATCCGAAATCACTATCTCAGCAACACGAGCCAATCTCCATCATCCCTCCGTACTCACTCACCCTCCTGCGCAACTAAAGTTGACTGTCTTGTGGCGACGTGTTACAGCTGCAGTGTCGCAGGCAGGTCCATGTCTGGCGTGTCGGCTTACTGATGGCGGCCCGACTGGGCTGCTCCGGAGCGCCACTCGGTGCTCTGGAGGAGTCCAGCCGAATCCCAGACCGCCTCCATGTACATGGCCGCCAATCGCCACTTCGGCGTTGGATCCGGAGCCGGGACCCTGAGGGCGCCCTTCGACTCCCACAACAACCTGCATCGTGAGAGCCACCGACTCGTACAAGTGCAAGCGTCGGTAGCAGTGGCAGCGGAGGCCCAAGGCACTGAAGCATTGCACCCGCACAGCCCGTGCTCCACCACTAGCTTCACAGCAGGTCCGACTCAACTGTAAAGCGAGTCAACTCTTGTCAGTGTAAGAACGTCAGGACTCCTAAAACTGCCTGAACAGCGTATCAGGTGGTGCAACGGAAATAACCCAGGAGTCAAGCACAGGGGAAAAGTGAAAAACCAAAGACCATCCGTCTCAAGGATAGCATGTGCTGTACTTACAAGTTCACACAGCTCCTCTAGTGCAATCTTGTGATCTTAATTTTAGTACATCATTCCTTTCATATTTATTGTAAATAGTTAAATATTTTATTTGAGAGCAAATTTAATTATTCTTGTGCAAGAAAATAAACTTTTATTATAAGGATTAAGATTGTAAATGAAAAATGAAATCTGTAAATTCAATATTAGACACCACAAATGTCAGTGTAAAAATGTGCCATGTTTTTCTCTTCATTATTATTAAATGTCAGAAGACCTACTTGAGGGTTGTTTTGGTGACAAGGAAAAAGGTATTTCACAAAGAAGGAAAAAAAGACAAAACGAGCTTTTGGAAACGAATTAGGTATATTCCCGTACCATAAAATAATAAGTTTAAAGTCGAGTGTCCACCAGCATCGTTTACTGCAAAGAAAAGAAACAACAAAATTAAACTCACGCAACTCACATACTACAGGAGAGCAAAGTTATGTATTATCACAGGTTTGCTAAGGGGTGGGGAAAACTGTAAGAATCCAGGAACAAATTAAAGGTTGTACCAAAATGTTGCAAAGAGTGTGTTAGGGACATGCAACATCAAAACACATCTAGTGGTGGGAGAGATTTACCACATTATGAAGAAGGGGATTAAATTAAAATGAACAGTAGCCTTGAGAGTGATGGCTGTTAATCTAGTTGAAAGTGCTGCAAGCAGCAAACAAGGTTAATGCGAGTGTTAGCTGTTAGTTAACAAATCTAGGTGAAACTTTTAAGAGCAGCTAACAAGGCTGACTAAGAGTAACCAGATTCATTGTTATGAGGAAAAAAACTACAACACTAGAACCACACTAATGCATGACCCATACCCATAACACCTTTCACCACCCACCTTATGACCCTACAAAAAAAAAATAATAGAATGGGTATTAAAGCCCATGGTCCAAAAACCCAAGTAAAAAGTACCAGCAAATTAAATTTAAATTCAGCAGCCAAATACTTGACAGTCTTTCCAACATTGATGGTAAAGACTAAAATTTCCAGACAGTACAGTTACTTTCAACAAAACAACAACAACAAAAAAGAATAGGTAGGGATTGATAGTCAATGATTCAGCCATTAAATTGCCACTATTCTGGTACTTTAGACTGTCATTCAAAAGGTAAGGAGAATTTGCATATTTCAATGACCACAGAGGAGAACTCTTACCTTCTTTCCAGACGCCTGCCCAACCTTGGATTTCTTGGTACCTCTGACCTTCTTCATCCTGTTCTTGCGTTCCTTACGCTGTTTCCTGGTCTGCTGTTTCTTTTCATAGAGACCATGCTGTACAGGGAAAATAGTTGTCAGACAGCACCTTTAACAATGAACTTAAATACTGTAATAGACAAAAGCATACCCTGGCTAGCCTGTGCTTGGGTTCAAACTTCTTAGCGAAATCCAGGGTGTCGTAGATTAAAGCAAAGCCTGTGGATTTGCCACCACCAAAGTTAGTTCTGAAGCCAAAGCAGAATACTACATCAGGAGTAACTTTGAACATCTTGGCAAGTTTTTCTCTAATATCAGCTTTCTTTACTGAGGCCTGACCAGGGTGGAGAACATCTACGACCTGTAAAATGGAGATTGCAGAGAGTTCAAAATATCCGAAAAGTATACTACATTCAATAAGTTAATAAGCAAAACTCACCATTTGTTTCCGGGCAAGAAGCCGGTTGGTCATGAATTTCCTTGTGCGGATAGTGGCTGTACCCTCCGTCTGAAACAAAACAATGATATGAAAAGGGTTTCAAGTACTTTGCAAGCATCCCTGGGAGACAGCTATAAACGTATCAAGATTTAAAATGAAATCCTCGCTACAAGAAATGTGACCAGAGCATAGCAATGCAAAGTAGAATTTAACGAACATCAACTAGTATGAAAGGAAGACGCCGTGCCGGCTCTCTTAACCTTTACACTAGGTTAGGTGAGACATAAACATCAAACATAGAAAATCGCATACAATAGAAACTTCAGGTCAAAACTATCAGAGAGATAACTTTAAGAAATAAGCCGTTAGAAGCTAACTCGTAGCAACAATATAGGAGAATTGTCTTTCTTAACACGACCAACTGGACTTCACATTAATGCCGACTATGAAAGTCGTAAAAAGCGCAGCTAAGATTCAACAAAAATCCTATCAGAATTGAAATAGGAAAGAATTTCCTGACAAAGAAAATTAGGAGATATGAGTTACTCAAAGGTATAAACAATTCTCGGCGGGCAAAATGACACACATGCAGCCACAGATGCACGAAACTTCAGATCACGTAACGTTCGCAGAGTTCATATTTGAACGTTCAATAGTGGTGACATTTGTACATTTCGGCTCCCGATATCTCATAAATCCACGAAAAAGAGAGCAAAACATGATGATGGCCCAGTAATAACTCGATAAAAAGAGACAAGCATTACCATTTTGGTGTGTAAATCAACACGACTCGTGCAGGAAGGAGCCCTCCGATCAGCCTTCTACAAAACCGGAAAAGTGAAGGAAGGCTCAGAGCCTTCTGAACTGTTTCTCCCTCGCTGCTCTTCAAAAGCACAAAAGTACCAACCAACTACAGAAAAATGCACTTCATTCGTGATTGTTATATCCACAAATCTGTAATGTTTAAAGTTAACAATGATGAAATTAAGGGTTTCAAATTCTGAATGGTAGAGTTGCAAAGACGAATGATCTAGATAGCTCAAAATGATATTTTTAGAGATGTGGTCAAAGTGTACTCAACGCTCTTTCCCTTTTCTGTCTGCTTTGTAGCGGAAAGTTCAAATACTACCATTCGTTTTTGTTCTACAAAGATAGAATAAACTCATTTTATGGTCAATGTGCTTAACAATTATTATTTAATTTAACACGCGGATGTAAAAATGGTTTCCCCCTCTCTTAACTCCATTTAATTTCCGTGTTTTTCTAGTTGCTAATTTTGTGAAGTTTGGTTGGTTATGTCGTTATGTCTTTGTCTGCTGCTGCTGTGGTGGGGTGGAGTCGAAAATGACAAAAATGACAGAAGTAAGAGTCAGATGTAAACAATTTTAAACCACCATGAAACCAATCAAACAGCCAGATGAGATTTTCAGACATCCTAAAATTATTTTTACTCAAATTGAGTTCCAATATCACTTTTATTTAGTCTCCTCTGCAGTTTTGATACTTTCACAAGAAGTAGGTACAGATAGACATGTTTGAGAAATAAGAAGTACCCCTTCTTGCCTTTCTGTGATACTGTGGTTTGACCGTTACCTATTTAAATGGCGTGGAGGCTTAAAAATTGGTAAGACTCTGTGTTCTGAATCTTTAATTTAACCTGTATTATAGGAATATTAATACCTGTTTCATAATTTGTTTGCAGGAGATGGAGGAGGTCAGCTACAATTATCACATTCTTCTTGGTAATTATTGGTGCTGAATTTTTACCTCACCTTTTCCAAGCCTTGACATGGGACAAATTGTCTTGCCCACCTCACTCAAGCTGCAAACGTCTTTTACTTGTCGCTGACCCGCAAATACTAGGAGAGCATGATGAACCCAATTGGATTACAATTTGGGACAATGATCGGTATGCAAAAACTACCCCTGTAAATTTCTCTAGTTTCAGTGTGTATATCTTTGAGCTTTAATTAACCTTCAATGATAATTTTATAATATTAGGTATCTGCAATACACTTTTACTCTGGCCATGTCACATGTACAACCTGATGCAGTTGTATTTCTGGGAGACTTAATGGATGAAGGCAATCGGGCTGATGACGATGAATTTAAGAGATATGTCAAGCGCTTTTTCAGTATTTTTCATATTAATAACAATCTTGAGGTATATTTTCAATTATAATAATACTTCAAATAAGTAAATTGTGCTTCTCAACTCCATCTATTCAAATCTTATTTCATCTCTGTTTTTGCAAGACATTTTTCCTACCTGGTGATAATGATATTGGAGGAGAAAATGGTGATCCTATCCTTCCCTCTACTGTCCAACGGTTTCGCCAAATTTTCCACAAGAAGGCAGAACTGATCGTTGGTTCAAGTCACATTATTAAGGTACTGTCAGCAGATAATTTTGATTTTTTTGTGCTGAAAATGAATTTATATTAATATACGTATTGTAATGTCATCTGTGCAGGTCAATCCAGTTTTGGAACCTATTCCTCAGCTGAACTCCAACCTCCTGTCTTCGGAAAAATCAATCCGAATTGCAGTTAGTCATTTCCCTTTATTGGGTATGAGCACTCCATTCACTGAAAAGGTATCTATGTAGTCTATTTAGACTTGATTTAGGATTAATTGCAAGACTTTTTTTTTTTCTTATTCATAACTTAGACTTCTAACTTAAATTTCTTTCTGTAGATCCTTAGGGAATTCAAGCCCCATTTGATTTTCTCAGCTCATTCACATTTATCTCGACTTCGAGGACCAAGTATGATGTCTCCTTCACCTTTGACTAAAAAGTTGGGTCCAGTGCCCTTTGGCCGTAAAGATAGATCCAAAGAAGTTGACTTTGATGATGGGTGGAAAAGTATTACTGATGTTCATGAAATAGAAGTACCGACATGCTCTTATCGAATGGGTGTTTCTGACATGGGATTCGGTTTTGCCTTGATTGGTGAGTGGAGTTTCTCTTTCCAGGCATCATTAAATGGCTTTGTGTACAGAACATTCCTTGATTGATGTTTTCTTTTTTAGATGAGACACGGAATGAATTCCAGTATGTGGTATTGTGGTTACCTTCAAGGCTCAAACATCTCAAGCTGTACATGGTTGCAGGAATAGTTTTCTTACTTTTTAGTTTATGGTGGTGCCTTTGTGGTCTTGGAAAGTCTCATAAATACAACTCCATAAACTATAATAGCTGAATTTACTTAAAATATTGTGGTTTGTGCATTTCCCACATTCTACTGATATGTATCCTCTTTACAAATAGAGCTGTTCTATGTTATGATTGAGTTTATAATAATTTTAATTGCGTGTTATAGAAATTTGTTTTTTTGTTCTGATCATATCAGATTTTTGTTCAGAAAAAGATATTCCTGTACAAGAAGTGGGATATCTTAATTAATTTCTAATCTCACTCCTTTATTGCTTCACAACACTGCTTGTATGATTCTTAAAATGATGACTGAACTGTTTATATTGTCTTTTATGATATATTTAATAAGTCGTGATTTAATGGTATTCCGTCCCATACTGCTGATAGTGATAACTTAGTATACTCATTACCTCCACATCAAATGTACTTATAACATGACCAACACTGGTAATTTATGCATCTCTGCCTCTTTTTGATGGACTGGTTGTTCAGTATTTGTTAAATCTTTCATTGCCAGTTCTTTATAAGTGCATGTAAAATTTCACCCTTTTCAAATATGTATAGTGTGGCCATAATGCAGGGAATGCGTTAACCAATAAAACCATGCATGCACTTACCCTCACTTTATCTGTAGGAATCGTTAGAATAGTTATCTGTTTGGTTTTAAAACTAGTGATAGTTTCATTGCTTTTGTTGTAATCAGTATTTTTTTTAATAATTTTTTTTTTAATCTAACAGATATTTTTTAACTAGTTACTTAAAAGACAATTCTTACCCATGTCATTTTGTTGCAACTTTAAAAAGTTTTGCCATTGATACATTAAAATTGCATATCTATATTTTGGCAAAGTTTTTATATTTATCTAGCCATGATTTTTCTTTAAAACTCTATGTCTATTTGTATTTTAGTTAATTGTGTCCGACATACCTTAGTTCTAATTTTAGCTTGCAATAATCTCCGTCTGTGAGTGGATATTTCTTACATTGTGCTATTCGTACATTGCGGAAATAGTGGTTGTTAACTGTGCCACCTTCCATTGTTGCTAAATAGAACCCTTCATGACCCTAAATGAATGTTGTTAGTCACTGTCCTCCAGTACAAAACATTCGACGTCTGCAGATTTCTTGTAGAATGTGTGATAATACAACAACGAATGAATAAAGAGACAATTTTCTGATTCTTTTTTGAATTGATTCTTCCTAGAATTGGTGAGGAGCTACTCCGACATAGGCACGGACCAAATGTTAAATTTTCCCGCTATGGGCTAGCTATGGGTGAGAGGATCAGAGGTGACCTAGGTAACCCAACCTCAAACCACGAACTTCCAATATTCAGAAGGAGGACAATTTTGAGAAAAGTTGAAGCACGATCGGCAAAGTTTTTTTCAGAGTAAATTATGGGATAGTAGAAGACTCTCACCGTTACCTGAAAGGGTAACTAACTGTGAACTTTGACCTTTTTACTTCTAGCGTTGGCATAACTTTGTTTTGAAAGATACCAACTCCACATTACCACAATTTCTTTTCTCTCTTCCATGAGTAGAAATAAACAAATCTTTTTCACTCGTAGGTTGATTTTCCTCAACAAAAACGGCTCATTCTTCCTCTTGGAATCAAGCGGTCAGCTTATCTTTCAACGTAAATTCCATACTTTAATATTGGCACCATTGGTGGGTACCATATGTCAGGTAGATTGTTTTGAGTCGGTGTGAATTTTGTTTTTCGACGATAAAAAACAATGAATAATCCCATGGACTACATTACTACTCCTAAGGTTTGTATATTTCTGAAGACCATTCAGAATTCTGTGTTGTATGTCCTATTGAGAACACTGTAAGTATGGGGTCAGCTGCATTTTACAACGAAAATATGCTTATAACCTATTGTGCAGATCAGCTGAGAGGAAGTTATTTACACTAGTGACAGAAGAGTTCATTTCTTTTCTCAGTTTAATTTATCAAAGAGTCTTTTTCCCTTCTGCTTATTTGGTCTGGCACGGTTGTTATGCATTGACTTCATGTTTGGTGGACGGCTTATCATTCTTTTTCTTGCAGATCATTACCTTGTAGTATTTGCTAATTGTACAATGTACATGCAGCATGTACATAATCACTTCCTAGTCTCTATTTGTTCAGTTTCTGAGCCCAAGAAAAGTTGCTCTTTGCTACGCTATGATCAGTATTCTGGCTTTATTTGATTTCTGTCAAGATTTTGCTCTTGTCGTGATCAAAAAATTAATATAGTTAACCTTGCTAACAATGTTATATCGATGGACTTTCCTATTCTATTCTACAGATTCATTCTTATTCTTGTTGTCTCTTGTGAGTTGAAATTGTCTTTGAGGCCATGTTGTCTTGATGTCTTAGAGCAAATAATTACTTTCAAATCATGTAGGATTCTTTGCTGGCTGGACAGGCAAGCTTGTCACTGCCTGCCAAAAGAAAGTAGTTACAGCCAAGTAATCCATCCTCACATCTCTAAACCAAACGAGCTGATAGGTGTTTGAAGCTGAACAACACCCCACATATGGTGGCACTTGGTTTTCTGGTTCGGTGTTGAACCCGTTTTGTGGACCTTTGCTTGGAACCCTTTGAGCTGTTTGAGATTGAAATAGTTTTATTCAAAATTTCTTTGAGTTGACTCGTCAAGGAGACTTGTTCAAATTGAAGTTACACCTGTTGCATCGATCTGAACATAGAGAACAATTGCTGGGAGTTGGATTTTGAAACACAAGGTGGAGATCGTCGCGAAGATTGTCTATTGAACAGATCATGATAACATTTTTTTTTCTGTTGTGAGACAATGTCGAGAACCTCATCCGACCAACCATGTACCCTCCTTTCCCTCCGACCTCAGCACCTCTACCCCCGTTCGCCCCCCTCCCTCCCCCCTCAATCTCTGGATCCCAGCAGCACCCCCACCCTAACCGTGACCCTGAACGCGGGCGGTGGAGTGAGGTGCGGGTGGAGGGGTAGGATCAGGCGCCACCCCTCTTGCCCTCCCCTCTTCTTCGCCACCCCTTCCCCTCAGGCGCCTCGCCGCCCCCCTTTAGCCCTCCGCTGGTCTCACCGCTGACGGTAAGCCAAAGGGCCGGAGCGGAGCGGAGCAGAGGCCACGAGGTAATGGTATGAGCACGGCGGGCCGTCCGTCGCGGGCCAGTGCAGGGGCAGGGCAGGCAGGGCAGGGCGAGAGCCACCAGCGCCTAACGGGGCCGCGGCGCCACTCCAACCCCACCCTCCACCCCTCAACCCCCACCCCTCACCGCCCGCGTAGCCACGGCGGCGGCGCCTGCAAGACCACGCCACACTATGCAACTGCATAGCACCTTAAGAGAAAAGTTTTCCCGATTCAACGAAGGGAAAACAACTCTAAATTTTGTTATTTTTTGTGAATTTTTATTATTTTTTTTTGTGAATTTTACAAAAATTTATATGAATTTCTGTGAATTTTTCTACATTTTCCTGAATTTTTCTGATTTACGAGGTTACAAATCTCCAGAGTTGTTTTCCCCTCTTGATTCAGGCAGATACTTTGATGCGTGAGCTGACAATAATGCCCGTTGTGTCACTAAAATAGCAAGAATCTCGTATGCGCGAGATCCACGCATCACGCTGTCGGGCCCAGCATTCCTTTTATCTGGGCCTACGACGCGCACCGTGGTACTTGGCACCCGGGCCGGGTGTGCTCGGTCTCACGTCAGCGCCTCCCATAACCGCGTCGTACCCTCGGGGCGGATCCAATATAGGTACGCCTATGAACGGCCCCCCCTCTCCTCCCTCCCCCTCCCCTACTACCCTCAGCAGTAGTTACCCCCCTGTCTACCCCACCCACCCCCTTGGCTGGCTGGCGGGCTCGGCCCCGCCCGGGGCGGGGCGGGGCGCTCGGGCTTGGTTCAGTCGATAGCGGACCGCTGTGTGTGGTAGCGGAGCGGGGGCGAGGCGCTCCTCTCCTGCCTGGCGCGAACGGGACGGGCGTGGTGAGGCGAGGTGTGCGGGGCGTGGCGGGGCGCGGCGGGGCGTGGCGGAGCGGGCCTGCCCAGCCCCGCAGGTGCGGAGGACGGCTGGAGGGCAGGGCAGGGCAGGGGCGCGACACAGCACGCCGCTCCACGCAGCGCCACGCCACATCGCACTCCTCTCCTCTCCGGTTTCACCTCTAATGCACGACCGAGTGTAGCGCGTGCTCGCTGGCGCCGTCCCTGTGGACCTCTCTCCGAGCCGAGCAGCCCTAACTTTGTGTTGTCGTCGTCCTCCTCGTGGGACCCGACCCGACCCCGACCCCACCCGACCGTGCGTAACCTGGAGGGACTTGTCGCAGCTGACTCCAGCCCCGTGGCCTTGTGACTTCATTCCATCCGCCCCTTCTGCCGCGGCAGCCAGCCGCCCTCTCTCCCAGGGCTGTGAGGAGCTGAGCTGAGCTGCATCCCCCGCGCCGCCTCGCTCTTTCTGCCTTTGCCGCGCGTTTAGTCCGGCGATGGCATGTCTGACCTCCTGAACCGCCTCGCCAGCGTGGTCAGCATGTCCGGGCCCGCGAGCAGCCCCGACGCGTCCGCGCCGAGCTCGAGCACGCCGCCGTCCGGGCCCCCGACGCCCCTGCAGTCGCCGCTGTGCGCGGGGCCCCCGGGGCCCCCGGGGCCGCCCCAGTCGCAGCGCGGCTCGCTGGCGTCCGTGTCGTCCACCACCTCCTCGTCCACGCAGTCGTCCACGGCGTGCGCCAACATCCCGGGCTCGCCGTCCATGTACGGCCGCATCCGGTCGTGGATCCTGGCCGACACGAGCGACCAGCCCGAGACCTGCCGCGGCGAGCCCGTCACCCGCAAGGTACTGCAGGAGGGCGGTTCCGAACAGCATTTAGTAGTGTCCTTCTCTCCTGATCGCTGTAGCCTCTCCCCTTGAGTGCAACAAGGGCAGAGTGACGAAACCACTATGCGGAATCACCTCCGCGCTGCGGCGGTGTCGGCGCGTACTGCATTAACGTCGCGATCCGTGGTGCCACTTTCCGAGGCACTGTGCCGCCACCGGGGTTTTCTACATCGTGATCACCTCACTTGGTGCCGCTCGCTCCACACACGAAATCATACCTTGTACCTAGTAGGCAGGCAGTCGTCTACCTCGCACGAGTGTAAACCAAATATTCTGGCAACATGGGGCGGGGGTCATTTAAAAAATAAATAAATAAAAAAAAATGCGCGCTGAAGGTGTCAGACTACGCGAGCATGCAACATCGCGCTCAGAGGCATATCCCAACACCCTCACCCTCCACAAATAACCCCTTTGTGTTGCGCCGCGCCCGCTCTCTCACTCGCACCAGCCGCCGCGCCCCCACTCCCCTCTATTTACTTTACCCCGTGTGATATTCCCGGTCCGCCAGTATAGCGCGCCCGGCCGCCCTCACTGCCGCAGGCACCGGAGTGCCCCCTCCGGGGAACATAAATAAATACCCAACGCGGCGCGGGGCTCTGGCGCGTGTGTGGGAACAAATACAGCCAGTGCCAGTGCACTCTACTGACTCAGTCCTGGTGTACACTTCTAGGGGATTTAAAAAATAAAAAAAAAATAAAAAATAAAAAACACTCAGTGAGAAACTGTGGTCAATTTTCCTCTCCGAATGTCCTTTTAAGTCTGTGCTTCGTGCACAGACTTGGTACACCGCACGGCATAAACTTCGTCGCCGTCGTGGTTTACGCAAGTAGCCAGGATTTTCTTTTGGAGAAAAAACATTTTAGCGTCTAGTTTTTTCCTCAAATGTGTTGAAAACCTGTCCATAGTCCTCACTGTGTGGAATCCCAGGAATTCCCTGCCGCCCCCTGCTGACCACTGCAGCCCCTAGCCCCTGGTCTCTATCCTGTGTATTTACTTGCATCCCCCTGGCGTGGGGCCTGAGGGCCTCTGGGCTGGGGGTTAAAGTGACATTGTTTCAGCACCATTTCCCCCATTTCCCCTGTGGGTCGCGTGGGGTGGGATGCGGGTGTCGCGCGCGAGGCGCGCATTGGGCTGCTCATTAGTGGAAGCGGTTCGCCTGGATTACCAGGAAAATATGGCAAAAAGGGTATAAAGCGTGATTTTTTTTTTACATGTTCTAGGGACCTAGACCTTTGATTTGAGCCGCAGCACACTCGATTCGGACCCATAGGAGCCGAGATTTTAACGATTTTGTTCAATATTTGTTCAAAAAGTACGAAAATTTCAAAATGGTCGTAGAGTAGTCGTGTTTGGTATCTTCCCAGACTATTTCGACGCGAGAAGACGAAAGAAGCCAACCCGAAACCTGTACGACCACCCACCTAGCCCCAAAACGCCGCCATTTTGGAAAAATAGGGCCTAAATCTCGAAATACGTGCTCCAACCGAAATGGCCCGTGATTGGTGTCGATTCCGCATGATACAGCACCTCTGAGGCCAAATATGATGTCGAAATATTTTTGAGTCAACTTTTAGTCCGATTGGGCTATTATATGGGATGTTCAAAACAATTCAAAAATGTGAAAACAGCGAAATTTGACTGAAAGGCGGCCTTGGAATTTTCCGCACATACCTTTGGAAGGCAGGTTGATACTTACGGATAAGTTTTATAATTATTTGAAAAAAAAAATCCCGAAAATTATCTTAATGTTACCGCAAATTTTCGAAAGTTGATTTGGGGAGAACAGGTAAGTTAAGAATAAAACCAATAAAAGATGATTTATTATCAGTCAAAGTTTGTAAAATAATTTAAAATTATTTTTCAGGTCACATCACAAAAGCTCTGCTCTCAGAGTAAATCTCCATCAACGTCCTCGTCGAGCTCAGGATGTATAACGGGGATAATGTTCCTGATAAACGAAGATATCGATGTAAGTAACCTTCTTAATTCAGATTTTCTGGTGCGTATAATGCGAGGGGTAAACAACTCTGAATTCGGTGTACAAATTGCGTGAATTTGAATTGAATTTGTCTACATTGAATTGAATTCGTTTTGAATTAGCTTTGAATTTTTTGAATTTATTGCAAAGTTTTTTTTTGAAATTATTGTGATCTTTTTGTGAATTTACTTGAATTCGTTTTAAATTCGGGGATGCAGCTAGCCACGAGGGGTAAATAACTCCGAATTTTGATGTACACCACTAATTCAAAATTCACACTAATTCAAACTAATTCACGCGAATTCAAAACTAATTCACGCGAATTCAAAACGAATTCAAAACAAATTCAAGCGAATTTAAGGAATGACCTCAGAAAATACACGCACATCTGATCCAAATTATTCTCTCAATTACATGATGAAATAGGATTTTTAGTAAATTATTGTGAATGATTTCTATTTATTCCAAATTATTGGAAATTAACTTGCAACTGCGCAAAATAATCACAATTATTTCAATTATTTTTTTAAACTTTTCAGAAACAAATTTTGCTCTGCAATTGAAAGGGTGGCGTGAAAACATGGAAAATTTTTGCGGCAGTAAACCTCCCGAAGGAGGTTGCGGTTCCCGCCAGGCACAGGGCTTTTACCCCCTGTGGCAGCCAACTGCTTCGGTGTTCCATGGGAACCGGCGCTTTGCTGACTGCGATCCTATCGCGCAATTCGACAGATTTGATCCCCGTACCACCATTGGCCTACCCCTAGAGGTACGAGCGGTGTCAAGGGCGTTAGACTTCCTGATCCCAGTTTCAGAGGCCTTACCTCAGAGGGGTACGCGGGATTCGAACCCACAACCCCGAGTGCCGACACGTAGCCAGAACAGGAAGCGACCCAACGCCCAGAGCCACCGAGCCAACGGCGGTGAGACGTGTTTAACTTCTATTTGACCTGCCATCCAGCTGCGGCCAAACGGGAATGTCAAGCGCGAAAAACACTTTCCCAAGTGGGAGTCGAACTTCGGACCACTCGGTTCGGTGTTGCGCGCTCTACCAACTGAGCCACGACGCCACGATGACTGTACAGTGCGACGGGTTCGAGTCGTATTTCCCGTATCCTCCTGGCTGGAGGCTGCAGGATACGGCAAATACAACTCGAACCCGTCGCACTGTACAGTCATCGTGGCGTCGTGGCTCAGTTGGTAGAGCGCGCAACACCGAACCGAGTGGTCCGAAGTTCGACTCCCACTTGGGAAAGTGTTTTTCGCGCTTGACATTCCCTTTGGCCGCAGCTGGATGGCAGGTCAAATAGAAGTTAAACACGTCTCACCGCCGTTGGCTCGGTGGCTCTGGGCGTTGGGTCGCTTCCTGTTCTGGCTACGTGTCGGCACTCGGGGTTGTGGGTTCGAATCCCGCGTACCCCTCTGAGGTAAGGCCTCTGAAACTGGGATCAGGAAGTCTAACGCCCTTGACACCGCTCGTACCTCTAGGGGTAGGCCAATGGTGGTACGGGGATCAAATCTGTCGAATTGCGCGATAGGATCGCAGTCAGCAAAGCGCCGGTTCCCATGGAACACCGAAGCAGTTGGCTGCCACAGGGGGTAAAAGCCCTGTGCCTGGCGGGAACCGCAACCTCCTTCGGGAGGTTTACTGCCGCAAAAATTTTCCATGTTTTCACGCCACCCTTTCAATTGCAGAGCAAAATTTGTTTCTGAAAAGTTTAAAAAAATAATTGAAATAATTGTGATTATTTTGCGCAGTTGCAAGTTAATTTCCAATAATTTGGAATAAATAGAAATCATTCACAATAATTTACTAAAAATCCTATTTCATCATGTAATTGAGAGAATAATTTGGATCAGATGTGCGTGTATTTTCTGAGGTCATTCCTTAAATTCGCTTGAATTTGTTTTGAATTCGTTTTGAATTCGCGTGAATTAGTTTTGAATTCGCGTGAATTAGTTTGAATTAGTGTGAATTTTGAATTAGTGGTGTACATCAAAATTCGGAGTTATTTACCCCTCGTGGCTAGCTGCATCCCCGAATTTAAAACGAATTCAAGTAAATTCACAAAAAGATCACAATAATTTCAAAAAAAACTTTGCAATAAATTCAAAAAATTCAAAGCTAATTCAAAACGAATTCAATTCAATGTAGACAAATTCAATTCAAATTCACGCAATTTGTACACCGAATTCAGAGTTGTTTACCCCTCGCATTATACGCACCAGAAAATCTGAATTAAGAAGGTTACTTACATCGATATCTTCGTTTATCAGGAACATTATCCCCGTTATACATCCTGAGCTCGACGAGGACGTTGATGGAGATTTACTCTGAGAGCAGAGCTTTTGTGATGTGACCTGAAAAATAATTTTAAATTATTTTACAAACTTTGACTGATAATAAATCATCTTTTATTGGTTTTATTCTTAACTTACCTGTTCTCCCCAAATCAACTTTCGAAAATTTGCGGTAACATTAAGATAATTTTCGGGATTTTTTTTTCAAATAATTATAAAACTTATCCGTAAGTATCAACCTGCCTTCCAAAGGTATGTGCGGAAAATTCCAAGGCCGCCTTTCAGTCAAATTTCGCTGTTTTCACATTTTTGAATTGTTTTGAACATCCCATATAATAGCCCAATCGGACTAAAAGTTGACTCAAAAATATTTCGACATCATATTTGGCCTCAGAGGTGCTGTATCATGCGGAATCGACACCAATCACGGGCCATTTCGGTTGGAGCACGTATTTCGAGATTTAGGCCCTATTTTTCCAAAATGGCGGCGTTTTGGGGCTAGGTGGGTGGTCGTACAGGTTTCGGGTTGGCTTCTTTCGTCTTCTCGCGTCGAAATAGTCCGGGAAGATGCCAAACACGACTACTCTACGACCATTTTGAAATTTTCGTACTTTTTGAACAAATATTGAACAAAATCGTTAAAATCTCGGCTCCTATGGGTCCGAATCGAGTGTGCTGCGGCTCAAATCAAAGGTCTAGGTCCCTAGAACATGTAAAAAAAAAAATCACGCTTTATACCCTTTTTGCCATATATTCCTGGCTACCGCTTCCACTACATAGGGTGGAGAATAGAATATCCAGTGCGCGTTGGCTCGTGTCCGGGGCCGGGGGGAGGGGGTAGGGGGCGGAACGTTGCGCGCACACGAGGAAGGAGATTCCTCCGGCTCGGTCTGGCTCCCCAATTTATTTATAGATTTTTTTTCCCCTTCATTCATGGCGTTGTAGAACTATGCAAAAGTCTTTCAAAACTGCGTGAATTGTTCGATTTCGGATCGATTAACGGCGAGATTCAAAGTCGATCCATTTCGAATTTGTCTGCTGAATCGATTCTGGATAACTCGACATTTCGAATCAGCTTGGTTCGACATCTAACGAATAGGACATGGCCAGTGAAACAATACCTTTATTACACCCTCTACACACTGCGAACCCCCCAGAATGATAAAGTAAAATCAAATTATTTTCCCTTTTTTTACACTCTCATTTCCTTACGGATGTGCTATCTCCATAATACGGAGAATTTTGTGCAAGCGTTATATGGATCACAAATCACCTGTAATACGGATAAAATCATTCGTAATATGGATAATTTAATCCATATTACAAACATGCCTTCATCCATAAAGTATGGACCAAATTCACCGTAACGTACGAATCAAGCAAAGTTTGAAATATATGGATTAATTAATCCATATTACGGATGATCCGTATTACAGATGATTTGTGATCCATATTACGCTTGCACAAAATTCTCCGTGTTATGGAGTTAGCACATCCGTAAGGAAATGAGAGTGTAGGGGTAGCGTAGCTTTAGATGGTTTCCTGCATAGAGCATAGCCCAGTGTCGTGTCGGGTAGCGCGTAAAACTCGCCGTCAGACTCAAATATTTACCTGTTTGTGCTACCTCATCCGAGGCGCCACGGCCACGCCCCCCCGGGCCAACCCCCCACCCTCGCACTTAGGACACTCATAACACAGTCGTAAAACCCCGTCCTTTTTACTGTTGAGGGAGGGTGTGGGGGTGGGGGCAGCTCGTCTGTGCCAATGGGACGCAGAGCAGCAGCACGGCTAAGGGCGCGGGGCGCGCTTTTGCGCGGGGAGCGCCTGCGATGTCGAGGGTAGGCAACCCGTCCGCACGTGTGTCCGACGGGCTGGCCTACCCGGCCGCCGGCCAGGCGCTCGTGCTCCACCCACCCCTCCCCACTAGACCAGGGAAACGAGCAATCGCAGAAGCTCGTACGCGTCCGAAAACGACAGGTGAGAGTGAGATGTTCGAACAAAAACTTCGCTTCCTCTCACTCTTACCTCTCGTTTTCGGACGCATACGAGCCCTCTGCGCTCGCTCGTTTCCCTGCTCCACTCCCCACCTCGCATGCGCTGCGCAGCGCTCCTTTGGGACCAGCCGGCCCGCCCTACTGCAAGCCTCCTCCCCCCAGTCTATCCTCGGGTATAAAAGGCTTTCCGATTCGGTGGAGCTAGCTGTATGGGCCCCGCCCTGCGCCCCTGTGAGCCGGGGGGATCCGCGGAGCCCTGCTGATGACCCCACGTAGGGGGAGGGTGGGGAGCCAGGCCTGGGTGGTTGGCCTCAGTCAGGGAGCTCTGAATGGGCGCAGGGGAACGATCTCTCGTGTTCCCCGTGGATCGGATTACCCTCCGGCCCCAAACTGGTCACATTTGTGGGTCCGGCTCGTGCTGCTCCTGTGGCTCCAGCTGCTCCGGCCCGACCCGCCTTGAATTGCGCCTCGCTAGTGTAGTTGATCATCAGGCTCTCCCCTTTACCCCAGCTCCAACCTCCAACCAGCCGGTGGACAACTAGGCTTTTTGGACAGTTCATATAGGGCTGGCCTTACCCCTAGGGTGGTGATAAATCCAGCCGGCCAGCCCAGCACCAGCTACCAACCCCCGGCACAGCCAGCCCAGTCTCAGCAGTAGTAGTTTGCAGTTGAAGCATGACGTCATCGTCGCGACGTAAGCTAATTTCTGTGTTCACGCGAGCACCGCTTAAAACCTTACGCTGATTTTCGGTGTGAGCCCGTAGCACTGTAGCTCATAGCAGCGAAACGAGGGAGCCCAGATGCTCGTATCCGTCCGAAAACGAGAGGTGAGAGAAAGAGGGAGCTTTGTTCTAGTTCGAACGTCTGTCGTTTTCGGACGCAAACGAGCATCTGCGCTCGCTCGTTTCACTTCTCTGCTGTAGCTTACGGAGAATTTTCCATCCTAGGCCACGGTCATTGGATCTGCTAAGCCACGGTGAATCAGCGCAGCTTACAGTTAGATTCACCTTCTCAACAGTGAAAATAACACTGTAAGCTCGTGTAAGCTTGTCATGAGTGCGGCCGGGCAGGGCAGCGAGGCGGGGTATGGCTCGCTGTACCGTTTTTGTTTTTCTTTTGAATGCGTAACATTGTTGCGGGACTGCATACTCGCCAGGGCTTCAGGGGCCATGGCGCCCTTACGGGCGAATTGGGTAGGCAAACCCGCAACACTGTTACGCATTCAGAGAAACACCCGCGGTACGCTTCGCTCGCCTCGTGCGCGGTTGTGCTGCTGCGTGGTTGGGCTTTCAGACCGACGGGATGCTGCTCCCATAGTAAACATGATTTATTCCCTTTTTCTTGCACCGACGTTGCAAGTTTCGTCCCCCTCTGTTTGGTCTGCGCTGCGCGCACGCCCCACGCCCGCCGTAACTCTCCGCCCCCACCCCGTCTCTGCCGCCCTTTTCTCGCTCTCAATTCAATAAAAATTCCGTCCCGAGTTTGCTCCCCCTCGTCGTGTCCTGGCCGGTGCCGGCTGGCAGACCTCGCCTCGCATCCCACGGGGCGTAGCCTGGCTGCGTGGGCCCGCAGATAAGGACGACGGGACTCCAGTGACGCCGCATGGCCCTCTGCTCTGTAGGTCGTCCAAACCTCTTTTAATCTCGGCAGACTTAAGTGTAAAACGTGGGAATTGTGCCTTTCTGCAGTTGCTCTCTCATTCAAAAAAGGAAACGACGGCCTTGTTTCGCCAGCGTCTTTTGAAGGGGCCGCCTGCTCTCGCTCTTATCTCCGGCCGCGCGGTGCTTCTGTAGTGAGATGCCACCGCCCGGCCTCTGCCCCTACCCTACCCTCCCGGCCCTCGCCCCCACTCCCGCCCCCGCCCCTACCTATACCCCCGGCCCTACCCCTATACCCCTGCCGCGCCGGCCTCTCGGGATGGGGCTGGGGTACAATATTTTACCGAGATACCCTGGTTGGCGAGCCGGTCGGGGTCTGGCTTGTGAATCGATATTGGGTCGAGGGGTGCCGGGCTGGGACGCGCCTTTCTGCAGGCCGCAGGCCTGTCGGTAGACAGCGGGGCGGAGGAGACGCCCACCAAAACCAAAAGCCAGTTAGGACGGGCAGATCTCTATTTGATACCGTCGGCGCGGCGCTCACGCTGCGTCAGCGCCCTCGGAGCGTGAGCCTGCGGGGGGGTGGGGGCGTCCATTCAGATTGAGTCATAAACCAGATTGTGGAGAGAGTAGAAGACGTACGGGGCTCCCCTCCCCCACCCCTCCCCCACCCCTCCCCCAGCAACTCCCTCACCCCCTCCTCCAAGTGCAAAAAAAAGTTGTGGCGCCAAGTTGACGTGCCACTTTCCGTTCTCCTATTCGGAGGAGACAAAATACGAGGTCCCGGCTCGCCCAGTTTTGTGTGGCGCCTGGTTGGCGCCTGAGCCTGAGGATGCTACTGCTGGAGATGACCTTGGCGCCCAGTCTCCGCCCTTCTCCCCCCTCTCTCTCTCTCTCCATCGCTGCTGCCTGCTCCTACCCCAATTTGACATGCCTGGAACGGAGTGGAGGCTGGAGACCGCTGACTTTAGAGCCCCGTTGGTTGCCAATGACGTTAGAAAAGCTAACCAGTGACTGATTTTATTATTATTATTATTTTTTGACCTATTTCAGGTGGAAAATGTGCGTATGCTTGATCGATACAATATCAGGAAGCCATCTTTGGGAAACCTGTTTCTCACTACCACCCACCTTATGTTCTTTGACTCTGAGAACAAGAAGGAGACATGGGTAAGAATCTAAATCGCAATCATTCTTTCTGTCGTCCTCTCCTTCCAGATATATTTATATTGCCTCCTTTTTTTCAGATTTTGCACATGCACATTGGAAGTGTAGAAAAACTCCCTCTGACTACTGCTGGATCTCCATTGCAATTACGATGCAAGACTTTCCGCTCTGTCACCTTTGTTCTACCACGGGAAAGAGACTGTCACGAAATTTTTACAGCTCTACAACAGCTCAGTCAACCAGGTAAGAAAGTAAAATTTTAAGGCATCAATTGCACCAGTGTCTTTGTAGCAACTTTGAGGTAAATTTATTCTCACCTTTGTAGTTCATATGGAAGATCTTTACTGCTTCAACTACCTTTCAAGCTCAGAAATTACACCAAAGTCAACAGGATGGGATACATTTGATATGCAATCAGAATTTAAAAGAATAAATGTCCCCAATGACCAATGGAGTTTGACTCTCCTCAACAAGGAATATGATGTGAGTTACAAGTTACAACAGATTTGCAATATTTCAATTTGCTATGATCTACAATTGCATTTGAATAAATCCTCTTATTTCTACAGCTATGTGACACCTACCCACGCAATCTATATGTGCCCCAAGCTGCGTCAAGCAATATTCTTCTTGGAAGCTCCCAATTTCGTAGTAAGGGACGTCTTCCAGTGCTGACATACCTCAACCATAACAAAGTACATAATTGTTTTGGTAATGCTCATGGATGTTAGTTCGTAAGTTTCTCATATATTTCAATGTAATATCTGCTTTGCAGGCTGCTCTGTGCCGCTGCAGTCAACCTTTATCAGGATTTAAGGCTCGCTGTTTGGAAGATGAGCAGATGCTTAATTGTATCTTGCGTACAAATCCGAACTCATCCTATATGTACGTTGTGGACACCAGACCAATGGTAAATAACCATAGTTTCATGAATATAATAAAAGCTGTCTCAAAATATTACAACATTTTAAAATACTTTTCTCTCATTTTTTTTCTGTTAACAGATAAATGCAATGGCAAATAGAGCTGCAGGGAAAGGTTATGAAAATGAAAACTTTTATGAAAACATAAAATTTCATTTTCTTGGAATTGAAAATATTCATGTGATGAGAGCTAGCCTGTCAAAACTTTTAGAGAGTAAGAGCTCCTTTGTCTCTCTCTGTGTGTAATTTTCAATCAATCTAATTTTAGATTTCATCTGAACTAAATTTTTATTATTATTTTTATCTAGCTTGTGAATTGAAATCACCATCTATGAACAACTTTTTGAGTGGCTTGGAATCCAGTGGCTGGTTGAAGCATGTCATGTCAATCATGGATACATCATGGTTTATAGCCAAAGCCCTTGATGAGGGAGTCAGTGTTGTTGTTCACTGCTCAGATGGCTGGGACCGAACTGCTCAAGTATGCTCTCTATCTTCATTAATGTTGGACCCATATTATCGTACTATCAAGGGATATCAGGTATGTAGAGGATTTATTGAAACATTTGGCATATTGCAGAAATTTTCTCTATAGTAATTTTGTTAATGAATTTTTGACAGGCTCTCATTGAGAAAGACTGGTTAGCATTTGGACACAAGTTTAGTGAAAGAATTGGTCATGTGGCTGGTGATCCGAAGGAGATTTCTCCTGTTTTCACTCAATTCATTGATTGCACATGGCAACTTATGTGCCAGCAACCTGCAGCATTTGAATTCAATGAACAGTTCCTCTTCACGCTTCATGATCATGTGTCCTCATGTCAGTATGGTACATTTATTGGAAATTGTGAAAAGGATCGCATTGACTTGCGGTTAAGTGAGCGCACATTTTCCCTTTGGAACTACATGACTAACCATCAAAATGAGTACATTAATCCTTTGTACTCTCCTGAATCAATTCCAAGAGTTCTCATTCCGAACCTTGCCCCTCAAACTATAAGGTAAGACAAGTTTGAGAATCCCTCTACTTTTTCTTTGAACTAGGTATCTTCTAAAATTTCTAATAATTGATTGAAATAAATTTGTTTTCAGATTTTGGCGTGACATGTATTGTCGCTTTGAAAATGATGTTCACCCAAGAGAACCTTTGGGAGACTTATTGCTAGCAACATGTGATCATAGTAGTTCACTGGAGGATCATATTAAATTATTACAGAAGGTAATTTATATTATATTGTACTAGGAAACAGCCATTTCAAATTTCTCAATTGTTTTCCTTTTTTCTTTTTTTTTTCCTGACCTACAGAGAATAACAGCACTGAAGCAACAACTTGCTGATGATAGTGCAGAGAAAAGGAAATCTTTTGTTTCCCCTGACACTGTTGTAGATAATAAGTATCTTTATGAACAGGTAATTTTGTTTAATGTAGAAATTGTGTCTAGCTTTTGGTATTAAATTTTCTCACGCCCATTTCATATGCAGGAGGCTGAAATTAAGGAAGGTGTGAAATCACCAAGTTATGAGGGCAAAGACCTGGTTAAAGTTACGTCTCATCCCCTGAGTGCGTCTTATGAAAATGGTATGTTTTTTGAAGACTGAACTCCTTCTGAATATCAGCAACTTTCTTTTTACTTTGCAACACACACCAGTTGTCTCTTGTGAATTATCTAAACTTTAGGTCTTAACAACTTGATGAGTGCTGACCAGCTCTCTGAAGAAGTAAAATCGGTTGCCTTGGACTGGAAAACTCTGAGAAATATTGAAGAATGTTCATGCTCAACTCCATTTGATCATTTTAGTCGAAAGGTTGGTTTTGACAAGCTTGTGATCATCTAAAAAGAGTTCTCAGATCTTATGGGATCTTTGTTTTATTTCAGTATCATTGCTGGAAATGTGGAGATGTGTTCTGTACAAGATGTATAGATAAAAATGCAGCTCTCCCAGGACATCTAAGCCAAAGAGAAGTTCCTGTGTGTCGACCTTGCTATAGAGAAGTTCTGCGTTCCAACTCTGTTGAATCTCCTTGAAACTTTACTATTCAAGCCATCAATTTGGTTCACTGCAGTCTCAAATTGCTTTAAATTTATGCTGTAAGTCACAACTATAGCTTATTAAGGGTCAATTATTATTTATTGTTACCACTTTAGTTTTTGCCTTATCTTTGTTTTAGTTCTTTTCTTTGGGCAGTGTTAGTATATACTGTATTTCTCCTTTTCATTCCAAATTATTCAGGCATTACAACCTTGTGGTCCAAGATTGGATTCAGGTTGTTAATCTGTGATAGTGCCTTTGTGATAGTGAGATGTGTATGTAAGTTTTTAAAGTTTTGTTAATTAAGTACCCTAAAGACATGGAAGAGCCTTGTAATTCTTGTATTTATTTCTGTCACTTTTTCAATTAGAATGAATTGGACAACCTGAACAGTATTATATTACCATAAAACAAAATTTTCAATAACTGTACTCCCAATTTGTGTAAAATTTAGATAAAAACATCTGCCATTGAACTGCGGAGCAAGTACTATAATATTTTAGACAAAATTCTGTTAATGACAATAAAAAAATTTGTTCTGCTTGTTTATGGTCCAATTTCCAGTTCAATGCTCTTTGTGCATTAGTGAAGCAAGACTTTTATCTGTTTTAGCTTGATAAGACATCCATTTATTTTATGAAATGCAATGATATTCTGGTTTTTAAAATCAAGAAGATTGAATGAGTCGGTTTGATGCCAAACAAACTGAAGTTTCTGACCACCGTCCATCATGTCTGTATTGAGCTTTAAAAGACAGGCTATTGTAGACTTTTGCTCTCTAATATTGAAATAATAGACTATGCATTATGATATAAATTGATTCCCCTTGCTTTTAAAATATGAATTCTTGGGGAGACATGTGTTTTAATTTTATTACTTTTTAGTTCTATTCCTGAGTCAATATGAATTAATTACTTTGGTTCTGATAAAGCTTCTTGAGGTTGGCTGCCAATGTTAGCTTTTTCACAAACATTGCATTTCAGAACATTGCCTTTCCTTTTAGTTGCACATCTGAAGGTAAAGAGCAATCTAGGAATGGAAACCAAAAGAATTTTTTTTTGTTTTTAAATGTTTATTTTTGTTGTATTGATGGTACTTAGTTTTGCAAGTTTAACATCAAACAGACAAAATAAGGTACTGTTTATATTTTGTCCAATATTGATCAATTAAAAAGTTTGAATGTGTTTTAGTGCATAAGAAGAAAACTAGTCTATAGTGCTGCTGGCAGTGTAAGCATAATTATATTCTGTAATGTTGTTAAATGAATTGATTGAATCCCTCCAAAATATCACTTTGCATTGCATCCTCGACATTTCCGCTGATAGTTCCGTGGCGTTTAGGGGTGGAAAGAAACATAATGCCTAATGCACCCAGCTGGAGAAATATCTTTTATGAACTACTTGTGTATCACCAGTACTGTTAATTGTTGCAATAAATTCGGGGAAGCTATTTACATTTCAAATCGAGTCCTGACATTATGTGACATCAAATAGAGGGCGTCTCACGCCCTCATCCGTCACACATCACTTACCACATAAAACGGCTCCAATATTTGAAACCAGTACCACAGGCAGAAATGGTGAGTGGTATCTATCTGCGTCACTCTTTGTACGGTTGCCCGAGTGTACTGGTCATCTCTGTTTACCTGTACAGTAATACACTCACATCAGTCCGGGCACGCCGCACCGCTGCCTCGGCAGGCACCCATCTCTGCGAGTGCCGACTCAGCTGCCGCGGGGACCTGTACGTATACAAGTACCCCACCCCGCCCCGGCCCGGCCCGGCCCGCCGCCGAGACAAGCGAGGTGTGATCGTGTGAGTCACGGCCAAGGCTGGAAGAAAGGTGTGGAAGGGAAGGGGGGAGTCCAGCAGCGGTGCCCCGTGCGCCCCGCGCCCCGCCAACCAGTCCCAGTACCTCTGCGTCGGCCGACACGGCTCGGGCTCGACTCGGCACGACTCGACTCGACTCTGCGCCGGACCGGACGTGACCGACACCGGCCGGACAGGGCAGGGCAGGGCGGTCATTGCTTCCACCCAGTCGGACCGGCACCGGCGTCACCTGGCACCTGCTCCGGCGGCGAGACGCAGACGACGTCGCGCCGCCCCGCCCACACTGCCCCGCGCCGCCCCGCGCTGCTCCAGACTCAGCTGCGCTCAGCTGCCTGGCCGGGCCGGGCCGGGCCGAGCGGGCACCGCGGGCACCGCTGCTGCCGTGCTGCGTCCTGGGTCGTCCTGTCCTCCTGTCACGTCGGGCACGGCACGGCGGACGGCGCGGCTCGGTGCGGCGCTGGTCACCGCTCCACTGCCCTCGCATTATTGAGCCGCGCGACACAACACGCCGGGGAAGTGCCAGCAGCCGTGGTGGCGGTGGCAGGTGGACAACGGTACGGGACAGGCGACAAGGCGACACGCGAGGCGAGCAGGCGAGGTGTCCAGTGTCGGCGAGCCCATCCCATACCCGCCACAAGACTGCCACCGTTGAGCGCTGCTTCATCTGCATGTGAGAGCTGAGCGCCTTGCCTCGCCTGGGCGACTCGCATGGTGATGCAACTGGCCGCTGGCCGCCGCCGTCGCCGCCTCCATTGCCTCCCCTAGGCTGCCTCGCCCCGCCCCGGCCCACCGGGCCCACCCCGGCTGGGCCTCTCTCAGCGCCCTCGCCTCGCCTCGCCTCGGCCTCGGCCCGGGGACCCGCCGCCGCCCCCGCCCGCCCCCGCCCCCGCCCGCGCGTCCCCGTGCCTGACCTAACCCGCCGACCCGGGCACGCCCCGGGCCCGAAGTGACTGGTGGCCAGGGTCAGCCCAGTCCGCTGCCGGCCGCCGCCGAGCTCTGGTCCACTCCGCAGCAAGATGAACGCGACCGTCTCCCTGGCGGGACGCCTCATGACGTCCTCGCCGGTGTGCTCCATGATGAGGCTGGCCACGTTCGGTGCGCTCGCGTGCGCGTTGCCGTCCACGCCCACCCCGCCCGTCGCCGTCACCACGCCCGTGCCCCGCGGCCTCGACCCCCTGGACGGCCTGAGCATCGAGACCAACGAGATCCCCGGCGTCGGCACCACGCCTTTCGCCGCGCCGACCGCGCCCGCGCTCCTCCGCACGCCCAACTACGACCCGGACGTCGCCCTCACCACAGTAAGTATCAAACCACGACGCGACTCGTCTTTGGCGCCAAAATGTGGCGCTCGCATGCGCTCTCAGCCGACCGCTACTCGATCAAAACATAGCGTCAACCGCGAGATGAGCTCCAATAAGCTGCCGATCAGTTTTTATCGCATAAACAAGCAATTCTATATCTGTCGAGCAGCTGCTTAGGTGATGTGTACGCAAGAGGAAACGGCTTAATTCGGAGATGAGGGCCGAGAGGGAAGTGGTACATACCCCTCTCGGCCCTGCCCCGCCGCCCCGCCTCGCCGGACAATCTCATCGCCTCCGATGTGAAATAAACCACTGTCTGCTCCGCTCTGCGCGGTTCTGCATGGGTCAGAGCCTCGGAGCCTGTAGTGGTCTCGAACGGCTCGAACAGAGGAGAGGGCTGGGGAAGCGGCACGCTGTACGCAGCGCACGCAGTAGGGCACGTGAAAGTGGCAGGCAGCAGGCAGCCCAGCGCACCACACCGCGCCAGCCCAATAACGAGTGGTAATACGCGTCCGGCTGGGCCAGGCCGCCCCGCCCCGCCCCGCCCCGCCCCGCCCCGCCCCGCCCGGACCGAGGGCCCCTGGCAGCACACGCTTCATGCGTGCAGACAGAGCGGTACCGGCGCGAGGGGGCGGCGCGGCGGCGGGACCTAGCCTCGACATGTCTCACTTAAAGTCCTGGATGGGACTCTTAGTCTCACTCGGCGTCTCGGCGATGACTCTCCGCCACGCGCCGCCGTCGCACCGCTTGTAAATGCGTTTTGGATAGGAGCGCCCATTCCCTTTCTTTTGACATATGCCAGTCGACTACCATAGCCGTATGCCTGACAGCGGGAATAGTTTCTTTCTTTTTCCCGGGAGAGCAAAAAGTGGCCGCCGGGCCGCCGGGCCGCCGGGCCGGGCGCATCGCATGCAGGACGTTGCATACATAGGGCCGCGCCGCGCGCTGCACGTGCTTTGTCGGGCAGGCCAGGCCGCGCCGCACCGCCATGGCGCCGCGACCAAAACACATGTGGATGACGCATTTCGCAGGCTGAGCGGTGATGCAGCAGCGTATAGTATCAAGATGCGTGAGTCAGCTGAGAGCCGAGGTCTGGACGGGACGGGACCGCCGGACCGCCCCGTCGCGTCGGGCCGGGAGAAGGGAAGAGCCGGCCTTGTCCTCTGCGCGGAGACGCAGCGATAACCGCGGGGGCAGGCAGCCCCGCGCCCCGCCCCGCCCGCCGCTGATCATTTTACTGAGATGAGCGCAGCGCGGGAGACTAGAGCGCGCGCTGAAAACTTTGAGATAGCTTTTGACATGATGCGCGCCCTCGCCGTGGTGCACGGGCACCGCTGCGAGGCGCGTCCGCTGGTGTCCACACCAGTGCGCGCGGGTGGGTACGGCTAGGAAGGGAGGTACCCAGGGCGGAGTGCCTCCCCGACACTCGTCACTTACGGGCGTTCCTTTGATGACTGCTGCGCTTAACTTAACTCGACGTCATTAACGCTCCGACCACTTTTTTTTTGTTTGTTTTGTTTTGTTTTCTGTCTCTTGCTGTTTACGCGCCTCGCGCCCTCCGCTCCGCGCTGCGCTGCCGTCCGCCTTCGGTCCGGAGCCGTTCACCGGCCCACCTGCTGCGGAATGCGAGTTTGGCCCCCGCGCTGGCCCCACTAAAGAAACCCCGCTAGTCTCCAGGGCAAACAAAATGTGTTCAATCATTTTTCTTTTTTACTTTTGATTTTTTTTTATTTTTTTAATTTGTTTAGATTTTTCTTTTGATTTTTTGAGGAAAATTTCTGTCACCTATTTATAAATTTTGATCCCTTTCTTTTATTTGTGACTTTGTCAATTTTTCTCAGCTGTTCTCGATTTTTCTTTCTTTTTCTTCTTATTTTTCGATTTTTCAAGTGATTTTTTGCGGGGCCGTACCATGATTTTTCGAAGTAATATTCTCCCCCCCCCCCCTCTCGCTCGAGCAGGGTGAGCCATCATTGATGTTTGCCCATGTTGCGCGGTGGCTTTGAATCAACGGTGGTTCAATTGCAAGAACATCCCATTTCTTTTCAAAAATTAACTCGCGGTGGTCCGAATCTAAGATGGAAAACCCACTGCGCACACTAATAAAAGCTTTCGGTGAATTTCACTGTGAGCTACGGTGAACCCTGCAGCATTGTAGCTTACAGTGAATTTTCACCGTATGCTACGGTGAATATCACTGTAAGCCACGGTGATGCACCCTGACTCACCGTAGCTTACAATGACATTCGCCGTAAGCTACAGTGAAATTCACCGTACGCTTTTAAGAGTGCAACGTAACCCAAGTCTGGTGATGGCTCACTCTACTCTACGCCCGGCCCCGCCCGGCCCGCCTGCCTTCTCAGGGCTGAATTCCCGCGCGCGGCTCCGCTGCTGTTTGGGAGATTTGCCGTGGGAACAGATCGTGTAATGCAACTTCCGGAACCTAGGCCTAGGCTAGGCTAGACTCACCTCCGCACGCCAGGACGCCTGTCGGGTGCGAGGTAGGCCACCAACTCCACACGCGTGCGCTCCCGTTCGCGAGTTGCCTATCCGTCAGGCTGCCCTGCCCGCGCTCCTCCTCGTCCTGCCTGCCGACTTATTCGGAAGAGCGCTTCCCTTGCCATGTCTCTCTCGCACTTACGGGCTACGCCGAACAGGTGCGAGAGAGACATAGCGAGGAGAGCGCTCTTTGGACTGACGCCCTGCCCCCGCGTGCTCGTCCCTCCGCAGCCGCAGCTGGTGGCGCTGCACGGCTACCCGTCCGAGAGTCACGTGGTGCGCACGGAGGACGGCTACCTGCTCACCCTGCACCGGATCCCCGGCGGCCGCAGTCACCAGGGCCCCTCCGGGGGCGCCGCGGCCCGCCCCGTCGTGTTCCTGCAGCACGGCCTGCTCGCCAGCTCGGCCGACTGGGTGCTCACCGGCCCGGGCAAGTCCCTCGGTAAGCTGGACGAGACGGCGCCGGTCTCATCTTCAAGATTCTGGTTCGTTTTTTTTTCTTCTCGTGATTTATTCCAAACGACGGCATGGCCCTCTCGTCTTTCCCCTGCAGCCTATATCCTCGCCGACAGCGGCTACGACGTCTGGATGGGGAACGCGCGCGGCAACACGTACTCCAGAGCGCATGTCTCGCTGTCCACCAAGGACTCGGCCTTCTGGAACTTCAGGTGAGATGGGCCTCTGCGGCTTCATAACAGCAATCTCCGAAAACACTGTATTCTTGACTTGCACGGCGACGAAATAGAAAAGATTAAAGAGCAACGTGGGTTTTCTCGAAACTTTAAGTTCCTGTTGCTACACCAAGATCTCAGTGTGAAAAACATCACGTCCGCCGCCACAACAAACGTGGCGCCTGCAGCCAGACTCCCCAAGCGCAGTCAGGAGATTTTCCTGTTTTTCAGCTGGCACGAGATTGGCTTCTACGACCTGCCGGCCGCCATCGACCACGTGCTTCAGGTGACGGGGCAGAAGAGCCTGTTCTACATCGGCCACTCGATGGGCACCACCACGTTCTACGTCATGATGTCGACGCGGCCCGAGTACAACGACCGCGTGATGGCGGGCGTGCTGCTCGCGCCCGTCGTGTACCTGGGCAGCTGCCGCTCTCCCATCCGCTACCTCGCGCCCTACGCCGACGACTACCAGTACCTCGCGCACCTCTTCGGCGCCGACGAGTTCCTGCCGCAGAACGCGGCCCTCCAGTTTTTCGCCAAGTACGGCTGCGAGCTGGCCATGTTCGAGCTCAAGCTGTGTGAGAACTCCATCTTTGTCATTTGCGGCTTTGACAAGGACCAGTTCAACTCGGTAAGCCAATCGGGTTCGGAGAGTGGGTTGGGGGGTTCGCATAGGCGGACTGGTCGGGTCAGAGTGGCCAACAGGCTGATTCCGAACAACGTTTATTAGTACCTTCTCTCTTGCTCCTTATGGCCGTGCCCCACGAGTGCGATAAGGAGAGAGAGAGACGAGGCCCCTGTGCGTGTGCGCGGAATCACCCTCCTACAGGCCAGGTCGAGTTGGGCCAAGGCGCGCGCGCCAGGCGCCAGGGCCGGGCGTTTTGCTTAATTACCACCGGGGTGGGGTCCCGTTGCAACATGTTGCAGAGTATGCTTCCCCGCCGTGCTGAGCCACACCCCGGCCGGGACGTCGTCCAAAACCGTCACACACTTCGCACAGTCCATCCTCACGGGTAAGGCCAGCAAGGTGTATAGGGGAATGCCTACCTATCTACCTTCCCCTCCTGTGGCCTGGCCTGGCTCACCCTCATACACCGGCTTTTTTCTTTCCTTCTTTAAGGTAACTCGTACCTATACCAGTCCTGTGTTTGCTTCCTTCTTCTTATTGCAGGAAAGTTCAAGCCGTTCGGCGCGTCCCCCGACACTCCGGAGTACGATCTCAGTAAAGTGACAGTGCCGACTGCTGCCTTCTATGCTGACAACGACTTGCTGTCCGACCCGAGGGTAAGGGGAGGCCTGGTCCCAGAGCCCAAGATAGAATAGATCGAGGGGTAGCATCTGCTGTAAAAGAGTATTTTTCTCGCCAGGACGTGGAGCACCTCTTCCAGAAGGTGCCGATGAAGCTGGGTAAGTTTAGAGTGGCCCTGCCGTCATTCAACCACCTAGACTTCCTGTGGGGGAAGAACGCCAAAAAGCTCGTGTTCGACGACGTGCTCGCGGTGCTCGGCCGCTTCGGAGCTCAGACGATCCGCAACCGGTCCTTCGCGGTCCTCAATTATTATCGCACGCTGCTGCAGCAGTCGGGTCGAAAGTACGTTTACGGCCACGCCCCTTTCCCAGGGAGGACGACGGACGTGGAGCAGGAATCTACAGAGTCCACACAGGACTCAAGATGATAGATTTTCCTCGTAACGCAAATGAAACTTCACTGTAGATAACTTCTCCCTGCAAACGAGTTTTCTTCGAGTTAAAATTACGTTTTTTTAATATTATTTTTTTCACTATTTAAGAACTCTAGTGTGGTATCATACCATGTAAATTATCATTGCACGGGTTCATAGAAAATAGGGGGAAAAGAAGAGAAAGAAAATAAGGATGTACCTGTTCTGTCAGATAAGGAGAGGATCCTGCTAAAATCAGTCTGGTCTGAATACAAATGCAGCAAGAAATGGAAAGAAAAAGAGTCAAAATCAAATGAAAGAAAAGGTTGAAGAGTGAGGTATCAAATCCTAGTAGAACAACAATAATGTTTTATTGAGCTTTTTGATAAAATTCTGATGCACAGTAAAGTTAAAACCACATTAATAATTTGGCAGAAATCTGTTAAAATTAGTTAACAACTTTTCAAGAAATATATTGACATCTCTCAGCAACAAAGAGAATATGTGGAATATTTAAATTCTTAAATAAATTGCCAATTGACTAAGAATTACAATAACTTCAATTTCAAAGGATGCAGTCATTAAAGATCACAGAGTACAAGTTCATCACAAGTTTTGTAACAGCAATGAAAAATTAATGACAGATATTAACCAAAAACTTATAATTAAATTATTATAATCTAAAAATGTAAGTGAGTGAGTAGTTGATGGAGTGCTGTAGTATTTTTCAGACTTGGGCTACAAAGTTAAAAAAAAAGAAAAAGACAACATTTTACCTTGGCTTTGTTAATATTTAAGAACTAAATAAAGCAAGAGGAGCACAAATGATGATTGTAAATCTACTTTGTTATCAGGTCAGAATAAATACTGCAGAGTTAATCCTAGTGGGTATTATCAGATGAGAAAAAAGTATGTAATGCAATCAAGTCGACCTCCATACTACTAGATGGGTTCATTTAAAAGTCACCGCCTAGTCGTCAACCACAGGGGTTGAACAGAAAAGCTTCCTCCAGAAAAGAAAATCAAATCTTATCTTGTTCAAATTGAGGAGGTAAAAATCTTGGTAAAATTATTATATACCAACAAAGAGAGAGTATTTTTTTTTATTTTTGGTTTTTGTTTTTAAAGATTTTTAATAATTCAAAAAGATTTAAGTGTTACAATAGATTGTAAGGCAAACCTACACATGTTAAAACACATGTTATGAAAAATTGTAAACACCTGCAAACAAACTATTAACTGTTATTTTATTTTTCATGTATAGAACCCATCTATTTTCGCCATAGTCTCGGAGCCAGCCACGTGAGACCTCATATGTTTTCCAATCTTTTACCTGCTTTTCTAATTCAACAATCTCTAGAAGATCATAACCTGTAGTAACAGCACTCTCTCCAGGAGCTATACCAAGTGTCATGTGTGCCTTGCGGCCCTCACCCGACACTGGGTGGAAATCTGGGTCATCTGATGCATTTTCTGTTGGATAAACAAGTGAAGCCTGACAATTTGGAAAATACCTGGGAGATTTTTCCTTGGTTGTTGAAGGACAGGGGGGCACAATACTTCTTTCCGAATCATTTAATACTAATTTTTCAGCCATGGCTGAGCTTAAGGATGACATTGAGTCCTGCTGTAAACTTTGGTTTGAGCCATTCTCCTTAATACTGCTTGGTTTTATTTCACGAAATGAATTTGTTGTGTCATCTCCACCCCAAAGTTTCAACTGTTCAGAGGAAAGTTTTAGGCGAGCACCAAATGTGCGAGGGGTGAATACTAAACCAATAACAGTTGTTTCAAAAGCCATAGTTATGTTTTCTTTGACAACTGTGAAATATTTCTCAGAGGATGGTGGTGGATTTGCACCGAAATATTTGGCAGTACAATGGAGCATGCCATTGTGATTTGATGGTGCAAGCTGATAATACTCTAACATTTCTACAAGTGAAAGAAAGAAAACAAGTTAAAAATTTGTAATACATGGGTAACATTAAGACGAAGCAGAAAACACAGCACTTACCAGGTATTGTCTCACTCTGGCTAAAATTTCTAAAATCAGAACAGAATTCAGAATTATTTCTTAGGAGATCATCAAGAAGGGCTTTGGCACAGAGACCAAGCATACAAGAATCTGCCTCATTTAAGTGCCAACCAATGTAATCAGGAAGAATGCTCTGGTAAAATATAAAATACATATAGTTGAGTGAGGAAATATGATCAGTTCTTAAGCGAACATTCCAAGGTTTGAAATGTGTCGTACCTGAGTTTCATCAACAAAAGATACAATGTAGTTATAGTCGTATGCAAGCTTGGAGAATGGTTGGAGCTTTGGAGAGACAGGGTCTTGGATATCTCCAACATTAATTGCAACAACATGTTGATCCTTCTGACATGCCTTCAAGGCTAGTTCATACCGTTTGCTTCAAAATTACGAATAAAATGACAATAAATACATGAGAGATATACAATAAAATTAAAATTTCTGGTTGGCTTACATTTCATCATCTTCTGACACACAGCTGGCATTATTTCCATAAACAGTACATACTCTCTGAAGAATATGTAGATTTGAGTTGGAAACCAAGACCATCAATTTGGATGATGATACATAGCTGATAGCATCAGAATTGCTTAGGAATGGAATGTCCTTGGATAATTTTGAAGGTTCATGATTTGTTGACATATTTTGCTGTATGACAAACCCCTATTAAAGGAAAATATCATCTGATTAAAGACAAATCTCTCAAAAGAGCCAATGGGATTTACAATTGGGACTAAATTCAACAGGATATATAATACAAGTGAAAACACATGGAACTCAGAGGATGAAAGTTCAATTTCAATGTATGTTTTTTTTTAAATGTTTAAAAGCAAGTAAAATGTTTATCTACCGCAATCAGAACTCCTCCGCCTACAATTAAAAATGAAATTACTGCAAGCAACCTATGGGACTTTTTACGAAACATGATCACTGATCACTGCAATCAATCGAAGCCTTATCAGTCAGGGGATTAACACAATACAGTTGAAACATTATTCCAAAACACTACCTTCTAGTCGCTATCGACGTGTCGTCAGCTTTCTGTTGCCGTTGACTTAGTTTTCCATCAATGGGAGGAGATAAACAACTAAACATGTCGAGTCGACGTCTCTGCGCAGCACACACGACTCGGCTCCGGCTTACTTCAGTCGGTTCGGATCGTTCGGATCGTGCCCGAGTGCCGAGCCCCGAGCCCATTCGGCGATAGTTCGGCCACAAGCTGTGCTAGCAGGCTTTCGGCTCGGCTCGCCGCCGGCTTGCCTTCGGATGCCTTCGGGTCCGGGTCAGGTTTCTTCTTCGGCTTTCGGTTGCTTTCGGCTTCGGCTTCGGTGGGCTTCGGCCGCTTCGGCACGGCACACGGAGGCACGGGCTACGGCTAGCTGAACAATTCAGTCCATGCTTTTGAGAGGTTATGCTCAATTTGATTATGTCGTTCTTCAACTGAGTCTAGAATTTTGAACACTTTAGTGTTGAATTTCAATCTTGTTTTGAAAAAGTATATCTAGAGAACTTGCTATCCTTTGTTTTCTCATTTCTGTGCTCAGGTTTCATTAATCTTACGCTTGTGCCCCCTAACCAAATTTAGTTGCCTATGTCAACAGGTATTAACCAAATAATTAAGAATGGCTTCTAAACTGCAATTCGACGCACTCCTGGGCGGGGATACCGAAGTTCCTATAGAAGTGAATACCATGAGGTTTGCCACAGCTAGAGCTCAAGAAATTGCTGCTATCAGTCAAGCTCTAGGTAACTCAACTTTGTTTTTGTACGTGTTCGCAGAAACAATTTTCTTTTAAATTAATTTTTTTACCCTTTATCTCCCACTAGATGATTCTAAGGGTAAACTCATATTCCAACGCCTCCCTCGTCATATGCGTCGTCGAGTTATGGGCCACAATCCAAAACGAATGCCCAGAAATCTTAGAGATGCACATGCTCAGCAGGTATTCAAATGCTTAAAGACTGCTTTAATCTAAAAATTTTATTGAATACTGGTTTTAGTGATTTAATTGCAACATTACTGTTCAAAGCTCCTCAAGAGTAGTGGAGGATCTGTCACAAAACACAAGAAACCAAGCAGAAAACACCGACGAAGACCTGCCAATCTGCTTCAAGAGTACAATAGACGTCAAAGGACATTTGTTTGGCTCGAAACACACATATGGCATGCCAAACGCTTCCATATGACTGAACGATGGGGATACCGTCTTGCTCTGTTTCCTAATGATCGAAGTTACAGAGCTTGTTACAGGGCTGCTGCAAACCATTGTCTTTTACAGGTATGTGAGGAAATGCAATACTTATCAGTTGATCCTCTAAGTGGAAAATAAGTAATTTAGTTCTTCATTTCTCTGTTCTAGGATGTTTCATTTCTTTGTTGCATTGAACTAACAGGCCCACTTAACATGCTTTTAGAAGGGCTCTCCAAACATACTTATAAAGGTTTGACTTTTGCTGCTGAGTGCTATTTAGATGGCACCCGTGAGGGTGAAGTAATGTTTTATGAGAGTGGAAAAGCACCTTGGCAGCCAATAGGAAGAGTGTCATTTATCTGGAAACCTTGTAATTCATCCATGCCTTTAGAGGAACGAAAACTTTGGATTTGGGCTCATCCTGCCTTCTACCAGAACACCATAGCTGCTTTAGCAGATACTTTTCAATTTACTTCATGTGACAGTGATAACTCCTCCCAGAGTGGTGAATGCTATCCCAATTATAATGGTCCTGTTGAAAAAAAAGCAAAAATTGAAAATGTTGAAGAGAAAAGTGTTGAAGAGCAAAAGTTAGCTACCAAAAATGTTCCATTTGAGAGAACCCCAAAGTTTGCAAGCAATTGCAATCGTATTCAGATGGCTCTCTTAAAGGACACTCTTAATAGATTTCGTTTGACAGGACCTTTATCACAAGGAGTTCTTAAGGAAGCTCTTCAACTAGTCAGTCAAACAAATGACAATCCATATAATTTCAGTGATACAGGTTTGGCTTCTATTGCTAGAGTGGAAGAAAATCCTATATCTTCAGAAGTCACTTTGTTGGATACTGACCCTCATGGAAGAGAGGTTCACCATGGGTTTTGGCTATCAAATCAAGGACTACCATCGCCAGGAGAGTTTCCTCCAAAACTTATTCTGTCTTTGACAGTTAAAGACCCAAGACTTCAAATCCCTGATAAAAGAACAAAAGCTGCTCCTACTGCATATGGTAAATTTTTCTCATGGTGTAATATTGATGGATATGGAAGGATCATAAAGCAGATTATTTTTCTTCTTTCTTTTTCTCTTTGTTGTTTGCAGAAACAAGATGTGCTGAAAGTCCCTATCTTCCCCCAACTCCATATGTCAGTCCAATTTGGTCTCCAAAAATACGTGATACTGTAACAAAGTCAAAACTCTCGACCTCGGAACTAAATGCATTGAGATCAAAGCTTCTTGTTCCTGGATTACTGAGAACAGCTGAAAACAAAGATAGGGAAACTGACTCAAGGTGCAGGCTTGAGGCTTCGGTGGCTTCCAAAATTCCTATAATGCTCGTTCAAAGGCCTGGAAGTCAAGACCCCTCAACTAAACGCCTAGGTACAATAGTTGTGTTGGAAAACTTTCCTGTCATCTTTCTTTCTCATCATTTTTCTCTCTGACCACTAAAGAAACACAATTATAGTGCCTCATAAACTGTGTCTCCTAGGATTTGGCTGTGGGTGGGATGTTATTTTCCCAGCTGGTTGGGCTATGCCATTTTGGATGGCCTTTATTTTCCGCTGTGCCAGACCATCTGGATTAAGAGAAGCCTCTGCTCATGAATTGGAGAAAGGACTATGCGGAATGTTTCCGCCTGACTCAAAAGCAGGAGTTGAAGAAATGTTGTATATTGAAAATGACCTCAGAAATAAATATTTCAGGTAATGAATGGTAATTTTAAAACTACATCTAATCTAGTCTTGGACAGGCAAGTGGCAAGTGGATGCCCTCGTTATAGTTCCTTTTCTTACTGTTTGAGATGGGAAGTAAATTAAAAGTTAATTTCCTGGGTAAGGTTGCGTGTAAGCCCATTTACCTAATTCTGCTTTTATAAAGAGAAATTAAAATTAAATGTAGTTTATACATCTTCATTGCTAATGTACGTGAATCAAGTGCCCTTCAATGTACTGTGTTATTTCATTAATTATTTTCATACTTCTGCTTTTACTTTCCAGGCTTCCTCCTAGTAAGAGACCCAATTTCATTAAATTAGGTATTTCTTGCCCCTTTAAATGTGAGTGGTCTAGCCTCATAAGAGATTGGCTGTCATCTGAAGAAGAATCCGTTAGCTCAAACAATACTGAAGAAATGGCCCCTGTTTCTGAACAGTATTTTGTGCTGCGAGATAAGAACATTTTACTGGAAGTAAATAAGCTAATATCGGAAATTTGGTCTTCTCTCCAAAAAAAAATTTGTGGTATGTACTATTTTATCACTATGCTATCACCATTTATGAAAATTTACAAATTGTTTTGACTGTATTCATTTTCAGCAGACAACAATCAAGAAAATTGCAGTACACTAATGACCAAATTCCCTAAATTCACAAATCAGAATTATTCTCTTTTGTCTGTTCGTCTGGAGGCTGTCCATAAAGGAGTTACAGATGACATGTCTATTATATGTATTCCATCAAGTGAGGACATTATAAAAATCCTCACAAACTCTAGCAAAAATGATTTTGTAGAGCCTCCAAACCCTGACAAAAATCAGGTTTGTCATCTATGAAAGTTAAGCTACTGACAGTCGAGAATTTAGAAGACTTACTGACATAGCTTTATTCCCAAAAATTTCAGGATCTGAGACAGAAACTGAGACACGATCACAAAAAACTTCTTCTTCGTCTGCGACGACAAAGAGTGCGGTCAAAGAGAAAACTAGAGCAACAAAATGAAGATAGTAACCAAAGCACAACTAACAAACAAAAAAGTTTGAGAGTAAATTATCCTACTCATGATTTAGTTGCTGCACATAAAAGTAAAATGGAACAGCTGTGGTTGCCAAATACAAATGCCATAGGATCTGTAAAAAATGCATGTAGCCGGGAGACTGCAGGATTTGTTACTAAAGGTAGCTAATTATTTTGCAGCTAGGATTTACATTATTTGATCTTCTAATGATTAGCTTTATATTGAACCCGTATGTATCAAATTCCTGCTTGTATTGAATTTTTGCCAGTCCTTTCCGTATTCTAATTACAGTACTATCACTTTTCAGAGACCCCTCCCCACCCCCCACCCCACAAATTTCTTTGTTATTGTCCTGAAATCCAATATATTCTGGTTTAACTACAGGTAAATCCGCTTAAACCGTATCCGCTTAAACCGTTTCTCCGCTTAAGACGTTCGAGAGCCGTTGTACAGTTAAAACGTAGGCCTAAACAGTGCATTCAAAATCCGCTTAAAACGTTTCCGCTTAAGACGTTTCTCCGCTTTAAACGTCCGTTTTGGCTCGTTTTTTATTCGTTTAAACCGTTTTGAACCGTTAAAAAAGCGCATTTTTCGCCAAACTCGAGTAGGTTTTCGTTCCAATGCTACGCGCGCGTAGCTCCACGCTGCCGCTACCCCTCTCTGCGCCGCCGCGCCGCTATCCCTCTCAGCTCTCCCCTCTCCACTCCCTCGGTGCTCAAAGATTTCAAATTTCTTCAAGCCTGTATAAGGACCATCCCATGCTTGCTTAAATAATTTTTTCTAGTTTGATTGAATTTTGATTCCTAGTCTTGAAATAAATACTTGAGGTATGTTATGACAAATTTAAATTTTCATGTTACAGTATTGCAGTTTGAAGAGCTTTAATTTTGTATCCTAGTCTTGACTAAAGTACTTAGGTATTATGTATAAAAGTATATATCCACTAAATATACTGTATATCACTCAAGATTTTATATTTCTGCATTTGAAGGGTCCTTACACTCCCCCCCACCGAGTTACGGCGAAAAATGCGCTTTTCCCTGAAAAAATGCCGACTTCCGCTTAAAACGTTCTCCGCTTAAACCGTTCAAATGCGGCGGAACCGGGCAAAACGGTTTAAGCGGATTTACCTGTATATTATTTTCAATTTTTTTAAAACTTTTATTTTATCCCTCCTAACAGGTAATTTCTCCTTCACTGAGGCAAAAGGCTGCGGTGTGGGTTACATTCCATATTTGGCTCTTCAGAAGCTACTGCAGAGGTGGATTGACTCCTGCCCTCAGAAAATAGTTTCAACTGTTAATAGTGAGAGCTTTGTTGTTCTTGTAAGATCGCCAAATAGCTATCAATACAGACTAGCTAAATTATTTGTTATTGTCTCATAAATAAAAATGATAAATTTGTCTTGTCAGGTATAGGAATAAAGTTTTGTTTAACTTCATAAATATTATTTGTTTGCTGTTAATTAGTTAATCTTGCAACCCTCAGAGCGCTGTACATAGGACATACAATGGGCCTAACTGCAGCAGGGGCTAAGCTGAATAGAAAACTATAATTTTCATTGATACCCTGGCCAGCTGGGGTCATAATGGTCACAACATCACACCCCACTGCTCCAGAGGGTAGAGCTAGAGCGATAGAACTCCAGGCCAGTAGCCTGCTTTTAAATCCTGTCTCTGCAAGGAACATTTATTTTTTCTTCCTTTTGTATTGTGGCAGGCGACCCACCCACACCCACCTCATGAGTCGTTTTAAAAGCTCTCCACTTCAGGAGCGCACCGCGCTGAATACATGCATACGTGTTCTGAGGGTTCTGCCTCTGCCTCCCTTTCCCGATTTTGTGGCGAATCATTCCTCTGGTATTGGTTTATCGCGCACATAATATCAGGCTTTAGAAACTTTCAGGCGCCCATGGATCAATTCTCTTTTCATCGCGTAAACAGCGAATTTCTCCCAAACCAAGACCGGTATCGTGTTTCTTATGACTGATTTATGTTTCACAGTGCGTGAAGAAGGTTCCCTGTGAATTTTGGCGTGATCTGAGACTTTCGGTTTTTTGTCAAATTTCCAAAGGCTATAGCCTTTGCATTTTTGGGGATTTTGGTCCCCCAAAAATTTGCTCCAATTTATCGGGGGTTGTGAAGGGGGGCTCTTGTGCACCCCCAGACCAAACCCCCAGGGTTAAATCATTCGAAAATCGACGAAAAAAAATTATGATCGACCGAGATTCGAACACGACAAAAGCGTCCCGACAGCGACAGCCTAGATGGTTTGGGACGGGGGACTGGGACGGTAACCACTAGGCTGTCGGTTTGCACACCTTTGGCCGATGCGAAGGAATCCCTATCTACCGGCCCGGACGTTTCTCCAATTTTCCGTGATTTATTTTCATTTTTCTTGAGTTTTTAAGGTTTTCCAGGGTTGTGGCAACCCTGATTAAGAAACATGTATCAGGCACCACATAAATTTTTTGACTAAGTTTTGAAGGTATTTGCTTGCAAAGAGCTGAAAATGTAGTCAACTAACTGTGCTAAGAAGATGTCCAATCTATTTGGCGCATGAACCATGAAGGCTCAGGATTCAAAGTGCGCTATGCGCACAGTTATTCTCATTCATGTTTAACAATGTGATATACATACATATTACATGTGTCACAGTCGGAGTGACATGCTAGGCCTTTTGGGATCCCCTGAAATGTTACAATTGCTAACCATTGCAGAGAATAAAATTGAAAGAAAAACATTGTTTTTAGTTTACCATATTTATTGACAATAATTTTTGTCATCTGACCAAATCATAGACAGGTTACATTATAGTGCATTTCTTTACATCACAAAATTCAAAATTACATCTTATCAATAGAATTTTATAAGGAAATTAAAATGATTAAGAAACATTTGAACTCCAATTAAAACTCTGTATCACAAAAATGACTAAATTCTAACAACCTGTGCACATATACTGTTCACCAGCGAATTGTCCTCACTAACAACAGGTTTGATTGTCATCCTCACAAAAGTACCTCCTGCTGACCCTTTCGCTAGTCTTTCAGGGTTAACAATGAAAGAACCACCTACAGACTGTAGAAGACATGTTAGATATAAATATTAAGAACAATAATTATGATAACACTAAAAGGCAAATGAACTGAATCAAAAACACTTACCTTCAAAAAGTATCTAAAGTCAGATGGAAGGATCATAACATGAGGTGTGACTGGAAGATGAGTATGATCATCCCACATCTCCAAATCAACATTTAAGTCTTCAGGTGGTGGGTAGAGGGGATACATGGAACGTTGATTTAGGAGGTGAGAAGCAAGACGGCCAAGGCGATCATGACCTTGTGGAGGGCTGAAATTCACAACGTCTTTTATTAGACTTCCCAAGTAGCAGGAAAATACCCAACAGAAAATAGCAATTAAGAGAATCATCTTACTTGCAAACTTCTTCTCTGCCAATATGCATTAAAACATCAGTAGCTGTAATCCCAAATAAAATGCCATTCACATCCAGAAATGATGGATCAGGAACCAAATGAAGGCGAGGATGGGCCTTGCGAATAACGTAGGGAGGAGTTGGATACACTGGCTGATGATGGACATCTCGAGAGGAGGGAACCAGGACAACTTCTGTATGACAACTGAAGGAAAAGTGTAAGTATGACAAAACAAAGGGTTTGAGATGCAGAAGATATCAAACATACCTGGCAAGAGGTCGCATCAAAGTGTCAACTATGTTTTCAAAAATTTCATTAAAAGGTTGAGCCAAAAGCCCGTCATTAACTTGAGGATGTAATGCATCAATGAATGGGCCAACTAAAATTACAACGTGTGGCTGATGTTCTTGGACATACATGATCAAGTCCTCAAGGGGCTGATATGTCATTGTGTCACTTTGAGTGAATGGTCCAGATGCAACTACAACATGAAGAGGACCTGGAATCAAACTCAAATTAAAATAAATTGTAATAAAAAAGGAAAACTATAAACTATAGTGGTTGTTTCAGAACTAACCGTTGGCGGTGGATAGTCGTAATGGCTCTGATGGGAGAGGGAGAGGAGCATCACAAAGTACTCTTTGAGCCACTAATGTTTCTCCAGTAGGGTTTGTTCCTTCCACAGCCACAACTTGACCAGGAAATATGGCATACGATGAGACAGAAGTCAATTTGAGAGGCACACTGATACCAAAACTAGGATGTCCTCTTGCACCCTCCAATAAAACTGAAGTAGGGTTTAATCTGCCATTTGCATCACAACAAATATGGCCAACACCAATAAATGGTTCCTAGAAAAACCAAAGAGCAGGTTAAATTTTCAGACAAACTACTGGTACTACTAAGGAGAGTTCAACCTGTACAAGAGGACACTTACAGAATGCAATTTCTTCAAATGATCTGGATCTTCAAGCCCATGTCTCACACAAATCTCCTTTCCTAACCAATCAACAACATCATTTAATACACAAGCTTTGGTAGTAAGTCTCTCATACATATATCTTGCTTCCGCTGGGAGAGTAGGTTGTCCATGTCCAGCATAACTTGACACCCTCAGACCGGGTATGCATCCCTCAGATTTCCAGGTAGCTCCAGGAGGCAAAGATCCCCATTCTGTGACTGTTTGACCGGCATTAGTTCTAGTGCAGTATTTACTTGATGGAGTACCCCTAAATGAAGAAAGAAAAATAATTTTCACAGTAAGTGAATAAGTTGTGTATACATCTTCACAGCAAGAAGGCATGGATGAAAAGTGACACTATGCTTACACTGTGGGTGAAAAGCTTGCTGGGGAGAAGGCCATGCGAGGACTCCTTCCAGCAGTAGTTTGCTTTTTAACACCATATTGTTCAGGGGTATGAAGTTCAGCACTCCTTTTTTCAGCCCGGCTTCTCTGAAAATAAAATAAAAAGCATGTGGTATTCAGTAAGAACAAAACAATTTGAACACAGAAGTATTCGGCGAAATCCCACGATGAATACTCTATTGGCTGTAGACGAGTATGGATCTAGTCATGATCAAATACACATGCACCAGACCCAGACTCGCCAACCTCCAAAAGAAGAACGACATCCATTTCTTGAGGTGCGGTACTGTTGATATGTGTAACAAATGTCAATGAGTGTGGATCTAGTCACCACATCAATTACAAAGTGTACAAGATCCAAACCCATTGGCAGCTGCCACATGAAGCTGCAATAAAACACGCTGAAAGGCACAGAAAACTTAATAAAGCCCAAACCAATTCCAAGCAGTTCAAACAAAACAAAAACGCAAAAGGAAAGTTAAAGCTGACTGCAGAATCTTAAACGGACGAAACTAATAACAAAAACTAACATGAATTCCAGGAAAATATCCTATCACTTTCAGTAAGAATTTACGAAACTGCAATGTAACAATTAAGCAAATATCAATATGACAATGACGCAACTGACAGGTGTCATTTATTTAAAGTAAAGAGCCCCCCCTCTTCTCCCCCAGCTACGTCACAAGCTGAACCAAGCCGGGTGTACCACACTGCGGCGGCACCAACGCGACCGACGTACGAGGAACAGAAAAACGGAGGGGGGGAGGGGGGGGGGCGCTCGGCCGCGCGGCGGTTGCCGCACAAAAGAATGCCCACTTCCCTCGACTCCCCTTTCTCCCCCTCCTCCTTGGCCGACGGAATGAGGGGGAAAAGAGGGGGAGGGGGGGGGGGCAAAGGGGCGGCGGCGGAGGAGGAGGAGGAGAGTCCTCCGCCTCGGCGGCGTCGCGTCCCGGACTGCCCTTCTCCTCGAGCAAGCACCAGACCCACCCCACGCCAAGCCAACGACGCCAAGCCACGCCAACAGCCTCCATGGCAGCGGCACGCCGTGTGTGCGGGCGCGAGAGCGCGCGGGGGAGCGCTTATCGCCGCGCTGAGTAACGCACCTTTCACCGCCAGTCAGCCTCAGCTTCCGCCTGGTCCAGGCCGCACCGCGGCGCCCGTCCCCGCTTGTTGCTTGTCACACGCCGGCGCGGCGCACAGCTCAGCACGGCCGGGCCGGGCCGGGCACGTGAGCAACAGGTCGCCCTGCGGCCTGCGGCCCGCCGAGGCGCGGGGAGAGGGGGCGGGCTGAGCGCCAGCTTGCGCCCTGCACTGCGCCGCGCGGCCATGGTGTCGCGCCGAACAAACATTCACCCACAACAGGACAGGGGCACTGGCGGCGCTGAGCATCGGATGCGGCGGGGGCCGCCCACAGGGACGGGGCGCGACGCGCCTCAAGAACAAGGGAGCAAACGCGTCGGGGTCGACGCCGACGGTGGCGTGGGGCAGCATTGCGCGCAGCCCGGACGGAAGTTCCTTGGAAACTGAACTGACTGAACCAACTGAAGCCGAGGCGAGGCGCGGGGCGCGACGCGACGCGAGGCGGGCCGCGGCAGGGCACGGTCGCTTGCTGCTGGCTCTGGGTGCCCAGGACTGACTCGGCTCGGCTCGGCCAAGTCGAGCCATGCATGCCGGGCCCGCCAGTTCGACTCGGCCACCGCCGGCTCGCTACGGCCCGGCCCGGCGCGACTCGCCGGTCGGATGCCTCCCCGGCTCCCCGGCCCGGGCTGCCCGACCGCCCCGGCCGCGCTGGCAGCGAGCATGACGTGAAGCTCGCGCCGTGACGATTTCACAGTCGGCGCGCAGTAACAGCCTCGCCCCGCGACCACAGGGAGATGCCGCAGTCCTAACGCTCACGTTACGCCCCGCGAGCCTTTCCCCGACTGGCCGCCAGGCCGGCCCGGCAGCGGCAGGTCCCTGCCCCGGCCCGCCGCGATACGCGCCATGCCAAGCGACTTTGGCCTTGGGATTCTGAGAGGCAAACAGACGGGCGCACAGATACACCGCGGACGGTCGGACGTGACAGGCAGGCCGGCCGGCCGGTCGGTGGTCGGTCGGACGAGCGAGGCGGACAGGCACAGCAAGCAGCAAGCCATCAGGGACTCTGCCATCGGCCTGTACGGGGCAGCTAACCGATCCGACTGTAGTAGTCTTCCCAGACATAGTTTCTCTCTCGCACCTTATTGCCGAGATCTCTCGAGGGCAACAAGGAGAGATGTAATTTTCTTCGGCTGGGTAGCCTATGAATGGGCTGAGAGCTGACTGACCGTCGGCGCGGCGTTCCCCTCCCTTCCTATCCACACGAGAAGGCTGCTTCAAAGAAAATTGCAAATTGTTGACCCTGGGGCTCTAAAGAGCAGGTCCAAGAAGGAGGGGAATAAAATAGTGCTCACAATGTTGCAGTGCTATCAAGGTAACTAGCTACAGAGATGGTAATTACCTATTAAAAACTGAACAATTGAGATGACATTCAAGGTGGCCTTACACTCAACATTTCTTCAGCATCCGCCTATATCTGTTTGTCGATTTTCGTTGATATTTTGTCTGATCGTGTAGGAAACATGTACTGTTGTACACTTCAACAAAACCTTTGGGACTTGAGTGACTACAAAATAGTCAAAAAATGCAAAACGGGCACAGACCGATATGACAAAAACACTGAGTGTAAGGCCACCTTAAGCCTAAGTTGTATTCCAATGCTGCTCCAGCAGGCAACACTTAACTCCCTACCTGGTCATATGAAAAATAATTCCCAGCTGTAGTACTGACTATCAGGTCTATCTGTAGAGTAACAAAAACATCAAGACTTGACTTTCAACACACATTCACAACAAAAACTAGTAAAAATTAAAAAAAAATATAAAAAAAACTGTGATCTTCAGTACTGATAGTTTACTGGAGATTACCGGAGAATAGAAAAGGATAAATCTTAGGACAAAGCACTTCCATTCCGTTCCATTAATTAAATCCCATAGTGCCACCTGCATGTGCACAATGATAGGCAAGTTTCACATCACAGCACTGACACTATTAAAGAGATCATTTGACACTATAAAAAGCAGCCTTCAGAAAATTAACTTGGACATAGAACTACGAAGACAGCACAAGAAATAGGAAACCACTTGGAATGCATAACACCACAGCCACTAAATGCCAAGCACTACTAACAATATGCTTAACAGAGGCGGCCAGATTTATGATAAACATGCCAAGTTAAAAATAAGTTAAATCTCCCACCTACCTTTGGAGTAGTACAATAAGCACTTAGTATGTTGTCCTCCCTGTAATTTTAGTCAAGGCAAAATTGCAAGATTATAATAATGTAAACGTCACAATTTCTGAATTCATACACATCAATCAAATAATAAAAGGATACTGAACTGGATCTTTGTTGGCATTATACACAACTACACTGCTAGTTTTGGTGTTTTGTTTTGATGATCCTTTGGGAGTTGGGACATCTTTAGAATTACGTTTCGCAAACTCTTTCCTTTCCATCTGAGCAAGGGTGTCCAAGGAGACTTCATGGAGGTTGTTCGACACACTGAAAGCCATCCATGACTCCACCAACTCTTGAGCATCCACTCCATACTGGACACAAATGTCGAAACCTGGCAAGAAGAGCCACTGCTTTGAAAAACAAACCACATTAAATTACATCTCACGCCGTTTGACAGCAACAGATGACATAACAGAGGTCTGAACAAAATCAACACAACTAGTAATATTAGCAGCCTGAACTCATCGATTTGCTCAAAATAACTAATGCCTTATTGAAATAAAATGGGGATGAGACAATAACGAGAATTCTTTAAGAAATGACAGACTAATCAAAGCCTAGATAGAGAGTGGAATATGAGTTAACAGTAACTTCAATATTTTAGATGGCTCGCATTAATAATTGTTTTAAAGCACACAAAACTAGCCAAATTGTACAGGTTAGTTTGGCAGATAGTTGCAGGCTGAAAACTCATATTTTTAAAGACGCTGCGATCAGAAAACACGGACCGAAACACAAGTGGCGCAGTTTACTAAGATACCTACATCTGTCTAGAACTGCTGCCTTTATTTCCAATCCGTATTCTTCAAATTGATCTGACAAAGACTGGCGTATGTCCATTGTGAAGATCGGGGACTGTTTGCCAAGCGCGGGAAACCGGCTGTCCCTTCTTTTGTTTTGTCGGGTCGCGGTTACACCCATAGATGGCGCTCCGCCACAGCAATGAACAAAAAAAACAAAAGAGTAGCGCCGCTGGCGGGCTGGCGGGCCTGACTGTTTATTCAAAGCACTGCGCGAAGTGAGCACGGCACCGGCACTGTTGTTGTAAGCTTGATGCTTGATTCTGCCTCGGAATATTGCTGTCGGAGTTTTAGTTTAAATAAGTTGGTGAGGAAGGTTTTCCGAAGAAAATATGTGGTGCAATAAAAATGATATTTGACAGTATTTTATTACGGAAGTTGTTTGTGCTGTCCCCAAAGGACTGACACACGTGTGCAGACATAAAAAGAGAGCGCAGCTCAATAAACTAAACCACATCCACACACTACTGCACATTTACACGTCACTCATTCAACACACAGTCACAGCCTCATTTTATTTACAGCATCCATCAAGCGCACCCCTAGTGCACTTTGAAAATAAATTTGATAAATGTAAATTGAGTAAAGAAAGTTTGTACACACATTGGCTCTGTTCTGGCAGATGAAATAAAATAAGATTTTCATTTTGAGTCAGAGGCTTAACACTGTTACATAGTTTGAAAAGTAGGCACATAACTTATGCAGCAACAAGAATGGCGAAGCTTTTTGGCAGACTGTATTGCAAGGAAAAAGAGATACAAAGATAGAGAAGTTCTGTACCTAAGGATCAGAAAACACAGAGTGGACTGAAAACTTTGAATCTGCAATGACTATAACCAGCTACTGAAATTAACACATTAATTCACTGACTTTAAATTCAAACATACATTAAAAAGAGGACATTTTGTGAAGTTTAAAATACAGAAACACTCGCAAATATCAGTCCAAATTACTTCAATCCTTTACAATCACACCTAAAACATTCTGGTCACAAAACAAACAAATTGATTAGCAGATCAACGGGCCCAACTCAAACTGATACAAAATACAAAATTACATGAAAGAGACTCATCAGCCAGAGGATAAGGCCAAATGAATTATAAATGTAGGGTTATTAAAACGTCTAGTGGTATCACAATGAACTCCGATATGAGCAAAAGAAATGCTCAGTATTATTATGCATCCCAAATAAAATAGAACTTCTCTCTTTTAGATTGCAAAAGGTGGAAAGAATGTCCTAATAATACACACAACTTAAATAAATTCTGCATCAATGTTTTGGCCAAGTTTTTAGTCTAAAATTTCCTGCATCCCCTCAAATATATACTGAATCTCTGGAATAAAACTATATCATGAATAGACTTGGTGCAGAGACACTTTTAGTTTTGCTAATTTCAGCTCCCACAAATATTATGCCAGAAGTATAATTAATGAAACTTCATACTGCAAAGTAGAGCCATAAATTTGGTAAATTACTTTTTAAAAAATAAAAATTGCCTTAGAGGGTAAATTTGTTTTTGACTTTAAAAGAGGCACATAATATAGAACAACCCAACATTATTAACTCTATTTAATAAATTACGCCACCGAACCAATCCACATATCACAGCTAACCATAGTTTGTCATTAAAAATACACCACTTTCATTTACTTGCAGCAGGCTGATTTAAGGGCCAAATGTTGTCGAGGCTGAGCCTCATCAAATCAAAAGCACAACCCGCTAAGAGCGCCCGCCGCGGTCACTTCGTACAGCAACAGGTCGCAAAGCAAGCTCGTAGGGGATCAGGGCGAGCGGCCGGGCCAGAGGCCAGAGGGGCAGGGGGCATGAAGATTTCAAGCCATTCACTCCGATTCGCTTTCGGATCGGCGAAACAGAAAGCCTCCCACTGTTCTCTCCCTCCGCCCTGCCGCGCCTTGACCTTGGCCCACCTACTGGAACTTGACTGAGAGCCTGGGTGCCTTGTGGCCCCTGGAGCCCTTGGCGAGGCTGCCGCGGTGCCCCTGCACCCCGTACTGCTTGCGGCCCTGCGGGTTGCGCCGCGCCTGCTAGTCGTCCAGCACCGTCGTCGCCGTGGCGGTCGGCGAGTGCTGGTGGTGATGATGGTGGTGGTGGTGATGGTGGTGGTTGTTGTTGTGGTGACTGCTGCCGCCCGGGTGGTGCGGGTAGTACACGCAGGGCCCCAGGGAGGGCGCGCGCGACGGCCCGTTGCAGCCCGCGCCGCCCCCGCCCCCACGGCTGCCGTTGCGGACCGTGTTGGCGCGCTGCATGATCATGGTGGAGCGCACGGAGTACGACCGGCCGTCCCCGTTGGACACGACGCTGTCGCACTCGGGGCTGTCGCGGCCGCCGCCCGCTGGGCTGCCGCACAGGAGCTTGCCCTGCGGACAGAACAGCTTGAGGAAGAGCCGCTTGAACTTCTCGCCGTAGATGACGTAGATGACGAAGTTGACGGAGGAGTTGATGGTGACGAGCAGGTTGGACAGCTTGATGAGCTGGTCGATGATCTTGTCGTAGAACGCCTCCATGACGTTCGCCACGAGCGCCAGGATGTTGCAGATGAAGAAAACGACCACGACGCACAGCAGCATGGTGGCCAGCCCGATCTCCTTCTTCTGCAGCCGCGACAGCCGCTGCCGCTCCGCGTTCGCCCGCCGGATCTGAAACACGAGAGAAAGAGAGAGGTGATAACGAGAAAGAGGTAAGAGAGGAAGCGAGCTGCCGCACACCGCGCAGGGGAAGCCCGCCCCCGCGCTGATACCTTTGAGCGGGGCGGGGCGGATGAAGGCGCGAGGTGAGCTGTGAGCTCAGGCCAGGCCTCTGCCTGCCGCCCCGCACAGCCAGACGGGCGAATTCCGTCCGTGCCGCGGCTGCCAAGCTCAACAAAGCATCCTTTGAGGCGACGCAGCCCAGCTGGGCGGGGTCCCAAACCGGGTCGGGACGCGCCGCCGGCTTAGAGAGCCATCTTACGCCATTTCCATAAGCGCCGCTGGACAAGTAAGTAGCGCCCCGCGAAGCGCCTCGTAGAAAGGGAAGCAGACCCGGTCTGCCTGTCACACCCACCGCCGATGATACCCACAGCGGCACCAGGTACGTCAAACACTAGGTTGCTTTGAATGCGCCAGCCGAGAGGGGGGGGGGATCACTCATACAAAAAGAGAGCACACATTTTTTTTTACATACTTATGATTTTTTGATTTAATTTATTGAATTTTTTGTTTTGATTTATCTTTTGATTTTTCAAGGAAATTTTCTGCCACTTTTTGAAAAATTTTGATATTCTAACCCCCATTTCTGATTTTTTCTAATTTTATTTCGTTTTTGTTTTTTTGTTGATGTTTTAACGGGTTTTCTCATTTTTCTGTCCGCTTCTTCTTTATTTTATTTTGATTTTTTTTTATTATTTTCTGGGGGCTGTACGTACAATGATTTTTTTGAAGAGATCCCCCTCGACGCCAGCTTGGTACGCAAGGGGAAACTTGCGCGTTTTCTCCTCATACTAACAACCACGGGATAAGGCAGGCCTGCATTGCACCACAGGCACTGGCAGGAGGTGCTCCGACAGCGGGCGCTTCACACTCACCTGCCGGTAGATGGCGGCGTTGAGTACCGCCAGCATGGAGAAGGGCAGCATGTAGATGAACACCAGGTACATGCCCGTGATGTACACGTTGATGTAGAGGGGGTCGCGGCGCAGCCACGTCATCTGCACGGCGTACAGCGTGGTGTTGAGGTGCGGGTCCCACGTCGCCTCGCAGCAGTACACCTGCACCGGAAGCACATGGGGTGAGTGACTGTTCCAGGTAATCTTGACAATGACAATGAAAATGCAAACACAGCGGGCGGAACGACCAACATCTGTGGGGCACGGGCACCATCTACGTATCTCTCTCGCACACAAGACCAGACCCGCTAAAAAGAGTGCACTCCGTCGGGCCTACTTCGTTGTTGAGGCCAAAGGCGGCAGGGCCAGGAGAAGGGAGGGGGTGGAGTCCGTACAACCGCCGTAACGGCGCCCCCCGCAAAGTCGCCCCCTCCATGTCACACACGACACGGCCTGCCCTGCCCACGTATCTTATATCTCTGATGCGGGAAGTCTTGACCGGGAGGGGCGTGGAGTCTTGCGTCTGACAGGCAGGCATCAGCCGCCTCCGCCCCAGCCCAGACCCGGGGAACGGCTCCTAATGAGGAAGATAGGCCCTTCCTGCGGCGCAGAGGCGCCGCCGCCGGGCCGTCCCGGGTAGAGATGCAATTTTTCAGAAAAATAAATTTTGATGAAATATTTCATGAAAAATTTCAGAAAAATTGAAAAATACGTGAAAAATTTGAAAAATAGGGTTCTTTAAAGTTTAAAGACCTGTTTTACTGCAATCAAACGACATCACGCTGTTCTCCTATTGTTTCTATCAAAAAGTATCAATAGTTTGCCTAACAGTTATAGCATGCCTATCAGCTAGGGGTTCTCCGAACTACCTCTTATGGAACTGAGTTTATTCTCTCCTTTGCTCTTTTTCCATTTCTAAAATGGACTTATGTGTTTTATCAGATGAATAGACAAGTAACAATTACCATCCAAAACTCAGACATGTCTATGAACCAGTTTTTTTTTATGATTTTAGAGGTGAGGGTTGGCAGAGGGTAGAGAAGTAGGCGCGCGGTGACGAGAAGACTGGCCACAGCAGCGCCACTGCCGCCCTGCCCACAGTTCGGGGGGTAAGGTAGTCAGACCCGCCACTCATTCGCACCCTTTGGGTCGCCTCCCTATTACGCGCCTGGTCCCGTCTCGTCTGCCAAAACAACAGTCATGGTTAGGGACTCAATCACGGACCGAGCAAAAGCCTAAAGCTAGTAGCTAGGTATTTTATTTCAAGACTCAACTCGGGACTTGATAAAAGAGACGGCAGTAAACCCCTCACGCGTAGCTATAGGGCAAGACACGGCTGTTGGACTCTGGCTCTGCGTCACTATTAGCCAATAGCCCTCATTAGATCACTAGGTGAACTGGCGTGCGACGGTAAATGTCGGTAGACGCAGAACACCTATTACTAACACTTTTCTACTTCCATATTTTAAAATAAACAGTCAATTTTTAAAAAAATGTAAAAAATATTTTTCAATTTTGAAAAATTGGAAAAATATCTTTCAATTTTTCAATGAAAGATTTCAATTTTTCAGCGAAAAATTTCAGCTGTCGCATCTCTAGTCCCGGGCCGGGGAAAGCCCAGCGCAAGCTGTGCGTCCGGAGCGGAGCTCTGGGGAGGACGGGAGCATGGGGCAGGGGGGAGGGGGTGGGGGTAGGGGCTAGGATTGGCTGCCCCTATCAATCAAGGGCAATCCGTCAGGCGCGGCTCCGCACAACCCCCACCCAGCCCCGCCCCGCCGCCGCGCCCCCCCGCCAAGCCCGCGCCCAGCCTGCTTGCGATAGCCACTGGATCCTGCTTATATCCTCCGGGGAGATCTCCGGAGATCTCAAATAGCAGCAGCGCGAGGATGGAAACGAGAAGGGAAAAAAAGCCCGGACGCAGCAAGACAACTAGCAAAAAATAAAGAATATTAATACGATAACTGCTCGGATGCAAATAATTCTAGGAGACGTCGCTCCCTTCCCCCCGGCCCGTGCCGCGGCGTGTCGTGTCGTGCCGGTGGCGCCATAGGCCCGGCCCGCTGCCCTCAATCTTTCCCCGCTGGGGGAGCCCCGCGGGAGAGGAAGCACTCCCCGGCCCAGCCCCACCGTCACTGGCTGGAGCCGAGCACGGCTGTCAAAAGAGGAGCAGGAAAGGCGCGCATTTTTCACCCCGGCCAGGACCAGGCGAGGCTCGGCCATGCTCGTTTCGCGTTTGCGAGAGCAATGTGATGATCCCCTTCGCGTTTGATGAACGACGCCAGCCTACGCGAGGCGGCCTACGGCGGCTAGGCTACGCCGGCCTGCAGTCTTCATAGCGATGCTGCGCGCCTGCGGCGCACGGCAATAGTTTATGGATGCGGAACTGCTGCCTTGTCATGAGAAATGGCGGTGTGTTTGGCCTCGCAACGGCTCAGGATGACGGGCGCACAAAAGAATCCAAAGATAACCAACCAAATGTATTTGCTCACCTCAAAAAATCGGGTGACGTTGTACAACGTCGAAAAGATGATGGTGACTAGGACGTATATCCGCGCGCGGCCGTACGTGCAGTAGGACCGCGCCTGTGAGCAAACAGAGGAGGAGGGTTGAGGCTCAGTGAGACTCGGCTCCGCTATACTCCCTCGCCGACAGCTGGCATTAATCACAGCGTGAGTGCTCACCTGGAGGGGGTGGCACACCGCCACGAACCGCTCGAGGGTGACGGTGACCGTCAGGTACACCGACACGGTCTGGGCGATCACGGACAGGGGGAACACCACGGGCGCGATGTGAGGGTACACCTGCGTCACAGGGGGGACATCACTCGTCTCTCTGTCGGCTCGAACACGTAGGAAAATGTACGACGAAATTCAAATAATAAGTTTTCCCGCTCACCTTGAACTGGTAAGTGAAGAGCATGCCGGTGTAGGCGTGGATGGCCGGCAGCCCGAACAACAGGATGGAGGTGACGATGAGCACCGTGTCGCAGCGCGCCAGCCCGATCAGCAGGTAGTTGATGCTGGAGCGCATCTGCGGCCTCGACAGGATGATCATGGAGATGAGGTTGCCGAACAGCCCCAGCAGCCCCACGCAGTTGAGCACCACGCCCTCCGTCACGAACTGGAACAGCACCTCGTCCGGGTCGCGGCCGAGGTCCAGGCCGGGGCCGGCGCCGGGGCCGTGGCCGGTGCCGTTGTACGGATCCAGCAGGCCTCCGCCAGAACCGTTCATGGTGGCCTGGGCGGGGCGGGGCGGAGCAGGGAGGTCAGAGGCCGTGCTCAGGGCGCCTCCTCCCTCGGGAGTCGGCCGCCGCCGCCGGCCCAGTCCCGGCCTCGTCGGTCAGGCCCGCGCCTCATAGCCTCCGCCTGCAACGGGAGAGAAAGCAGAGAGATCGTGAGCCATATGTGCAAGACACTACTAGACTTATTCAAAAGAGCGCGCTCCTCGCCCTGTCTCTCTCGAACCTATACGGCGAAGCCCATCCGTGCGCGAGGGACAGGGCGAGGAAAGCGCTCTTCGGAATAAGTTCGCTGCCGGTGACCGTGCCGAGACGGACACATTACGAGGCCGGGGAAAGGCGGGCGTCCTCCAGCCGGGGCCGCCACGCGGTAGCAGAGGCCTGGGGCGTAAATCAATGTACCGCGCCCTGTGTCCTGTCCGTCGCCCTGTCCCTCACCCTCGCACAGGGGGCGGGGGGCGGCGGCGACTTCCGTCGCAATGCGGCCGCCGCCGCGCTGCATGCAACCGCAATCTGAATGTGAATGCAGGGTGACACACGCACACAGGCCGGGCCGGGCCGGCGCCGGGGCCGAGGCCGAGGCCGCGGCCGCGGCCGTCTCTGTGGAGGACACGACGCCAGCCGAGAGGAAAGAGCGAGGGAGCGTACGATATAGGCCATTCAGCTTGGGCCCGCAGGGGCGGCGGGGGCGGCAGGGGGCGGCGGGGCCTGTCTCTCAGCACTCTCAGCCTCCGCTCCGCCCGGGTCGGGTCGTGGTCGTTAGCCGTCATTCCATCGGCAGTAAACACTTCCCCCCTGCGCCATCACTCACCTTCGGGCTGCCACCCGGCCCCGGCCCGCCACGCCCCACGCCACGCCCCGCCACGCCCCGGGCCGACCCCACTGGCACGGCACGGACACTCGCGCGCCCTGCTTTATGGCATCTCCAGGCGTATCGGGATAACCCCGCGGACCACCGGGGCTGCGCCCTGCGCCCCCGGCCCGACCCGCCCCGCCCCATCACGTCCCTCCCCGCCGCGCCCCACACCCGCATCGCTGGCCGACCTCCAAAAGGGTCGATGGCTCCGCCTCGTCATCCCCAGGAGGACGAGCGCAGTTTCGGCCTCCGGGCGAAATATTGTCCCCAAAAAGTCCCAAAAGTTGGCCACCGCGCGCCGCGCCAGACTTTCGCAAAGCTCGCGTGCTTTTAGCCTGGCGTAATGGCGAGGGGCTGGTAGCTGGTGCCTCACGACTCACCGCACCGCCCCGCCCCGCCCCGCCTGCCGCCGCCCGATATCGCAGCATCACTACTTGGCGCCATCGTATCGACATGTCTCCCGATACACGTGGCGCACCACGCCGCCGCCGGCGAGAGCGGGCTGGGATGGAACGCGGCTGTGCGGGGCAGGGGGCGGGGCAAAAACCACAGTGGAGCAAAAAGGGAAGGCGCCACCGCGCACCGCACCACTGCCTTGTTGCTGCTTGCCAAAATGCTGGAGAAACTGCCGACGCGGCCGCATCCACGCCAGGAGCTCCGCCACGCCCACGCCCCAGCCCCGCCCCGCCCTGCATGTGGTGCTGGGGGTGGGAGCCGCACCGGGGCGGGAGGGAGGAACGGCCGGCCGGAGAAAAAGCAAGCAATCCTGAAGCGGTAAGTGAAACACGGGCGTGTGGGGTGAGGTGGGTGGGGGATGGACTCCGGGCCCGAGTCGCAGCCAAGCCGAGCCTCGTCGGCGGGCAGGTGGCTGGCTGCTGCCCTGCTGAACACGAACGCCGAGTCGCAAAACCACTCCCCACTCCGTGTGGCTGCTGGCCAAGGGCAGGAGTGAGTGAGTGAGTGAGTGAGTGAGTGAGTGAGTGAGTGAGTGAGTGAGTGAGTGAGTGAGTGAGTGAGTGAGTGAGTGCGTGAGTGAGTGAGCGAACGAGGGAGGGAGAAAGTGTGGATGGGAGGGGGGCGGGGGGGAGGGAGGAGGGATGGAGGGAGGAAGGTTAGGATGGAGGGACGGACGGACGGAGGAGATGGAGCTGTGGTCTAATTCAGCAAGCTCACGCGCTCGCAAGAAGAGCGCGAGCGCGAGCTAGGAGACTCGCGATGCGGCCAGCCATCGCTACCGCTGAGCCGCACACCAAACAGGTGCTATGCGTGCGGCCGCGGCTCACTCCGGGCCTGGCAGGGTCCGGTCGGGTCCGGTCGGGTCCGGTCGGGTCCGGTCGGGTCCGGGTCAGCTCGGAGGCGCAGGACCAGAACGAGCCGCGCTGTGGCCCGCGAGGCCCGGCCGGCCGACGGACCCGGCACGATCCGGACCAGCAGTAGTTTGCTTGTTGTAGTTTGCAGACCCACCCCACACCGTGTCCGGCTACGGCAGGGAATTAAGGGTGTTGTGGAACAGGTATGCCGATTCCAGGAAACCTGAACACTACCATTCCCATACTGCGCGTACTGCGCGGACAAATGCCCGCAGCAATGCACAGCCGCCAACAACGAGTTCCACGCGGTCAAGAAAAAGTCAACGTACGCCACCAACCGCGAAAAATCACCACCTCTCTCTTAAATGGGGCATTCCAGCGGTTAGCAGAAAACAGACTCTTTAAGACGGACGCCAGAAGAACATAAGAGACCAGCATGCGACGTCAAATTAACTATGCTACAGTAATTCCGAGGTCAAATTGACTGAATTTTTAACGAACTGTCGGTTCGTTGTGTTCTTCGGGAGGTCATCTAGGCGATTCTCGATTGCTACAAACCGCTGGAACAGAACATTACCGACAGCTTTTCCAACAGTTTCGACAGCCGTGCGAAGCCGTGTAGGCCGCCGCCCCCGCATCCCGGCCTCTGCTTTTGTACGGGCCTGGTCTGATCGTGACCGTGCAGAGCCCTTGAGCCGAGCAGCGGGGGCCGGCAGGGGTCCGCTCCGCGTGCCTCTGATCACCACTGTCCTTAATTAAATGTCGGCAGAGCTGATATCGCCTTTCTCGACAGCGCACTGGAAACAGATCGGGGCGGGCCGGGGCCAGGGGCCGGGGCCGGGGCCGGGGCCGGGGCCGGGGCCGGGGCCGGGGCCGGGGGCCGGGGGGCCAGCGCCCTAGAGGGCCGAGGCGAGAGACGTTGAGCGCCCTGGCCACGTGAGCAGAGATCGTGCAGAAGAAAACTGATGACGTATTTCCCCCGCGAGCAGCTGGTAGTGGCAGCGGCAGCGGCGGGGCTGAGCTCTTTACTAGTGTCGGAGCAAGAGTTTCGTTCTGCTCTACTATACCCGTCCCCCTCTCCTCTTCCCTCGCTCGTCGCCGCCTGATCCCTTAAAGCAGTGTGTCAAGCTCGATCGAGCTGGTGGACATTGTCAGAACCGAGCTTGTAGCCCACCCCCCCCCCTCCTCCGCGCTTAAACCCGCTCGTCCCCTTTGAAGAACATGAGGCCCACAGCGGGGCGGGCGGGGGCGCGCGGCCCGGAGGGTGAGGGGATGGGCCTTTGCACGTTGTTCAAATCCATGCAGATTGTATCACAAATTATTGCCGCTACACATCAGGATGATTGTTAAGCAGAGGCCGAGTGGGTTGGGGTACATCGTCCCACAGCCACAACCCCTCACAACTGGATCACACGAAAAAAAAGTCGCACCGCTGAAATTTTATGTTAAAAAATTAGCACTGGTGTACCTAAAAAAATAAGCACGGTAGCTTGCAAATTAGCTGGGCCAATACAGCTAAAAGTAGTAGTAGACCGATTACACCTGCCTTTTTTTTTCTTTTTTCTAAGACGAGATTTTTTTTTTTTTGCCTAGAGAGCGCCCAGCCCACGCCCGCTCGCCTGGCCCCCTGCGGCCCCGCCTGCCAGGCGACAGCCCTAGCGACAGCCCTGGGCAGAGTGCTGCTGCGCGCTTCTCCCTCTGTCCTGCGCCGCAGTGTTTTGTCTCGTGCTTGATCCCTGAGGGACGCCACACACTCCTCCGCCCCTGCCCACGCCCCCCTTCCGCGGCCTGCTCGCGGCCCGGCCCTTGTTTGACGCGCCCCCGCCCCCGCGCGCGCGCGGCAGCTCTCTGCTGCTGCTTCTGGGACTGTGGTGCGGGAGGCAGGGCGCGGGTGCGGGGCGCGGGGCGCGGGGCGGGGCGCGGGGCGCGGGGCGCGGGGCGAGGCGTGGGGCGCAAGCAGGCGGGGCAGTGAGAACTCTCCCGACCCGCAGAGAGCAGGGACGTCTTTGATGTGCGCCTCCTCGTCCCTCCGGGTGAGGCGCGGTGAGGTGGAGCGGAGCAGGCGACGTGAGTGAGGTTGGCGCGAGGAGCGGGAGGCGCGAGGACAGACATGAGCAAGGTGGCAGCCCCGCCCCGCCCCGCCCCGCCCCCGCCCGCCCCGCCGGGGATGTCGCTAAGGAGCGGCTGTAAAAACAAACGAGGCACTCGGATCCTACCTACCCAGGTCGGGGCATGGTCGCTTTATATGAGAAACTAGCGGGAAAGGATCGCGTTGTTACAACCCCCCCCCCCCTCCCTCACACACACACACACACACACACACACACACACACACACACACACACACACACACACACACACACACAGGCACCTGCATCAGCAGAAGACCTCTGGAATAGGGGAGGGGAAAGTGAGGCAGGTCCTCCAGTATTTAGTCCTTTTTAAACAAAAAGTAACGGGGGACTCGGTGGCGGCGCAGAGCAGCGCAGAGCCTAGAGCACCCCGGCGCGGCACGGTGTTATTACTGCCCCGAGAGGAAGTTCCCTCCCCGCGAGCTACAGTCCTTTCCAACCCCTCCCAACCTACCTCACATGGAGGAGAGGAGAGGGCCTGGATGAGGATGACGCTTTTCTCCCTCACCGTCACCCCCTGCGCCCTGCGCCCCTAGCCCGGCCCGCGAGAGCACTGGATTAGATTCCCCGCGGCAGCCCCTCCCGGCGCCACCCTGCTCCTCGCCACCTCGACGGTTTTCGTTCTGGCTGGTGGGTGCTTGCTGCTGGTGGTGGCACCGGTGGCAATAGCGGTGAGGTTAAAAACGCCCCGCCAGCCGCCCCCTGCTGCGAAACGTTTTCTAGGAAAGTCCACGGTTGTTTCCGGAAAGATTTACGCACAACGTAAGTTTGACAAGAAGTGTCCACACTTTTTTGCCTTCTTCGATTTCGTAATTATCATCTCTGCGGGAAATAGCAATCGGGAAGTGCTTCCCGGAATGAACCGAGGACTCCCCCCCACCCACCCCCAATTTTTTTTCTGTGGCCCCTCCCCTCTCAGGACCTCTTCCGTCATCCGCACCCCCGGGCGGCCAGCACGGACCTGACACGCGCCACCCCGCGCGGTCAGCCCCCGAGGTCAGCGGGGGTCAATCGCTCCCTGAGGGTGTGGGACGCACAGTACAGCCCCACCGCCCCGCCCCGCCCCGCCCCGCCACAAAGGACAGGGTACCCTCACATAAACGAGCGGTGGAGTATAATACTCTAGGCGCGGCGCATGACACAAGACCGGGACACACTCGAGAGAGTTGGTACCTGAAATACGGGTTCGTACTCTTGGGGCTGAAAGGTGACGGTCAAGCAAACAGTGGTTCAGTGGTATATCATATAAAAGGGTTTATTAGGATTAGTGACATGATGCCCTGGACATAAAGTATATACACATGGAGTCACTTACACACAAAACACAGAGAGCATAGCGATATCAAGGGGAGAACATATGCGCTTATGAGTGGGCCCGAGTGGACCGGTTGTTGGGGCTCACAGGAGCCAGGGCATACCTTCACAAATCAGAGTCCAGACAATGTAGAATACTCAGCTAGGGCGAGGAGCCGTGAGAGCGGCCTTCGACTAGAGGGCTAGGCCTGCACTGACGCAGTGACACACGGGGGCGGCTGCTACGTACAAGTGATGAGCGAAGACTCACGACTGACTACTGACTGACCCCGAGGTGGCGGTTACATCTCAATTTATAGGTAAGCAGGCCGCTGGGCGCGGGGCGTGGTAGGGGGTAGGTTGGAACCCTTTGGCCAATCGGGCGCACCGGGGTGCAGTGATTCCAAGAAATACTTGCATCCTGAGGGAGGAGCTGCACCCCCTCGGCCTATCAGGGCTCGACCTTGACTCGGTTGCACAAGACGTTTAGGGCGAGGCCCAGGTATAATTGGTCAAGGCCGCCGGGCTCCCGTCCCCACCGAGATGCACCCGTACAGAAGTCACGCCTTCCTAATATTCTTTGCGCCGCCCCGCCCCGCCCCGCCCCGCCCCGCCCCGCCCCGCCCCGCCCCGCCCCGCCCCGCCCCGCCCCGCCCCGCCCCGCCCCGCCCCGCCCCGCCCCGCCCCGCCCCGCCCCGCCCCGCCCCGCCCCACCCCACACCGCGCCCCGCCCCGCCTGGTAGCGCACTGGACACAGGCCCCGCAGGCCCCGCAGGCCCCGCAGGCCTCGCCACGGCGCAGCCGGCGCGGCAGCCACTTTTATGTCCTCAGCCCTTCGGCCTCACAGGGCAAGTGTAAATAAATCCCGTGGCCTGCATACAAACAGCCGCGATTTCCAAGTCGATCTGGTCGACATATGTCGCCGTCGGTGGGGACAGGCTCGTGAGGTCGGCAGGGGCGCGGGTGCGGGGGCGGCATACCTCGGGGGAGGCGCGGACAGGACCATCGGTCACTTCTCCCACGCACAGAGAGAGAGAGAGAAGAGAGAGAGGGAGAGAGAGAGAGCGATCAGCAGAGGGGACAGGGGGGGGGGAGACGGTTGTGCGCGAAAGAATGGGGGTTAATGGGTTAATATAGGAGCCAAATCAAAGCGTCTCCGAACACTTCTCTTCTTGCACTCCTGGCCTTCACATTTTTATTACCACCCCATTCAGCCGACGGCTCCGGGTTCGGGTTCGGGTCCCCTCACGCAGTCACACTCCGGTGATCCCGAGCTGGGCCTCACGCCGCCCCGCCCCGCCCCGGCCTCCGGTCTGCCGCCCCCGCGGCGCCGCGCCCCGCCGCGCCCCACCGCGCCCCGCCGCGCCCGGCCCCAACCCACCCCACCCCACCGCGTCCGGCCCCGTGGCGCCCCGCCGCGCCCTGTCTCGTCTCGGCAAGCTAAGCCTGGCTCGTGGAATGGGGTACATCGACCTCATTTGAGCCCCACTGTTAATTATAGCAGGCGGTTGTTGCCATAAATCAGCGCGACGCACTTCCGCTCCGCGGCGGCCGCAGTGCACTTCTTCTTGTCGCCCTCATATCCTCCCCCCTTTCGCCCGTCTCACTCCCACTCTCACGCTATTTTATCTTGTTTCTTCCCCCTCTGGCCCTTCCAGCATACCCTATCTCTTGAAGTCCGCAATGATTCGTGATTGCGTCCGGCGGAAGCATCATCACATATATTTTGGCGAGGCTTACCCTCGCGCCACGGACCGCGGACCGCGTGGGCGCGGTGGAACGCGCATATATCACTTTTCGTATGGAGCGCGAAGACATTGGAAACCCGCCACTGGTGCGAAGTGCGCCAGTCTTAAGTTATCGATATTATTGTATCGACTCCGCACACAGGAACACCTTGGAATCTGATCTGTCGGGGCGCCGGGCCGGTTGCGGGTACTTGCCGTCAAAGTATGTCGTGGTCGTGGTGGCTTCGCGGCCTGAGGAGTCAGGATACTGAACCAAAGTTCCGACGAACGAGGCCGCCGGAGGGTATAACATTAAGACGGTCGGTTTACGCGGAAATAAAGTGGAGCCTTTTCAGCAGAGGGAACCTCCTTCACCGAAGTGTGTGAAATAACTGTTTTCTGATTTACGGTTTACTTCTAGCCAATTCACTTTAACTTTCATGATACGTTCTGACAAATCTACCATGAGAGTAGCTTCAAGACATGCAAGACATGCGTTCTTAAAATTAAGATGGATGTTTCGACAGCGTACATCAACGAGTGACGCCGCGCAGCAGAGCACGTCACAGCAGAAACCTGACCCGATTCCAGCCCGATAAAGTTTTTGCATCAGCAGTGTTGCGCGCAGGGCGGGGCGGCGCGGGGCGGGACGGGGTGGCTCGTGTGGTGACGCATTATCTCAAGCCGTTATCGGCGTGAAGCCAAGTGGATAATAGTGATAAACGACACTCTCCCGGCAGACGGCTGACGCGGCGTGGCCGGGCGAAGCGGGCGGGGCGGGGCGGACGCAAGTCCGGAGCGAAGGGGGAGGAACGACCCGGGGGAGTGGGGGGGGGGGCAGTACAGGCGACTGTCTCATCCGTCTGCTTTGGCTCAGCCTACGGAAGCCCCCCTGGCGCCTCATCCGGCCACCCCAAAAAAAGGACAGTACTAGTTTTGAGTCCAGCAGTGGGCTCTGCATCAACTACGATTTGACCTTAACTCTAGCAGGACACTTTGGCGCCATCCAGCCACCAAAAAAGGGAAGTTTGAGTTTTAGGTCCCAGCACCAGCTTGAATCAACAATTAAATGACTTTAATTGTCTCATGGACTCTTTGGCTCTCATTCCGAGCCCAAATTGTTCTCAATCCAAGAAGACTTTTTCTCTATTCGAGCGCTCATTCGGAGCACAGATGAAAGGACATAAATTCAATTAGCTGTGCTGGAATCGAGAACTTTTTTTTTTGGGGGGGGGAGGGGGCGCAGGTCGGCAGCCGGGTTTCCTTTCCAGCACGTCGGGTGGGTCACTGCACGGTGCCACTTCAACACCCGCACCCTCACCCCCCCCCCCTCCTACAATCGCACCGTATTGACACAAACTCAGCTTTCTCACCAGCTCCGTTCCTTCTCACAGCATCCAATGCGTCCACTCTGGGGGGGAGTGTAGTCCCACATAAGAGAAAAACCACAAAACTAGTTTACATCGTAAAAGTTGAAAGATCAATGGTTTCGACTGTCATGCTAGCGAGTACAATGGTTTTGCCGAGGGGGAAACAACTCTAAAACTTTTGTATACCTCGGGATTCGGGAAAATTTAGAAAAAAATAAAAAAATATATTTAAAAAAATATTGAAAATAGGAAAATTCAGTAAAATTCAGAAAAAAATAACGGGAAATCAGGAAAATTCACAAATATGTAGGTAAAGTTCGAGTGAAAATTCACCAAAATCTGTATAAAAATACACAAAAAATCACAAACATTCACAAAAATTTACAAAATGTGTACACCAAAATTCAGAGTTGTATTCTCCTCGGGTTTTGTTAAAACTGTTGCTCATGAATTCATCTGGACGACCCTCCTCCAGGTCGTCTTATGGTCACCCAGTTTCCCAAGCACATGCCGCACCGAGCCGCATATTTACACAGGGGGTAGTGCACCATTCCGGTCCCCACGTACAGTGCCGCGCGGAGCCGAGCCATGAGGAGTGTGTGCCATGTCATTCCTCTATTCCGTCCTATCCCGTCCCAGTTTCGTTTACCTGCCCGAGTGTGCGTGGGGAGATGAATTACATTCTGAAGTGAAAGCACTTCCCCTCACCCCGCCCCCGCCCCCGCCCCCAATTTCCTCAGCGTGCACACAGAACGCGAGATGTATTTCCGGCGGACCCGCGAGCGGTCTCCAGCCCCGACCGCCTCCTCCCGTCTCCCCCCTCTAAGCTCAAGGTTGCTCGGCATACTCCAGAGTAGTACAGTGGGTCTCAATTTTTTTTTAAACTAAAGGACCAAGGACACCACACTTTTTACTGCAGTGCTGTACTGCACTTGAGTTTGCAGAGTGCGCCTTCCCAGACACGAGTCCAGCTCTGAACTGATGGTGCAAGGAGGCATCTCAGCCGATCTCAGCGCTTACAAACTGTACCATTCACGGAGTTTCTGACCATAGAAAGCTGCTATTTTCTGATCAGAACCCAGTGACTTGACGGTAAACTAGACAAAAGGAGCAACATCTACATGTTTGCATGTAGGCTTTTCGAGTTTTCGGGAGACAAATGTAGTTCTTCCAGCGTGTTCCAGCTGAGCTAAAAACGCGAGCCGAGTCGAGCCGAGTCGAGCTGAGCCGCGCTGGGCCAAGCATAGTCAGCCCAAGCCGAGACGGGCGCGGACCGCACCACCACGTACCAGACAGTTTAGTTGACGCGCATCAAAAGAGAGAAGGAAAAAAAAGAATACGCAAATATACTGCTGCTGGACAGGCACTGCGCAGCGCGCGGCGAGGCGCACGGCGAAACAAATGGGAATGTCCGGCCAACAAACGTGCCGCAATAAAAACAGGAAGAGAGACAGAGAGGCTCGACAATCTGCATAAATGGAGGCCCCGTCTCGTCCAGCCCCGTCCCATCCCGCGGCCTACATAGCGTAATCGCGACATTCCACACGCGACACAGCGCTGCATACTGTGCTGACTTATTCGGGAAGAGCGCTCTCCTCGCTCTGTCTCTCTCACACCTATACGACGAAACCCGAGAGTGTGAGAGAGACAGGTCGAGGAAAGCGCTCTTCGGAATAGGTCGGCTGGCAGTGGCCGGCCGCGCCGCGTCCGCTGCGGTGGAGCGAGCGGGGAGGAGCGGAGCGCCCGGCAGGTAGGCAACACGCCTGCGCGCACGCGCGCCACGGAGCGCCGCGGCCTACCTCCCAGGCGCTCCCCGCATCCCGGCCCTTTCTGTCTTTGGCTCCGCGAGGCCACTCTCTCTCTCTCACACACACACACACGCAAACACAGACGTACACGCGAGTGTGAGCGTGCGCTGGCGGAAGATCTGAATAGCGGGATGAAGCGCGCCGCGCTCTAATTAGACGCAAATTAACTAACGGCCACGACGACGACGACTTCGTCGGCCTGCTCATTAACGTGTTCAGCTTGAGCGGACATAGAAACAAAGAAGCGAGCCCGCGGAGACGCGCGCGCGCGCGAGAGAGAGAGAGAGAGTGATTGGGGGAGAGGGGTGAGAGTGAGAGTGTGAGCGAGAGAGACAGAAGGAAAAGGGGGAGGGGGCAGAGGAGGACGCAGTCGAACAACAAGTTTTCTGCGGAGCCCCTCCGCTCCGCCTCGCCACGCCGCATCAGTTGGTTCCAATTAAGGGTGCTCCGCACTTGGCCTGGGTTTACTTTGCGGGTGGCGCAGCGAGGGACAGGGCGGGGCGGGGTGGGGTGGGGTGGGTTGGGGTGGGTTGGGGTGGGTTGGGGCGGGGGGGTGGGGTGGTGTGTGGGGTGGGGTGGGGTGGGGCGAGGCGGGGTGGCCTGCTGGAGCGCGGCGTATGCCCGCTTTCGTCGAAGATCCTAAGCGGATGAGCCCCGAGAGAGAAGACAGAGGCGGATGGAGCAGGGTTAGTGGGGGGGAGGGGGGGGGAGGGTCCTGTAGGTGGCCGCCACGGGCTGCGCTGACTTACTTCCGCACTATTTGATAAAGTATCAGGGTCGGGCCGGGCAGGGTAGGTAACAGAAGTAGAATGCGAAAGGCTGCTCGGACCCCAAAACTCTTTGCAAAGAGTTCCTTCCATTAAGCGCGTCCCGGTGTTCCGGTGGCAGCTCAGGTCGGGAGATGGGCTTTCGGTGTAAAAGGCCGCGGCGCCACGCCACGCCACGCCACAGCACGCCGCGCCGCACCACACCGCACTACCGCGGTGCAGCTCAACAGGCGAGGCCCAAATTGCTGGCTGTGGCTGTGGACGGAGGGGGGAGACGCCGCGGGGCGCAGCGCGCCGGTATGTACACAGCAGGTAAATGGCGGCGCTCACCGTCTCCCCCTCGCCGAATCGTCCACCCTATACGCAATTATAATGTGCGAACATACACGGAGGAGAAGGATTTCCTAGGTTAGATTATGTGGTTATAACATCGGGAAAAAAAAAAGCGAACAATTTTTTTTTGTAAATCTTGAAATACATTTTGTTTGATTTTAAAGAAAATTTGCATTATTTATAGAAAAAACAAGGGCCAAATAGAAAACAAAATGAATTTTGGTAAGAGTATGGAACTCGTTCTTTACACAATTATGTGCTGCAGAGGTAGACGTGTAAAACGTGATGTGAGTCGTGTGAGTTTATTTTCATCTCATATTGTATTAGTGAGTGTACGGGGAGGATTTGTCCGAGACACTATAGGGCCTCGAATCGTGCTCGGGCCATGTTCGGCCCTTCGCGTGCCGGAGCCGCTTTGGAGACTTAAAATGAAAACTAGCAAAATTTGTGAAGAGTTCTCAAAATAATATACTATTAAACGTGAGAAAAGGTTCATTATTGAAATTCAGATGACGGTTTCTACTTCAGATTAGTTCAAGATTCATGTCTGCAGGTACTGTGCTATCGGAGATTGAAAACTCCACTAATGTAAGCTGGGTTATGCATTTAAAAATGAAAATCTGGAAAATTTGTTAAGAGTTCTCAAAGTAATGCTATTAAACGTGAAAAAAAAAGTTCATTGTTAAAACTGAGACTATTTTTTGCACTTTAGAATGGTATGAGTTTTAAATATGTACGTGTACTGTGTTCTAGGGATGAAAGTGTGAACATCTTAAGCATGTCACTGCACTGAGAACAATACTCGTTCTTTTCACCACCGAGTAGGAGAAGGTGGGTGGTAAAGAACGTGTAAAAAATCTATCTTATTGCACACTTCTTTTTACCTCGGGACGCTTCACTCTCTAAAACTAGCACATAATAACCCGCGCGACAGCAGCCTCGTCTACTTCACCCCTTGTCGGCCCTGCCCCCTCGCCACGTATCCCCCTCCACGACGTTCCGGGTACCATTTATATCTATCCCAAGAGCCAGCTTTCCTTTTTCCAAACGCCCTCAGCGGTTCCAGGGTGGGGACCATTTTGTCCTGGTTACGGGAGACACATTCCGAGTGCGTCCGGCTCCAGCCCGACCCAGTTACTTTTACTTTGCCCTTGCGAGGCGTCGGGTCGGTCGAAGGAGTGGGTTTAATAAGACGAAAACGGCCCCGGAGATCTACATCGCGCCCGAAGCACGATATTGGTAAAGGTTCCGCTCAGCGCGGTCAAGGCCAGACTCCACTCCCGCCCCACCTTTATACCCTGGAGACATGTCGGGTATACCGTCGTACATCGAGCGAGTAATGAAAAAGGCCTGCCCAGAGGCTATCTTGCCTAACCCCGCGCCCCCGCCCGTCCCCATTTTACCACCCATCGGGATAAATTGAAAACAACGAATTGACTCACACTGACCGGCCGCTCGCACGATGAGTTATAGCACCGGTTCCTCACCTGGAACAGAAAAAGGAAACAAGCGTTTGTAACGATGTTTATTTACGTCATGGGATGGGTTTAACGCGGTTTAGCGCCAGGCCAGCGCCAACAAGTCATAAGCAAACAGCAGACGGGGGAGGGCGAGCGCGTCAGAAGAAAAAAGAAAAAGAAGAAACGTAATGCGGTGGCATGCACTACTGAGAGGACGGCACACAATACCCTCGTGATGATATGCATTATTCAGCAGAAGGCGTGGCCTGGCGGCCTGGCCCGGCACGGGCAGAGCGGCAAGGCGAGGCGAGCCGAGGGCTCCACGCCTCAGAGTATACCCTCCCGACGCACAGCCAAACACCAATAGTTTTCCTCCAGACCGCAGGACAGGCCGCGGGCCCCCATCAATCACGAACATACACCCCTGCTGCGAGCCACCGTCCTAGGAGCAAGTACAAAAGGTTCTACAGAAACCCAAGCAAACCCCCTGTCGTCTACATTTTGGTTTCTTGCTCCTAAATCTAAGGGTCTCTCTCCAGACCAGGACTGAGCTGAATCCCTAGTAGCTATACAAGCCGTTCCCTAAGATTTGGCTTGAGCTAGTCACCGGGTAGTTGTGAAGATGTACTTTCCAATGGTGTTGGTCAGAAATTCACTGAGATTTCGATCCTGGAATATTCTTTCTCTGAGTGCGATGCGCTGGAGGCCTATACATCTACTCTGCTTCCTTGTCTCCGCGACACGACTTTGGCGCGGCGGGCATGTGATTCACACGACGACGCACGTACAGGGGATACGGAGGGAGGGGGGGGGGGCGAGGGAAGAAAAAGGGGAGAGAGAGGAGGGGAGGGGTGACCCGGCCCAAGGACTACCCTTCTGGCACCCCTGGCCCACTGTCTGCCGCCGCAAGTGTCAAAGGGGAGGGGCCGCGGCAGGCGCGGCGGGGCGGGACGGGCCTGCGGGCGATACAATACCATCTCCACGGAATTGGATTTTGTCACCAATGCCACGGCCTCCGCCCAGCCCCACCCCGCCCCACCTCCACAGCATGGCAGCCCAGCTGCACCTCCAACTCGCCTCCTGTCCTTAGAACCCCCACCACCCCCTTCCTACCCTCGGCGCCAGCCAAACGGGGCAACGACGGCGGAAACCTAAACTGCGGACCCCATCCGCCCCACCCCGCTCCCCGGTGCAGCTGAGGACTCCCCCCTCTTCCCACCCCGCCAGCCTCTTGCAGGTCAACCTGTTTAGCCCAATAGACGGCGAGGCGTCCTCGTCCCCAGTCCCAACGGGGCCCTGCGGGGGCTGCTGGTACTGCCCGGCCGCTGCAGCGCACAGTTCGTGAGTGGGAGAGAAAGAGAGAAATGCCGCAGCCGCACCCGCAGGCGATACTCTGGTGTGTACCAGATTTGATTATTTTCATTGAAGTATTCTGCGAATTACTCAGGAAATAGTGAATACATGGACCGCGTAGACGCAGGAGCTAGAGAGTACGTACATACGGCCGCAGGTACACTCTCAATTTTCGTGTTATTTCTCGGGAGTGTGTTGTCAGTAAATAATAGTTCGCACCTGGTACTCTGCGAACTCAAGTGTGAGACAGTATCACAGTTATTACTGCAGTACCACTGTGTCTCACACTTCCAAAAACTATTTTCTGACGTGGAATAGCAATCACGTTTAGGAGAACAGCATCAGCTTTGGTTTAAAATCCCGGTTAAAACGAGCTACCACCATGTGATGGAGTTCGGAACAACAATAACATTAAATAATCATAAATTAATGGTTTCGAAAATTTATATGGTCGTTGTTGTTTGCAATCAGAACCCGATCACATGTTTTAACCAGGGATTTTGAACCAAAGCTGATGCTGTTCTCCAAAGCGTGATTGCTATTCAACGACAGAAAATCGTTTTTGGAAGTGTGTGTGAGACACAGTGGTACTGCAGTAATAAGTGTGATACTGTCTCACACTTGAGTTTGCAGAGTAACTGTACACACTATTTACTGCACCCAACACCAAGCACTACATGAATAATTTAAAGTATTCACACTGTGAGAAAAATATTCGAAAATTTACGATTTGTTTCATACTTGACGATTACGACACGGAGTCGTAAGAATTTTCTGTCACTTTTTGATAAATTTTGGTCTTTTACCCCCATTTCTGGATTTTTTCCCAATTTTATTTCGTTCTTTTCATTTTTTCTCGATTTTTAAGGTGTTTTGGAATGTTTCTTCTTCATTTTAATCTTTTATTTTATTTTTCTACTGATTTTTTTTTGGTCCGGAACGGACTTTTCTTTGAATGCTGGTATGCCTAACCCGTAAGGCGCCGCTTGAGGCGCCATGCCCCTGAAGTGCTGGCGAGTATGCAATCACGCAACACTGTTACGCATTCAAAGAAACACCCGGGACAATGATTTTTTTCGAAATGAACCCCCCCCCCTTCCCCCCTCGGCCATACATTCCAGTGAGTGCTGCCGTTGTGGTGGGGTACAGTGTAATTTGGGGGTGCTCAGTGATTGTACGCCAATAGCGTATAGTTTTGGGCATTGTACGCCTATGGCATACAATGACAGCACACCTATGGCGTATAGTGATAGCACACCTTTTTAGCCCCCTATGCAATGGATCAGAACTCATGTCTGCGGTATCAGCAGCTAACTGCCCGGGGGCTAAAAAGGTGTGCTATCGCGATACGCCGTAGGTGTGCTGTCATTGTACGCCAATGGCGTATAGTTTTGAGCATTGTACGCCTATGGCGTACAATCACTGAGCACCCCCAAATAACAGTGTAGGCAGGCAGCCAGGCGCGGAGCCGTGCAGCTCGGCCCGCAGCACGCGTGACGGCCGCCCAGACGTACAGGATAGCCAACCGTGCGACAAAAAAAAATGTGTGCGCGCGCCACCTGTGACAATAACTGCTGTTAGCGTAATGGCCGGCCGGGCGCGACGGCGGATGGGGCGGGGGGCGGAGCGGGGCGGGGGAAAAAAGGAAATGCAACAAACACGCCGCCGGGACGTGAAGAAACAAGAGCGAGAGAAAGAAGAGAAAAATACGAGAGAGTGAGCCGGTATTAATTATTTGCCAGCAGCAGCAGCTCGACCAAATGGTGCCTAATTGGCGCTGCGGGTGCAGCCGGGAGCGACGCGACGACCCGACGGCAGTCCGCACCGAAGGGTGGCCGCGGCGGCGGCCTGAATGACAGCGGCGCGCCGCGAACAAAAGTCGGACCTGGACGTTTACTTCCGCCCCCTTGTAAGACAAACCCCCCTCTCCCCCAACCCCCGACCTGTTGCGATGGCTTCATTTTTGCACACCGTCTAAGAGCGACCATTAACTCTCTCGGGGGTGTGGTTGGCAGGCAGGGCAGGGGTCGGGCGGGGCGGGGCGGGGCGGGGCGGGGCACCGACGGTCAGAGGTCGTTCAACCAGTTAAACCCCCTCCCGCCTCTCCAACCCCTCACTCACTTCACCTCCTAAACCCCTCCCCCCACCCCCTCTCTGCCCCCACCCGCAGCTGGCTTCCTACACTTAACCAATTATAAGTGCTGGTGACACAGCAATGGCTTTCGAAGGGGAAGACCCAGGGGCGTGGCACGGCGTGGCGTCGCCGGGGACCCGCCGCGTGAGGAAAGGGTGTAGCTGGCGCGGGGCGGGGCGAGGTCGAGGCGAGGAGAGAGGGGGGGGGGGGGGCTGCGCACTGTAGAGAGGTCAGCGCTCTCCTGCAAGCACATCGCCAGCCATACGCTCGCCCTCATCCCGACCCGACGCCAAGCCCAGGGTCGGGTCTGAATAAAAAAACCCCGACAGTTGCAGTTGGTGCGGGCCGGCGGGCGGGTGGCCCCCGCAGGGCCCCCTGTAGACTAGATCCGAAGAGCGCTCTCCTCGCTCCGTCTCTCTCGCACCTATACGGCGAAGCCCATGAGTGCGAGAGAGTCGCAGGGTCAGGCAGGATAGCGCTCTTCGAAATAAGTCGGCAGGGCACGGCCCCGGGAGACGGGATGGTACTGAAAGGGACAGGGACAGGTTCACCGGAGGCAAGGCAGCCGCGGTGGTTAATGGTTGCCTAGGGCCTTCTTGTTGGGCGGCTGCTGCTGAGTTGCTGGCCCTTCCCGCCGCCAACCCGACCACAGCGACGCACGTCTGCAAACCAGGCGGCGCCGGGGAGGAACTGCGAGGACCGAGAGAGAGAGAGAGAGAGCTAGCTCCCAGCAGCCCAAAACCGCAGACCATCCCACACTACTCTAGCCCGGCCCAGCCCGGCCCAGCCCGGCGGAGACCGCGACGCGCTGGGGGAGGGCTCCTCACAGTGGCGTGACACGGCTCCGTGACGCAGGGTAGCGGGGGACGGGGAGGCGTGACCTCCTGATGAGGGGCGCATTGGGGGTGCACAGCCAGCAGGCCGGGCTCGGAGAGGAAGATCGAGGGGCAGAGGCAGGCGCAGGGGCGTGATTGGAGGCATTCCAGCCCTGCCGTGTCGGACAGGCTACCCTTTTGACATTGCCCCCCCCCTCTCTCTCTCTCTCTCCCCGTTCCCTCGCGCGCGCCTCTCGAGGCCTGCCCCTCTCTTGCCCCTTCCTGCTCCCCCCGCCCCGCCAGGCCCGCGCAAGGCCGCTGCAGAACGCAGACTCGCGGGGCAGGAGGAGGAGGAGGAAGAGGACGGAAGAGGAGGAGACCTCGAGGGATGGCGGGCCAGCTATTTTCCACTACCGATTTCAGCAGCGGGCGTGGGCGGATCGCGGGTGGCAGCGCCGGCGGGGCGGCGGCCGAGTACGGATTTTAAGCGGAGGAGCAGAAGCGCGGCGGATAATGCCGATGTATCAGAGGTATTCGTGGAATTTAAGAAAGCCTGATGGCCAGACTCTATTTGCGCCCCAGGGCGGCGGCGAGCAGCCAGCCCCCGCCGCGCACCCCTCCTGGGTCTGGGTGGGATGCGTTCTTGACAGGCGGCCCGGGTTAAAGCCCCGCCTGGCTGGAGCTCAAGGCGCGCGCGCGCGCGCATTGCCCCCGGGCCGGGGCCGGCCGGGCGCGGCGCGGCGGGGCGGGGCGATGTAGGGCGGGACAGGCCCATTTCCAGCCGAAAATTAAGGTTACAATTACGGATAGGAATTTCCGTCTGGGTCACGGCCTCACAGGTAAGGGCTTCAATTTGCAGGGTCAATATACATTAGCCTATCTAGCGGGTGCGCGGGCCGGGCCGCCGACCCCCAAGACATAGGCCTGCTTCCTCGACTTCTCAAAAGAAAATAAAAATGAAAGGATATCCAGAATATTCCGCAGGAAATTAGCCAAGCCGGACGACCTTGCGCTCGCGCGAGGCCTTTTAAGAAAATCTGAAAGCGAGAAGGGAAAAGGTATTCCCGTGACAGCCCGGCTTTTAAAAACGCAGCGCAGTGCACTGTGAGAAATAAACACGATGAACGCCTACGCGTTCCGCTCCTTAGATTTGTTGCCTGCGGTCTTAAACTGCGATTTTGACTTTCAGTGTAAACCTTGCCGTAATTTTGAAAACATGTTGGAGAGGCTCACTACAGCAATAATGCTACCCCCTACCGAAAAGAGTAAAGTTCTGTGTCGTTTACGAGCACAAAAAATATGGTACCGAACGTCAGTAAACCATAACTGCAAAAAGGTATTATTAACACTGGCGGGGCCCGACGGCGGAGGTCGGACAGGCACAACTCAGGGGAGAAATTTCATAATCCCCGACAGTGGCACCGCCTGGCCCCGCCCCGTTCCACCCTGACGCGCCCCTCCCCGCTCTTTCTCTTTTTCATCATCAAGCTGCTCACGGAAATTGCCACTTCCTCATCGCCCGGGTCCCACTCCCCGCTCTCCCCTCCAGCTCCTCTGCTTCATGCTGGTGCCCCGCGCGGCGGGCTGGCGGACCTGGGCGAGGGCCAGCAGCGCCAGGACGGGGAACAGGACCGGGACCAGGACCAGGACGGCGAGCAAAGAGATGGAGGGTTATATTCCCTCGGAACTATTCGCCCGGCTCGGCCCGCTCGCCTGCAGACGTTGCGTCCGCTCCGCGATGCTCCCCATAATTCCAGAAGCGAAGCGCGGTACGCCCGGGTGGGTTGAGGGCTTCGAAAAGAAGGACGAGAAGGAGAATAAGGAGAGGAGGAGGGTGACAAGGAGGAGGGTGACGAGGAGGAGGGTGACAAGGAGGAGAGTGACGAGGAGGAGGGTAACAAGGAGGAGGGTAACAAGGAGGAGGGTGACGAGGAGGAGGGAGACGAGGAGGAAAGAGGGGAGGAGACCAAGGGGTAACTCGGGGTAACTCTCCCTTCACCCCGACAAAGTGTACGTCCCTGCGTTACAATCATTTATTGCCACGCAATTTTGCGACTAAAATTCTCGAAAGATCAAACTGCTTAAAACCACTGCCTACCCCGGAGGTTGTTATATCCTCCAAGGAATCAAAGCGGAAAACGACCCCCAAGCGGCCCGTTTCTTTGTAAGCGGGGAATGGGGTGGCAGCGGTTGCGCGAGCGGACAAGCTGGTGGGATGCGCCGGGGACGGGATGCACAGCCCCAACCCCCCCCCCTCCCCCGCTCGCCACAGTTTCGCGGAAGTTGCACGAGCTGAGGTCAGCGATAGCTTATCCAAGGGGGTGGGGAAAGAGTGGCGGAGCGTGGCGGAGCGTCGGGGCGTAGCAGGGCGCGCTGCTTTGTAGTGCTACTTCTGCCCTAGACACTAGGCGCTAGACATGCCAAGAAAGTTGGGGGCTTGGCGCGGAGAATCGCGGGAAGGGAGGGAGGCCAGCGGCGGTGTAATCGCGCGCACAGCCACACAAATCACGCGGCGCCCGGGCCGCGGGCCGGGGGCCGGGGGGCGGGGGCGGGGGCGGCTGTCCCGTCCTGTCCGGCCCCGTCGGCTGTCGGCCGTCGGCCGGGCTCCGCGCGGAGGACGCGCAGTGTGTGCGGCGAATAAGAAACGGCGTCGCGCCATACGACTTTTTTCGCTGAGCGAAGCGAAGCTCACTCCTGCAAGGGAACAGAAGTGTACTTGGTCGTGAGTCTGTCTGTCTGTCTGTTAGTCTGTGTTAGCCGGTTCTCCTCTTAAAGTACAGAAGTTATCGTAAAAAGCGGTAGTGTTTCGCAATCTGCTAAGTTCAGCGCTTTAATATTCATCCAAGTTGTCCAAATTAAAGGAGTTTGAAATATTTAAAAGTTTAATTTGAAATTCACTTTTGGAAGGTTGGCAGGGAGAGTACTTTAAAGACATTGAGAGATAGCGCCACCTAGCGGCAGCGCCGGAACTACTTCGCGTCAGCCATGCTCAGAAAAAGGCCAACTCGGCGTACATCTCGGCTGTTTACACCATCGAATTAAATGATTAATAGTCTTTTTCACGTAATATGCAATCTGAAGTCGCTTTTAAGGTTGCGGACGTCGCTGCACGAAGTTTCAAGTGTCGTCATTGTGTAGAAGTGTGGGTTCGAGTGATTTGTTGTTTGTGTACGTCTGTGGCTTGGGGAGAAGTGAGAATGGTAGTGCCTCAAAATACTTTTTATTGCAGGGGTCTTCAACTCGGGCCCGGCGGGCCATCTGGCCCGGCTGGGCCCGCGGGCCCGGGCCCGGGCCAGCGCTACTGCTACTGCTGCCTACTCCGCTGCCGCTACCGCACTTCCCCCACTACCAGTCCCCAGTCCCCACCCTTCCTCTCCCGTCCCCCGGCCAGCGGCCGCTCGCCGCTCGTCAGTACCCCCACTCCGCTACCCACTCCCTGTCTCTCTCTCGCTCCCCCACCACCCGGGCCAGACCGTGCCCGGCTTGGCCCGCCTGGCCCGCGGGCCAGCGGCGGGCCAACGAGTTGAAGACCCCTGTATTGCTTTGGATTTGTGAAATGAACGTCACGGACTACTGAAATGATAGCCAGTATCGATGCAACTTGGTTGTGTTCTTGTAGGTGAGTGGGTGACATAACCTAATAAGATAGACAATGTTGTTTACAGTGAAGCTGTGAAACTGTTTGGTGAACATTAGAGTATGGTCTGAGTATTGAAATCAGGTAAACCCTATGGCCTGACAAGTGAGAGTTACTAACAGCAGTATGATTTCCATATATTTTGTTTGATTTAGTTTTGAATGCTTGCTTGGTTCCCCAGCGTATTAATTTGTTAGTGCGCCACCAAGTTAACCCCAGCTGAACGATTTCTTTAGTGCGGTGTGTATATTTAATTCTAGTAGTGGAAGTGTGCCCATTTTTGACATACGACAATAGGCATTTGTAATAAAAAAGAATGAAAAGTTTCTAAATCGTAAACTGAATATTTGGTGTCTCATTATTCTACTAAAGATAGTGTATAAAAGTGTGGTTTGAGTATTTAAATCTTACTACTCTTAAACCTAACGAGAAACAAGAAAAGAGTTTGGGTATTACCTTGGTAAATTATGTAGCATTTTGTTCCTAACCTACTCCGTATTTCCCAGGGATACGATTTCTGACTGAGCTACTTATGTGCTTACCCAAACTTACTCATTGATCCGTTATGCCTAAGAATTCAGATTGAAAAAAGTTCACCCCACTGAGTTATTGATAGAGAAAAAAATTATTTTGAAAACATGGTTATTTTAAAAAGAGTTCACCCTTACAAATATTAGGGGCGACACTGTGGATGGGATTTAGATGAGACACATACTTGTAATGTATTAGTTGTGCCAGGAGTGTTTACTTTAAAACAGTCTTTCTAAAATATTGAAGAACATACTTATTACTAATATACAGCCATATAACCATTGAAATGGCACAATTGTTTTAATTCTATTCTTAATAGCTGACATTTATTTCAAAATAGATACGCCTCATCATTCAAAGATCCTTTGTCTTTGTGAATGTCTTGATTGTATTTAAAGTTACTGGCCTCTTCTAAGAAACCCATTTCTGGCTTACCATGGATTCATGTGAGTTAGTTTGAGGGCAAAATTAATTCAGAAGGATAGAGAATGAGAGGTGAGACTGTCAGCATGTGATGCAGGTGCATTCTTTCTAAACATATAAATGATACTTACCCCCTGCCCCTGATCTCAGATGGGTGGGGGTAAAATAGTGGGGGTAGCTGGCGGCCTCCACTCAAATTTCAGCGCTACCTAGCTATAGCGCCTGCCTGCAGGGCGGGGGCCGGCCAGCAAATGCCGTTGCTTGAATTGCGGCGCGCGAGGAGGATGTCCCTCTCCTCCCCCTCTGCCCTCTACCCCCCCCCCTCCTCCGTAATTGACTGACTGAGTTGTGGGTTGCCTACCAAAACGGCGGTTGGTTTGGATATATTTCTTTTAACTCTCAATTCGCTCAGCAACTACGTGCCTGCCGCACGTACTCCTAGTTTTACTTGTATTTCCGCCGCCTGCCCACCCCGCGCCTCATCCTTCCCCGTCCGTGTCTGTGGAGGAGATACTGCTGGCGCGTAGACTGGACCCTGCGGGGCGGGGCGGGACGGAGCGGGGAGGGGGCGGTAGGCGGTAGGGAGTTATGGGGGCGGGGGCGGCTGCAGCTCGACGCCGTGGTTGTAATCCAGATGAGGCACAAGCCGTTGGCATGGCGACGCGGGGCTAATGCTCCGCCGCGCCACGGCCGAGCGCCGCCACGCCATGCCACACTCGACCTACCCCCCGCCCCGCCCCGCCCCGCCCCGCCCCGCCTCGGTCAGACGCCGACGCCTCGCGTCGCGACGGTAGTATAGCACTACCTGAGCTATTTCCCCCACCGCGCCTCGTCCAGTCCTGCACGCCTGCACCACCACGGCGCGCGCGTCTGACGTGGGCCGCGGCGTGCGGCGTTGTGACGATGACGGGACTGGGCGGGAACGGAAGGGAAGGGAGGGAAGGAAAGGGAAGGGAAAGGGAGAAGGAAGGGATAGGGAAGGGAGAGGGAAGTGAAAGGGGAGGGAGAGGGAAGGGAGAGTGAAGGGAAGAGAGAGGGAAGGGGGTGGGGTGGGGTGTGAACTGGAGAGTGTAGTGTACAGTCTACGACTCCCCTCGTGATCATCCATTCTGCGCGCGCCGACCCAAGCCGAGCCGGGCCAGGCCGCCGGCCGGGCCGGGGGCCGGGCCGAGGTGCGGCGCGACGTGGTGCATTATCATTACCGTGAATCCACCCCCAATGTGTCCGTCCCGCCCCGCCCCGCCCCACCTCGCCCCAACTCGCCCCGCCCCGTCGAGCGGTTCCTCCACATAACGGGCCGCTGCGCACCCGCAAACAACCCGATGGAGGCCATCGACGCGCTCGCAGCCGCAACGGGCGGCACGGGCCGGGACGCAGCCAGGCGGGACGAGTGCATCCTGCTCCACGAGCTACAGCGGGGAGGGGCGACCTCAGCAGCTTAAATTTTTCCCTAATTGTTTTGAATTTCTGTGAATTTTCCTAAATCTCTCTGAATTATCCTGAATTTCTTTAAAAAGTACCGAATTTCTCTGAATTTCTCTAAATTTTCCTGAATTGCGAGGTGTACAAAAATTGTAGGGTTGTTTACCCCTCATGCCTGATTCTGCAGACTGATTACGCAAAAGCGGTTAGTTAGTGTCCTCTCTCTCTCTTGCTCCTTATGGCCTCGCCCCCATTAGCGCTATAAGGACAGAAAGACGAAACCGTCGTGCGGAATCATGCTACAGGTGTGCGAATAAGCCCTGTGGCTGGCTGACCGGGCCGGGCAGGTGTTGGACCCGCCTGCAGCGGGAGCCAACAACAGGACTGTGGCGGCAGGGCGGGGAGCCGAGCAGCATTAGGGCCAGTATTGTGCGCTGAGCACGCCACATAATAATGCCTCATCAGCGTACACAGTCGACCCACCCAACCCCACCCCATCCCACCCGGCCGCACCCTCCCCCACCGCCCATGCCCCGCCGTGCCCCCTTACCCGCACACCTCCATTATGGCCGCGTTTTAGTACCGACCACGTCGAAAACAATCATGTGTACCTGGCTGGCTACTGGAGTGTGCCGCGTGGCTGGCGGCTGGCGCGCGGAGCGCTGGAGCAGGGACTGAGGAAAAGTGGCACACGCGGCGTTCCATTCGAATGAGAGGGGCGGCCGAGGAGTTTGGTGGGGGGAGGGGGGGGGAGGACGAAAGGAGAGAAGGGGCTATAGCAGGTAGAAGGGGCATTCCAAGGGCGCGCCCAAGGACGGCCGGACACGCCATAGGAGACAATATAGGAGTCTGAGGGAGGGGACAGTGGACGCGAAAGAAGAGGAGGAGGAGAAAAAGGAGAAGGACGGCAGAAAGCAACCGTGGGACAACCAAAGACCGGGGCAGGACAGCTCAGTTCGGCCGCCTACAGGTCCTGTGCGGCAATAGGGCGCCTGGCCGGCCGGGCAGGGGCAGCCATAAAGCAGGAATAGCGATCGCCTCGCACTCGCTCCTCTCCTCCCCGTCCTTATCACACACCTTAGACCCTCCATCCTCTCTCCTCCTTCTCGGACCGCGCCCTTAGGAGGTCTCCTTCACAGCCATAAAAGGTGAGGGTTAAACCTTCCGGGGCATCGGCCCGGAAGTAGAGTGAAGAGGAGTGACGGGACGCGGTCGGAGGCGGGGCGCGTGACGGGCTACAGCAGGGGTGGAGAGTGGCCGGGGGAGGGGCAAAAGAGGCCGATGCGCCCACGCAGAGGGGGGCGCGGTTGTGCAGCTAAACGCCGAACTCGAAAAGTTTGCGCAATAAGCGTTCAGCGGCGGACTTCTCACGACGACTTCGCAGAGTCAGCACTGCCCGGATCCCTTCCCTCTCCCCGTGCCAACTTTTTCGTTCAAGGGTCTCCGAGCCCTCATGCGGCGATGCGCGTTGAGGAGGCAGGTATAGCCAGTGACCATGTGAATGAGGTCAGCAGCGGTAAAAGGAGCTCGGTAAAAGCAATGTCTGGTTTTTTTGAGGAAAAGGGAAAACCTTTGAGAAACTCCCTGATCTTGAGAAAAACACCTCAGATTTTGAGGAGGTCCCCTCAAAAAATGTGAGAATATCCAGCCTCATTTGTTTTAACCAAAACATCCACAAAATCTGAGGAGTGTCTCTCAGGGAGTTCCTCAAAGTTTTCCGCTTCCCTTCAAAAAAACAGAAATTGTTTGTACAGTGGCACCGACCGAATCTTCCTGCTGGGGTCAGCTCTTATAGGAGAGCTTACAATGTTCCGAGTGTTTGAATTAGCCGCCTACAAATGGTGCAGTGCCAAACTCTGCACGCTACAAAGTGCACCACACCTGTCCGCTGCTCCATTGCTGTAATTGCGCGCAGGTCCTGCAATCTCTCCCGCCACAGAGGCAGCTCGTTGATTCAGTCAGTACCTGAGAGGTCGATTTTTCCTCGTTCTTAGGTTCAACTATACCGCCGTTCTGTTTTGGATTCTCTATGCCTTTGTGTGTGCAAAGTTTGGCACAACAGCTTTCAGCTGCCGTCTCTTTCTCGCACAACGTCGCCGAAATACAACATCGAGTTCCCCCCCACACGAGTCCTCCATACCGCCGGCGAATCCTATTTTGCCGTCGTGCTGAATACAGTACAGCCCGCGTTTACACATATCGCATACGACACGCGGCGTCGGAACCAGACCTCCTGCACGTTCACACTTTTCGTTTATTCAGGAAAAAGTCTCGAAGCGGATAGGATCGAGGCGAGCCCTGCCCTCCTGCCGCCGCCGGCCGCAGCGACTCGGCGCGCCGAGCTGAGCCGAGTCGAGCCGAGTCGAGCCGAGCCGGGGAGTGACTCGGCTCGACTCGAGGCAAGCAAATGCAATTGACTGGAAAACCGCATCCGCCGCACCGCGACACGCGCTAAAAGGATTGGCGGAGAGGACCGGGGCGTTGCGCAACAGAGAGGGATGGCGCGCACCACAGTCCGCGGCCCTGCCTCGCTCCGCCCCGCCCCCAAGCAGCCAGCGATTATATTCCTACTATCCCTCCCGAAGCACGCCCTTAGCCTCCGCAAAATCAGCGTGCAGCCGAGGGCAGCTTTGGGCAACTCAGGGATGCCGACGGTAAACATTAATTGGAAGTTTAAGCCGGCGGTGGCGGACGTAGCACGCCCCCCCCCCTCCTCCCTCCCACTTTCCCCAAGCGCCCGGGCCCGGCTCGGCTAGTCCGCTCGCGCAATCCCTCTCTCTCCATACCGCTCCGTGGAAGAAAGATTTTGACTAGATCGGCCAACTCTGCCCACCTTCGCCCTTAGGTTACGCTCATGCCCGCCCAAACCAGCCCAAGTGCGGGAAAGGGGGTGGGGGGCTGTTCTATCGTGCCGCACATTTTAAACAGGGATATCGGACCGCGCAGCCCCGCTCGATCCCCAACGCGGTTCAGAGCGTGCCTCCGGCCTGTGGCACGCCTATCTATAGGCGGGTAGAACCGCCCCGCCCCGCGCCGCGCCGCGCCGCGCCCCGCCCCGCCCCGCCCCGCCCCGCCACGCCCCGCCCCGCCCCGCGCGCCGCGCCCCGCCCCGCCCCACGACCAGCCGGCCATTACTCGTAGGAAGCGCCGCGGCGCCATCCACCGCGCTGGCGCCTCAAATGATGACTCCATCACGGAAATTCATTAAAGGCCTCGCCCACTCTCCTCGCGGCCGGAAGGAAAAGGACTTTGGAGGTTGAAAAATAAAAGCGCGGCGTTGTTAGGAGTTGAGGGTGGGCCGGGCCGGGCCGTGGCCAAAAGGCCCCGCAGGGCCATGCCAGTGTCATGACATGAATCCATAACGACGGTGCCGCCGGGGAGGGAAGGACGCGACGCCGCACGGTGACGACATATGGATCGTTTTGTACGGCGCATACCAAAAAATATTGGGGACGGTAGCGAGTTTCACGGAAACTATATGAATGATACGCGGTTTTTTGGAGTACAAGATCCAGATCATTCGATTGAGGATTTCTCTTGAAAAAATACAATGCAGCAGATAAAAGAGGCGACATTTTTCCACGGGAGCATAAAAACGTTTTCAGGAAAAGAGATATTCATAAAACTTTCAGACTGTTATATAATTAAAATAAATGTTTTTTCCTGTTGCGACAGAGAAAGAGATTTTATTGGTATTATATTGGCTGAAAAAATTACATTTCTAAACAGCAACAGATCTCAGCGAAATGCAACGGAAAACTTGTGGTGTTAAGTATGCTTTTGTTTACCTTTCAGATGACGTTCTCAACGTTCGTCACAGAGCATACGGCCGCACAGCCGGAGGCTTCAGAAGGGATAGGAAGGAAGCATGAGACTAGGCGGGGGGTGGCCGAGCCAGTCCAGTATCCCCCCTTTTTCCACTCACCCCGTACCCCTATGGTGTTGGACAAGAGAACTACTTTGCCTTCACTTCCCCCGTCATATTGTCGTCTATTCGAGTCAGTTAAGTTCTCAAATCCGCTCTCCCCCTCCCTCTCGAGCGGAACTCTCAACGCTCACTGCCAGGCCGGCGTTACAAACGCCGCAAGGAGGAAATTTGCAGCGGAACACATGGCTCGCTGCGGCCCGAGCGCCTGGGCCCGTCCGTCCCAACGCAGTAATAGCCCCGGGCACTGCGGGCCGCGTTGGGGCGGGGAAGGGAGGGGAGGCTGTAGAAAGCGACGCTTCCAGGAAGCCTAGCGTGGTGCACAGAACCACTCGGAAGTGCGAATATAGAGGCTGGACGCAAGCTATCTGCATTAGTGATACCCGCTCTCTGTCGGTTCCTCTTCTCGTCCGAATTCTGCTCCCTCTCTCTCTCTCTCTCTCTCTCTCTCTCTCTCTCTCTCTCTCTCTCTCTCTCTCTCCACTGGAAACCAAAGGGTGTGAATTCTAGGAGTGCGAATGCTCATTCGTGAACTACGAGGCCGAAGTGAGTGAATATCCAAGGAAAATTCACACCTTTACGCCCTCAAGTATGTGAACGGGCATTCGCACACATCCGCAAGTGTACGACATTCGCACTCTTGTGTTTCCAGTGTATGAACTCTCATAGGACTTTTTAGTCCTTTTGTACAATGATAGTAAACTTATCAATCTATCTCTCTCTCTGTCTTTGCGCGCTGCCGACAGACTGATGCAAGCGACTCCCAGCCGAGGAGGAGAATAATCTCCTAATTACAAATCGCGCTGCGCCGCCTTGGAGCGACATATAAGGCTGAGCAAACTTCTCCCTCCCCTCGCCACCCCGCCGCCGGGAATGCCTCGCCTCAGCCCCTGCGGCCAGGGAGCGGCCCGGGGGCGGCCCGGGGGCGGCGGGGATATCTGGCAGCCCTCCTCGTGCTGCTGCTTTTGTTTCTCCCTTGCGCCATTCCGATAGTCGCGCGAGGGGCGCGGCGGGGCGCGGCGGGACGTGGAGGGGACGTCGGGGTGTTCCACCCTGTGGTGCTCTGGGGATGAATAAGAGGCATTCCTGGAACAGAGCGCGCGTGTGCGTGTGTGTGTGTGAGAGGGAGAGAGGGAGAGAGGCGGAGACCGCGTGGCCGTGCGCCTCATTTTAGAGGTTGGAGAGAAGACGGGGGGTGGGGGAGAGGAGGGGCGCGGGGAGGGGGAGGCTGGGGAGGGGGGAGGGCTACACTGTAATCACGAGCGTCGTTTTTCGACGCTTGAAGGGTTCGATTTTGTTCACCATCTCCTTTAAAAACACAAGCAAACGAAGCGTAGTCGACGTTTTCGGTTTGAGGGGTGCCCATAGGGTACAGGTTCACCAAGGTCAAAATTCAGATCAATCGAATTCCTATTAAAAATGATGTTTAAAAATCAGCTTTTGAACAAAAACGAACCTACCAGGCGTCGAAATTAGACGCTTGTGTTTACAGTGTAAGGGAGGAGTTAGGGGCATGCCTCGGCCCGGCTGCGGTCCTAGCAATGATAGCGGCACAGCGAAGCACCAAAGCGCCTCTAGGGAGCGTTTATTGGACTGAGACGTCCTGGTGCGGGGCGGGCGGGGCGGCGCGGAGCGAAGCGAAGCAGCGCTCGAGACTCGAGACAGAAGTAGTGCTCTCAGTTACTTTCTGGGGCCACCGCACAGATCGCGCGGGCATCCTCCACCTCAGAGACGTTATTGGTGTGCTATGGGTGTTTCCGAAAACTCTTATACGAGTATGCCGGTCACTGCGATAAATATTCGTAGATTTACGGTGGGAAAAAATTTCCACGAAGTGGAGCTTTAAATTACAATTTGCAAATCGTAAAATTACAAGCACTACGCACCGTGTTCGAATCCAATCACGAGCAAGAATGGGTTGTCGTAAATTTACAACATATTTCGAAAATCGTAACTTAAAAAATATATCGTAAATCTACCAGCATATTTTTCACAGTGTTTTGTTTGCCTGCACGATCCAGGCGTGAGGCGTCGTGACCCGCAGTTTTGTGGCTTTTATTGTGACGATCGACCTCCCGTACAAGAGAGCTCGCACGGAACTCATTGTGAGGAGAATCACTCTACCTATACATATGTATAAGAAAGGCCCAGCAGAGAACAACCCGTTCGCCAGCGAGCTGATATGGTTTGACGCAAGGAGGGGTGGCTTCAACGCAGCCCTCGACAGGAAAAGTATCGCCCTCTCCCATGAGCAGCAGCAGCGCATAGCTGGCTCGTCGGGCGGCTTAACTTCACCCGAGCGAGCCGAGAAGGGCCATTCAAGCGGCATTCTCGGTGCGATCGTATATACAAAGCTGCGCCGGCGAGCGCAGCGCAGCGCAGCGGAGCGGACAGCGGACGCCACGCCCCGCCCCCACCCCTTCCTAAGACCCTCGCCGCCGCCGCAGCGTCTCAGAACGCAATATTTTCCTCTATCGGATAAAACTTACTACTCTCATAATCTCATTGGGCACGTCGAGTTAAACTCAGACCAGACTCACTGGTCAAAAATCAGTGCGAGAATCTTCAAATACGCCGACTGTGAGCCACTTAATAAACGCAATGCTGCGGATAAGTTTGGAGCCACGCGGACAGCCGAGGGTTTCTAAATCTATTCAAGAATAAAAGAAACTTTGGACGGATGCGCAGTGCGTGCGCAGCCCGGACGGAACCTTATTATTCTACGACAGCTGAGACACGTTTTTCTCATGGACTTACATATTCTTGTAAAACTATGGACTAATATTTCCTGCATACGTATGGAGTTTTTCTTTCACAACTGAGGCTTAAAATATCTCCAAGGGCAGTCAGAAAATTGTACGTACGCAATGGCAGATGAGCTCACAGGTAACTATGTTAATTTTTGCAAAACATCCACGACGGTCTGCGAGTTGCGAGTGTATTTCGAACAGCAAAGACAGCGCAGCGGAAGGAAGGGCCTTGCCTGGCCCATCCCCCACCCCACCCACTCGTGTCATCTGGGAGAGCCTCGCTTCCTCCTCCGAGGAGAAACAAGAGAAAACGCGGCTGGGGGGCGAGGCGGGCTGCGCCGGGCCGGGCCGGGCGGGCCGGGCAAGGGCTTTGGATGAGATATATTGCCGATACAGGCTGATCCCACGCCCGGCCCCGCTCCGCTCCGCCTCACCACTCTCATCACGGCAGTTTTATAAATGGCGGAGGACTCCCTCAGGCCAGCGCGTCGTGCGAGCGCCGCGCGGCGCGTAACTATACGCGACGGTACGGTACGCTGTCCACAAACACCACACCGACGCGGCGCCGCCGCCACTCATGAATAATAGAAGCATTTGCCCAACAAAGAAATAGACAAACAAAACGTGCTCGGATTCCGCGCCGGATAAAAATAACGCGTTACATCATCACCACCACCAGCACCACGACCACCACTCCCTCCACCACCACCCTCCTTAGAGCGGCGGCGCGCGCCGACGAGATGAAAAGACATGAATAATTAGGGCACGGTCGCGTAATGCCCCTCAAGTACGCCGTAACTCCCCTCCCTGTCTCCCTCCCTCCCTCCGCCTCGCTCCCTCCCCTCTATCCATCCCAACATCCCTCCCTTCTTCCCTGCGGCGCTGAGCCGGGCTGGTGCACCTCGCTGGCTGCTCTCCAACCAATAGTCATGCTGGAAATAACAACCCACCTCAACCCATTTGATTGCAACTTTCAAAAACACACACCCCCCGCCCCTCCACACCCCTCCCAAAAAAATAAAAAATAAAAATGAAAAGTATTATTTTTTCAGTCGGGCGCCAGAGGCCACGTCGTGTGAGCATGAATGCGGCGGTAGTCTGCAGCTGCAGGGGGACGGGTTGGGAGGAACGGAGCAGGGGCCCGACCGAGGGGGAATGCACATTGGAAAATCTTGTACAGACTACTCGGTATTTCACGGTATTACAGCTGTATTACGCAGAACATTTGATCAATAAAGAGCATATATTTTTGTGTTTTTCGGTATTACATTACGGGTATTACCACGTAATACATGGATCAGGTGTACAGTGTATTACGGAAGTGAATTCCCCCTCGGGCCCGACCGACCCGGGATGCGGTGCGAGGAGGAGGAGGAGGAGGAGGAGGAGGAGGAGGAGGAAGGCCCAGGCCAGGCCATTCAGCTCACAGAAGAAAGTCCCAGCGGCGAGATGTGGTCCGCCGAGGGCAAGAGCGGAGGGCAGGGGCAAGAGGAGGTGTCTCGTCGTCGAGCTTCGGGCCCACATCGATGGGTCCTGTACAATAAATTCGAGCCTACACCAATTTTTCTGATTTTTCTGGTTTTTCGAAATTTTTTTTTGATTTTCACATTCTAACTTTTTCTTGAATTTACAGATTTCTTTCTTGATTTATCTGATTTTTTCCTGATTTTTTCTAGATTGTTTTTTCTGATTATGTTTTAGGGTACACACTGATTTTTTTTTTTTTGAGTAAAGGACCCCTCGGCCCACACCCCACCCGGCCCCGCCCCGCCAAGAGTGCCATTCTGGTCCGGAAGTCTGTGGGACACAGACAGACACGCGCCCGGCTCGGGGACACGTTGTTGCGCCGGTGTCCCGCCCCAGAGAGGTGCTGCAAGGAAGGCGTCATCTTCATTCATTCATTCGTGTCGTGAGAAGGGGTGGTGGCACGGCGCAACAGGCGGGGGCCCGACTGGAAGCAGACGGCGTGGTTGGGCGGGGCGGGGCGGGGCGCAGTCGGAAGGTGGGCCTCCGACACTGTCTACGATCTATAGGCAAGTCCTCCTAGCCCCTCAGTCTCGGCCCAGACTAGACCTTTGCCTTTGTCGCACTGGCACCCAAGGCACCTCTGCCTACCGATCCCTATTCTACATCCCCCCCCCTTTCCCTTCACTCTCTATCTCGTCGATTCATGAATATAGGGCCCTTCGAGGGTCCCTTGGTCCGGTCCCGCGGTGGCAGCGACAGCCCCTACCCTGCCCAGGGCACTCTGTGTGGAAGGGCTAAGGGCTGCTGGGCTGGTGCAAGCGGTCGCCCACGGTCTGAGCCCGGCTGGGCTGGGCTGGCCGCTGAATTGGCAAGTCCAAGCCGTCTGCCCGACCGCGACAACTCCGATTTCGGCAAAACTTGGGTTGGCTGCGGCGGGGCGGACGGAGGACGGACGTCTGACGGTACGGGGGGGGGACTGGGCCCGGGCTGGGCTGGGCCATGCCCGCCCGCAACTTGGGAGTCAAGTTGGCCATCGGTATGGCCACGTCGGCGCAAAGGCGGGGCGGGCGGCGTAGGACGGAAGCGAGTCCAATGCCATGCCACGCCGGACCGCTGAAGGGGAATACCGTCCCGTCAGCGGTCGCTGACGTGGCCGCGAACCGCTTTCAAAACCGCGCTACGTGACTCGTGAAAGCCAAACGGACAACGGGGCTGCTAAATAAATGAAGCGACACAAAAAGGGACGCACGGCACCCTAAAAGGCAAATCCCAAAAGACAAGGGGTGACTCACTCCCATTCTGTCTGTCTGTCCGTCTGTATCCTCGGCTGCAAACGCAAAAGTAGAAAAAAAAAAAGTTAAAGCGAGATAATGTCTTTCCACGTGTCTATATCGTCACTCCCCTGCCCTCCACTTGGATTACGCACGTCGCCGCTCCGGCAACCCCGCCCCGCCCCGGCGGCGCTGTCTGCCGCGGTCACCTCGTAAGGAGTTGGATTTTACCCGCGGCCGAGCCTGCTCGGTCGCCCTGGCAACTTGGCGATCGATCAAAACGAGATTCCACCCCGGACGGGAGGTGGGGGAGCGGATCTAATAAACGGACACACCTCGGACTTGAAATTCGATTTGACTGAAGCGCAGTCAGCCCAGCCCAATACAGCGCTCGCTGGGTCCGGGACGCGAGCCGGGGATGGATGTGCGGGCTGACGATATGGCTACAGGCAATTCGCACGCTATTTCGTAAAATATTTAGAGCAAAAAGAAAAAGCTACACGAAATGGGACTCAGCAGAGAAAAGTGCCAACGTCAGGGGGCTACTTCGCGGTTTTGACAAGCGCGAAAGTGGGCCACGGCGGGCGTAGCTCTACTCTGGCCTCTTTCTTTCTCGTCCAGGGCCGGGCCCGGCCGGACTGAGACCATGGCAAAAGTGGAGCATTGTGAGCCGCTTTCCCCTACCGCTGCTTAGATGACTGACAGATTAATTTGACAAGAGCTCTCAATGGGACAGCTGGGTGGGGTGGGGGTGGGAGGTGCTGACGCAACTGACTGGACGGGACTGAGGCACATCGCGATGGTATCCGCGCCGTTTGTACGGACAGGACGGCTGCCGGGGGTGTCGAAATGTAAGGGTCCCGGCGCCCAGTCCCGCCCCGCCACTGTGTCTAGAGGGCTTTACTGCCACAGCGGCAGCCTGCTCAAACCGGATAAGAATCCGCGCGGAGCTCTCTGGTTTCTTCGCGCGTTTTATGGCGGCAACATTGTTTACAAGGGGAGCCCGTCAGGCTAAGGTCGACACGGCAGCCGCCCTTCCCACCCCCCTCCCTTTGCCCCGTATTGGAGTGCAAATGGCACACACGCACTTGCGCTTGCGCTTCACACACCAGTTCCCTGAAAGCTCTTTCCTCGCCAACGTGACATTGCCAGCTTCTGGTGGATCTTCCGTGGCGCTCACGAGTCTTCTTTTTTTCTCTCCTTTTTAGGCAACGAAGTTGCCTTTTAAAATCAGTCGAAACGTTAGTCAGTTGTTTTACATTACCCCTATGGGACCAAAAAATTTGGCCCAAGGGATTTTGATAAAATTTACAGCAGTTATAGAATTGTATATTCTAAATGCGATTTCGAAGTTTTATCAAAATCGCTCTTACAGAAATTTTGGAAATTTGATTTGAAGTTCTGGTTGCTCGACTCGTCAGCGGAGCGAAAGAGAAACCTCCAAAGTCTGCGTTCAAACAAAGCTCTGCTTCAGTTAACTGCGCCAGAAAGAGATGACACCACTGAAATTCGCACGTGACCACCGTACCGCCCTCTCAAAACCTACTTCATTCTTACCGAAAAAAATAACAGCGCCAACCTCAGAGTCAGCCCTCAATTCATGTTTTCAGTCACAGATAAAAATTAGTCTGCCTCTGTGTTCCCTGTCAATGCGTAGAGGCTCTCATAATTGTTTGGTAAAGGCATGCAACATCATTTTACGTCGTCACTAAATATAAAACTAGCAAAATATATTTTGGGTTGGTTTGAGTGGACACTAAGGCGGCGTTGTTTGTAGCTGGTCCGCTCGGCGCCATGTTTGTGCTGGAAATGTGAGGCGGATAAAATTCACGATTTGGGCTCTCACAGAGAGTTTTGACCTAATATTTTTAATTTCTAGTTCATTTAATGGTAAGTGTGTGGCAAATGTGAAACTAGAGCCCTTTAATTCTTGGCTGGTGGTTCGATTCAGTGGTTGTCAAGGCGCGTTGTTGACAACTGGTCCGCTGGGCGACATTATGTGCGCCCGATGTCTGGCGAATAAAATTAATGATTTGGCTATCACCAATAGTTCTGGCTTTATATTATCAAATTCATTTTGACTTCGAAGTAAGTGTTCAAACCAAGGGGGACGTTTAACGCGTTAGCGTTAGAATTTTACATTTTTATTTCTTGACGATGGCCCGTCATGGCCGCAGCCGATCTTGCCCAAGCGATAAACGTTATACAAGGGGAATTGAATGCGTTAATAGTTGTTGTATACCTGCAGATAACGTTTTGGTAAGTTTGACTTCAATCTGGTGTGCAGAATTCTTGAAATGGTGTACATTTACGTGTATCTTTTGCGTAAATCACTTTAGTTCCTTCGTATTGACCCTCCATCCTCCGTGAAACTTAACAAAACGATTTCGGCAGGTCTGTAACTGCTATTTTCTCATTCATTTCGGCTGTGTAACATTTCATTCAGCTAAACTAAATAGTTAGATTCGCTTGGTGCGTTAAGGGCGCCTTGACGCGAGTTAAGTCTTGAGGTGGACGCGTGAGCCGCAGATCCATCGGCCTTGTTTTGTTGAGTGCAGGTCCCAGCCTAGAATCACGACAGGGATAGGACCGGGCACTCCCACCTCAAAAGCGCTCCGTTTTGTCGAAGGGGGCGGCACCTCTCCTTTAGCCTACTTCTGTTGAGTGGAGGTCCCAGCCTAGAACCATAGAAGGGAGGACTGCGCACTCCCACCTCGAACGCGCTCGGTTCTGTTTATGTTTATAAGGCGGCGGCGCCTCCTCCAGCTGACTGCGAATAGTGCCAGTTCCGAAGGCGGGCCAAGCCGAATCGGCATTGTCGAAGGAGCTCGCCCGCTCGGCCCCTCGCTGCCCCTCTGTGCGGCACGCAGGGGAGGAGGACCGGAGGATCAAGCTGATCGGACAATTTTTACTGAGAGACTAACTTCTAAATCGTTTGAGCTAGTGAGCTCAACTTTTGCATTTGATCCGCTATACTAGTGACGCTGATCAAACCGTGAGATAAAATAAATTCAATAATATAATCCAAAAGGCTAGAAATTTTGAAGTCAATGCTTCCACGCATAAACCATTCGCCTAAGTATTTTATGAAACTAAAACATTAACGTACTTCTTGCCTATTAGGATTTCGTGAAATCGTATTTTTAGGCCCCCGTTAGGGGTGCCTATTGCTCACGCCCGTGAGTTTTTAGGCCCCCGTTAGGGGTGCCTATTGCTCACGCCCGTGAGTTTTTTATTTATTTATTTATTTATTATTCTTGACGATGGCCCCTTATGGGCGCAGCCGATCCCGTCGAACTAATCTTCACAAAATTCCTACTGAAAAATAGTACGAAAAATAAGAAAATTTTTAAGGTATGTCCGATGATAAGCTGTCTGTCAGTTTTTGCATGAAACGCGTTTGCATCACGTGTTTCTATAGCAATTGCGAGCCGAGCACCCTGTGCCGAGCCGGGTCGCTATTGTTGGAGCTCGACGCCCCGGCGCGCCGGGGAGGAGAGGCGTGGCTGGGGAGGGACCTGTTGGTTCAACTCATGCACAGTAGTTCAAAAACTAAAAATTAGAAGAACACGTTGGAGTAAAAATGTCACGTGAGCGTTCGAATGATCATTGCACAATGAGCCTCCAGTTCAAAAATCAAGCTGATCGGACATGTCTTTACTGAAAATTAAGCTAATTTTTAAGTCGTTTCATCTATAAGGATGAAATTTATTATGTGATTTAAACTAATGAGACTGATCAAACACTGAGGCTAAACATATTGAGTTTCTTAACTAAAAAGGTAAAAACTCTGTAGATCAGTATCTAAATAGGCAATCTGCGAAAGTACTTATGAAGCCAAAACATTAATTAACTTCGAACGTACCAGAGAAGTCCTAAAATAGAATTATTATTTTTTTATAATTGTTAATTTGTTTGGCATCTTTTGTTTTTAAGATGATCGCATGCGGCGCGGCAGCGTTGTTGATAGCTGGCTCACCGTGCGACATTTTGTGTAGCAAAAGTGAGGCAGATAAAATTCACGATTTGGTTTTAAGAAAGCGTTGTGACTGAATATTATCGAAGTCTTTTCAATTCTCAAATAAGTGTTAAAACCTAGGGGGCCGTTTAACGCGTTAGCGTTAGAATTTTTTAATCTGCTTGACGATGGCCCCTTATGGCCGCAACCGATCCTGTCGTGCCGATTTACAACAAATTTTAATCAAAAATAGTACAAAAAATTAGAAAATTTTTGAGATAGGTATGATGTCAAGCTGTCTATACGTTTTTGCATAAAATGAATTTGCATCCTCCGTTTCTATGGTAATTGCGAGCCGAGCACCCTGTGCCGAGCCAATATTGACACCCTCCAAAATGCTCTGGCCAATAGAAATGTTTCGCGCGAAAATACAACCAATAAAAACGTCCGCCTGTTGCTTTGTACCTCGATATCCAAAAGTTTCACCGCACGGAGTGGTCACGTCAGAATCGTTGCAGATTCACGCCATGTAAAAGGGTTCACCACCAGGAGACTTTCAAACGTGACCACTAGCTAGCCGCCCCGGCTCCTGATTGTTGGCTGGGACTGTAATTTCGCCGTGGGCGGGGCTTGTGACAATACCGCCAACCTCAGGGTAAATCCTCAATTCATGTTTTCACTGAAAGATACAAATAGGATAACCCTTGTGTTCCGTGTTAATGCGTGGAGGCTTGCATCGTTGTTTACTAAAGGCCTGCAACATCATTTTACCTAGTTACTTAATCTAAAACTATCAAAATATATTTTGTGTTGGTTTGAGTGGACACCAAGCCGGCGTTGTTTATAGCTGGCACGCTCGGCGCCATGTTTGTGTCTTAAATATGAGGCGGATAAAATTCACGATTTGGGCTCTCACAGAGCGTTTTGACCAAATATTTTTAATTTCTATTTCATTTAATGGTAAGTGTGTGGCAAATGTGAAACTAGAACCCTTTAATTCTAGGCTGGAGGTTCGATTTAGTGGTTCTCAAGGCGCGTTGTTGACAGCTGGCCCGCTCGGCGCCATGTTTGTGTTGGAAATGTGAGACGGATAAAATTCACGATTTGCCTCTGTGTCTGCCTCTGTGTTCCTTGTGAATGTGTAGTGGCTTCCATAACTGTGTGCTAAAGGCCTGCAACATAATTTAGCGTCGTCACCAAATTTAAAACTTGCCAAATATATTCTAGGTTGGTTTGAGGTAGGACGCCGTGTGGCGCCGTGTCGCCGGCCCCGCGCCGGCCTTCCCGGCCGGCTGCGGATTGTCTAGCCTACGTATGCCCGTTTGCCCTGCGGCCAGGAGTGCCAGCGAGCCAAGCCGAATCGGCATTGTCGCCAGCTCGGGGCTTGGGTGCTCGGCCCCTCTGCCCCTCTGCGTGGCGCGCAGGGGAGGAAGGAGGACCGTGGTATATTCAGTTAGTTAACCAAAAAAGAAGAAAAAAATAGCTCAATTTTTGGGACTTCTGTTTAGCGGATGAAATTCGTGATGTGATTCTCACTAATAGTTCTGACTTAAGTTCTTTCTCATTCTGTGGCTAGTTTTAAAACCTAGGGGGCCGTTTAACGCGTTAGCGTTAGAATTTTTTCCTTATTCTTTTCACATTTTCAGAAAGACAATTGGATTAAGACCAGATTATTTTGGAGCCGCGTAAAAATAGACTATACTCTATTTGGTGCCGAGATACTAGAATCGACAGCATTTAGCAGAGTGTAGAGTCCCCGGCAGGAAAATGTTGGCTCAGTGCGTGGGCGTGCGTGCGGGAGGCCCCCCAGGACCACGACACAGGGCGTGGCGGGGAGAGGCGGGGGCGGTCCATGTGGTGCTGAGGACGGAGCGAACTGGGAATGGAATGGCTGGAATGCACGACGAGTCCACATAGCCACCGCCCCGCCCGGAGGCCCGCGCTGCGCATTCCGCACATTAGCACACCACGGCCAAAAATTTCCGCCTGCCAAATAAAAAGGTAAGGAAATATTTACCGGCGCCCGCCTCATCCCGGCCCCGCGGCCATCGCAGATCGCTTTATGATGCCGATATAACCATCATATCTTTCTCACTGCCAGGGCCAGGAGCTGCCTAGCCCCGCTCCGCTCCACCCCGCCCCGCCCCGATGCCACCCGACTCTGACCTCGTTAAAAGCCCGGGGGTATGTGGCCTGGCGTGGCGGGGCGTGGCGGGTCCCGGCCGGGAGGAGAAGTGCGCAGAGCTCGCGTCGAGAGGAAAGCGTTGGACAGTCCCGATAGCAGGGCTGAGCTTCATACATCGTGCAGTCTCGTTGTACGGCCACTGGCCCAGTAGAAGGGCGCAAAGCTGCGCGAGGGGTGCAGGCCAGGGTGGGTTGGGGTGGGGGAGCAGCACGCCAGGGTGCAGTCTGGCCCCGACAACGCCACCTCCTTTTACTGCGCTCCCGCATCTGGAGCGGTCGCCGACAAGCGATCCTTCACTCTAAAAAATCAGTGCACACCCTCAAACGAAGGAAGAAAATCAGAAAATCAAATCACTAACAAAATCAAGCTAAAAAAATATTTTTTAAAAAAAGTCGTAAGTAAAAAATTCATGAGAAACACGTAACAACCAGTGTGCGTTTGAAATTTTAGTGACGCACTTCTGTGGCTGCAGGCGTGCCCGAGCTCCGGTTCAGTTTGCGGTCCGGCCTCACGCCCCCGACCCCGCCCCGCCCCAGGAGAGCGGCACGCCCCCCGGGGCCGCGCCCCCGCCTCCCCCGCACTGTGTGCCTCCGGACGGGTAGGGGTCGCTATCGGCGGGAGAGCTAATCAGGCCGCCTTATGGGAGAGCCCCGGCGATACGCCCCACCACGCGAGGTGCCGCGCCAGCATAGAGGCCAACGGCCCGCGGGCCCGGGCCCGGGCCGGGCATCTCACGCTGGTCGGGCAAAGCGGCCGCCTCTGCCGACTTATTCTGAAGAGCGCTCTGCTCTCCTAGCTCTTTCTCTCTCGCACCTATATAGCGAAGCCCATGAGTGCGAGAGAGACAGGGCGACGAAAGCGCTCTGCGGAATAAGTCGGCAGACATGGTGAGGAGGAGGGGGACGATGAGTGAGAGATTCGGGAGGGCAGGGCGCGGCGGCACGAGCGGAGGAGGGTATCGAGCACAAGGAGAAATGCTCACAAACAATGCGGCCGCAAAAACGCGCCGAGCAGCGGATTCGACAAAAAGAAAACCAGTGGCGGGGTGCGGGGTGCGGCGTGCGGCGGCGGGGCGTGGAGAGTCCCGACGCGTCGGCAGTAGGGCGGGTCGTGGTATACGTGGCGGGGAGGGGGGGGGGACCGGGCTAGAGCTGGAGACATAGCCGCAGCGATATGCATCTCCAAGACCCTCTCCTTTCCGGAACAAAAAGCAGAGATAGAGAAAAGGTGAGGGAGAAAGAGCGTTACCGCTGCGACTAACGGCGCCTAGCGGGGCGGGACGGGGCGGGGCGGGGCGGGGGAGGCCCGGGCCGACGTTAACCCCAAGTGGCAATCGCTTCGTGCTCGATGTACGGATGAGGCACGAACCCCTTTCGCCTTCATAAATAACACCGATCCGACAAGAAGCCACTGCCGGTTAGGTTCGCTTTGCGCTTTCTCTGTTTTTCTCTCCCTTCCCCCCTCCTCTTTTGCCCCGCACTTTGCTCTGTGAGAATTTCATCAGGGCAGCAGCGGCAGAGCACACAGCAGAGCGCACCGGCAACAGCGGCTGGAGCGACGCGACGGTAGCAGCATCCCACTTCAGCAAATACATTTTCATTTCGGCATCCGAGCCTCAGGGCGGGCAGAGCAGAGGGCAGGACAGGGCAGCGCAGGGCAGCGCAGGGCAGCGCAGGGCAGCGCAGGGCAGAGTACGAGTATTGTTGTTAGGTCGCGGCGCATCCACACGGCCACCGAACGGGAAATGGAAAACGTCGCTGCCGCCACACATGCGAGCCAACAACAGGCACGAAACAAACGCGGGCCGCGTTAGGACCCTGCGGACCGCGGAGGGACGAAAAAGGGGGGGGGGGGCACAGTCACGCTCCGGCAGGCTGCGGCCAGCAGGAACAACTGCCCCCCACCCCACCCCACCTCATGGCAGAGAACAGTCCCCCTCCACTAGCGAGAGAAAAGAGACGCGTGCAGCGCGATATTTTCCCCTAAACGACATTTTAACGGTTCGCCTGCTTCTGGAGGAATCTGTGCCGAGGCGTGGCGGGGCGTGGCGGCGCATGGCAGCGCGTGGCGGCGGGGCAAAGCGCGCCGCGGCCAGGAGCCTGCTGGTCGGGCAGGGGAGCTAGGCCACGACGGCAACAGACACGACCCTGTTGCATATTCATCGACAGCGGACCAGGAGCGGACAAAGAGGGGCGTGACGGGGCGGGGCGGGGCGGGGCGCGCTGAGCAAGATGGGTACCCAAAACAAGGCCCTCGCCCACCCCCCGCCGATATGCGCAGCACGGCTCATCAAGAATAAATGAATGACGAGGCAGGCAAGGTAAACTTGTGACCGTCCGTTGGGGTCACTCCCCAAAGTACCGATAACACTAGGAAGGAGAGAGAGAGAGAGAGAGAGAGAGAGAGAGAGAGAGAGAGAGAGAGAGAGAGAGAGAGAGAGAGAGAGAGAGAGGAGTACAAACTGTCTGAGGGTACAAATAGAGTGCTCGCTCTTCTTCTTCCCAGGGCGTCTCGCACGGGCGGCGCCAACGGTCTTAGAGGCTGCAGAAATGAGCCGTAAAGCCTTTCTGCAGGCCGCCTCGTCAGCCTATTCGCTTCTCTGACTGTCCCTCCGTCCGGAGTACCCTTGAGCTTTTATTGACTCCAGCGGTAGCGGGGTGAGGTGGGGCGCTCGCCCGCGCCGCCCCTGACCCTCCCCTCCGGCCGGCCTTGCCTGCAGCGGTGACAGCCGATTAAGTAAAGGCGTATAAGTGCGGCCCTCATTGAACAGCCCCTTGTCCCCACATCAGCACCACGGCTGGTCGACTCCAGGCCCTCAGCGTCCTCGGCAATTACAGCCGGCTGCAGGAGCGAGCGGGGGCAAATTACACTAGGGTGAAAATTGAAGTAGGGGAGGGGAGAGAGGGGAGAGGGGGTAAAAAGTGAAGGGCACTCTCCGCAGAGAGAGAGAGAGAGAGAGAGAGAGAGAGAGAGAGAGAGAGAGAGAGAGAGAGAGAGAGAGAGAGAGAGAGAGAGAGAGAGAAGCGAGAAAGAAAGAGAGACACAGAGAGGGTTAAATTTGGCGCCAGCTGAGAGCGCAGCTAAGGCGGTGAATAGGGCAGGCCTCTCTCTCTCTCTTTTAAACTCGCCAATGGTGGTGGTGCACTGGCGAGGTAGGCAGCTCACACGTTGTGTTCTCTCTCTTGCTCCTGAACTCCGCGCCTAATGAGTGCGACAAGGAAAGCGCGACGAAACCAGTGAGCGGAATCACCCTACAGGAGTAGAGAGCGTAAGGGGCGGCGCTTGACACGGGTGACATTCACGGCCGCCACGCACGCTGGCTCATCGTTAGGCGCGGGCGGGGAGTCACCTTCTCAAACTGCCGTCCAGGCCAGACCAGACCAGCGTGGTACCAGTGGTACTCCGCTCCACACGACGACCCCACCCGGCAACAGGAGTCAATTTTGCGCAATTTTGCTTAAATTATTCCGATTTGGTCCATTTGGGTGCTATGTGAATGCGCACCACCCCCCGTCTCTACAGAGCAGATGTGAGAGCTATAGAGGGAGAGCGAGAGCGGGGGAGAGAGGAAGAGGGGAGAGAGAGAGAGAGAGAGAGAGAGAGAGAGAGAGAGAGAGAGAGAGAGAGAGAGAGAGAGAGAGAGAGAGAGAGAGAGAGAGAGGGTAGTGTTGTAGGAAACAATAAGAAGCGAACTAAACACGGCGGCGTAGAGAGCAGCATCACTGGAAAGACAAAGGTGCTATCTAATGCCTTTTTAGAGGCGTTAGTGAAACAGTGCCTTTCAAAAGGCTCTACTGGCCTCTAAAGGTGCTATTTTAGGCTGTTTCAGTGCCTCTCCACAGGCGCTATTGCAGTGGTACCTTTGAAAGGCATTATGTCACACCTTTGTTTTTCTAGTGTGGTTTTCATTTGGCTGGGTCCAACTACCCGACCGGGGGGTGAGCGAGAAAGAGAGATAGAGGGGGCGTTTAACAAAAAGAGCGGAGAGCGGCCTTCAGCCTTCAGAACGTAAGGTGAATATCCGAGGGGGGAACCACTCAAAGAAAATGTCTACCATGCAATGATATTTTTTACTTCTGATTTTTTAAAACTTTTTGTTTTGACTATTCAAGTACAATTTCTGTCACTTTTATTTAAAACAATTACGATCTTTTCACCCTTTAATGTGACTTTTTTCATTCAATGGTATTTCGAAGTGCTCCGCCCCGCCTTCCCCCCTCGTGAATATCACCGTAAATTACAGTGACGCACGTACGTTCGCCGCTGCGAGCCTGTCGGACACGAGCTAGGCCACCCGCTCAGCTCGTTTGTGCGACGGGCTGGCCTACCCGCACCCCTGTCGGGCCGGACACCACCACGGGGGCTGCTCGAGCGAGAGGGAGAGGAGGCGGTTTTCATACGCCCCGCTGAGATCCCAAAGATGCCGGCCATGCCAAACTGGACCAGGGAGCGGCCCCCTACCAATACGGCAGCAGGGTGGAGCGGGGCGGGAGCCCCCGGTGGGGCTGCGTGCTACCCACAGGGGCCCCTCATCTCCCCCGTGTCAGAGTATAACGAGTCAGCGGTTCGATTTATGCCTTGAGCTGGGAGCCTCTTCCTCAGGTTCGCATGGCCTGACCTCCTGGCCAGAGGGGGGTATCGCTCATACACACTGTCTACTATGATGATTTTATATTTTTTTATTTTGCTTGATTTTGATTTGATTTTTCAATGAATGTAAATTTCTGTCTTTTTCGATAAATTTTGATGTTTTACTCCAATTACCGATAATTCAATTTAATTTCGGTTTTACGATTATTTTTTCTTGATTTTTTGAATCTATTTGAATCTTTCTTCTTGACAATATACTGAATCTTTTCATTTTTTTTAAATTGTTTAATTAATTGTTAAGGGGCCATGTAATGATTTTTCGAAGTGATCCCCCTTGGCCGAGGTGTTTGACTACTATATTGGCTAGGCACAGATGCAGCCCGAGTTCTTCCATTCCTTTGGGTTATTCCATACTTTTAAAAGAAAAATTCCGATGCAGCAGAATAACGAGGGGCAAGGGCGACAACTTGCCTTTCATGAGGCTTATTTTTCCAAATACGCGTTTCCGCCGTTCCCCGCGGCTGGCGCCAACTCCACAGTGTCGCAGCTGCAGCCGCGTGGAATACAAAATGGAAGAAAATAAGCGAGCAGCTGATTCGACGCGGCGAGGCGAAGCGGCGCGGCGGCGGCGCAAGTTTGAATGGTTGGCGGGAGCGCGGCGGGCGCCGCCGGGTCGGGTCGGGACGGGCCGTCGCTGAGCGGATTATTGGCAGGGTGTGCCTGCCCTGCCAAAACCTAACCTCGCCCCCGTCCCCCAAATCGAAAAGTAAACCCCGCGGGCACAATCATGGCTTGAGAGATGGCATTAGCGAGGAGAGGAGGAGTTTGGAAAAAAGCGGAAAGGAGGAAACTGGTTTAAGAGTGTGGGGGGTTACAGGGAAGAGGGGGAGGGAGAGATGCCGTCAAGGTCTCACTCGGCGGGAGAGCGGCTACAATCTCACCTGCCAAATAATCCGAATCGCGGAGGAGGCTGCGTTAGAGATCTAAAAAAACCGGTTTTTTTGACCAAAAGTAAAAAACCAGTAAAAAACCGGGTAAAAAACGGTAAAAAACGGTAAAAAACGGTTTTTTTGCTATTTCGTCTTAAAAATAATAGAAAATCATTTTTTTTCTCTCAATTGTTTTTTTTACGTGATCTGGTGTTACTCCTCTGACAAATTAATGAGTTCTGTTGCGAAAAGTTTTTGTCCGAAAGCTCTAAAAAGCTCGATGGCTGTTTTGCGCTATTGGCTCATCATTTGAACTTCCCGCTGCCGAGAGCGCGGGGATGGAGAGGGGGGGAGGGGGGTCCACATCACTAAATCTTTATATTTTGAGCTCAAAATCAAGTACTAACAGCACACAACAACATATCAAAAAATTGTGACTGGTATTTTTAATGTAAGGAAAACGTTCCAGAAAGCGTTACCCAGAAATCATTTAAACACCTAAACTAGGCATCAGATAAGGCAAAAGTAATCAAAACCCATGTGATGACAACTGTACTTAATAGTACTTAAAAGAGACAAGTTGTAATTATAGAAAGTCAGAGCAGTTGTCATGCACATGGGTTTTGATTACTTTTGCCTTATCTGATGCCTAGTTTAGGTGTTTAAATGATTTCTGGGTAACGCTTTCTGGAACGTTTTCCTTACATTAAAAATACCAGTCACAATTTTTTGATATGTTGTTGTGTGCTGTTAGTACTTGATTTTGAGCTCAAAATTTAAAGATTTAGTGATGTGGAAGTTGCTCAAACTAAATTTTTAAGATATTTTTTGTAAAAAAAAATCCAATTTTTATTAGAAAACATTAGGTCAAAGTAGGGTCTATGGGGCTAAACATTATCCTTATACCTGGTTTAGTTGGTATCAACCCCTAGAACTTACTCTCATATAAATGTATGTCCTTTTGACAATGAAAACTTTTAAAAGCCATTACAAAATGGTCAAAATGGACACAGTCTCTAACTCAGCCAAATTAAGTCACAAAAATACCCCAAAAATTGGGGTTCAACTCAGCACTTCGGTATTTTTGGAGTAAAAAACCGAAATATCGTAAAGTAAAAAACTGTTTTTTACCGAGTTTTTTACTCAAAAAAACAGTTTTTTACTATCGCTTTAGATCTCTAGGCTGCGTGCCATATGCGGAGCGCAGGGTGGGGCGGGGTAGGCGTAGGGCGGTGGCCCCGAGGGGTACTTCACTCTAAATTCAAGCGTACACCGAAATTTCTTATCTTTCTGGTTTTTCGTGATTTTCCTTGATTTTAACTGATTATTCTTCTGACGGACTGATGGATAGCTGGATTCCTGTTGAATTGCTGTAAGAAGCCGTTCAATTCATCTATTCATGGCAATGACCGAGCTCTTTTCCGTGTTTCCTTATTTCACAAATGTAAAAATAAGTTTATTTTAGTATTTTAAATGATGATTTGATGTTGAAACGGCTTCTTGCAGGGAATCCATCCATCCACCCGTCCGTTTCTTAATTTTTAAGCCTTAAGGAAGGGAAAGGGGACCGCGGTGCGCCTGCGGTGAGTGCGCAGTGGGGAGCGCGCGGGGAGCGCCGACGGGGAGAGCCGCGCCTGCAAGAGGGGGAGCGCTCATATTTCACGGGCAAAGTTTCCCTCCATGCTAATGTGCAAACGGGGAAGACGCGGCAGCAGCGTGAGGGAGGAGGAGGAGGAGAAGGCGCGCTAAGAACGAGAGAGAGAGAGAGAGAGAGAGAGAGAGAGAGAGAGAGAGAGAGAGAGAGAGAGGGGGGGGGGAATAAGGGGAGGAAAGGAAGAAACGGGGAGAGCGCGAGGTGGCACGGCGGCAGGGTGGGGGTGAATTGCAGCCGAAAACTTACGAGTTAATTTCACTTGACCGTCCGAGGAGGAGGCAGAGGCTGCAGTTCCAGTCTGCGCCGGCGAGACCGGCAGGGTGGGGCGGGGCGGGTGTGCAGTGCAGACGCAGAGGAGGGACCCGGGGGAGGGGGAGTATTGATGTCCGCAGGGTGCGAACTTGGCGAGGCTCGTCGCGATAAAACGCGGCGATAACGTCTGAAGCAGGAAAAGGCGGAGAGTAGAGGGGAAGGTGGGAAAGCGAGACTGCGAATAGCGTTAATTACCCGCCAGCACGGCTCATCCTCCTCCAAAACAATCAAAGTCGCGCGCCGGCGCAACAAAGTTCTCCTCCAACCCCCTTCCCCCATTATGCTCATTTCCTGAAACATTTCTCAGAAAAAAAAATAAGTAAAGGGATAGCACGAGGCGTGACAGTTCCTACTTCTGGGAAAAGGGGACAGAAGAAGAGGAGGAATGCGCGGTAATGATATAACGTGGCCCGCCCGACGTCACGAGATTCCTCTAGTGAGGGCAGCAATTATCAACTTGGTGGAAACCACTACCTGTAAGCGAGATAGAAAGAGGGGAAGGGATAGTGGAGGCGAAAGAGAGGGTGGTGAAAGGTCCGAATTGAGCGACGGAGGGGGCGTAACTTTTTCTTTGATAGGCTTTCTACGTACACACAGGTGGTATTAACAACCTAATACGCGGTAAGAACAATTTTATTGCCAAGTCTAATACTTGTAACTTATCAAATTTTTATCAAACTCAATATTTCTGATAATACCAAGTGAAAATTTCTCAGTAACAACAATCAACATGGCTGATCTTGCAAATACGTTGAAATCTAACAACAAAATGCTCTATAGCATACCTGAGAGTGCACAATCTCTCATTCCGATAGCTCCGCATTCCGCGCACGTGCAGCGGTAAAACCAGAGGGGGTGTCCGGTAGCGTCCCGTCCCGTCCGGCCGCGGCCGAGCCTTAAAGCGACCCGGAAGGAGAACGAACGGATATAAGCGAGGCGGACGGAGGGAGTGTGGGGTGGGGGGGTGGGGGTCACTCCAGCCAGCTGCTAGGCCTCTACCGGTGCGTCCCGACCCCCACCGCGCTGCCCCTTCAGGGAAGAGCTGCGTCCACCTCAAGTGCTCCGCGCCGCTGGAAGAGAACAGCGGGGTAGGGCCTCCTTGAAAGTTTCCACCTGTGCTGCGCCGTACGGCACCGGTATGTGGCTCAGTACTTTGTATTCTCACTGAGCCGTAAAAACCTCGCAGGTCACTTGAGATGGCTAGGGAGCAAACGATGTAACGGCATGCGGTCCGTGTCGCCGCGGGTACGCCCAAATTGTCCTTCATCTTTAATTTAAAAAAAAATCAGTGACACCCTCAAAGAAACTCAGTAAAAAATCAACAAAAATTCAAGGGAAAAACTAAGTTAATATCAAGGAAAATCACGGAAACAAAACAAAAAAAATCGGAGTTCGTTTGAATTTATTGTGAAGGACCCCTTCGGGCCCGCGCAGCGCAGCACCCCAGCCCCACCCACTCCACTCACTAACTCCCACAGAATCGGTACCGACAGCGTTAGAAGAAAAGTTGGCAACAAGCTGCCCAAACTCAGTTTCGAATATATAGAGAGACCACGGTGCCTGCCTGCTGGGCAACGCCTGAGAACAGGTTCATGTATGTTGCCTAGTTGGGGAGTCACTTCGTGCGGCCCAACTTGTTTAGGCCACTCATTACCTACTCCCCTTGCAATACGTGCAGTACTGGGTACCGACGGACTCAAGTCCGTGGCCACGTGCTTGCCAGGCCCGCGCGCCCGCCCCGCCTCGGGCGTTACATCAAATATTTGCGGAGCAGGACAGATCAGGTGAGCCTCGCCCTGCTGTCACGCAGCGCCCCCATGGGCCCGGCCGGGCCGCCAGGGGACTTTGACTTATTCCAACGAAACTCGGCGAGTGTAATTTTTGCCGGTCGCTGCCTTCCGTTTGCAGAGCCCTGCAGCAAAGGCAGCGAGGCAAATGAATAAAAAACAGCGCGTTCTCGAGTGTTCACAGTGGGGTTGACGCGGCCCCGACCCGGCCCGGCGCGCTGCGCTGTGGAATCAAGCGCCCAGGCGCAACTCTCTTCCACACCCAAACTCAAAGAGTGACGCCGCCCTTACTTTTTTTTAAAAAAATCTGCAAATTCAAGTATATAGCGAGTTGGTAGTCTATAAAGGTCACCTTTCTATACACTTCAATTTATAGAACGTGTAATGTAACGTGCACCTCAAACTCCATGTCCGCTACTTGTACAGAATCGCTGTAATAAAGGGCATCTTTAATAATTCACATCTGTTCTGCATTTCAAACAATTACAAAAAAGTTTAATGGCTTTTAAACCAGTAACACAAAACAACACAACAGAAGACATATGTACAACCAGTACAACACTAGGTAAACTAAGAAGTCCCCAGGGTGTCTAGGGGAGGTCGCTGTGAATGTGCCTGTGACTTTCCCAACGAACCCAACATGAAGCGCTAGGATAAATTAAAAGCGTCCATATTTTAATTTCCGTCTCAATTAGAAAACTGAATACGAGGGTGCTTCTTTTTTAACGCTTTGTGGCACAGCACCTCAAAGGCAAAACAAAAGCCACTCAGACATAAACCAAAACCCAGCAATATAAATGCAGGACCTAGATCAGCTAGCTTCAAAGGTCGAAGTTCTGGGTCGCTGACACTCCTAGATGTCTCAAGGTCATCATAGCTTAACATTTCACCCCTAAATTGCACCAGTCCAGCGGCTTTAAGTTTGCCGACAGCTCTACGAACAGGTTCTATCATGGGCGAACCCTTTGTGAACGCGAAGTGCGCCTTGACTCGGCTAAAAGGCAACCTGAACATGCGAAAATGCCGACTCTCCAGCAACGGCGCCAAATGCAGCTTCGTATGCACGTCATAGTCGGATATCACGGCACTATTGCGCCGCTGAAACACCTCCCGTAACTTTGACATCTGGTACAGGGAAATCAGAGACGACCGGGACTGGAGGGTCGCGGGCAAGAAGGACTGCATCTCCGTCACGACCAGATCCAGGTCCAGGAAGACGTCCAGGCCGCTGCGCTCCAGCTGCTCCAGACTGTTGATCTCCTGGGCGGGGGCGGTGAGCTCGCTAAGCAGCAGGCCCTGGTAGGCTCCCGTGATGACGACGCACATGGTGAGCCAGGCGGCGGCCAGCGGGCGCTGCGCGGGCCTGCCGGGCGGCGACTGGGCCAGCAGGGGCGCCAGGGCGTGCAGAAGCGCGCCGGAGAAGCCCGCGACCGTCGGCCGGCCGTCGAGCGCCGCCGTGCCCAGGGTCACGGTGGCCGCCACGCTCAGCATGGCCAACACCGTCATGATCCACATCCCGCGCGTGAACTCGACCGTGACGGCCTGCAGCAGGTTGGGCCGAACGCCCGAGCCGACCGGCACGAACACGACCACGCTGCACCGCTCCAGGACCTCGTACACCACGTTGGGCCCGGGGACGGCAAGCATCGGGCGAAAGCTCACGCACCCGTCCAGCCGGCACTGCTCCCTCTTCCTGGTTATGCGGAAGGCCCCGTCGGTGTGCACGTCGAGCAGGTCGACCTGCACGGGCAGGTCGAGGGCATGCTCTAGCAGCTCGGCGGTGCGCCCGGCAGCGACCCGGGTGGCCGACGTCACCACGAACAAGAGCAGCGGGAGGGTGGTCTGGCGACGCCATCCGCGGCAGTACCTGGGGAAGGCGAGCTCGTGGTTCCGCCAGTCAAAGCGACTCTCCCAGCGGTCCACCTGCTCCGCCACCATGGCGGAGCTCCGTAAGGCACATTGATTGCGGAGCCTGTAGACCGCGCCGGTGTTGTTGGGCGTCGAGACCAGCAGCGCGGCGTACTGCGGGGGGCAGTAACGTTTCCGGTTGTTCTTGCGGAGGCGGAACTCGGCGGGCACGACGGGCGCGTGCAGCCAAATCAGCACGCGCGCAGAGAGCGGGGCGAAAAAGAGGGGCGGGATGCTGAGGACGTCGGCGTAACTCCCGTTCGAGGCGGCCACGAAGATGGAGTTCTCGAGGTGGTAGAGCTGGTACTCGACCCGAGCGTCGACCACTCGCCGGTCCAGGATCAGTATCCTGGGCAGCTCGGCGGGGAGCTCCGCCAGGAGGCTGGCGAGGTGGCCGTCGTCGTTCAGGACGACCACGGTGCCCGGGTCGGCGGTCGACACAAAGGCGGACAGGAAGTCCGCGAGGCTCCTGGCGCCCGGGTCGCGAGCGGGGCCGCGCGGGACGGGGAGGGGGCCGGTGCCGACCAGGGCCCGCGACTGCCGCGCCCCTGCAGCCAACATCAGGCCCACGAGTACGAGCCGAAGCATGGCGGCGGGAACCTGAGACTGACCGGCGCGACGACAAACTGCGAGGCGAGCGCGTGTTGGGAGGAAAAGGGAACGACTATTCAGACGAGATCACTTGTCGTGATAGGAAATCCTCTCCCATTGTGCGCGACGACTGTCACAGCGTTTAGACGGCGGTCGACATCGGGGCCGGGGGCCGTGGGCCGGGGCCCAGGATTGAGCCAGGCCACGTGGCGGCCACACAATCGCACGCGCCGCACGTTGTCCTGTTATTAGGGCCGCGCGGAGTAAGGGAAGTTCTGGCAGTAGACATTGTTGAGATAACACGATAGCAAAGTGATTTCTATGGCTGTTTATAACAACTCAATATAAGCCCGATTTAGCCTTGAATCAAGAAACCGCGGTTCATCGAGGAAGAACGAAGCGGAACGTTTTCGGAACAGTCTGGAGTTAATATGAGACCAAAACTCAAGTTGTAAACAATGATACAATACTTGAGATTATCAAGTATTTTGCACTGGATTCAAGTCTATCTTGCATGGAACAAGAAAACGCTTTTCTGTTTCAGCTTAGGCCAGATCTTACTTTTTGACATTGTTTATTTACAAGAGAGTATTAATACCCTATCCAAGGACGCACTTTCGATACGTTAACTGCTTCTGCTTATACCATGCAACGCGTCTTTGCATTTCTTTTCAAAGGAGACATTTTCCACTTCTCACATTCTTGGCTATGGTGACTGCGGCCGGAGGTGCACCAGTGCGGGGTGGGCTGGAGCGCGGGGCCACGCTGTGCCACGGCGCGCTGCTCGCTTTCGAACCGGAGGGCACACAACTAGAACAACAATAAGGCACCTGATAAGGCCGCAGACCGCCTGGCCTTCCCTATATCCCCTCCTCAGCAAGGCATGCCATATCGGCGGTCGCTGAGGCTAGCAGGGACGGGAGCGGGGACCGGGGGCGGGGACTTGGCGGAGCTGCTAGAGTTCCCGCAAGTTCCGGTGTGCTCACGAGATGCGCCTCGCCACGCCGCTTCGCGCCGGCACGCCGGCACCGCCCACTGCTGCTATGCTAATCAATTTGGAGCTTCCCGCCCACGCAGTCCCTCCCGCGAACGCGCGCCGAGAAACATGAACCCGAAGCGGGAAAACCGACGCGCCAACGACCGCCGCGGCAGGTCAGCTGGAGATGTGAACGAGGGGTCAACGACTTGGCATATTCAGTGCACAGGCTCACCCATTTTCAGCAGTATTTCATACAAATCTAACAATATTTTAGCCTCATTTACGAATATTTCACCCAAATTTAGACAAACTTAACTTGAATTTACGAATATTTCACCGATATTCATCAATATACAACCATATTCAAGAATTCGGTGTACACGAAATCTTGAAGTTAATGACCCCGATGTGAAGTGAATGAGGCGGGATGAGGTCCTCGTCCCGACAAGACCAGCCCAGCGCTCTCCAGGGGCCAGCGGCGCACGGAATACGTGAAACAACCCTGTCCAGACCAGACCGGCGCTCTCAAAAGCCCGCAGCCCGCCTGGGGGTAGCATGGAATATGTAGGGCGCACCCCGGCGGCCCCAACCTGACCAGCGCTCTCCACAGCGTCCCGGCAGTACGTCGCGACGTCGCAATAACTCCGGAAGGGTGCGCCATCTGCCCGCCCCGCCACACCTGAGCACGTGCGCACCGCGCCACTGGACCAGCGGTAAAGCTTCCTCGCCACGCCTGTCTACCGAGGGCGTGTGCGGGGCGGGGCGGCGGCGTGCGGAGGTGATCGGTGGCCAGTAACTCTAGTGCGAGCGCCACCGAGTTGTGCTGAAACCTCAGCTGATCTCACGCTAGCCGTTACTGAACATTTCGGATATCCTAAAGGGAAGGGAGGAGGAAACAGTCGAATGAAGTTAACGCGTCCTTGGGAACAGTCACACTTGAACACGGCCTATTGCCGCCAGCTCTCTCCCGAGAGAGGGAGAGAGAGAGCAGACCGAAGTTGTAAGTGAAGGAATGTGACGGAAGGTGGAGCAGCATCGGTGAGAATGGAGGCCGGAAGTACATTGTAGGATAATGCAAAATCCCCGTTCCGGTGAAGAGCGGCGGGTGCGGTAAAGGGTGGGTACGGAGTTGGGCTCCGTGGGGCAACTTTGGCGTCGCAGTGGGGCACGAGGACGAGGGCGCTCGCCCGCAGGCGGCAACCCCGGCCCCAGCCACGGCCCCCGCGCCCGCGCCACTCGTACCTGCTAAGGCCCCACCCCGCCCCGCCCGATGAGCGCGCAGTGACGGGCGGGGTGGGGCGGGGCGGGCGCTCTGCCCTATGTGGCCCTCAGGAATCGTCTCCTCCTTTTCAAATAGCGGCGCCACGAGCCGCGCCACTCGACGGGGCGGGAGAGGAGTGGAGAGGGCTGCGGGGACGGCGAAAGTAAAAAGGGGTGGAAGACAAAGACAGGCACTGAAGCTGCGGGAGCAAAGGAGAGCAATGCAGACAGGTGCGCCGGCGGGGCTGGGACGGGGCGCGGCCGGCGGTGAAAAGTGAAGCCACTCGCGCCCTTTAGCCCCCGCCCTAAAGAAAAGGTATACAGCCGCCGTACTTATTATCCGACAAACTTTGAGACGAAGTATACAGCGCTTGCCGCAGGGTTGGGGCGGGGAGAGGCAAGACGGGGCGGGGGGGCGGGGGCGGGCCCGTCCCGTGGGGCCACTAGACCACAGCGCTCAGCATGACTCACCTCGCGGCCGCCGGCTGTGACGAGGAGCGGCCGAGCCTCATTGACCTGCGGGCAGAAAGATACCGAACAGTTATAGCGGGGTAGAGTCGCACTGCGGGCTGCGGGCGGGATGCTACCGACACTTTTATTTTACCCTTATTGGGTTTTCATTGTAGAACACGGCTGACACGGCTCAAACAATTATGTGCCGTCCTCTTTTGCTCTCTCTCTCTTTCTCTCTCTCTCTCTCTCTCTCTCTCTCTCTCTCTCTCTCTCTCTCTCTCACTCACTGGATCCCAGCCGCAGGCACGCCCGGCCCGCGCCCGTCTCCACTCACCGTCACCGTTCGGACTCGATCTGCCCCGCCCCGCCCGGCCTAAAGCGAGCGCCTTACATACAAGCTTACTGTAATCTGGATGGTTCCACCACCACCGCCCCGCCCGGAAGAGCTCGCTCACGTGCGCGCGCGCGTACACACACACACCTCGCGGGACCGCGTCTCTGCCGCACCACGCACTGGTGAGACCCTGTCCGCGGCCCCCTTTTGGATAATATGTGGCTGACATTTAGGGCGGAGCGGGAAGGGGTTGGGACGGGGGGTGCAGACTGCGGCATGTGGCTGAGAGGGGGGGGGGGGGGTTGAATCACGGCTGCTCACGCCCCCGCCTGCTGCTGCTCCCGCCGTCAAGCTCCCTCCCGCGCAGACGTATTCATGCAGTGCTGCTCGACAGGCGGGCAGTAAATTGAGTATCTATGCGTCGATATCTGCATATATGACGTGTATATTAGGGCATGCTACGCCACACTACTCTCCTCCTCCTCCTCCTCCACTCCCCGTAGGTACCTCTCGAAGACCATGTTCACTCTGGCGAACCCAAAGCGCACCTGGCATCAGCCCGATGCTTGCTTGTCCTTGAACTTCATCCCGCTTTCCTTCCTCACTACCCCGCCCCGCTCCCCAGCCGACTGGTCCGCGTGGCCGTAATGTCTTTACTGCCGCCGAACGTGCTCGGAACGTGAACACGCGCTGGTCAGAATGGAGCTGAGTGGAGCCGGGCGGGGCGGGGCGGGGAGGGGCGGGGTAGGGGCGGGTAGGGTACGGCGGTGGGATACGGACGCGAAAAACACTTTTCCATTTTGCCGTGATTCGCCCACGGCCACGGCCTGCCCGGCCCGGGCCGGACTGGACCCGTACTGCGGCGGCCATTGCAGGGAGGGGTGCGCGGGGCGGGAGGAGACGGGACGGACGAGGGAGATGTGGAGGCCGGCCTGGCTGGATACTGCGAGAGCACGGGGGAAAATGGCCTTGGGATGATCCGCTCTGTTCGATGGGCAAAATTGGAAATAGATGGCATCGAAAATACGCGGCACCGAAAACCAGAGGATAGGTGTCTCAAAGAACAACACTTACACGGAGAAAACTACGCGAAGGTTAGATTTGTTATCATCGTAAAATTGTTCATCGGTCGTCTCCTCCATCTCCTGCTGGTTGAAGAATGTGGGATTTTTGGATATGCCAGATATGGAATTCTACCAATGAACAGAGTTGATCACCACCATTAGGTAAATATTTTCCCCGTGAGAAGGCATGAGCGTTAAACCGAGGAACGAACATAACATGTGGACGGCGTAGCAGGATAAGGAACGGAGGCTGAGCCGGAGAAAAAAAGGGGGGGGGGAGGACGACAGACCCCGAGGGATGCCTCCCGCACCTCGTCATGACCGCTAACTTTGTCCACGACGACCAAGTCTTGATAGTTTGTATCACTTATAACTCTCCTCGCCTCGCCCCGTCCGGTCTGGAATCTAACACCCGTACATCTTACTCTTTTTCTAATGTTGTACGCCCTGCGCTATCCCCCATCCCCCCTTAGCCTCTCACTCTCAGAGGCTTAATGACCCGCCCCCTTGAAGCCATGCCAAATTATAAGCACCCTGAAACGAGATAAAAACTACTGCAAAGGCGGCTGGCGGCGCCGGGCCGGCCGCGCCGATGTGCGACCCTTGGTGCCTTCGGTCCCGGGCCGCCGCCGGAACACTGTGCGACCAGAGGCCCGGGCCCCGGGCCCGGCCGGCGCCAATATAGGGGGCGCTGCACCACGCACTAGGCGGCGCAAGAGAAACGCGCCCTGTAGCCTACGAGCTGAACTATCGGAGACCGAACAAAACTCACGACCCCACCACCACCACCCCTCTCCCATAGCAGCGCCGCCGGGCACCGCACTCACTCCCCACCATACAGTCGTGGCTGAATTATTCATGGCCACTTAGGCGGATATTTATTTTCTCAGTGGTTTGCTTATCGAATTTGCGTGGCGTGGCGAGGCGCGTGGGTAGAGCTGAGCGAATCATGGTTGTTGCCCTCTAATCGAACCGACTCACAGAAATTTCATGGCCGAATCGCAGTAGATCGAAAATTTTCGAACTGAATCGATCTAAATTTGTGTCCGATTCGCATCGTCGGGGGAACACTGAAAATTTGTCGCTACTGAGAGAGTGACTTTTCTGTACCAAATTTACACGCTCCTGGGAGAGCGAGACGGATTAAGATCCCTCTATTAGAGTCACTTTTATGAGTCATTTAGAGTCCAGTAATCAAACGTTACTCAACTGGAGCGATTTCAAAATACCAGAAAATACTGGATTTGAGTCGTTTTAGCGAACGTCACCTTTACTGAGCGATAAAAAAATGTTTCGCTCATTACGGGTGGAAAATGTGACTATTATAGTTCCAAAGAAAGAAAAATATCCCCACTATCAAGATTAAAGGAATAAATCAATCAAAACATTTTGATTGTTTTCCTTATTTCAACCAAAAATTTGGTTCAAAATATTTTAGGGGTATGCGAAATGAACTATTTCGCTAACTAGAGTTGTGCGAAGAAGAAAGTATTTCACGCGATCGGGAAACAACTAGTACAAGAAGCGTTGTGTACCACGAGGGCAGGGGCGCCTTGAGGCTCCCAATCACGTCGCGGTGTGTGCCGACCTCCACCTGCCGGACCAAGGTGCGCGCGCGGCTGGCTCGTGAAGGAAATTAGAAAAGTAACAGTTCCGGTGCGCCGAGTAGCAGCCGAGTACCAGCAGACCTGAACCGCCGGGGGCCTGCGGCCTGCCCCGAGCAGCACACAAGGTTGTGCACCGCAGCAAGGGCGGAAGCAGAACCAGCCCACGAGGGAAAAGGGGAGCGACTAAACCACAGCTGCTCGCGTCCAAAGACTTCTCAGCAAGCTGAGCGGCGCAACCATGATTGTTTCCTTGGCTGACACCACGTCGCGAGTGTTGCAGAGAGGCGCTAAACGTGTGCCCCCCCCCACCCCACCCCCTGCGCCGGCAATGTCACCGAGCGACTTACTTCGTACGCGTTACAGCGGCTGCTCCTCGTACAAGCAAAGTTAAGTGTCAGTCAGTCGGAGTGTGGGGGCGGACCCACCCGGGTACAGAGGCTGCCTTCCGGCAACAAAGGAACAGTAGAGCGACGAGGAATGGAATACTTTCGGTGAAAAGAGACAAATCGCGCACTACAGTATGCTGAAACTTTTTTCCCCAGCTGCTAGTGCAGACAAAGAAAAGAAGAGGCCTCTAGATAATCTCAATTACTTTGCGCATTTTGATGTCTTAGAGTAATTCAATGGGGGAAAAGAGACTAGCAAACTACATAAGATGAAAAACATATCAATTCAAATTTAAAGAAAATTTGTCGATTTAATTTTAATGAAACTTTACATGCTCTGCAAATCTAAGTGTGATACTACATGTCAGTTTAAACTGCGAAACTTGAGTTTCGCAGTTTAAACTGCACAACTCCCGAGTTCGTCAGTTTAAAATGCAAAACTCCCGAGTTCGTCAGTTTAAACCGTGAAACTATTTAGCAGTTTAAACTGACGAACTGAAGAGTTTTGCAGTTTAAACTGACATGTAGTATCACACTTACATTTGCAGAGTGTGAATTTACAACATCAAAATCAAGATTTATCCTCCCGAAAGAAGGCAAATAAAACTATTGCAACATTCGTTTCCCAGCGATTTGAGAAGGCAACTCCGTTGCCTGAAAAAGCATCTTAAATTTAGAAGAAGAAAAAATACAATTGTACAGTTTCCTTTCCCTCCCGATGCGAAGCCGTCATAAACGTTCCGAGTATAAGGCTCGCTGTCTACCTCACACGACTCCGGACTAATAGAGGTCTCCGCCCGCCTGAGCCACGGCGCATCCTGCCTCGAGACTAGTCACGAAATTAGCGGTGAGAGCAAATAGACAGAGGCAGGCCGGGCTGCCTCCTGACGAGACGCCTGCAGTTTCCGAGAGCTGGCGCAGCTGGCGCAGCTGGCTCTCGCCGCTCACTGCGGCGGGTAACGCAGACGGTTCCTTTGCACGCTAAGCGGGCCGTGCGCCACGCGCGCCGCACATCCCACAAAGCACATGAGTCAGGTGCCGCTCAGGCGTCGTACCACACCCAGGAAACAGCTCTTTTGAAATAGTATCAAGGAGAAATCTGGAGATTCACGAAAAATGTTGTAAATTTACGACAAACCATTCTTGTTCGTTATTGAATCTGAAGTCGATATGAAGCGCTTGTAATTTTACGATTTGTATTTGTAATTTCAAGACTACACACTTTGCGTAAAATTTTCCCGTTAAGCTACAAATATTTTACATAAAGGCTTTTTTCTCTTAATTGTTGAGAGAAAAAGAAGAGAAAAAACAATTTTTGGAATATATGAGCAACTGTTAACAGACGTTTACTTAACTGATAAAAAGTGAGTAACCAAAACTTTGAAGCACAGGGCCTCCAAGGAGCGTGAGAATATTTAGAATTAAAGTCAAAATGGGAGCAAAATTGTTTCTTTTGTAAAGTAAGCAACAGTGAGAATAGTAAGTCGCTAGCACCCCTGTGTGCTTTGTGGCATATCCTTCAACGGGAGCCATCCATCTCCCAGCCTCTAGCCTCCCAGCTGATAGCAGTCGTCCCCGCTCGCTCGCTCTCTCTCTCTCTCTCTTTCTAAGCCTCTGTGTTACTCAGTCCGTCGGCGGCGGCGCCACTCACATAAGAAAGGAAGTAGCCTCCCGAACACAATCGTGTGTTGGGATAATAGCCCCGGGAGTTGGTCTGATGCCCCTGTCAGACTGCCCGGAGCAGGGTAAGGGCGGGCGGGGAAGGCCTCGAGGCGGAGGCAGTCACCGGAGCGCGCGGGGCGGGGCGGAGCGGGGCACAACGCTTTTAACCCTCCGAACCCCTGGAGAGTTGAGATTCCGAAACTGTCAGTGCGATAGTCGTGAGCCGCCCCGCTCTGCCCTGCCCCACCCGTCCTACCCCCCCCACCCCCCAATCTCTTCCATCCCCTTGCTGTCCCACAACCCCCGATGTAACCCCCCCCCCCTTCCCTTCCTTCGGCACGCTCCCTTAGCTCCCCCCGAAATCTTGAGCGCAGCGGAGCGCCACTACCCGGAAACTTACGCACGGTATACCGCATGTCTACCGAAACGACGCCGCGAACCGCCCCGCATCGCCCCGTCCGGAACACCATTAAGTGCCTGTAGGCCAACTCCAACCTCGGAGCTGCATCGCAACGCCGCGTCACCACCGCTCCAGCTCGGGCACACATCCAGTAATGATGGCATACATATTTTATCGCCCCCATCCAGCTCTGGTGATGCGCGGTGGCGCGGGGCGGAGTGGGGCGCGGAGCTTGCACACACGGCTATTAACAAGTTACACCACGAGCGCTGGTGGTGTATAATTGACCAGAGAGCGACGCCCTCGCTCACTTTGTCCCCCTCTCGGCCTCAGGAGCGTCCCAGGGCTCACATGTATCTGCACCGCTTTTCCTGTCTCCCTCTACATATCGCTTCAACTCGTGTGGCACCACGTGAACTTTTTGAACAGAGAGAGAGAGAGAGGAGGAGAGAGGGAGAGAGAGAGAGAGAGAGAGAGAGAGAGAGAGAGAGAGAGAGAGAGAGAGAGAGAGAGAGAGAGAGAGAGAGAGAGAGAGAGAGAGAGAGAGAGAGCTTTAGACAATCACGTGAAACTTATAAATGAATATGCACATAAGGGAAGGTTTCAGGCCATTGCCCATGAACCCTTCGCGTGACTGCCCAAGCAGCCTCCAGCCTCGTAGGTCCCGAGGGGGCCGCCCTGCCCGGTCCCTAAGGGATCAGTCTGCGCAAGCTGGTGGGACTGGTGCTGCCCCGGCGGCCCTGCACTAGACGGGACCCACCAAACTCGTGTCGAGATTTGCATACCGCGCTAACTAGATCCCGCAGCGCGCGCGGCGCGGCGTGGGCCTTAGCGCCTGAGCCGGGCGTCAGCCGGGGCGGCGCCGCGCCAACCAGCAGGGCCCGCAGCAACAGGGCGGGATCAGCTGGCACCGCTCGGCTCGGCATACACGGGTCCCGCCACGCCACGCCACGCCCGCACTCCTTGAACCCTTCGGGGCCGCCCGGCCCGGCCCGCCGCGGACAACTCACCCGACACCGCTCCACGCGCCGCGTGGGGAATAGCAAAACACAGTCCCGTCCCCCTGCTGCTGCCGCCCCCACAAACCCCACACCACCTTGCATGCCATTAACGGTAAGCGCGTAAACAGCCCAAAGTTTTAAAAGCCACAAAACACAGCGACGGGGACGGCCAGGGGCCGCGCGACGGGAGGCCCCGCAAAAACTTTGCCCTGAAAATACAATGATTCCCAGCGGAGAAAATGCGCTTACCTCAGCAGGCCTCTCAAACGCCTCTGGCTCCCCGAGCCACTATCCGGCCGGCGCTCGGCAGGAGATCCACTCTCCGTGGCCGGTGGATCAAGCCCCCGGGGGTGGGGGGTCAAGCCTACCGCGCCGCTGGACAGGTGTACGAGGGAATTTACATACCCTTCTCTGTGGGTAAAGATTTATCGACACTGCTGCGTTCGGCACGCTCAGAATAATAATGTAGAACTACGCTCCAATAAGACAATTCCCCCATGCATTTAGATGGGAGAAAAGGAGCGCATGAGCTCTTGTACGCTTGAATAAGGGCGTACGGATGAGTACCCTTCAAGAAAGGCGTACAACAACTACGCTTTAGTTTTACCAGTGTTGAAGCGGGGCGACGATAAGGCTTTAAAGTAGCGCGCAGGAACAGTCTTATTGAGGTAATTGTGAGATTCAAAGTAAACGCGCGGGTCGAGCGCGTCGATTGTGTTTGAGGACGCCAGTTCAAATCAGAATGTAAAGGAATGATGCCAATGGAAATACGGTTTCCCGTTGTCGCCTAGAGGCCGCCTAGAGGTATTCACGGCACAGCTCGGCCTTCGGCGGCGCAGCGGCCGCAGCCCGGGAGTCTGCCGGTCCGCCGAGCACGCCTGTGGAGCTGGCTGCCTACCCTCTGGTCGGCGGGCGCTCCGCTCCGCGAGGACTGGTGCGCGCGGGCGAGCGTGGGCGGGGCGGGGCGGGGGGGGCAACGGCCCGGTGAGCTCGGGGCCCGCTCCCGCTGCCGCCGTGTCCGGCCCCGGGCCGTGCAAGCAGCAGGCCAAGGCAGGACCAAACCTCTTGCCTGCCCCGACACAAAGCAGCGGGCTGCAATCGCCCGCTTCGCTTAACCCGATTTGTCTGTTGCCATCCTGTCTGCAAGATTCCTCACCCCACCCGGGGCGGGCCGGAGGGGGAAGCTAGGCGCCGAAATACACAACGCCGACCCGACCCGACCCGACCCGACACGGCTTCCAGCGCGAATACATAAATCTCAGGGTGGCAAGCGGTCTGCATTGTAATACCACTGCGATAGCTAGCTGCTGAGTGGAGGCAGAGGTACAGCCGGAAAGAGATCGAGAGAGAGAGAGAGAGAGAGAGAGAGAGAGAGGGAGGGGGGGAGAGAAAGAGAGAGAAAAGAGCGCACGGTGAGCGGACAGAACAGCATGAAGAATGCAGGCCCTCATGCATATTCCAGAGATAGGCACTTTGAAAAGCGATCGGGCCGGGCCGGGCCGGAGACCTAGGTCCACGATGGACAGGGCGGGCGCGCAACTAGAGATGTGCGAACATGTTCGGATTCGAACGAACACGAACGAACCGAACACGATGTTTGTTCGTTCGGAAACGAACATTAAATGTTCGGGCACGAGCTGTTCGGAAAATATCGTCTCAGAGCGTTCGTGGTCGAACAACATTTCACCACTTCTTTGCATGAATTCAGTAACAATGCCTTAAAATCAACTTTGATAAAGAAAAATGTACCGCAGCTGAAGAAATAAACGCATTTTAGAAATTGTCCAGCATTAAAATGATTAACACTATTAAGAAAAAAAATTAGTTTGAAAGTTGTTCGTTCGGATACGAACACTTATGTGTTCGGTTCGGTTCGTTCGAGGTGATTTCAGATGTGTTCGTGTTCGGTTCGGTTCGAGTTGTTTTCCTAAATTTTTGTTCGTGTTCGTTCGAATTCGAACCAAGCCTGTTCGCACATCTCTACGCGCAACCTGCAGTGCAGCACCCCAGTTGCCGTGAAGCTTTGGGTATACGAGCCGGGTGTGTCCGGGAGCCCGAGAGAGGGGGGGGGGGGTGGACATGGGTACACCAGGGCCAGGGGTCCGCGCACTTAATCACGCGCTCTGCAATGGGATTGTATGGAGTAACTCAATAATGTCCAACAGCCGGCCGGGGTGAGGTAGAGGCGGGGTGGGGCAGGCTGCAGCCGCACTCAGTACCCCGCCCCCCCCAGCTGGCGTGAAACAGAGGGAGGATTCCGTTTTCCCGCATACTTCATTTATACAAAACTCCTCAATAAGATTGAAACAAAGAAAAAAAAAAGAAAACGACGTGATAATGTCTCGAGACCTTTCAATGAAGAAGCTGGCGCGAAGAAGCGTATAATATCACCATTGCGATTCCCGGTGTTGGAATGAAATAGTGCGACTGTGCGGCGCTGATCCCCGCGGGCGTGGCGTGGCGCGACGGTCCATGGCAGGCCGCAGCCGCCTCTGCCGACACCCGCGCACTCTATCGGCTCATTAAATCCATCATGATGCAGTGCAGCTGGCGCCGCCCTCTCCATCCAATCGGTCGGTGAGGACGACCCGCCCCGCCCCGAAAGACCACATTCTCATTACGGTGTCACTCAGCGGCGCACCGCAGGCTGACCCGTCAGCACTCAGCGGGGCCGCGCGCGGGGCCAGCGCGCCGAGGGCATCGCACTCTCCCAAATCGCTACAAAGTTCCCCGCGCCCCACCCCGCCCCGCCCCACCCGTCATCCCACTTTTATGCCACCGAGGCACTCGAGAGGCAAGTCGCGATAGCCCCGCGGAAGAGCCTCGCCCTATCGCTGCACGAACGCGCCAGCAGCAGCAGCAGAAGCACACTGAAAAAGGTATGTACGGAAATTTCCGGCTATTTTTTTTTTTCAGACACTGTGATGGGGGAACAACTCTGAATTTTGGTTCAAAAATTGTGTAACTTTTCGGAAATTTTCGTTTTTTTGAATTTGACCTTTGTAAATTTGATAATTTTCCTGAATTTTTCTAAATTTTTCTGAATTACGAGGCGCACAAACGTTTTGGAGTTGTTTCCCCCTCGGGACTCTACCGTACTTGAACTACAGGGAAGCGTCCGTTCAGATCTCCGTAGTTCGCACATGGTAGTTTCTTCAGTACCGTAAAAGAAAAACTAACTCAAATGGCTTAACAGGACTCGTCCATACCCATCACGGTACGGAACGTTACCGTCATCGGTTCCATACTAGGACTCTCTCTCTCTCTCTCTCTCTCTCTCTCTCTCTCTCTCTCTCTCTCTCTCTCTCTCTCTCTCTCTCTCTCTCCCCCCCCCCCTCTTTTTACTCGTTCTTTATAACCACTACTCTCCCACTGGAAAAACAAAGGTAGGAAGAGAAGGGTTTTAATGCCTTTACAAAGGCATTAAAAATTAGCACCCCTGCAAAGGCATTAAAACTGCCCAAAGGTGTTAAATTTTAATGCCTTTGGACAATTTCGTGCCTTTGCAAAGGCATTAAAATTTCACACCCCTAGAAAGGCATTAAGTCCTACCTTTTTTTTCCAGTGCCTGAGTGGTGGAAAGAACGAGTATTGTTCTCAGTCGAAAAGCTGATCTTTATTCCAACAATGAACGTTTTTTTTTTCCAAGTTTAATAGTATTATTTTGAGAATCCTTAACAAATTATGTATGTTTTCGTTCTAAGTCCATAACCCAGCTTATTAGTGGAGTTTTCAATCTCAGAGAACACAATACGTAGACATAAAACTTGTTACTAATCCGAACTAGAAACATTCGTCTGAATTTAAACAATGAACCTTTTTTCACGTTTAATAGTATTATTTTGAGAACTCCTAACAAATTTTGAGCTAGTTTTCATTTTAAGTCCCCGAGTTGGCTCGCGCTTCTTTATGCGCCCCAACAATTGGAATCGGACCCGGGTGAGTGTCCCGGAAAATACTTCTCCTACACACACTAACACAATATGAGATGAAAATGGACTCACTCGACTCACATCACGTTTTAAACTTCTGCCTCTGTAGCACATAATTATGTAAAGAACGAGTTCCGTACTTATCACAAAATTCATTTTGTGATCTATTTGGCGTTTTTTTATTTTTTTATTTTATTTTTTCAATACAATGCAGGCCCCTTGCCCTACCCTCTCATCCTCTCGTCTCCTCTCGTCTGATTCCAAACGGAGACGCCGCGTCGCTCCGTCATAGTTGGGCTGATGAGGATGGACGCCCAAGTGACTCCGCCGGGGCGGGGCGGAGTGGCCGGCGTGACAGGCCACGCCGGGGCAACAACCCAAACGGAGCTGGGCAGAGTGGGGAAGGGCAGAGTGGGGAAGGGCAGAGCGGGGAAGGGCAGAGCGGGGTGGGGCGGGGTGGGGCGGGCTGTAAACCCCTTCACGGAGATAAAAGTATGCCTGATTCAAGCATAATTTGATGCGTGATTTAGCAAGCGGACCAATGTGTGATGGCTCCGAAAACGTACCTTTGAATCTGGCATCAGATGCGAGATCTACGCATCAAATGCGAGATCTGAGCATTGGTGTATGCGAGCGTCAAGTGTTATATGTTTGGACCACGCAATCAATGCGTGTATTAGCCGAGATACTCATCTGTAATCTGCGAAAATATTCAGACAAAACGTTTAAATTTTATCCATTATACTTGTTTAAGATTTGTTCAAGAATGTGTTTTAGGAGCAATCCATTCCTATTGAAAAAAGAAAAATTAAATTTATTCCTTGAAATCTCAGATATATTCCACCCGTGCTCACGTGCTCATGTGTACAGTAAAACCACTTATGCATTAGTGGTTCACCCCTCGGCCTGAGCAGCCTTCTTTTCTTTACTTGTTTACATCGTTCACGTATGTATTCACTGTGAAAAATAGTTGTAGGTTTACGGGAAAATTTTCCACGACGTGTAGTTGTAAAATTACAATTACAAATCGTAAAAGTATACTGGCACTGTACGTATCGACTTAAAATTCAATTACGAGCAAAAATAGGGTTGTCGTAAATTTACAAAATACTTCGTAAATCATAATTTACAAAATAAATCGTAAAACTACGGAGACATTTTCCACTGTGTTGATGTAACTGTGTATCAAATTTGAGACCGGTCCGATGGGCGCGATGGGCGGAACCATTGGCAACTCGGCACTTGGCGGGGCTGGGCGGGGTGGGGCAGGGCAGGGCAGGGCAGGGCAGAGCAGAACAGCAAGCGAGAGCTGTTTGCCGACAGTTTGACACGCAAGGATGCGGTGGGCCAGTCGGGACCGAGCCCCGAGCCCCGGGCAGAGCACTGTTAGGAAAACCAACAGTAAACGCCTGCAGTCTGGACCGCGTAAATTTGTTGTCAGGTACTGACCGTACTGATTTAGGTTCTTTACCTTACTGAGCATATCGTAATGAAAAAAATAAGTATAACTGTATAAAATAAGTATTTAAAAAAAGTGAGGGACGTTCAAACTTAGAATTCTTAAAAAAAAATACCGCCACGGTGTTACCGAAAACATGAAAAATACGGTGCGGACCGTTGGCCGAGCGTGACCGTGCCTACGTAATTCCTCGCAGTGAGGCACAGGCAGGCAGGCACCTACTACCCACTGCGGGGAGAGAGGCAGTTCAAGGAGCGCGAGGAGCAGGGTGTAGCAGGAGCAGGAGGGGGCTCTCATGGTGAACCGCGGAGAGCTGCGGTGAGCTTCTCAAACATGAATGAGCCGGGCTCTACCTCCGCCCCACGGGGCCTCACGGGGACCCGGCCAGCCACAACACTGGTCGTCCAAGAGGGTTGCAGGACGGCAGCGAAACCACAGCACATGGGGAAGCGTCAGTCTTTGACGTTTGTTTGTTTCTCAGAGGAAAAAAGATACATAGGAGCAATACCCGTCTTAAACTGAGAAAAAAATACACTGTCAAAAAAATACATTTAATAAATTTACAGGAAATGTCTGTGAATTTTGTTAAACAAACTGACTGTGAATTTACTTTTAATTCGTGTTCATTTACAAAAGAACTCTGTAACAAGACAAAAATATTCCGTAACTTTCCAAAAGAATTCCGTAACTTTACAAATTTTATCTGTTGTTTCGCGATTTTTCTTGATAATCTACAAAATATTTCATCAAACTACAGGAAAAACCTGTTTACCGATTTAACAGCAAAACCTGTAAAATTTTTTTCTCGTTTTTTACAACAAATTTTTAAAGTGTATTTGTTGTAAAGCAACTCTCTTAGTGATGATTGCCGCTTGTAAAACAAACAGCGATGTTGCACAAAGAAAACGACGTCTTGGTTTCCAAGCAGTTTTGGAAAAACCAAGCAGCTCTTATGGAGAAAATACAGGGGGTTTCTGGGACTGCTTTAAAACCATGAAGTTTTATTCCGTGAGCTCGAGAACAGCAAACGTTGAGAAACATCTACATTTGTTTTGAATATAAAACAATAAATTTGATGTTCCTGAACACCTTTTCTAATGTTTGTCCCTACCGGGACATATAACAAACTGAGGGAACTTTTACCGCGGGATATGAATCACCGGGTAGTATGAAATACCGGAAGGGAATGGTAAACTCCTTGTATACGGGGGATAGTAAACAACCTGGACGATTATTAATAACCGCTGCACCGGGAGTACAATTTCCCTAGGAAATTTACTGAAAGGGTATAAAATCACCGAGGGTATTAATACCTACGTTACAAATCGCCGGGGGCCGGGAGCGTTATGGCACTGGGCGGTGTAAATGCCCCAAGGAGGGGTTTGCGTCGGGGGTAATATTCCTGGGGATTTATGCCGAGGGGGTACACGGTCCTAATCCGCTGCGACACCGGGACAGGACGGGACGCTGCCCAGCGACCGCAAGCAGCAAGCGAGCGCGGAGTGAGAGAGAGAGAGAGAGAGAGAGAGAGAGAGAGAGAGAGAGAGAGAGAGAGAGAGAGAGAGAGAGAGAGAGAGAGAGAGAGAGCGGTAAGCTCGGCAAGCCGCCACCTCCCCTGCCCTTTGCACGCCTGTCGACACTGGAGAGAAGTGGAGTTTTGATCTCGACTGACACGTAGCGGAGCGCTTTCAGTTTCAGTTTACATTCAGACTAGATGGCGACGACTGGCGACTCGAACTCTGAATTATTATGTATGCAAGAACACAATACCTAAATAAAACAATTTATTTTCAAATAAATTTTTTTAACGTTTAGGACACTTACTCATGGAACTTGAAACACAAATTTAAAAGCATTCAAGAAAATTCCAAAGTTCAAAACTTTGTGCACTAAATTGTTTAAATCGCTTCCCCTTCGATAAAAAGCTAGCATTGGAAAAATTTTCCGATTCGCGGAAGACTACACCCATGCTAGCACACGCGCGCTCAACTTTACCCTTCGATATTCCCGCGCGCTGCCGCTTCCTCATACGCCACACTGTCAGGACTTGAAAAAGGACGACGTGAGCGGCGTCAGAGCAGCAGGTCCCCCAACCCACGCCCTTCCCTCCCTCCTTTTTTTTTCCGCCTGACCTCTTCGCGACTCCGCGGGCGCGCTGCTCGCGCGGGGCCCTGCAAACATGTGACAAAGTCAAGGATCGGCGCGCGCCGCGCCCTCGATATATACAACGCTTTCGATTTATTTCCCGCGTGTCGTCGCGAAAAGGGGCTGTGAAACAAATAGGGCATGGGGTCGGGGTAGAACACAGGGGCGGGGCGGAGTGTGTCCGGCCCGCTGCAGCCTCTACTCAAGCCGCCCATCCCTTGCGCCTCTCCAGCGCCTTCCGGGAACCACCCCACCCTCCTTCCTAAGCCCTTCCCTGCCGCCCCTAATCCAGCAGCTGAGGGTAAGAGCGTGCGGTGCGCGCACAGTGATACCACCAAGCCGACAAAACCCACAGACAGAACGTACACCTTGCGGCTGTATAGTTTTCAAGCGCACCAGACCGCGTATTAATCCTCTTCCATTTCTCTACCCCACTCTGCCTTCCTTGACTTCATTTCCTCCCTTCTGCAGTCGTGAAGAAACATGCGGCAAGTCTACGACTGACGACCCAGTGCTACAAAGTACGTTAGTTGCATGTTCCCTTTAGCTGGTCCGACCCTTCAGGTAAACCATTGGTCTTGATGTACCGCTCAATAGTACTCGGAGGTATGGAGTACAATACACCAGGTGTCCGACAACTACTGGTCTTTTTTGAAAGGATCCAACCCGATCCGAGGGGTGAGAGGGAAATTACTCACACAAAATGTGAAGTGATTTTACTTTTTTTTTCTATTTTGATTCATTTTATTAGAAATCGTTTTCATTTTTTTTGTTATTTTGAGAGAAATATGAAAGTTTCCGTCACTTTTTGATTAATTTTTTATTTTATGATTCATTATTTCTGTCCGCTTATTTCCTTTGTTGTACTCGCAATTGTTTGTTCATTTGTTCTCGAAATTGCGGAATTTTCTGTATAATTTTCATTTTTATATTGCTTTTTAATTATTTTTTTTTTTGTTTTTTGACCGTACAATGATTTTTCCAAAAGACAACCGCGCCCCGACTGATTTATCCGGGGCTGTGTACCTCGCCCCGCTGCCGGGGAGGTGCTGGTTGGGGGGGTCTGATCCGCTCCTGCGCTGGCGGAGCATGGGGCAGCAGTGGGTACGCATACGGCAATATGGCCGCCGTCGGGACTGATCCAGGCGTCGCGGGGACCGTCGCGGCGCGGGGCGGTCCACGAGATTAGCCACCAACCCGCAAAGGGACTTACTGCTCGGGGCATGCGCGGATCCAGGGGGGGGGGCAAAGGGTCAATTGCCATGGCTCCTCGGTAGCCGCCTGAAAGGTAGGCAAAAAGTAATACTTTGCCCCTGTAAGTAGGCAAAAAGTACTACTTTGCCCCCCCAAAGGCTGGCTCTGGATCCGCCACTGGCTCGGGGTCCACGAGGATCTCGCTATTCGCGAGGGTGGCTAGCGGCTCGCTGAGAGAAGGGGGTGGGGGTGGCGGTGGCGGTGGTGGTGGGTTGGCCGGCCAGTGGAGAGGGGAGCGACGTATTAACAACACACATTTTTTCTCCCATCTGTACACGACGGTTTAGGGCCTGGAGCAGGTCCGCGCAGTCCCCTCCCCACCTTCCTCTCATCCTTTCCAATAGGAGCGGCAGTCCATGAAATTGACCCAAAGCCTATGCTACTATATACGTATACCACTACCCGTAACGCGGGGAGGGGGCGGGGCGGCGGCGCGATAGCGGGCTGCCAGACTGTCTGCTCCAGATTTATGCCCAAGGCGCCGCCGCTCTGCCCATAGAACCCGCCGCCGCCGCCACCCGCAGCAACGCGGCCACGACTTTTAATCCGCGGGCCCGTCCCATTGCCGCGACGGCCCGGGTGCCCGAGGGGGCCTCCACTCCTCATTTGAAAGAACACCGGATTGCCGAGATTGCCGGATTGCTAGCGTAAAGTTTGGGATCATTTAGCATCGAACGCCTGTAAAAAGGCAAAATGCTCTGCCTTGCTCCTGTACGTAGGCAAAAAACATGGCTTTGATATTAGTATTTTTTTAAATAATGCCGTCGGATTGCCGGAGAGAGGAACATACCGTATCGCCGGAGTGGAGGACCCCCTCGCGAGTGCCCGGGTGGCGGGCGAGGGGAGCAGCGGCAGCGGCCCGGCTAGGCCCGGCGGCCCAGACAGTCGGCCGACTCGAAATGCGTTCGAAAGCGACGCGTGCGAGTGCGACACACCGGCGAGCTGCTCTCGCACTCGCTCCCACTTTCCGCTTTATTCGAACGCATTTTAAGTCTGGCTAAGAAGGTCCCTGCCCGGTGGCCGGTCGGCCCGTCGCCCACGCGTCGCATTCGCGTCGCCCCGCCGTCGCTACCGCGCCCCGCAGCGTCTCGCTCGGGTCGCCCGCGGCTGATTAACCGGGAGAGAGGAGGAGGCAGTCCGCTCCGGTCTGTCTGGCGGAGGGTTACAGCCGTAGCAGCAGCGGGCGCCGCACTCTAAAAACTCGTTGTCAATTTACAAATAAATCTTCGACAGATGTTTTGTAATGCGTTACAAGTTATCCGTGTCAAACTCAACAAGTATAATTCGTAAATTTTTTACATTTTTTTTTGGCAGATTGTAAAATAAAAATTGGCAAGATTTGTTAGATTACAAAGTTTTTGTAAATATACGAAAAAATGTAAATTTACAAATGAGTTGTCATATCACAAGTTACACGAGCCGTTAAAATGCATCAGGTTAAGTTCCCTTATTTCCCCCGACCAAAAAAAAGAAAAAAAAATCGAGGATGTGCAGAGGTCATCGGGAAAAGGGTTTTCACACACTACAACCGGCCGGAACGTAAAGCAGGGGAAACTAAGAGAGAAAGAGGAAATGGGTGGGGGTGGAGGAAGCGCGGCAAGCGGACCGACGGGTCCCCGGAGAGGCAGAGCATCAAGGTTGAAAGGAGCCAACCGCCCCGCCCCGCCCCGCCCCGTGCCGCGCCGGGCCGGGCCGCTGAGCACAGCAGCAGCAGGAGAAATCTCACTGCGAAAAGAAGATAGAGTCAGCGTAGTGTGCACGCGTACGCGAGTGCGTGAGTGGGTGAAAATATATGAGAGAGAGAGAGAAATTGAAATTGAAATTGAAAAATAGTTTATTGGTCCACATTAAAAGGACTTAAGAGTCCCGCTACAAATGTAGACCTGCGTGAGCAGGTATAGTTATTACACAATTGAGATTTTTTTTTTTTTAAAAAAGAGAAGAAAAGAAAAAAAAAAAATTACAACAAAAAATAAACACAAAAAAGAACAAAACAAAACAGCCAGAAACGAAGATACAATTGTTGGTGCACTATGCAAATAGTTTAACACATTTGGGTTTGAATGCACATATTAGCAATCCTTTTTTTAATACTGTGCAATGATAAGTGAGCAAGCTCGTAGAGTTTAAGATCGTTCCACAGTTTCGCAGCTTGAACTGTGAAAGAATTATGGTATTTTTCCATACGGTGGTTCGGTATTTGCAGCATCATCCTGCTTGATCGGGTTGAACGTACATTTGTTGCCGAGGTGAATTTAAAATTGCGATACAGGTACGAAGGCTCTTTAGTGACTATTACTTTCCAAATCAACAGAGATAAGTAGTAGTTTCTACATGGTACAATCTTCATAATGCGTAGTGAGTTATAAATAGGAGTAACATGATCGGAATATTTTGCACCACTAATAAATCGTATACAGGCGTTTTGTACTTTTTGCAGTTTCATATTATTTCCCATAGACATATCAGTAAACAATATTGAGCCGTAGTTAATGTGAGGAAAAGCTAGGGAGTTAATAAGAATTTGTCTCATTTTAGGTGGAATGAACGCAAAATTGCGCCTTAACTGTGCCAGCACTCCAAAAACCTTCTGCGCTACTTGCAAACAATGAGCATTCCAGCTGAGAGAGCAATCAAAAATAACACCAAGATTTTTGACAGTTGGTGAAAAGTTAACAATGCAGTCGTCGATTTTAATATATTGTGGAAAACCGTGCTCAAGGAACTTATTAAGGTATCTATGAGTGCCGATAGTGATTGCTTGTGATTTTGAGATGTTGAGAACCAGGTTGTGATTTTTACAAAACTGCGTTACTCTGCCGATATCCTCTGCGATCAATTTACATTTGTCCTCAAAGTTGGTTAAGTTGAATGGTATATACAACTGTACATCATCAGCAAACATATGGTATGAGCAGTGCGTTATACATTGAGGCAAATCAAAAAGATACATGATGAACAGCAGTGGACCCAGCACACTTCCTTGAGGGACACCGGTAGCTAAAAATGACCAGTTTGAAAAAACACTGTTAGAAAGAAAAATACGGTGGCTTCGGTTTGACAGATATGATCGGAACCACTCTATAACAGAGTTAGAGAAATTGAGATATTTAAGTTTTGCTAGCAACAAGTCATGGTGTACACAGTCGAATGCTTTACTCAAGTCAAGTAACACAAGCAGGTTCATCGATCGGTTGTCCATAGATGCACGGAAATCGTCCACAACCTTTACAAGAGCAGTCACAGTGCTGTGTCCTTGTCTAAAGCCAGACTGGAGTTCGGTGAACAGGGAGTTTTCTACCAGAAAATCAGTAACCTGTGAATGGACGATTTTTTCAAGGACTTTTCCCAACACACAGAGAATGCTCACCGGCCTATAGTCCTTACACTCAGATGGACATTGGACTTTCGGAATTGGAATTATGTTGGCCCTCTTCCACATAGAGGGAAAAACAGAGTTTTGTAAACTAAAATTAAACAAGTATTCCAGTACAGGTAACAAGGAAGGCAAACACAGCTTAATAAAAACAATAGAGATAGTATCAACTCCTGTCGCACTGGACTTTACACTGTTTACAGCTTTTAATATCTGATCAGGCATAACATATTTAAAGAACATTTTTTTGTTGATATCAGTTTCACAGTACTTATTATAATAACCCTGTATACAGATTTGGGTTGTTGAGTGGCATCGTATTGAAGATACAGAGGCATAGTGGTTGTTTAATTGTTCAACAGGTATAACCGGAGCATCGTGCTTTGAATCAGGTTTGCCTATATTTAAGGACCGAACACGTTTCCACATATCCTTCATAGACGAGCTGGATTCGAATTGTTCGTACATATAGCGGGTTTTGGTGTTACGAATTACTTGCTTCACAAAATTCCTTTGTTTGCGATACAATTCCTAATCTTCTGGTGATTTGGTCAAAAAATATTTATCCCTGAGCTTATCTCTACGTGACATAAGAGAGAGAGAGAGAGAGAGAGAGAGAGAGAGAGAGAGAGAGAGAGAGAGAGAGAGAGAGATGGAATCCGGCGGACTAGACTAGAAACAGAGGTGCGCAGCGTGCCTGGGGAGAGATGGTTTGTCGTGGTGTCCCTCCCCTCCACGCCCCCGCCGGCTGGCTACGACCCCAGATAAGAATGCAAGCTCCGCCCCGCCCCGCCCCAGCGGACTGGTCGGCCCCCGCGCCACCAGCTGCACGTTCTTTGCCTCGCTGCTTGTGCAGTAAGGCACGTACAGCGCGTGCGAGGACGAATGAAAATTAATTTACGCTCTACAAATTAAACGACTCATATTCCCTCGACTGGCACGGTCAACGTGGGACCTCCGCTCCACCAAGGGTAGAAGGGGGTGGTATTGGAGGGCAGGAAGGAGCTAACACTCTTCACCTGCTCACGGCCTTCCTTGGCATCATCATCCTGCCATGCGGCCATCGGCGCGCGGTCCTGTTTCGCATGAACTATTTGGCCAAAGTTTGTGTTCGTACTTCGTCCCGAACTGGACGGGACCGGTGAGGAGAGACGACCGCTGCGCGAAGGAGCAGCAGCAGCAGCAGCTCCGAAAGCACCCCACGCTGCCCCGCTCCGCCCCGACCCACCCCGCTTCAACCGCCCTGCCCCGCTCCGCCCCGCACTGCGTGAGCTTCAAGATTGACGGACGAGGCCCTGGAGCCACTGCATCACTGCCAGCCTCAATGCGGCTCCTTCATCGACGGCGTTCGGCGACCTATTTACCCAACGAGTGCGTGGAGGGGCCGATGGCGCGGTCTTTAATACTGTATTTCCCCGCCTCTTATCAATGTTTCTTTTATTTATACACTTATTTTGCAATTCAGTTTGGCCGTAATATAAGCCCTCTGTACGGAGGAGGGGAGATTCGGAGGTTCGGGGGAGGTCGGGGTCCAATAACGGGCGCGGAAGACAGCTCCCCCCTCCCCCCCTCTTCCCCCACCGGGACCCGCCCACGTCTCCTCAAAGGCGTGTGAACCTAATGGCGGGTGGAGAGCGATTTGCATGTGACTCTGTGCCCCTTGCCCCCGCACCCCAGCCCAGCCCCGCCCCATCTCCCCTTCTCACAACGCCTCGCCTCGCCTCGCAGGAGACCTTCGGTCCATTCGCATTGCGAGGCACAAGTCAAACAGCACCGCGCGGTGCCTCCGCCAAGGTCAGGGGGCGCCGGCAGCCGCAGCAGCCCCCCCCCTCCCCCCCCCCCCCCCCAGGGCCCCGACCCTCCGCACTCTTGTTGCGGATAAAGATTGCGTCGAGATCGAATTGATGCCAGTTTAAATACACTTTAACCCCCTCCGCCTCCCCCCTCCCCCCACCCCCTCCCCGCCGCCAATCGTTATTTTGTTAGTCTGGCGTCTCGTACGCGGTGGCAGTCATTTCGGACCCCGACCCACCCTGCCACACCCCCTCCGCGCACGTGCCGTCCTTCAAGGACGCGCCGCGTTCACACAGCTTCGCTCCGCTTCACGCACTGCCCTCTCTCCAAACTTCCCGCTCACTCGTCTTACCGCACGAAGATGTGAGTGCATACAGACGCAAAGCCCCGGGACGTATCTATTCATAAATTAGACGCGCACACTGGAAATCGAGGAGTGAGAAATCTCGCTCTCAGGAGAGCGAGATTGGTGACCCAAATTTTGTCGCTCCTGGGGAGTGATATTATTAAATATCACTCCTTTTGAATCGCTTCGATGACTCAAAACGAGCGATATCAAGTGATCTCGCTCGATTTGAGTGAGGCTTATCACTCAAATGAGCGATATAGAATTTCCTCACTCCTTTAGGGCGACGTTATATGCCTCGCTCAATTTCAGTCAGAAACACGACTCTCAGATTTACAGTGCAATTGAACGCGGAAACTCCAACTAGCAGCGGTATCGTCGTCATTGATCGAGCGATAAAGCGAAGCCTATTATTTCTCCACAGATTCGATTTGGCCGATAACTGGAATTAGTAAAGTTGTGGTGCACGTCTTCGTCTCTCAGTGAGCGGGTGCCGCAGATAAAAACGGTTTTCGGACCCGTATTAACGATCTCCAAGGTGCGAATGTGGGGGCTCATTGGTCACCACGACTCCTGAGAAGACCACTCGGCGACTGCCCTGCCCTGATGCTGTCGACCTAGACGCTTTCAAAGACAAATGCCGGGTCCCGGGTATGGCCAACAGTCACTTTTCCAAGAAATCGGGCTCATTATGTTATTTAATGGAACGACACTGTTAAAAAAATGTTGAAAATTCACAGCACCTCTGTTGTGAAAAAAGTTGCCAGAACTCTTCGTTAAAATACAACAGTCCTCTGTATTTAAAACAAAACTCTTCGGGAAATCACAACTGTCCTCTGTATTTTAATCACAACTCTTCGGGAAATTACAACTGGCCTCTGTATTTTAATCACAACTTTTCGGTAAATTCCAACTGTCCTCTGTATTTAAAATAGACTGGATTCAAAAATATGATCGACTGGCCGACAAAATATTTCACTTTGAGGCAGCAAAAGAGTCATTTTCTGATTACGGAGAACTCTGTTGGGATTTCACAATCGTTCCGTATCGAGGAAGCAGTGCTGGGAAATCACAATAAATTTTTAACAGTGGACGCCTGTTGCTACTAAAATTGATGTTAAGTAATTTACACCGACGCTTGGAAATAACTTTCTTGCTTCTTCACTTAAAAACAAGGGATGTCATATCAGATGTCAGCCAATTTTAGAAGTGCATCACCGAACTCAGCTCTCGGACCAAACTCGTATAGCGTGTAGGGCGGGTGTACGCACCAACAGCAGGGCGGGACTTAACACCCCACCCGCTAATACCCTTCAAATAACATCCATGTGCCGGCCCTCTCCCTCCCCCGCGGGCCTTTGGGCCGGGGCACACCCACCTACCTACCCCTCACTGTGCTGCCAGGCAATAATCTCTTGAAATATCGTCCCCTCTCCTCGATCGATTAAACGACAGGTAATTGCCCGGCACCGGCGCGGCTCGCCCCGTCACGGACACTGGACCTGCGGGTGGGCGGAGAGCAAAGCAAAGAGGCGGGAAGCGTTTAAAATTATAAAGGCAACGAAAATGTAACGCCGAGTGGGATGTCGCGTCGCGGCCGAGGTGGCGGGGTGGGGAGCAGGTGGCTCTAAAGCTCTCAGGCAGAGGCACTGGTTTAATAATGCCTGCAGCTGGGGCGAGGGGGAATCAACTCTGAAATTTTTGTACACCTCGTAATTCAGAAGAAAAAAAATCAGAAACAAATAGAAAAATTCAGGAACGTGCGTTTCCGTTTTCATCAAATACGGCAGTGTTCGAAAAAAGAAATTGCCGGAAATTTCCGTGCATAATTTTCACAGTGCATCCTACAAGGAAAACAAAGGAGAGAGAGAGAGAGAGAGAGAGAGAGAGAGAGAGAGAGAGAGAGAGAGAGAGAGAGAGAGAGAGAGAGAGAGAGAAAGCTGGGAGAAACCTACGCCCACGGGGTCAATCAAGTTGGTGAATCTGGGCTCGGCCAAAGACCGCAGAAGATCGTGCGGGGAGCGTGTCGGGGCCTGGGGAAGTCAGGAAACGAAGCGTTCCCGCCCCACCGCATCTCGACCTCTCCGACCCCTGGACAACCCAGGAGGGACCCCCGGGGCGGGGCGGGGCAGGGTGGGTGCACTGGCCCGCTGCCACCCTGCTCTTGGCTAACGCGGCCCTCCCCTGCCACAGTCTGTTTTGACGGCTCCGACGACTGCTCAAAATTCCCAGCCGTGAACACGACAACGGGGCCCATGGGGGTGTGGCAGGGCGTGGGCGGGGCGGGGCTGCGTAAGTGAGCAGGGCCAGGGGGTAGGGTCCACGACAGCGTAGTACTCTCTCTCTCTCTCTCTCTCTCTCTCTCTCTCTCTCTCTCTCTCTCTCTCTCTCTCTCTCTCTCTCTCTCTCTCCGGACCCTGGCGGCGTTGACCTCTTCCACTTGACGGACCGATGATGCCGCTCGGTTAACGACAAGAGCAGACGCAGACGGGCTGGTGGACAGGCGGACACGGACAGGCAAACAGACAGACACAGACAGACAGACAGACGGATGGAGGGACCGAAGCGAAGAATAATGCGGTTGCGGAACAGCGAGCTGATATCGGGGTGCTCAGTGAGGGCTGAGCTGCGAGGAGGGGGAGGCGCCGGCCGCCGGCCGCTCCCGCTCAGCACTGTCATGATAATATGTCAGAATAATTGGGGACGCTCCAGAGGCAGCATCAAATACGAGGGGAAAACAACTGTGAATTTTGGTGTACAAATTTTCTAAATGTTTGTAAATTCTCGGAAATTTGTGATTTTTTTTTGATTTTTTTTGAGAATGCTTATTGAATTTTTCTGAGTGTTTGATGGAATTTTACCTGAAATTTTTTGAATGTTACTAAACATTTCTTAATTACGAGGTGTACAAGACTTTTAGATCTGTTTTGTTTCCCCCTGGATCAAATACCACCCTGCGCCTTACGCCCTGCGCCCGCTCAACACAACACGCTGATCGCACGACCAAAGTTGAAGCGACACGTTAACCAACAACTTTTTAACAAAGTATTTTTTTTTTTTTTTCGCGGGCCCACGTCACCAGGCCTCAGCAAAGCTACCCGTTTTGGAACCGATTCTATCCGATTGTGATGCATTCACTGGGTGCTCAGACGCGCGGGTCTGCCGTTTCATCCGGATCCGCAGCGCTGCTGTGGCGTGGCGTGTGTGCATACATGAAAGCGGATACAGGCGAGAGGGGAGCGAGAGGATTCAGAGAGGGGAGGCAGATGAGGACAAATCGGTTGCGGTTCGCCGGGCACAGCGTTTCGGCACGGCCGGGGCCGGCGGGATATAAAATCGGGTCGCTTTGCGAAGACCTGCCTCTCCTCTCTCAAACACTACGGGCAGTCACCCCTCCCGTCGCAGATTTTTCTCAAACAAACCAAGTTAAAATTGCAGCAAAACTTTTCTGTTCTTAAATACTGTGCTATGCTCTACCCCGACAGGCCCGGGAAGGCGCGCGCACTCTCAAAATCGCAGTGAATTTCACTGCCATAATTAAGCTACAGTGAACTACCGCGCAGCCTCAAGGCGATTTCTTGACAGGGCTCCGTAACTTATTACTTATTTGGCTTTAACGTTAGTTTACAAGTTAAAGTTATAACTTTTTACGTTTATTGAGGCCCTCTTGAAATAAGTTACAAATTCGCATTGCCAAAATTAAATGTACATCATCCTCGAACAATTTGTAGCGTTGTAGAAAATCCGTAACTTAAACTTTTTAGAGAGCACGTGTTTCATTACGTTGCGTAACTAACGTTGACTCGCGTTATGATAAGTTACGGAGCCGTGTTTCTTGAAGAGGACGAGGATGCCCCTCTCCAGGTCATACCCCGGCATACAGAGACATATTTACCGCCAGCTCACGGTGAAGATTTACCGCAATCTCCAGTGCTGCTGCAAGGGCTCACTGCAGCTTCCAGTGAAATTCACCGCGTCAGCTTGTTTTAGTGCGGGGCGCCCCTGGCGCGTGTGGTGTTTCGCCACCTCCCCTAACCCTTCCGCCCCGGAGCCGTGCAGCAGGCAGGGTGATGGTGTGGCGCCCAGTCACCGAACACTTCCCCCAGGGGGGCCCTGCCAGGCGCCGGGGCGGGGCCGGAGCCCGGGCTCCACCGCGGCCGCCGCCACCACGCTACCCCAGCTCTGCCCGCCAGCCCTGGCCACCAGGGCCATCGCCCGGACCCGGACCTCCTCCCCTTGACCGCGCACACTCCAACACCTCTGACCCTCCAGACGCCCCCGCCCGGCCCCCCTCTTCCTTCTGTCTGGTACACACAGCACCGCTTATGCCTCAACCCACCGCCCGCGCCGCGCCCGCCACGAATTGCAAATTTGGATCCAGTCACAAAAGCTTACGCGTGCTAAGGGTCCACCGCGGGGAGAAAGTAACTGCGCCGCCTGCTTCTATCACTATTCGAAACAGCAACAACCAAAAAATGATGATGATAAAAATACGGAGTACGAAAAATTTTCGGTTTGCCCGCGGCAGAAGTTTTGTGCTGCTACGGGCACACTTGTGTATTGCGCGGTCGTGAATGTTCTTATTTAGTTTTAATTCATTTTTTTTTTTCAACAACTTGGGTTTTTCTGCTCTTCTTGCTCCAAATTCCCTTTCCTTTTGCTTTCCTACCCCTACCCGGAGAGCGCACGTGCGCCGCCGGAAGTGTGAAGAGGAGGGAGGGAGGGAGGGAGGGAGGGAGGGAGGGAGGGAGGGAGGGAGGGAGGGAGGGAGGGAGGGAGGGAGAGAGGGAGGGAGGGAGCGAGAGAGAGGGAGAGGGAGAGAGAGAGAGAGAGAGAGAGAGAGAGAGAGAGAGAGAGAGAGAGAGAGAGAGAGAGAGAGAGAGAGAGAGAGAGAGAGAGAGAGAGAGAGAAGAAATATAGCGGCAGGAAATCGGCGCCATATCTCATCATGTTGCATCACTCGAGGTGCGTGAGAGGCTCGCCTCTCGCCTCCCTCGCTCACTCCGCGCAACCCCGCCCCGCGCCGCCCCGTCACTTGGAGGAGATTTATATTCCCCCGTGGACCAATCATACCCTCCCCCCCCCTCTCCCCGCACATGTACCTACCCCGTCCCCCCACAACCCCGCCTCCCGCCTGAAGTGGGTGCAGCGCGAGTGCAGTGCAGGCCCAAGTTGTTCCAGTGGTCGCGCCAAACACACACACACACACACACACAAGCTGCACACGCACGCGCGCTCGACGGCGAGGGGCCACGCCCTAATGGTCCCGCCAAGCCGCGCATTTATTACCCACATTATAAAATCACACATGCACCTCCAAACAAGCACACGTGCCATGCGCGTCAGTGATAACTGAGAGCCGACATCACGGCCGGCCCACATGCGGCCGCACAGCTCTCTGTGAAAGTCCGGCACTTGGACCAATTCATGCCGAGGGAGACATGCATTGCATGCATACAGGCTCCGGAAAATACAGACACCGAAGGTCGAAGTTTCTTAACGAATTAGCTGAGGTTTTCCGCATTTTTCTCTTTTGAATTTCCTCAACTTCAACAGTATTTCATCACAGTTTGGCTTTGGTGGTTCACCGAGCTTAACAAAACTTTGCCAAAAATTGGTGAGGTTACATTTTTATTGAGGTCATCAAAGATTCACCAAAATTTAGTTTTTGATTCTTAAAATAGAGACGACCATGCAGTATGTCAAGAAGATCCCCTCCCCTGTACTGTAAAAATACTATTTCGTAAATTAACAGGAAATATCTGTGAATTTTGTTAAACGACCTGACTGTCAATTCACTTATCACCGCGCTTTCCACTCATGCTCATTTACAAAAGAATCCTGTAACTTTATACCAAAGAATTCCGTAACGTTACACACTTTATGTGTTGTTTCGTGATTTTTCTAGTTAATTTACAAAATTCCTCATCAAAGCAAAGGAAAAATCTGTTTCCCGATTTAACAGCAAAACCTGTAAATTTGTTTCTCGTTTTTTTTTAAAGGCACGAAGTAGCCTTGTGGTTTCGTGAGCGGATCCGATAACTTTTTTATCAGTGTGGCCCCTTACCTAAATCCTGATTTTTCTATACGATTTTCATAAGACTTGGCAGAGAGGTAGAACTCAATCTCCTTAGTTCACTGCTGAAATGCCAGCCCAAAGTTAGAGGCCAATTTTGAGAAATTTTGATCTAAAATCTCTGTTTCTATGGTAATTCTCGGCTTGTCACGGGAAAGTAGCGTGGAAAGGGGAGCCGAGCCGAGTCGCCATTGTTGAGGCTGCTCGACCCCTCGGCGCGGCGCGCATGGGAGAAGAACCGTGGCCGGGGACTTGTTGATTCAACTCATGAAGAGTAGTTCAAAAAATAAAATTTGGAACTACACGTCAGAATAAAAATGTAAAAGCAGAGTCCGAATGACCATTGCACAACGAGCCTATACAGTTCAAAAATCAAGCAACTCGGACAATTTTTACTGAGAGACTAACTTCTAAATCTTTTGAGCTAGGAATCTAAAATTTGTCATGTGACCCGCTGTACTAGTGACTCTGAGATGAAGCAAATTTAATAACATGACCCATAAGGCTAGAAATTTTAAATTAAATATCTACATAAACCATCATCTACCGAAGTGTTTTGTGAAAAAAAAAAAACATTAACGAACTTCGTGCCAAGCAGGATTTCCTGAAATCGTTTTTTTTTTTTTTATTTAACCACAAAACGTTACAGTGTGCTACATCATAAGCCAGGGCTGGCGAACATCAAGCAAGTAGAGGATCACAAAGAGGGGCAACTTGACGCAACAAAATTAAAAAATGCCGAGGGGTGGGGCGGGGGAGGAGGGGGGGAACCACAGGGGAGCGCCGCGGCTTTGGGAACAGGATCCTCTCAGGGGAGAAACGTCAAACACTTTTCAATTGGCTTCGGGCGGTAAAGCGAGGCGAGAAGAGATGAGGTCGTGTCGCGTCGCGTCGGTGCGTCGCCCCCACCGCGCTCTCCCCCGCGCTCTACCCCGGGCCCTCCCCCGTGCCCTCCCCTACGCCCTCCACCCACGCTCTTCCCTGCGCCCTCCCCCGCGCCCGCACCACGCCTACAATTTGAGCCCGTCCCGAACAACGCCCACTTTGAGCCCGTCCCGCAAGCCCACACTTTGCGCTCGGCTAATCTCCAACGGCAACACGTACGCGCCGCGGCGACGAGGGCGGGCTGCGAGGATTAGTCTAATGCTGTCGAAGATTGGCGGGGACTGACAACGCACAGCAGCGCCCCCCGGGACCGGCACGGCGGGACCCGACCCACCCCAAAACGGCACGGCTCTGACAAAAACTCACGGCCGCCCTGAATGATATCGGCCCACCGTGCGCGCCCCGCACCGCCCCGCCACAACCCACCCCGCCCCGCAACAAAGCGCCTCGCCGGCGCCCGCGCATGTCAAACACTCCGCCCCGCCCCGCCCCGCCGCCCCCCAGCACCCCTGCGTGCGCCCAGGACCAGCAGCCAACTGCGAGGACGTGCCGGGGCTACAGATGCACCGGTAGTCGACTCAAGAGGAGCTAGCGTGGGGTGTCTGTGGCGACCCGCCCCACGGTCCCACAGGGCCCGCGGGACCGCCGGCCAGACGCTGCAAGAAACGGCTGGAGAGTGCAGTGTGTGACGGAGTTAAAGCGCGAGCATTGTTGTGGCGGGGGGGAGGGGGGGGGGTTGAGGCGAGTGAAGCAGCGGGGTGTGGAGTGAGGTATGGAGCGAGGTGGTGGTATGGTCCGGCGAGCTTTCGCCACGGTACGCCGAGCGACCGTGATCCTGGGGAGTGATGCTGTGTATGGTGTCCATTTTGTAGTTGTGTGACACGCCTACGGGTCCCGGGGAGGGGGGCGGGGGAGGCGCGAGTGGAGAGAGAAAAGCGAGTGAGGGCAGGGGGAGATTTAGATCTATTTTAGTTGGAGTGTTAGAGGGAGAAAGACAGATAGAGAGAGAGAGACAAAGGAAGACAGGCAGTGAGAGAAAGAGAGAGAGAGGGGGGGGAGGGGGGACAAGAGGAAGACAAAAGATGGGCAGAAAGGAAGCAGAGACTTGAGATTCGCCCGCAGCGAACCGCCCCCTTCCCTCTCACAGACTAGCTCCGCGTCACGCCTCCCAATTTCTCCTTGATAAGAAGCGCGGAAGGCACACATACACACACACACACAAACGCGCGCGCTATGTGTTTGTGAAGAAAGCGCCGCGGGGACGCACCGGGGCACCTCAAAGGCTTCATCGCCACCCCGCTATAAGGTCCCCGAGGAACATACACTCTCACACAAACACACACATCCTGCTCCGCACCGGTCCAGTCCTCGCCCTTGCCTCGAACAGCAGTGCTGTTGATCAGCTGATCACGGTTAAAAAATAAAATAATATTAATAATAAAAAATGTCAAGCAGGCGTCTCAGTTTTCAAGCAGATTTTCAAGGACGCCGCTAGAAATCAAGACATCTTTTATGCTGTGATGTGGCCCTGCTCCGCCCTGCTCAGCCCTGCCCTGCCCTGCCCTGCCCTGCCCTGCCCTGCCCGGCCCGGGGAGAGGATGAGCCTTTCAGACGCGCAGCTTGATTTGGAATTGAAACCCAAGGCCGAGGAGAAGGGAGCGCCAGCCGCTACGTTCTCACGCTCCACGCCCTTCCAGATACGCCCCCGCATCAACCCTCTCGCGGCGAAGGGGCGCGGAGGAGCGTTGAAATAACTCTGTTCTTTACAGATAAGTTATTCTTATTATTTTTCACGTTCTGACAGGACGGGATCCGTATTTTCTATGGTGTCTTTCAACAACATTAGGCAGCGGAAAAGTGGGCGGCAGTCCGATTTCCATGCAAGCGCGGCAACCGGAGAAAAGAGCGGAGCCCGAACGAAAGATGCCAACTGGAAAAATGCCGCAGCCGCGTTTCCTCAGGCCAGAACGGACGGTTGCGTCCTAGCAGGTCGGGTCGGCAGGGCAGGGCAGGGCAGCGGAAGGGCCGCCTCGCCGCCTCCTCGCCGTGGCGTCTTCGCTCAAGGTAAAGAAGACAAAAGCCAGCCAGCCAGAGCCAGCCAGCCAACCCAGGGGGCAGGTTGGCCAAACGATACAATACCAACGGTGGAAACAGTGGGCGGGCAGTGTGGATGAGGGGGGGGGGGGATGTTGGAGAAGGGCGAGGTGGTGGCAATGACAAGGGCGGCGACAGACCCAACCCCTCAATACAGCCCCGCCCCGCGCGCCCCGCGCGCCCCCGGGCGGCTCCGGCCCCAGCCACATCCGCTACCTCCTCCGCTGCTCATCTCTCTTCTGGGTCAATTGTTTGTCTGTGTGTTGGCGGGGCGGGGCGGGGCGGGGCGGGGCGGGGGCGGGGCGGGGCGGGGCGGGGCGGGGCGGGGCGGGGCGGGGCGGGGCGGCCTGCCGGAGTCTTCACCCCGGGGCGGGCCTGCTGCTGGCAGGAGGCGCGGGGCTCGACGATACGTACCCCGCCGCGCCACCACCTCTCTCTTTCTTGATGCTTGACAATGGGTCCCGTGCGGCACGATAAAGACGACCCCCCCCCCTTTCCCCACCCCCGCCCCCGCCTGACCGCCGTCCACCACACTCCGGCCCAGCGGGGGGCCGGGGGCCCACCTCCTCCTCCCGCTGCCGGCCGGACCACTAAGCGGCGCCCCATTGAGCCTCGCAGCCCCCACCACTCCGCCGCCCTTACGCTATATTGAAAACGATTCACAGTTATGGGCATTGAATACTACCCTTATCTCGCGCCGCGCCCTGTGAGCTGTGCTGCTGCGCACTGACCCCCCTCCACCCCTGCCCCTCCGCTCTTTCTCTCTCGCCCCCTAAGCTGCCCCCTTCACCCCAACCCCCCCTCCCTTCCCATTTCCAGTCAGGAACGTTGCGTTGCACTCTGCTGGCAGGAAACGTGAAGCCCAACAAGTCGCTCCGACCGCCCCCGGGGACGGGTGGGGTGGAGCTTCGAGGCGTAAATGCGAGAGAAAAAACTGCTGAATCGAATGGTGTAATAAAGGTAAGCGGTATAGCGAGAGGATGGTGTGTGTGTGTGTGTGGGGGGGGGGGGGGGGTAATAGAAAGCTGTCGAATCAAAAAGACGGACGTCAGTCGGGAGAAAGGCTAGAGGCGAGCAGCAGGGAGCGAGGCTATCGGGGCGCGGTGGGGCGGGCCGGGGGAATGCCCAGGCTGCTGTCGGCACGCAGCACTCCTCTGCTGGACAAAGTTAGGAAGAGGGTACACCATACAACGGGAGGGAGAGAGTTTGTATTGCGGTTCCCGCCCTGCTCCGCCCCAGTGACTGGACGACGGCCAGTCCGAGTTGGCCAACTAGGCCGTGTGTGACGAGGGCGGGGCGGGGCGGGGCGGGGCGAGGCGAGGTGGAGCCAGGACATGCGGCGCCGGCAGACCCGCGGACAGGACTAACGCTCTCGACTTCTGGGCGGCGGCCTGCTAGCGTGCGGTCTACAGAGGGGCGCTACTGACACTCTAGGGCGTTCGGTTCGGAGGTACGGGTATAGATAGGGCTGAGGGCTGGTCTCTTTCTTTCTCCCCCCTCCCCCCATTCCCACCTCCCCTGAGAAGTAATCTACTAACCCGTGATCAGCAGCGCCCGGCCCTGCCCTGCCCGGACCGGCCTGTCGGCAGAGTCCCATCTCGAGGAGTGCTCCTCTGGACCAAACCAGCCGACCTAGCCCACCCTACCCGTCCCTGCCCCTGCCCAGCCCGGCCAGGCCGGACCCGCCCGTCACGGAACAATTAACAAATGGCACAAATGGACGAGGCGGCAGAGGCGCCAAAGAAGAGCGGAGAACAAGGGACAACAACAAAAAAGAGATGGAGTGATACTTTCACAGAGGGGACCCCTTTTTGTGCAGCGTTAAGAATGCCATCCTTTCAGCGTTATAGATATACCCACCATAGAGAATGCAGCATTGTGAGGGAGGCGTCCAGAGGTGCAACTGCCCCACACACACACACACACCCACACCCAAAGAGTTTTAAGCTTGACGCCGTATTGTACGATACAAATGCGCGCTACGAGGTACGGGCCACAAGGCTTGCTGCCACGTCCCGTTAGTTTTCGCCCCAGAAGGTCTACTCGATAAAAGCTTGAAGGAGTATAATTTATCAAGTTGCGACGAAAACATTTTTTGGGCGTGAGACTTTTTCCGCCTCCCCCTGCGTGAGCAGCAGAGCGGTATAATAAGGGACTCGGCGAAGCGCGTCATCGCGGCGTTATCTACGATCCAGGCAGGCTCAGAAAGGCGGGGCAGGAAGGTGGGACGGGACGGGGCGGGGCTGTCAGACAAGCAGACGTGCGGCGTGCACCGCAAGAGCTGCAGTGACAGGACGTAACAAGAAATTTGATGATAATCTGCAGTATTTTTTTTTGTCCATAGCAATAAAGAAAATATTGTACAACGCTTGACGCAAATATACAAATATTTTTTTTTTGTTTCAAGTTATCAAATTTGTATCAGGACTAGAAGACGAAACTACTTTACTAACACAAGGAATGATTACTACAAAAAAATTAACGGTTATAATACGTTGCTGACGGGTATTGCGAAATTTTGTACTTAGATTATTATTGTTTACATCAGTTACAAAATATCTTTGCAACTCTACAAATTTTCGCGACATCATAAAAGGATACGAAGTTTTATTTCAACATTGATACTAGACTTTGTGACGTTATTTTAGAGTAACCGACGGCAGCAGCATGTTATCTCCCGAGCCTAGCCCCCCCCCCCCCCCCCTAAGCTCGGAGGCCGGAAGTGAACGCGCGTCGGACGGAAATAAGAAGTCAACTCGCGGAGGCGGCAGAGCAAAATGAACCCCCAGCATTACTGCCCCCCATCCTCCTTTGCCCGAATCTCACCCAGCCATTCCCGCAGGCAGCCAGCTAGTTCATGAGAAATCACGACATATTTATCTCTCTCTCTCTCTGTTGACAGGCAAAGAGAAGAAATAAGAGTGCCTCATCCCAATCCGCTAGGGCATCAGAGAAAAATTACATTTGCACTGGTTCTATCACAGCCAATTATTTTTCTTTACGCTTAGTAAACCACGCAACGTTCGCCTTAACCTTAACTGAATTTTCACATCGGACCGCGCTTTATCTACACACACAAAGTCCATTCATGAAATTAAATGACAAAATCGTAAAAAAAAACAAAACACAAAAACGACACAAACAAAACGCACATGCTTGCGCGCGCACACTCACATGTACAAATAAAAATAAAAACATTTCGGCTGCGCAGTACGAAACAGATAAATGGCGGACCCGGAGCAGCGAGGGTTTGGGATTTATACACGCGATCGGCATGTGAATCGGGGGGAATTGAGACTGGCATGGCCGGGAAGGCCCCGGGCTGAGCTGGGCGGGGCAGCTGCGGCGTGACGCCGCAGAACCTCTCCGACATGAGACCAAACTGCAGGATATGAAACAACTCTAACACCATCACATGTTTTACACAAACGAACCAGACTCCGCAAGACGCCCGGGGGTTTCAATGCCCCCTTCTCCCACATACACACACGCACACACACACACACACACACTCACATGCGCACCCCAGGCATAGCAGAATAGAATCTGTCAGCTGGAGACAGATCTGTTCGGGAGTTTAGTCCAGTCTGGGGATCACGGAGAGAGCGAGAATTTGAATTTATTAAGGCTGTACAAAAAAAGAGCTGAAAAGCTGCATTGGCAATGTACATCCGTTCTCTTAAAATATAAAGAGAGAATAAAACAATAAGTACAGAGAGAGAAACATAAGGAGTGAGTGAGAGAGAACGACATGAAGAGTTAGCAAGAGAGAGAGAGAGAGAGAGAGAGAGAGAGAGAGAGAGAGAGAGAGAGAGAGAGAGAGAGAGAGGGGGGGGGGAGAGGAAAGGAGTGAGTGTGAGTGCGTGGCACTCAACAGCTCTCACTCCACACCCGTCGCAGCGCAGCCTCCAGCAGGACGCAATATTTACTGCGACAGAAAGCGCCCTGGCCTGGACCGCTCGCTGCAGCCCGGGTAGGGCGGGTAGCTCCGCGCCGAGCTGCTCCCGCAGTGACAAACGGGCGCCCTGGTCCGCCCCGCCCCGCCCCGCCCGGCCGGGTAGGCCAGACCAACGCGAGCTCAGCGGCAGCGCGACTCCAATAGGGGCTCGGCTCGGCTCGTATACCATCTCGGAAATTGGATTCCGACAAATTTGAAGCAGGCGATCGTGTTCCGGCTGCTCGGCTCACGTTGTGTCGGGAGGAGCAGCAGTCTGGGGCCGGTCCGGTCGCGCCGGAGAGGCGATGCACGCCAGCGACACGCCAGCTCCCGCGCGACGTCTTATTAAAGTAGGGCAGCAGAGCGGAGGGGGTTTAGCAATGCAAAGCTACACTGCGCCCTAATTTCTCTCTCCCCCCCCCTTCCCCGCCCCCCGGCGACGCTCTCTTCTTTCGCGCTTGTACTTTTCCATGATTTTTCGAGCTCCCATTTCGCCCTCACGAGCTTCCTGCCTCACACCCCCACGACGGCACACGACCCCTGCTCCTTCCCGGCGCCCCGCTCGGCTAGGGGATAGCATTCATACCCCGGTCGAGGAGCGGGGGGGCGAGAGAGAAGGAAGATGTAGTGAGACGGAGGGAGGGGTACAGGGGGGCGGGGGCAGACCGGGGAGCCAGCCGTGCGTCCGCAATTTTATGTTCCCCCGGACATGACGTGGCGTTGCGTCGGGCTTCTTCCGCCACCGACCCGCCTAGAGGAATCCCCGCCTGCGTATCTCGACTGTAACGTAGGGGCCCGTGCGTTACTGTCAGGCACGGGGTAGCTGAGCGAAGTCGATTAATATTTTTAAAAAATTAAAAACAAAAAAAAACATTATTATGAGATCATGAAAATTCGCCGTCGTTGGTGACATTGTAGTGAATCAGATTGTTTCACTTAAATATTTTACGGCAGAGGAAGCGTGAGGCAGACCTGCCTACCGGGCTCTCGGGTGTGAGCTCGACGCGGTGCGCCTCTGGCCATGGATCGACATGCTGCCTATGTGTGAGTGAGAGCTGTGGCCGGCCGGCTCCTGCCCGAGAACCCGCTGTGCTGGGTCAGATGATCTATTGAAAATACATTAAAATAGATCCTTCAATGGGTTGACCTTTTTTGGATTAATTACACCGAAGAACACACTCAAAGGTAGGATACATAACCTAATGTAGGTGTGAACTTGTTTTTGTAAGAAGTAATAACTTACCATGAATAGCGATGGATAGTTCTCTTCAGACGATTTCATAGACAAATAGTTAGATAAAAATTGACATTGTCCCAATGGTGTAATAACACACATTATCTCAATTTAGAAAAATATCTTTTAACTTTACGGTAACCGTCTATTTACTTGAAAGCAGACGTTGTTGTTGTTGACCTTGAGTAGTGGTGGATTTAGAGTGAGTGAGGCCGCTACCCGATTGTCATTTGTTCTGAGGCCGCTGGGTCCGTTCCTAAATGCGTGAGGCCGGGCGGAGAGCGCAAGACTCGCCGCGAAGCTGCTCCCCCGCGAGCGCCCCGCGAAGTGACATGCCGCGTACCGCGATGCCGCGAGCGCCCCGCGGCGGGGGTGACTCGCGGGGGCACTCGCGACTCACCCCCGCGAGCTACGACACACTCGCGAAGGACCCCACTGTCCTCCGCGGTCACTTCACTGTGTCCTCGGGCAGAGATAACTTGCCTCGGGTCAACTCGGGTAGTTCACCCCGCTCGCGGAGATGAGTCGCGAGTGCCCCCGCGAGTCACCCCCGCCGCGGGGCGCTCGCGGCATCGCGGTACGCGGCATGTCACTTCGCGGGGCGCTCGCGGGGGAGCAGCTTCGCGGGATCCGCGAGTCTTGCGCTCTCCGCCCGGCCTCACGCATTTAGGAACGGACCCAGCGGCCTCAGAACAAATGACAATCGGGTAGCGGCCTCACTCACTCTAAATCCACCACATGTTGTGGTGTTTGTGGTTGTGGATAGGAAAAGGAGGGGAGCCGGAAACGGAATAACGACGCCATAGAACTCGCACGAACATTTGAAATAAACGCATCGTAAACAGTGTCCGGAACCGAACTAGATTCGCATTATTTTTGTTAAGTAGAGGATTCAAATGAAATGAAGGTCGGTATAAGACGACAGAACACTCGCAAATACACGAATTTACACACACTCTCACACACAAAGCGAGAAAGGTAGCTGTCGGCATCGCCGGCACATGAGATACACATTAAATGCATCGACTAAATACAAGTTCCGTGTTTTATATGTCAAAATCATCGTAAGAGTACTCACTTTTCAATGGAGACGATCAAAGTTGAAACGAAAACACTTATCTCACTCAAATAACTCGTAATAGAAAGATATCACGTAACCACCGTCGTACCAAACCAAGATGGTGCCGACGGGGGCGAGCGCTTCCTGCAGCGGCCGCTAGGTGACGCTGGCGGACAATCACGTGACTCAGAGGGCCAATCACAGACCACGGTTCGTCTTGACGCAGTACCGCCCACCGCCGCGCCCACCACGGACGGCGCTGCAGTCGCTGTTGCCAACGTAACCGCAAACGTAGTTCTAATCAAACGAATCAATAATTCAAACTAAACAAATACTAAAAGTTTATGAGGCCAGATCTTCCCTCTGAATTATCGATTATCACGCTATGCCTCTTTTTGTCACCGGTGCAGTAGTTTCGTAGTAAATTGAGCACGTGACACACAGACTCACGACGGGGATACGCCCGACCCCCCTGGCCCGTGGTCAACTTGGTCTTCGCTTCGCTCAGCTGAAAATGCCTTCTTTAAAAAAAATTATTTTGTTTTTAATACAGAAAAAAGATCTTTTGGTGCAGAGTCCTCCGGCGTCGAGTGCCATGGCACTCGGGCGCATCTCGCACCAGAATCACGGACACCCACCCACGCGGGACTCACATACATGAATTTCCATACGGAATTTTCAGAAGCTCCGGGGAGAGCAGAGGCCCGCTCGGTCCACGCACATCGGCCGAGGGCGCGCAGCACCCCACCACACCCCGCCCAGCCTCCCCCTCACCTCGGCCTCGGCCTCCGTGCGAGCAGCCTTCGGCCGACACACACTGAAGGCCCCAACAATGGCAACCCAGAGCAATTCTGCGTCCCGACGCGTCCGAAAAGAACCCCGTCCGCCCCCCGTTGAAGGCCAAGCGTCGTCGCACGGTCCGGGGGCCGGGGCCAGGGCGTAAGCGGGGAGGGGCGGGGCACTGCTCGCGAAGAATGAGACAGATCGGTGGAGCGGCGTTGCGGGCCGGAGTGTGGGGCGGGGTTGGGGCGGGGTGGGGCGGGGAGGGGCGAGGAGGGGAATGGGGGCACAGTAATGGGGCGGTGGCACTGTGTGGTTACGGTGAGCGGATGGGTCGCCGGGCGCGGCAGATGCGGGGCAGATGAGCCCGCCGCGCTGACCCTCCCACCGGGTGCCCCTGCAGGGCTGTACAGTTATTAGCTTGGCAAATAACCGATACGCGACACCGACCGGACCGTGCCGACAGCAGGCGACACCACGTATTTGCAGTCGCCTTTTCAGTCCAATGATTTCTCACAGCGGTTGCCTCGCGCCAAGAGACACACACACACACACACACTCGGGCTGCGCTACCACCAGCGCACGCTCTACCGGCGCGGATATTTTCAGACACTTTCCTGCTCTGCCTGGCACAAATCATTTCACAAGGCAGACGATTAGCAGGGAGGGCCCACCGCTCGCGCCGGCGGCCGTCGCCCCGTGCAGCACACCGGCGCCAGGAAAATACGTAAAAAGGAACGACGCCAAACTGGGGATCAGAGACACACTGTGTTGCTGCGGCCTAGCGGAGGGGGGATTACTCATACAAAATGTGTACAAATAACATTTTTTAACTTATTTTGATTTATTTTAAAGACTTTTTGAGATTTTTAGTTTTGGTTTTGATTTTTCAAGGAAAATTTCTGTCACTTTTTGATAAATTTTGATGTGTTACTCCCATTTCTGAATGTTTCCAATTTTTATTTTTTTTGTTTCATTTGATTTTTTTTATTTTTTGGGAGGGTCGCCCAATGATTTTTTGAATTGACTCCCCCGAGCTCCCTTCTTGGGCTTATACCTCTACGCCTGGCTGTCACAGACATTCTAGATATCGCAGCGCTTCTGCGACTATCGACAGCCCTTATAGTCTCACTTACTTCTGACGCGGCGGTGCGATGAGAATGGACAGAAATGACGAGGGCTGTCTATATAATCGCATGTGTTGCTATCCCCTATAGGCATTCCCCGACCGCCACGTGGAGTGGCACGGGTTGCACACGTGGCACGGCAGCACGGCGGGGCGCTCGCGCCAGGGCAAATCTCCGCTGACCTGTGTATGCGGAGAGAGGGCAGGCGAGGGCGAGGCGGCCCGTGAGAGAGGCCAACAAGGCAGCATAATCAACCCGTGACAGCACCAGAAGGGGCCCAAGTCAAACACGGGCTGTCCACTCGTGATACTGGGGTCGCCCGCCCCAGCCCGGCCCGGCCTGGCGGGTAGGAGGAAGGCAGAAGGCAGCTGCCGTGTTTTAGCATAGCCGCGTGCCCCGCGCTCCAACCTCTCCACCAGTCCCCCCGCATCCAGTAACATTCCGGCCCCGCTTCTGCGAGCGCTGTGTAAACTTTGCACGTTAAGCTGATTGACCGGAGCAGGCGGGGGAAAAGAATCTGAAACGATTGAGAGGTAGAGAAAGGGCGAGACAATTACATTACCACTTTCCTGCGAGAAAAAGCAAATGGTCAATTTTACCGTGGCCCATGGTTCACTGTCGCTTATTTCAGTGACATTTGATAATGAAGCTGCACTACAGCTGGGGCTGAGTTCTATGTAGCTGAGAATGAAATAGACCTTTTCTGCCACAACGCCGGAACACCGCAAGCCAGATTTTATACTTGAGATAAACCGATTTCGAGTGACTGTCAACAAAAACTTACACTGCAAAAAACAAACGTAGGACTTAATGCCTTTCTAGGGGTGTGAAATTTTAATGCCTTTGTAAAGGCACGAAATTGTCCAAAGGCATTAAAATTTAACACCTTTGGGCAGTTTTAATGCCTTTGCAGAGGTGCTAATTTTTAATGCCTTGGTAAAGGCAATAAAACCCTTCTCGTTCTACCTTTCTTTTTCCAGTTTACTTATCACCATTCGAATCCTCGAGAAATATTGTGAGGACAAGTGCTTTCCTTTTTAATAACATGCTTGGATTACATTTTGAACCTAAATTGGAAATAGGATTTGCACTGTTGCCAAATTGTGGGCGAAAAGGCATATTCACCGTGATCTTTTTAGAGTCTTCATTACTAAAAGTAAATACTAGACGGCTGACCCTGAACTTACTGAGATTGTGTTTGGAAAAGAAAATGAATAATAATGCGGAAAATAATTGGAAGAAAACAAAAGGGAAACAAAGAAAAGAGGGGACAAATATACGACAAAGAAACGAAAGCAAAACGGATTATCACCCCGTGGCAGAAAAGGCCCATTTGACTTCTGAGCGCGGTCCTATGTGTATGGAGTATGCGGAGCTATGGCCTCATAGATCACGGGATTTTAAAAGGCCCAGATCAAACTACGTCGACATGACTTACACCGCCTCTCTGAGTTTTAATATATTTTCGCTCTATGAGCGCGTGCGACGGAGATGGAACACGTAAATGCTAGCATTCTGTTATGAAAAGAGGGGAGCCACGGGCCTGCTTGCAGGGGCGCGGTTTTCTCATAAACTCCCTCCTCTCCTCCTCGCCCCCCAGCAGCTCCGAGTTTGCTGCCGCCGTGTCTGTTCGCGTGTGTAAGGGCGCGCCCTAACAGGGCGGTAAGTTACACCATCTACACAATTTAGAAGGCGTTTAACCTACTTGACGTTTTTTTCCCAAGAGGCTTGTTTCCGTTCGGCGCATTTTTCTGATCGGAGGCAAGCGCAGAGAGGTTCGCTGCCACCGAGCCGAGGCGAGGGGCGGTGGGGGTGGGCTCATTGTGCGACCCATAAAAACCGCATCAGTCACTTCTTTATTTCTCACTCCCAGCGACATAAACGGCCGCGCATTACGACTGGCCGGATAGAACGGTGGGGAAGATATTGGAAAAAGGGGGAGAAAGAGGAGAAAATAATAATCCGTGCTCACTGCTTACCTGGTCCAATCGCGTTATGGCTCCGAATCATCGCTGGTCGAGTTCCGCGGCCCTGCGAATAAATCAAACAGAAAAAATTGAACGTAAATAAATTTACTCTTCTTATTAGAATTGTGCGCTGGAACTGGAAACTGCAGAGCGCCGGAAACGAGCTTGCGCCTAATGGGTCGTTTGAGCTGCGGTGAACGACCTCAACAAATAACTGCCGGGGTTTGCTGCACCAGTCCGGCAGGCAGGCCAAACACTCCACCAACACTGGTAGTTCTAGGAAGGGCAGTGGCCCCTCCCTCCCTCTCTCTCTCTCTCTCTCTGTATGTGTAGCGTGTTTGACCAACACCAACACGTGTGGATTATATAACGCGTAACTCACGAGCCACAACAAACATGTGAGAGGGTGAGCGCAAGAGACACGCCAGTCCAGGGAAATCCTGGGAGACTTGCGGTGTCCACTAAATGGTCAAGGAATTTCATTATATAGGTTAGTAAAGGTGAAAGGTTTTCACACTTTTGACAAACTGTTTTCAAATTTTGGTGCTATTTCAAGAAATTTATACAACTATCGAAGCAGGACGTAGAATTGGAGTGTTCATTGTGGTTTAAAGGTGGTTTAGAGTGGTTTAATATCGAATTGAGTTTCACCTCCTCCAGACAGAAACTTCTGTTAAAAATACCTGCGTAAATTTACGGTTTATTTTGTGATTAGCGATTTTCAACGCATGTTCAACGACAGCCTATTCTTGATTGTCAGTACTAGTATAAGTAATTAAACAGATTTTAATCGTAATTTTACAATATATGTTTCATAAAAAATATCCTGTTACTCCACACATTTTTTTTTACAGTGACCCTGACATGACCCCTGCAGTACTTATGTTGCCTGTCTGCCGACTTACTCCGAAGAGCGCTTTCCAAGCCCTGTCTCTCTCGCTCCCACTCAGGGGCTCCTTCGTACAGGCGCGAGAGAGACACAGCGAGGAGAGCGCGACCAGAGAGGAGAGGGCCCGCCGCGGCGCGGCGCCCGGTCCTTGGAACCGCCGGGGTGGTAGGCAGACCCGCAGCGCGGAGCTTCGCGGCGGGCCGGCCTGCTCAGCGCCTGCCAGCCGAGGGGAGGGGAATCGACTCAGAGATTTGAGGACCGGCGCGGGTGTTTCTTTGAATGCGTAGCATTGTTGCGCGTGCGGGTTTGCCTACCCCATTAGCTAGTGCTGTGCGAATGGTTCGAAATCGAATCGAATCTGCCTGGATTCGATTCGATTCGATTCCGTATCGATTATGATTCGGCATCGAAGGTTCAAAATTTCGAATCAGCTAAGATTCGCCACCGAATCATTAAGTTTAAGAGAGCATGTTTTTTAACAAGAGGGTGCGAGCGCGCTTTTGCAAAGATGTGTGGGACCTACTAGAAATTATTTTGAAGCATAATTTTTATTTTTTAGTAAATCTAATTTGTAGAGAGGGTCAAAATTGAATTCGATTCGCGCGCGAATTAAGGAAGATTCGGTTCGATTCGAAATTATTTGGCCGGATTCAATTCGTTTCGAAGGAGACTTGAAGAAATTCGATTCGATTCGAACCCAAAAACCTCAATTCGCAAAAATTCACAAAAATTGAAGCAAAAATTCGCAAAAAAAAAACAGGAAAAAATCACAAAAAATTAACAAAAAGAGAAAAAGTCTTCAAAATCTTTACATTAAAATTCAGAGTTGTTTCTCTCTCGCTGCCAGCAGAGCTAGCAGCGGAGCTAGAGCCTGCATGATGGTTATGCCCAGTCGTTTCAGTCGAAAACGAATCGCTCAACAGTTTGTCGAGTCGAAGACGGATGCCGATGAATCTTAACGCCAAGCTCAACGCCCCTCCCCTCCCCCCCTTCCCTTCCCCGCCCGCACCCTGCCGTTATTGGCTTGGGTCCACGCCATGCCGCACGCCCCAAACACCACCCCGCCATTTTACGAAGGTTCGCGCGTCTCCCCCGGCGTTCGCGATTCTGTTGAGGTAACGCGGCTGCTCCCGGGCCAACCACACTCCTCCCCTCCCCCCTGTACCCCATCTTCCCGCACGACGCAGCGGAACTCCCGCGCGCGCACTCGCCACGCGCTTCCCGCACCCGGCCACTGTGTGGTGCGGAGAGGGGACATGTACACTTGGCACGGTGGCTAGCCTGGCAGGTGCGGGGCGCGGAGGGGTATACGTGTGAGAGCGAGGGAAGGGAGAGTGGGGAGAAGGGGCGGTCAGCGAAGGTGACGATATCTTACAAAACGCTTCCCAGCGCTCGGCCCGAGCCGGCCGAGGCATCATGATATTGTCGCGCCCCTCACACGGTCCTTTACAGTAACGACTTCATAGCCGTGATGTAAGAGGTCAAGAGTTCCGGACAGACACCCTATAATTCCAGACAAAATGCAGTGTTTTAGTTTGTTGCTCTCTGTGGGCGTCTTTTTGGGGATGCCCCAGAAAATACACGCACATCTCAATTACTTGATTAAATAGTATTTTTAGTAAATTATTGTGAATTATTTCGATTTATTCCGAATTATTGAAAACTAACTTGAATTAATGCAAAATGATCATATATATTTCAATTAATTTTTAAAATTTTATAATTCAATTACAACAGTTCTCTGATAATGAACGAGTGTACATGGATGTGGATGCTCACTGATTAATCAGTGTACATTATGTACACTATCAGAGTTGGCGCGACGGTCAAGTTGAGGTCAGCTTAGGAGGACTCGGCTGTGTTCATGCATAGCCGCAAAAATGTGCTGTGTTCTGTTCGTCGAAGACGATAGAGTCGGGGCTACATGCGCGGTACGAGAAATTGTTTGTCCTAGAAACACCGCCTCCTGTAATGCTACGTAGAGTAATATGAGAAATTAAGGAGTCATATATGCAGCTTTGACAGCCTATTGATTGTATCGGAATTAGAAGGCTTGCAATTGTGTAAACTGTACAAAGATAGTGCATCTTGGAAAGTGCGCAAAGTTTGCGCATTTCATAATGTTTATTTTTTTAAACACATGGCTCATGCGCACTGGATTGCGCATGATGATGATATTTAAATAGAGTGCGCATCATGAAATGTTCTAAGTTACAGTTTGCCAACCATGATAAGCAAGGTTTGAACATTTATTTTACCAGTGTAAACGCCAAACAGGAGCTGCATATGTAACTTTTTCATTTCTCAAACCTCACTTCGTACTGCTATGTATGAACCCTGATAGAAAACGAAGGTGCTCTAGAGTCCCGATTTTGTAATCTCTCCGTGGGTCCTAGGCGAAGTCCCCCAAAAGGGGGCAAAATAGGACTTAGGGATTTCGACGATTCTACGCCTCTGAAGTTCCTCGGAAGTCCCTCAGAAGTCCCTCCTATGACACGCTACAGCCTGAGCTGAAAGGGCTACAGAGCGCCTATGTGTCTCATTCTACTTTCAGTATGTGATCATATGTTCATATATATATACATTCATAGTGTATCTACAGCCCTTCTCACCTCGTATGACGCGTTTAAATTTCCTAGAATGCGTTTTTCTACATGTTCTGTGAAAGATGTAAAAATATGGATCCGAGAGAGAAGGGACTTCAGAGGGATTCCGTACTCGAAAAGGGACTTCTGAGGGATTCAAAAAACAGCAAAATCCCCTTTAAGTCCCCCTAAAATTCGAGGGACTACTTTGGACCTGCTTAGGGACAAAGTAGGGACATGGGGCGGCAGGCAAGGGAGGGCAGGGGCGGGGCAGGGCGGGGCAGAGCCGCTACAAACGGCGTCAGGTTACTGGTCGCGCACGCTTCGCGTTACTTCTGAAGACTTTGATGCCCAGGGGCAGCCCCCGCCCAATATCCTCTCAGCAGAACAATCTCACGGCCAGGAGTTCGTCAAGATTTTATTTTTCGCAGTCTTTTTTGTCGCCTTTTGTAGTGCTTCTCAGATAGCAGGAGCCTTCTCACGTTCGCTACTCTCTGTCCCACGCAGCGACGAGGCCGTATATATTCCTTTACACGCGGTGCACGCCATACCTCGCGAGGCGGCGGCAAGATAAGCACACGGGGGAGACGGATGGGTGGCGGGGTCGCGGGCGGTGGGGGTTGGGGTCCCCCTGGGGCCACCGGGGGGCAGCAACAAACAGGCTGCTAAGCTGGAGCGGGCGTGGCGGGGCGTGGCGTGACGACGTGGCGGTCGACCCTCATAGAGGAGTGTGAGCGTACGGGGAGCCCACCCTATTGGTCATCCGCCTCAACACCTGTCCTCTGCGCTGGGCGGAGCAAAGCGGAGCGAGGCTGGGTGGGGCGGGGCGGGGCGGGTGGACGACGACGGCTCCGTCACCGCTGCCAAGACAGTTGGTTGAAAGAAATCCCCACAAAGAAGAGAGTTATGTTTCAAGGGTTTCTGGCGGCGCTGCTGCTGCTGCCAGCAGTGTGAGGGGCGAGGGGGAGGGCCCGGGCCCGGCGCATAGTGTAAAGTGTCGCGCACTTTTAGGTGCGAGAACTACACGCTGTCTCTGTACGTTTTGGTGCAAACGTTTGAGTGAAGTTAAACCTGCGTTTCGTTTTGCACAAATTTGTGCGCAATATTCCATGATTATTTGTTTATAATCGTGCACGAAAGTGTACAAATGAACAAAGAAATATGAGCAAAAATTTTGATTGTGTAACTTCGCATAGATTAAGGTAAGGGTCCGGTAAAAAAATCGCAATTTTCGGCCGAAAAATCTAAAACGAGTTTTAGTCGGGAAAACCCTCTTTGAACCTTCTTTTATCAGGGAGTAAGCCGGTTTTACCGCAAAAAAAAATCCTAAGGGAGTGTAATGATTTTTTTTTCAAAAGGCCTGCACATAGGCTTGGCCTATTTTCTACGTAATTACTCCAAAACGTAAAAAGTTTAAATTTAATTTTCTCAGAATAAGCTTTTTTAAACTTAAAAAAAAATCCTTGCGCATCAGATTTGTAGTTAAAAAGCTGGTTGTTGGTTTGTGGTTTCCTTAAATGATTTCAAACAACTGATCAGTGAGTTTTTTTTATTAGGTACTTTGTAATTTTATTACAGCAGCCTTGTAAATGGACAAAATTTGCAAAAAATAAAAAAATAAAAAAATAAAATAATGAGAACTTATCAAAAAAATCTGAAAATGCTTTATGTATTGAAAAATTGGTAATATATCACTGATCAGACCTCAAGAAAGGTTCCAAAAGGGGCAAATTTAAAAGTCTCAAAATTTGTTGCGCAAGAAGTTCTCTAGAGTTGGGCCATTTTAAAGTTAAAAAGTGGTATAGCTTTGGAACGGCTTGACCTATAGTGGCCAGCCTGTGATCAAAATGAGTTTTTTTTTCACCCTCTAACACATTCTAAGAGAAAAAAAAATATTTTCCTCAAAATTTGCCGAAAATCGTGATTTTGCCGAACCCGTACCTTTTAAAAAAATACAAATCTATAGTTAGTCTACCACTATCACAACTGACCTAGCAAAAAGTGTGAGTTTGCCTTGTAATATCACCCGCGAAATGGGTGATGAATGACGCGTGAAATTTCTCACTCTAGCGCCATTCACAAACTTGCCCCTACCTCTACTCCCCCTTCCCCCTGCGTACAAGGTATTTGAGCCCTCACCCGCGAATGTGCGGCGTGTGACATGACGCGGTATTCCTTTGAGCGCGCCGGGGCCCAGCCGATGACATGACACTAACAAACACAACACAACAAAGTCCGCGCGGTACGCTGCGTGATGGTCCGGCCCATCTCCGCACCGCAAAACTCGGTTGGTTATGGACCGTCGGCGAAAACCAATTTGGTCCGAAAACACATCAACACGCTGCGGGCTTTACACACTCCTGCCGACACACAACGTCACGTGTCAGAGTCCGTGCGCCTCTGCACGGGAAAAATTGTATTTTTTTTTTAAATAAAGAAAAGCGAAGGCAATAAACACACGGGTGGTATATAGAAAAATGGCACAGCAGCACCGCACAGCTAACTGCGCGGGGATTGGGGGGGAGGGGGGGAGGGGGGGGGAGGTTCTGCTGGTCAGGGTGTGGCAGTGCGAGCTGATAGAACTGCTTCCTTAAATGACGTTGTACGAGTGTACGCAGTGCCACGCCGAGGCCGAGGCGGCTGCGGATTTGCTGGTGTTGCCGTAAGACGCGTCGAGTCGAGCTGCAGCTGGGCTGGGTCGGCTGGGTCAGCCGGTTCGCCCCGCCAGCCCCACCCCGCCCCGCCTGGCCCTGCCTTGCCCCGCGCCCATTCCAGGGATTTCGATTAAAGTTCGTGTCCAAGTCTTGCCTTTGCTTCTCCGTTTGCTCTCGACAGAAAGAAATACTGGGCAGTACATGTCTCGACAGAGTGGGTCGGGTGGCGCGTGGCAGGCGAAGGGGGAAAAAAAGGGAGGTGGAAGGGGGGACCTTCAGTCTAGGCTGACGGAGACACTACCCTACCCCTAACCGCAGCCGCCGCCGAGGGGTCCTTCACTATAAATGCAAGCGGACACCAATTTTTCTGATTTTTCTAGTTTTTCGTGATTTTTTAAAAATTTTTCCTGAATATTCCTGATTTTTTTTTCGATTTTTACTGATTTGTTTCCGATTTTTTTCCGATATTTTCCTGATTTTTGGTGATTTTTTTCTTATTTTGTTTTAGGGTGTTTACTGATTTTTTTGTTTTTTTGTTTTTTGAGTTTAGTACCCCTAGGCCGAGGCCGCCGCGGCCCGAGTCAGCCCGGTCGGATCCGACCAGCGCAGAGCGGCGCAGAGCGACGAGTATCGCAGTTGTAGTCGCGTGTGTTGGCGTGTGGAAGGGGAATGTGGATTCAGATATGCAGGAGGGAGGGGGGCGGGGGAGTGCCCGTGCCGGCCGGCCGCACCCTCCGCCCCGCTGGCCGGCGGCGCGCGCGTCCCGCGTCCGTCCCTCTGAGACTATCTATATCCGTGTCGCGCCTGTAAGCCGCGCGGCCCGCGCGGGCTCCAAATCTACTTTTAACAGCAGACGCTCGCGACGGTGGCAGTGGTGGGGGTGGTGAGGGGGGGGGGTGGGGGCGTCGCGGTGGGCCAGGAGCCGCGGCGGCGCGTCGCACGGCGCCCAGCTCAGCTCGGCTGGTCCTCATGGCCATGCCCCCCGCGGGACCTAGAGGAATAAGAGGTAAGGCGGAGCACCTGCAGGTGACTGATCCTCAGATCCTGATCCCTCAGCCGACCGCTGGGCTGGGGCTGGGCTGGGCCGGCCACGAGGCGCGACAAGAACTTTAAGATCACAAGGAATCAGGCAGTCAGCACCGCTCACTAAATCCCGAGGGGGAAACAACTCTGAAATGTTTGTACACCTCGTAATTCAGAAAAAAAAACAAATCAGGAAAAATCAGAAAAAAAAAATCCAAAATTTGGAAGATGTGAAAAAATTTGGAAAATTCAGAAAAAAACACTCATTTTACATAATTTTCTTTAAAAGAACTCAAATAAAAATTCAGAATAATTTACTTAGACCTTAAAATTTGTACACTAAGACTCAAGAGTTGTTTCCCCCTTGCTAAATGCTAATTTAGACTAAAATTTCATTGACAGAAAAAATTGTTTTTCTTTCTTCTCTCTGTTTTACGTACAAAAATGTAAGTTTTTATTTTACACATGCATTAATTCAGTCTTTGACCAGCCGATAAAAATTGATTTTATAATAAAAAGGGTGTACGGGTGGTACATCAGGGTACCGGTGGCGTGCAGGAAACCCACGCACGGGAGGAAGCCCGGCCTGCCTGTCACGGTTCCGCGAAGCACTAACTATGCTCATGCTACTCGGTTACTCGCTATACGGAACTTGGTGCTCCTAGCGGTAATCAGCAAACCAGCCTGAACAGCCCCCTCCCCCTTTCACCAACATACACCCACCCACAAAGCGTTCCCACGCCCCTCTACACTACACTACACTGTACTGCATATTGCAGGGCGACGCATACGACCCACACCACACACCACACACACCACCACCCCTGCTCGGCCCCAGCTCCGCTCCGCTCCCACCGCCGCTTACCCCCGACATACCAGGACACGGAAAGTGTTTCACTTACATTTTCACCTGTCCGCGCTCCGGGGGGTAATGTCCCCACAAACACGCCCCTTTTATTTTTACCGCGGCCATTAAACGTGCGTGATTCCGTCGCGGCGGCTAATATCCCTTTTTGCAATAATCCATGGGGTACATCTAAAACATTCAACACTTTTTCAAATATTCGAGGCGCGCGTTTGAAAGAGTCGAAAATAAAAGCCGTTTTGCGGTCACATCCAAGCGCACGCACACAGAGACACACGAGCGCGCGACGTCCCGTGCGAACTAATGCCTGTTTGTGTGTGTATGTATTAAAGGGAGAGAGAGGGGGAAAGGGGGAGCGAGGGAGAGAAGAGAGGTGGGGGGAGGGGGGAAGGCACATGCTGCGGTGTGTCCCGCACGCATGCACGCTATAAATATAGGACGACCACGCTGTCAGTCATTGACCAAATAACACCGGCGCTTAAATAAAGCTCGGCCGCGGGTGCCGTGGCTGGGCTGCCCTTCCACTGCCACGCTCCGCCACGCTCAGCCACGCTCCGCCACGCTCCGCCACGCTCCGCCACGCTCCGCCACGCTCCGCCACGCTCCGCCACGCTCCGCCACGCTCCGCCACGCTCCGCCAAGCAGCGACAAGCCCCATGACGGCCCGGCCCCGAGAGGTGAAGACATACGTCCTATCCCTAATACGCATGTACCAAATGCAAAGCTCTGGTTGGGCTCTGAGGTAGTCATGCATTCATTCATACGGCCGAGCCCGCGCCCCGCTCGTTAGCCCTGCGAAACCCGCGAGAGGGATGGAGTGAGAGGGGGGAGGGGGAAACACAGAGAGGGGGAGAGAGAGAGAGAGAGAGAGAGAGAGAGAGAGAGAGAGAGAGAGAGAGAGAGAGAGAGAGAGAGAGAGAGAGAGAATGGAAGAGATCTTAAGCCCCACACAGGGGGCGCCGGGGCTTCGTACGCGACTCGACGCGACGCGACGTAAAAGCCCCCGCGTTAGATTTCCAAGTTCCAAGGTTGCTTTCCATCAACCAAAGAGACAAAAAGATATGTAAAATATGTCAGGAGCTGTAAATATTTATAGCAATAGACCCTTTCTCCGCGACGCCGCTGCCCACCAAAAAAATAAGACACGCACAGTAATCTTTACTGAGCTTGAACTTGCGAACACCTCCGACTCCGACTGGTAATCGATATTCGCAGTATAATGTGGTATGCGTCAAGGGGCCCTCCATACTATAAATTTTCCTTGAATTTTATTTGTTTCTGTTTTTATTTCTTATTTTTTTCTCCTTCTCGATTTGCTTGCCTGTTTGCTGGTATCTTTACTGTATTGTTTTTATAGTCTTTTTTTTTGGAGAGAGAGAGAGAGAGAGAGAGAGAGAGAGAGAGAGAGAGAGAGAGAGAGAGAGAGAGAGAGAGAGAGAGAGAGAGAGAGAGAATAAGGACCCCTCACCACCCCTCGGTCGGCGTCACCACCACACATTCCCTCACATTTTAAAAGCCCTCGGCGCCGTGTCACTCGGCGCCTCAGCTTCTTAATGCCCCGCACGACTCTTTTCATTTCCCTCAAATAATAAAGACGTCATCGTCGTCTACAGCAGCGGTTTGCCGCCGCAGCAATTTGCAATAGCGAGGCGCCAGCTTACGGCCATAGCCAGCAGCAAGCCCTGTCCCTTTCGTCGCGTCCCACCCCACGCGTATGAATCACCGTCCTGCTGCACCTTGGAGGAGGGCTATGTAAACTGGAGTACTGACTACGTGGTGCAATGGGTAGAGGAGTCTGGCGTTTTCTCGAGAGAGAAAACCGTCAAATCGCTGGACGACCACGTGAAATCAACCGAATTTAGCCGAAACGTTTTTAAACCGTTTCTCGTCTCCGCCTTCTAAACGCATTTTTCAAAACCAGAACCTTCGAAGTTACCCTAGCTTGAAGCTGCATCCGGAAGAAGTTCAGAAAATCTCTCTCTCTCTCTCTCTCTCTCTCTCTCTCTCTCTCTCTCTGTCTCTCTCTCTCTCTCTCTCTCTCTCTCTCTCTCTCACTCTCATGAATCTTCCGAAAGCATCTGACTGACATGGACTTTCGGTTTTACAGCCGTTTGAACTTATTTAATTGAGAAAATAATGAAAAACCGTTCTTCCTTGCAGGTGCGGATATGTGACCTAAATTTTGATATTGCTGACAAAATACTTTAGTTACTTTGACTTAATTTTGATTGATTCGACGATTTTTACTCAGAAAAGAGGGTACTAAAATTTTGTCGTTTTCAAGACCCAGATCTCGTTTCCTACAACCCTGATCTGGCCATGTCAACGAAATGGTTCTCTGGGTGTATTATGGGCTACTAGGGACTAAAGAAGTCAATAAAGGTGCACCACCTTGTCGGCACTCTGTGCATAGCCCTCCACCAAGGCCGCACCCACCACTGCCCGGCCCGGCCCGGTCCGCCCGCCTCTGCTGTTCTCCAGACGCGCGGAATGCGGCGCGGTGCGGGTGGTACGTGGTACGGGGGCGCATGCAAATAGAAGACGTCTTGCGCATAGCCCCCGGCAGCCCCGGGGCCGGGTCCTGGTCCTGCGGCGGGCTCCTCCTCCCCGCAGCAGCGGCGGCGCACGCCCTGCCGCGATGAGTCTAACTGCGCATAGTGATGTCGACGCTATCGGCGCGGCAGCGCGCGCGCGCGGCTCTCATTAGGCACAAGAGTCTTCTAGTTATCGGCCGCCATCTCCTTCCTCCCCTGGCCCTGCCCCGCCCGGCCCCGCCCGGCCCCGCCCGGGGCCATTGAGATGCAGATAATATCAACGTGGGGCGTCGCGCGACTCCCCTCGCCGCTTGTTATTGGCAAAGCAGCAGCGGCGGCGGCGCGCAGCGAGTGAGGCGTCGCGACGCCCCGTCACCCGGAAGCTATTAATATAATGGACACAAGTAATAGGGGCGGCTGCTGCTGCTGCTGCTATCGCGTTAAATACTTGTCAGTGTAATTAATATACGGGTGAGATTGTCACCGAGCGTCGTGAAACGAGTGGAATAGCCATTTGGATCGCGTAATTTATATGTCCTTAACTTTTTTCAAAAAAAATAAAAAATTAAAAAATAAAAAGGTATTGGTAAACAGGGGAGCCATCCGTCTCCTAGAGGCGGCTGCTGGGCCGCGCGAGAGCTCAGCTCTCTTCTCTTGCCGGGGTGTGTTCCACATCATTTTCCAATTCCCTTCTCGACGACACCCCGCGCACGCTTTTTCCGCCAGTGAGTTAACGACATTTTGATGACAAATTTTAGAACTGGGAGCAAAGGTCGTAAAACAGATTCACGACCTTTCCCATCAACGACACGGGGACGATAGGCAAGAAGTGGAGGAGAGGGGTTGCATAGTTGGGGGTGGGGGTGGGAGGGGCACGGTTCATGACAGGATGGACATTGTTCCGGGGGAAGGGAGGGGAAGCACAAGCACCCTCTCCAACACCTCCCACCCTCTGGGACAGCCCGCCCCGCCTAATTCGCACGCTTCTACTCCGTCACCATTACCCAGCACTGTATGCAGGGTCACGGTGGAAAGTTTTACACTCCATTCTGTGGGCGCGTTCTAATTTTATTTTTTTTAAAAGAGAGGATAAAGCGGTAAAAGAAAGAAAAATATTGGTATACTCATGGCATCATCAACCACTTTAATTTGACACTTTCGCAAAACGGCTATTGCACCTGCCACCATCTACTGCTTTTACTTTTTGTTGACCTTTTTTTTAAAAAAGATTTAAAGGGAGCGCTCTTTAATTTGCAACAGTTGGCTCGTCGACCGTAACGTCTTCATAATTCACCTCGTTTCCGATGCAGCGGCGATGTTTCTACCGGCAAGGCGCGAGGAGGCGAGAAGGCACAGATATAACTCTGGACAAAAGCAGCGGCTTCTCCGACGGAGCGTTTTCGAGCGGGCGCGCGGTCGGGCGCTGCTGCAGTTGCAGCCGAAAGGGGAAGGGGGGCAGAGAATACCCAAACAAACGACCGCCATTCCTCCTCGTTGCGTTACTGGTAAAAAGAGCACACCGAACGCCACGACAATCCAGCGTGCTTCCGAAGCATAGCCAGCCGTGCCGGGCTGCGCTGCCACTAACCGCCCCGCGCAGGAGGCTCCAGCCCTTCTCCAGCCCGGCTCCAGGTCCGGCCATTCACTATGCAAACACCTTTTGTGGTGTCATCCACAACCTTCAGCGTGATGGATGCCGGCGAGCATTAGAAGCTAACGAGTACCGCAGGCGCCGGGCGGGGTGCGAGCGCCTCCCGGCGGACTGTGGCGCGCTGCTCTAAATAAAAACCACACCGATAAAAACATCGGTTATGCTCTCTTTTGTAAACGACGGTGAAAAAGCAAAAAAAAAAAAAAATACTCTTCCGAGGAGGAAGGGGGGAAGAGCACCGCCATTTCACAGTAATAATGCTGCACATCAACCTATAGAGATAATAGCCGTGCAGTATACAATGTGGCCTAGTTTGTAAACCTCGCTGGCATTTTCAACCCTGTGCTCATGTACCTGCTGGATCGGCTTACCGCCCCGGGGGCAAAAGAGGGAGGGGGAGGGGGGGGGCTGTCAGCGCAGCCAGGCGCAGCAGAGCAGACATGCGTGCAGCGTGACAGGCGACAAAATGAGCAGGCGGGGCGGGGGGGGAGCAACGCGAAAGCGCAAAAGCGGGCAAAAGCGTCCTCGTAACCGCTCACTAACTAGTTTCCTCTTCCCTCCTCTCCTATTTTTCGGCATGACCGTCCAGAAAGCGGAGTGGAGCCGGACCGGACCAACAGCAAGAGTAGTCCCTGACTATATTCAGCAAGTTGAGTTAGGGCAGGGCAAGGCAGGGCAAGGCAGAGCAGGGCGGGGCGGGGCTGGCCAGGGCGCCCCAGCACCACCGCCAAGTCTTCATCCCTAAACCGTCGCCGCGGGCAGCGCGAGAACAAGGAGCAGAAGGAGGAGGAGAGAGGACTCTCGCAGCCCCATGGTCACAGCCACCCTTACTCTTCAAGGCCAGAGTCGTCGGGACGCCCTGCGCGCCGCCTGCGCGCCGCCTGCGCGCCGCCTGCCGACAGACTAGAGGCTCCCGCCCTGCAGCACCACGGTGACCTTGAGGCCCGCTAGCTGGACACGACTCAGCCTCAGCCCGCGGGCCCTTTCACCCCCTCCCTTTCCCAAGCTGCTTATCTCTAGTTTGGACTTTAATGGCAATTTATCGGCTAACTAGTTGCACACCGGTCCGCGGCCACTTCCGCTCTGACCATGCCCGCGGTTCGCGCGAATATTATTTATAGACAATTGCAAGCCCGGCCGCGAGGCTACCGTCGCCTTCATGTTGTTTGCGGAGGCGTCTATAATTCACCGCTGCTGCTGCTCCACGGGCGCGCCGCGGGCCGGGCCGGACACAGCTAGCCTCGCGCGGGTTCCGCTTCCACTACACCAACACAGCCCCCCCCCCTTACTCCCTGCCACGCCACGCCACGCCCAACTACTCTACTGGAGCTGGTATTTTGGTGGTGTTGTGGTGTGCGCATGAAAGATCGTAAATTCCGTGCGACTGGCGCCGGCCCGCGTCGCTGCGGGGGAGGGCGTGGCGGGGCGTGGCGGGGCGCGGGGTGGGGCGTGGCGGAGCGGGGCCGAACGACGGGGAGAGAGCGAGAGACGCTTCCGTCCCATCAGTCAGGAAACGGGCGGGCCATATGCGCACGAGCTGCCCTGTGTCGTACTGTACTGCAAACGGATTGACGACGTTGTCTACATCGGGAGGGCGTGGCGCGCGGGCGCGCCTGGGCGCCGCCCAGCGAGATGCAGGACCCCCCTCTCTCCCCTCTTACCCCCACACTCCCCTCCTCCGAGCGAGAGGGAGTACCTCCGTACCACGAGCAGCCGCTTGGACTACAGGCCCTCCCTCCACTCTGCAAATCTAAGTGTGATACTACATGTCAGTTTAAACTGCGAAACTTTAGTTTCGCAGTTACAACTGCAAAACTCATGAGTTCGTCAGTTTAAACTGCAGAACTCCAGAGTTCGTCAGTTTAAACTGCAAAACTCCCGAGTTCGTCAGTTTAAACTGCAGAACAGTTCCTCGGTTTAAACTGACGAACTCGGGAGTTTTGCAGTTTAAACTGACGAACTCGGGAGTTCTGCAGTTTAAACTGACGAACTCATGAGTTTTGCAGTTGTAACTGCGAAACTAAAGTTTTGCAGTTTAAACTGACATGTAGTATCACACTTAGATTTGCAGAGCAGCCAGCCTGCCGCGCACGCGTCGAGCTGCGCCAAGTACCACACGGTGTAATAAAATAAAGCCCCCGCCACCGTGTTTTGGGCGAGGGGGAGGAACAACTCTGAATTTTTGTGTACAAATTTTCTTAATTTTTATAAAATTTCGTGAACTTTTGTGAATTTTTGCTTGACTTTTATCGATTTTTTCCGAGTTTTCCTGAATTTTTTTTTAATAAACCTGGATTTTTCGAATTTTTTTTTTTAATTACGAAGTGTACAATAAATTTAGAGTTGTTTCCCCCTCTCGGTTTCGGGCCTGCCCACTCTGGGATCCCGGAGGGCACAGAGAGGGGCGGTGCGGGCCGGGGCGGCGGGGGTTCCTCTACAGGACAGCGTCCAACGACCCGGCCTGACTCGCCCCGCCCCGTGCCATCATCAGCGCCAACCACCCACGCACTGCGCGCTGGCCCGCGGCGTCGCGCCGTCCAGCGGCACTGTGTGCTAACACCGCAGCCCAGCCCCCGGGGAAGGCGGGCTTACCGTATGCCGGCTGGAGTCCGGCGGCGGCTGCAGAGAGAGCTTGTGGTTGAAATAACCACTGATCTCATAATGCGCTGGGTGGCACTCGGCTCGGCTCGGCCGGTGCGGTGGTGAGGTATAGAGGTCGGGGGTCGAGGACAGTCGGGGCGGGGTAGCCCGCCGTGGCCCTGGCGACGGGGAATAAAAGACACACAAGAATACTAAACCGGTCCCCAACGTCCGTACAACTTTGCCTCTGAGGAACCGGGATACATGCAGATGATTAAAGGGGTCGGGGTGGGTGGGGTGGGATGAGGTGGGATGTGGTGGTGGGGTAGTGTGGTGGGGTGGATGGCGGCGGCGAGGCCACCGCCGAGTAGGGGGCCACTGCGTCCGTGCGAGGAAGGGCGCGTGGCACACCTGTCATAGGCGCCATAACCCAACCTACTCCGAGCTCTTAAAAATATAAAGAAAGAGCCCTATATTATCTTTCACGTAAATCTCCCCGCTGCCGCACTCTTGCACGTCGGGCTTCCCCCTCCTTCTTCCACTCTTGTCCTTTCCCCCGTCCTTTAATTCCTTTTTCCTTCTGCTAGAGCCTTGTCCTCGTCGGCGATAAGTCATTTCGCGCAATGAACCAGCCCCAGGCCCGAGCAGAAACATAGACGATAGATTGCCTTGCCTACATTCCGGCTGCCGGCGCAGCCGCTTCTCCACCAGCGAGTCGATATTAGTCTCTCATCCTTTCCGGCCCCTTATCTATCTCTAAAAGTCTAGGTTTCGGGAAATTAACACCAAATATTAAATAGGGCAAGGCCAAGAAAGTTTTGCCAATAGGGTGACAAAATCTCCCCTCTCAAAGTAGGACGTACCAAGAGAGGTAATAGACACCCGTTGACAAAGCGTTTCTCATATCGCGGATGGGACCCCCAGGCGCGGCCGCCAGGCGCCCCAGGGCTCACTCTCCACGATCGAGTTCAAACTCTTACGAATAAACTCTCTCCCAAACTATCTGACTTATAAAAGACCGTTCGCGCTCCGTCTGGCCCGAACAGGAGGCCAGACCCGCGCCCCGCGCCCGCCCGCGGCGACGCGACGGTATACCTCGACGAGTTTTTCATTGCGACGTCGACAACGACTTTCAGACTCAAGACCGTCTTTATCCGCGCGACAAGATGATGCATCGCAATCAGGAGGCCCTGCTCCGTCTCCTCCCCCCCCCCCCCAGAGCCTGTTCAATGACGTATAGCTCTTCTGGGACTGAGCGGAGCGGGTCCAGGGCTGCAGCGCCAGCAGCGCTAGGAATGCTCCTCTCGTCGCTCCGGCCCCAATCCCAGAACAATCTCCGTCGTCGAGGGAGGGAAAGGGAAGGGAGATACGGAAGCGTACATAGATTGGTAAACCACACCGCAACAACTATAGCAAGGCATGAAAAGCGAACCAGCAGCAGCAGACAAACCAGAAGCACAGCGACGGCAGCAGCAGACGCCGTCGTTGAGGCCATATGATAGGGATGCTGGCGCGCGGTGGAGCATCTGCCGCCCTGCAGGCTGATTAACAACACTGCTGAAAAAATCCAACTTAATTTTGTTGTGTTGTATTTTGAAGCAATTTACAAAGAAAATTACAAAGAAAAATCGTTCTTAAATTTAAAATTAAAAAAAAAAAGTTTATTGAAATTAAGAACCTGTTATAGTTATGAAAAGTCAAAACGTCCTTTTTCGCGTTCAAAAAGCAAATCTGAAAAATATTTTGTTTACTGTCCTTTTAAATGACAAGATAGAAACATTTTCATCTTAGATTTACTCATATTTCACCTTAGATTTACTCATATTGTACCTTACCGACTGAGTGGAATCGACCCTCAGACCTTTGGGATGGGATCCTAGCGCCTTAGACAACGCTCGTTCGTTACTTATCAGACTTTTGAAAATATGAAGAATATTTAGTATCGCCACGGGCAGGGTTTTATCTTACTGATCAGTAGTGTACACATTGAACACAAAATTCCCATTTCCAAAATTAAGAAGTAGTATTACTTTCAAGAAAAAATTAGGAAAGTCAGAATGATTTATTCTTATAACTACAAGAAAGTCGTAAAACTTAGAGAGATATACTTCTTTTTAAATAAATTTAACTTAAATTTAACAATAATTTGTTTATATTTCACAACATTATTTGATATTTCAAAACAGTTCTTAGATTTTATAATCTTTCTTGAAATATAGTAACTGTTGATAATGTCCTTGAAGGAAAGAGCAAATTTTGCATCAGTTTTCAAAATATATTTTACAGTGAAGAACGCTCTCCTCGCTGTCTCTCTCGCACCTATACGGCGAACCCCGCGAGGACAAGGGAGACAGGGTGAGGAGGGCACCCTTCTGAATCAGTCTGCTGTCGCTGGCTGCTGCGCCATTCCCGCAGTCTCGGTGCTTAGCTTAGCTTATGAACCTGGCCTCAAAAGACCTACGGTCTTCGCGTCCGCCTTCCCTGTGAGGGGCCGACGTCGCTACTTGCCTGCCTCCCGGTCCCAAGACAGTAACAGTCCCACCTGCTCCGCCTTGTCACGCAGGGAGCCACGCCCTATCTAAGTATGTAGAGTAGAGGTACGTTGGGGCTGAAGGCTCGTCCGCCTGCCCTTGCTGCTCCCGCGCTGCCTCTCTCGCTGCGTCCCTCGCTGCTTTGTTGGCCTTGAGCCGGTCCCGTCGCTCCTCATGGGGGTCGGCGAGGTCCAGGACCTGCTTCACTCTGGCTCTTCACGTCTGGGGGCCGGCGAGGTCCAGGATCCGCTTCTCGCTGGCTCTCCACGTCTGGCGATCCTGGGCAGTAGCGAACGCGGAGCCTGGAGAGCTCACCTGCCACTGCTCTTCTTACACGGTAGGAACGAGTCCTGGGATTCCAGGAGAGTTGGAATCCCAGTGGATGACCTCGTCTGGCCCTGGGGGGCGCGGGCGCCATTGTCGCCCCGGGTAGAGCGTGGCCGGGAGGTTTGCCAGCGCCTCGAACAACCCGTTGCCTGGGCCTCGGTGAGACCGGGCGGTGGCGATGGTGCCGATGGGGCTGGCAATGGTGACGGGGGGAATACTGGTCACTTGGTCGCACTGCATCCTGGTGTTGCACTGGGGGATGTGGGTTGCGCGGCGCGGGTGGCGGGGGCCTCGCGTGCGGGGGCCTCCATGCAGGGCGGGGCGGGGGGTTGCGGGGACGTCGGCGACGTGAGCAGGGCTGCAACCTGGAGACGGGGAGCTGAGTGTGGCACGCTGGCTGGGCTGTTGGCTGGGATGAGGTGACGGGGCGGGGGAGGGGGGGGGGGGCTGAAACAAACAGGGCTGGGCTGCAAGGTGGAAAAAACATAGCATGCACCTTTAAAGTGGGCGGATGGGTTGTTGCGTCTTCTCTCTTCTCTTGGGGTGTTGATTAGGTGCGTTGCGCAGCGAGAGAGGTTCACTGTAAGAGAGTGCTGTGGATTGCTGAGAAAGGGGCCCGCGGCGTCCGTAGGCGGAGGCTGGACCTTGGCCGGCCCTGTCGCTTTTGGGTAAGGCGAGGCGGCTGACCAAGGGTACAACACCCTCTTCCCCGGTATACCCGCGGGGGTCTTTAGTGTGGCAGAAACATAGTTAAAACAGTATTAAGGCTCGGCAGGACTATGCTAGAATAAGAGAGAATGCGCTTCGATGTCAGCAGCACTAGGATCCGCTCAGCGACCTGCCTCCCCGGCCCCTCCCCTCCGCCCCCCGCATGACGAACGCTGGTGCCCCGCCGGGCCCCGCCGGGCCACACCCTGCCCCACAAGGCGCGACTGCAGTGCCACGTAAGGGGCGGCGGGGGCGGAGAGGGGAAGAGGGGGGACTGGGAAGTCTGTGAATGCAAAGAAAAACAAAACAAACAGGCGGCCTGTATCCAGCCGGGTGGTGGTGGTGATGAGGCTGCATGCAGGGTGCGGGGGGAGGAGGCTGCGTCTGGCGTGGCTTGGGGACGCCGCACCGTCTCGGGCGTGGCTAGGAGGGAATGCCAAAACGTTAAAACTTGGTACTCACGGGTAGTCGGCTGCTCGTACAAGGTGCACTGGTAAACTACACTACACACGGCATGACTGCCGGTTGCTATTCCACTGCACACATCGCTAGCACTAAATACTGCGCGTAAATTGCACTAACACAGCATAAATTACTTGCACTGAACCCTGCCTGGACACTGCACTGACACTGCACTCTGGCTCTGAAATTGCACTCAGGTGACACATGGCTGCAAGTCGCTCCGCTCTGACGCCGTAGACCCTCGCCGCCCGGCACCGTAAAATCTCCGGCTCGGCCTGGCGGGCGACGAGGCCCCAAACACCGCCCAGCCCCACAGCTGCGCACTCTGCAGCACTTGAGAAGGGACGCCACGCCGCTCCAGCGAGGAAATCACACAAAATCACTGATATCTTCTGCACCGCTACATCGATCGCACTGAAACTTCACACTCGCACTCGCGCTCACAATGCGCACCCGTGGGTACCACACACTATCGGGAAAACTGCGTTTGAACCACCAAAACCTGAGGAGAGACACAGAGCGACACAAAACACGTCCGCACCCTCCGCCTCCCCCACCACTCCCCGCCAGTCTCGGTGCGGCTGGTCCTCGAACACGCCACTGCCTTAACCGCATTATCCTGTTCACTCCCTCCCTCCCCTCTCCCTCCATCTTCCTCGCATCACAGGGTCCATGACTGTAGTCATCAGGGCTTCCGGGGAGGGGGGGGGGGGGAGCAGCTAGCAGACCAGCAGCACGCCCGTGGGGACCCGGACCGTCCCGCCCGCCCGCCACCTTCACCTTATGACTGAATGCTCCTGATCCGTTTGGCAGGCCGGGCCGAGGGGCCGGGGCGTGAGGGTCGCAAAGGTAATCTCCACTCCAATCCCTGCGGCCTGGCCTCTACCCTCCCTCGGTCAGCGAGGGCCAGCCGCAGTTCAAAGGGCCCGGGGGAGGCGGGGCGGGGCGGGGTCTCCACACAGCACGCCTGACTGACTGGCCCGTCGCCGAGGGAAGAGGGCGTATATACATCGAGGCGTGGGTCAAGTAGGTGAGCAAGAGCCTCGGGCTTAAAACGAATCTGAGTCAATCAGCGCGAACGGGAACGGCGCGCGGCGTAGGAAATGAAAGAGCGCCATGCTGCTGCCTGCTGCTGTGAGAGCAAGAGAGAGAGAAAGATCGGGAGCAACGGTCTCTCGGGTCCATGGCTCTCTCTCTCGCTCACAGCGGCAGGCAGCACGGCGCTATCTGTCTCTCTCGCACTTTTCTTTTCCTAAGCCACACTGCACGAGGATCACTCCTCTCCGCAGCGTCATGAAAAATTCAGTTCTGTGACTGAGACTGCCACTCGCAGAGGCCGCTTGCGAAAGGACATTCACGGCGGCGGCAGCGGCGTCCGAAATGGAATGGAGTAGCAAAGACACCCGGTCCAGCCCGGCCGCAAGCGACGTGGTGCTATTGAACGCGCGCACGTGTGTGTGTGTGTGTGTGTGTGTGTGTGAGTGAGAGAGAGAGAGAGAGAGAGAGAGAGAGAGAGAGAGAGAGAGAGAGAGAGAGAGAATGTGTGTGTGTGTGTGTGCACGTGCCTGTGCGCGGCACCCCGTCGCACACCGTGAGTAATGGCACACAGCAGGTGCGACCCCGAGTGGAAAGGGGTGAGGTGGGTTGGGATGGGGTGAGGCGGGGCGCCAGGGGCGCCAGGGGCGTGGTGACCACACGGGCGGGCAGCGGCGGGGTGACCTGGTGGGCCCGCACCCGCCCGCACCGGGCCCTGCGGCAGCGGCGGCGGTGGCCCAGCCAACAACTCACTGCAGCCATCGACCACTTTATCCCTGGTGCCTGCTCCACACACTTCAACTTCCATCCCCCTTCGCCCATTTCCTTCCGCACGCCATTCATCAGCCTCCGGCCGGCGGAGTGGTGTGGCGGAGCGGGGCGTGGCGAGGCGTGGCGAGGCGTGGCGTGGCGAGGCTTGGCGTGGCGAGGCGGGCCGGCCCGGGGCCCGGGGCGTGGTGGCGGCAGCCAGCAGGCCACCGTCGTTAAAAGACGAGAGAGTTTCCTGCACTGTACAGCCGCAGCCCAAGGAAACAAAGGAAAAGAAAGAAAACAGGAAAATTGGAGGGGATGTATACTTTGTTCAGGCGCTATACCCCTTCTGTGGAAATAGTTTTGTAGTCTTCGTTAATTTGACTGAAATACCTAAGAAGGTTTCTCAGGGAAGAAATAAAAATCCCCCCTAAAGCTGCACAGTGACCATTTGTGCCGGGTGTTTCTTTGAATGCGTAACAGTGTTGCGGGTTCACTGGAAAAACAAAGGTAGGACTTAATGCCTTTCTAGGGGTGTGAAATTTTAATGCCTTTGCAAAGGCACGAAATTGTCCAATAAGGCATTAAAATTTAACACCTTTGGGCAGTTTTAATGCCTTTGCAGGGGTGCTAATTTTTAATGCCTTGGTAAAGGCATTAAAACCCTTCTCGTCCTACCTTTCTTTTTCCAGTGTTTGCCTACCCTTTTCGCCCGTAAGGCGCCATTGCCCCTGAAGCCCCGGCGAGTATGCAATCCCGCAACACTGTTACGCATTCAAAGAAACACCCGGTGCACTTACAGATCGTAGTAATGCGACTTGTTCATTCGACCATGCGTCGAACATTCAAAATTTTATTCATTAAAACACATTCTGGGCAGTGGACATAATTCGGTTTTCGGTGGGTGTAGTTACACCCTAAATCGGAATGTTGCGGGCTCTGCGGCCCAGACCGCAGGCTAGGGCTGGGATGGGCCGAGCCGGGGGGGCCGAGCCGGGGGGGCGGATCCGCCATCTGGGCGAAGGGCGGACCAGGAAAAGGCGGCGTGGCACTGGTGCCTTGACCAGGCAAGGATAGGCTAGGCCGGGCGGCGCTGGACTGGGCTGGGCTGGGCGGGGCTGAGCTCCTATCCGATTTGAGCCCTTCCCGCCAGAGGCCCGGAGGGCGAGCGGAGGGCACGGCAAAGGAACTCAACTGGACTGGACAGAGCGGCCGCCGGGCGCCGGGTCGGCCGGGTCGCTCCGGCTCCTCGCGGACAAATGCTCCCGCTATAACGACAGCCCGCACGTGGCTCGCAGATGGCCCCCAGACGGCCGCTGCTGCCGCTCCCCGCACACCACACAGTCCGCCCACGTTATTTCGACCGCGGGCGGAGTGCAGGCGGGGCGGGGCACACTTTTCCCCGGAGTCACCACACCCGCGCGTTCTGTCAGTCGCCCGCGCCCCGGCGGCCCTGCCAGCCAGCCATGCCGTCAGATTTCAACCAAGTTGATAAATATAGTGCTGCATATCCCTCGCGGCACCCCCGCGGAGGAGGAGGGGCAGGGGGGGGGGGAGGGGGGGGACGATCCAGGGGCTCGTGTCGTGGCAGCTGGTGGCACTGTGAAAAATATCTTGGTAGATTTACGATTTATTCTGTAAATTACGATTTTAAAATGTGTTGCAAATTAACGACAACCGTTTCTTGTTCGTAATGGAATTTCAATTCGATACGTAGAGCTTGTAATTTTACGATTTAGAATTATTATTTTACAGCTTAACTTCCTGGAAAATTTATCCGTAAACCTACAAATATTTTGCACAATGGAAAGGAGGGGAGCCGATAGGAGGCCTCCATCGTGCTATTGGCGCTTTCACGGGACGTACGAGGCACGAACAACGCTCTCACCCGCTCTTGCAGAAACAAAGGGACGCGCTCCGAACAATATACACGGCAAATCTGAAGTCTGGGATTCCCAGGTACTTTTTGGCGTTTCCAGACTCGAGTCTGGAAACGTGAAATTATTTCCAGACTTCTCCTGGGCGCGCGGCCCTTCTTCCAGGTAAAACCTGGGAAGCGCCTCTTTTCCAGACTTTACCTGGGAAAGAATCACCGTTTGCAGCCTCTAGCCTGGGAAGCCGTGAACAAGCGGCTCTTTCCCACACTCCGCGACTTGCCCACGGCTTCCCAGGTGAGGGGCTGGAAACGGTGATTCTTTCCCAGGTAAAGTCTGGAAAAGAGGCGCTTCCCAGGTTTTACCTGGGAAAAGGGCCGCGCGCCCAGGAGAAGTCTGGAAATAATTTCCCGTTTCCGGACTCGAGTCTGGAAACGCCAAAAAGTACCTGGGAATCCCAGACTTCAGATTTGCCGTGTAAGACACACTGCTGCAGGCCTGCCCAGTGAATGTTTTTTCCGATCCCAGGGTGTCGAGCGGCGTCCGGATTTAAAATTCCCGGCTTTTTCCCGGTTTTCCCGGACAGAAATCAACGAAATTCACGGATATTTTTAACCTTTTTAGCCTCAAATTTTCCATCTTTAGGGGGTTAAAAATTACTTATTTGACTGCAGTGTATATGTTTGTCGTAAATGCCAGAATTCCCGGATTAAATGCAAAATTCCCGGACTTTTCCCGGACTTTTCGCGGTCGGATTAAATTCCCGGCTAATTCCCGGTTTTCCCGGTCGCTCGACACCCTGGATCCGTCACGCTCGTGGCAGTGGTCGGTTTCAGGTAATTTTTAGCAACTGTTATAACTTTTTCTTTTTTTTTTTCCAGAGCTTTAAAGGCCAATAAGTGACAAAAGACAAATCTATGTACGTATTGGGCACAGTATGGTACAAGACGGTCGAAACAAATAGCCGCAAATTTGGCGCAAATTGGGTCCAATTTCAATTTCTTTGCCCCACAAGATCACATGTGATGCAGCCAAGAGAGAAGTAATATACGCAGGCGAATGTGCCGCCCGCGCGACGCGAAAGTCATAAAAAAGCCGGTTCGTCTGTCGCAGTTGTGCGCGGGGTGGGGCGGGGCGGGGCGGGGCGAGTGGGGTGGGGTGGGGTGAGGCGCGGGGTGGGGCGCCGGGTGAGGCGGCTGCTGTGGCGCGGGTGGCGTTGACTGCCGCGCATCAGGCCGAGCCCGCCCCGCACCCCGCTACCACCCAGCTCCGCCCTGCCGGCCCGGAGAGAAAAATAGGATATCAAAACTCGGCCAGCGGCGGGACCGATGACACTCTTAAAAGCTTACGGTGAATTTCACTGTAAGTTACGGCGAACTTGGCATCACCGTAACTTACGGTGGATTTCACCGTAAGCTACGGTGACATTCACCGTAAGCTACGGTGACATTCACCGTAAGCTACAGTGAAATTCACCGTAGCTTACGGTGAATCAGGGGGCGTGACCGTAATCTACGGTGACATTCACCGTAGCTTACGGTGAAAATTCACCGTAAGTTACGGTGATGCCAAGTTCACCGTAGCTTACAGTGAAATTCACCGTAAGCTTTAAAGAGTGGAGGTGGGGCGGGAGGGAAGGGGTCGGGCCGGGGGCCAGGCTCCCCGGGCTGCGGTTACGCCTCCAGCACGATGTAGAGAACCCCCTACATCGTGGCCTCCAGCCTGACTTCCCCGCCCGCGCACAGCACGCGGTGAGGCGGCGGGGCGGGGCGGGGTAGGGTGCGGCGGGCTGCGATTGCACGACGACGCGGGCTTTCGCGATTTTTCTTCTCCTGTCCCAACGTCCGTCTGGCTGGCTGTCCGTCCGCCTATCTGCATCTGATGCGCAGCGTAAGATCACTGCAAATGCAAGAGTGAGATGTCTCATCAAAAAGGAGCGAGATATTTCCTCTTGCCCCATTTAAGTGAGAGTTTAGGAGCATCACTCTTATTGAGAAATAATTTACAACATCACTCAAATTAAGTGAGATGAAGCAGGAGAATAATCCTCACTCAAAAAGAGCGAGGTTTCCCAATCCTCGCTCAAATAGGGCGAGATCTTTTCTCTTTTAGGGCGAGAAAACCAAACCTCGCCCTCAAAGAGTGAGAGAAACTTTCTCGCTCTCCTGAGGGCGAGAATCCTCGCTCTGGTATTTACAGCCCTAATAGAAGCGAAACTCCCAGATCGGTCCCAAGTTAGTTCCAAAATTGTCCCTTGCCTTTTGAGGGACTTAAATAGGATTCGGGATTTTGCAAAATCCCTTTTTAATCCCACTTTTTTGAAATCCCTCCGAAGTCCCTTTTTGCTCTCACGTGCATTTTTAGGGCATGTTCCAAAAATGGTGAAGGAAGCTTCCTAGACAATTTTTAACATGTCAGGCGTCATCACATGGTCGGGAAGTACCCTGTAGAAGAGTACCATGTAGGAAGGTGCGTCATCGCATAGGAACTTGAAGCTAGGCCCTATCAGTTGCCACTGCCGAAACATGTATGGGACTCCAGTTCGGATTCTACAGGGATTTGGGCGTTTACCTGTTAGAATCCCAAGTCCCAGTTTTGGCCCGTTTTGGAACATATCTGGCATTTGGAATTTGGGACTCGTAAGGGATTTGGACTTTGGGATTAAAAAGGGAGTTTCTTTTCTATTAGGGAGTGATCGCGGTGCTTCTCTCTCCGCAAATTCCCCACCCCGCCTCTTGAATTTTGTTGCGCAAATTTAATGAACTTCTTTGATTATTGCTGATTTTTTTTCCTGAATTATTTCGAGCTGTATGTAGATATTTAAAAGAAATTAGAATTGTTTCGTCCCCGTTCGGACCGCGCAGGTGCGGCAGCATAAGCTGTTAAGGCGAGCCGAATCTAATATTAGGCATACACAATCTGCGTCCCGCCGCCACAGACTATCTGATATAGTAGGTGCAAAAGGCAAAGGCAAGGCCCGAACTATCAAACAAAAGTTGGTCTCGCCCCTCCCCGCCCCGCCCCGGCTTATGCTTATACCCGCAGCGGGTATGCGTGGCGGCGGCGCGGTGAGACGCGGCGAGGCGAGGATGAGACGGTCTGGTCTGGTCCTTTCGCAGCCTCCATCTCCGTCCTCCTTTCCCGCGACTTCTCTCTCCCCGGAGGCCGCACGGCGCGACGAACGGCGTGTGCGGCGCGGCGGCGATAATTAATCTCAAACTCGCGTTCCCCTCTGGTTTTCTTACTCTTGCCAACTTCTCCCGCATCTCGCCCGCCCCGCCTCGCCCTCGAAAATCCCTTCCCATTTTTCCTACTCGTCACCGCGCCACCCTCCCCCCCCCCCCCTCAATTTTCTCTCGGAGCCGCGCGCGAAGCCCCCACCTGCCTCACCACACTGCTAGAGATCACGAGGCGGGGCGGGGCCGCGCGGGGCGGGCACAGCGCCCCTGTGGGGCTGGCAGCGACAGCCACGGATTAGGGGGGGGATGCTACCTTATGTCTTCGTGACGCGAGGAGCTCCATCCGGGACTGGCGGCGGAGCGGGGCTGGGCGGGAGCGAGGATTCCATTCACCTGCGCCGCTAGGCGCGGCCCGGCCCGGCAGCGCCATACAGGCAGAACGGCGACTTATTATCCGCAAGGGCGGGCTGAGGCTGGGGCGGGGTGGGGTGGGGCGGGGTGGGGTGGGGCGGGGCGGGGCGCGGTGGGACGTTGCGTACTTGTGGTGCGCGGTACAACTGGGGACCTCTCTCTACCTCTGACATGATGGGAACGCTTGATAATGGGAATGGTTCCGTTGGCAACGTTGGCAAATTCTTACGACTCAAATCCCCTAACAAGTCTACTTTTCTTTGACAAATGGGAACTCATCCCCCTGTCCCAAGTGAAAACCTTGACATGAATCTAATCTGATCATTTGGATTATTCCATGTGTCACCTTTGATAAGGACAAAAATACATGGATTGGCATTTCCGTCGTCGTATATAGGTGCTTTTGAGGCAAAACTGCACCCATAATATTGTCTTAAGGGTTTGGGAGACACTCATTACACTCGAAAAGGATTGGGATTGGTATGATATTGGTTTTGAGCTCAGGTGGACTCGAGCGTTAAAAGTAGCCCAAATATCGAATGAGCACAGGTTCCGGGACGTTTAGTAGAGGCGGAGCGTAGCGACAGAGAGGGCCCGCACTGTCAGAAAAAAACAAAACACGGTGTTTGGTTCGGTCAAGTCTGGTAGACAATTTGCCTGGTCACCCTTTACCTGATCGAGTACGGTCTTTTAAGTACGGACCATGGTTATTTTTAACATGGAGTCTTATGGGTGCCAAAGTAAATGAGGCACGCCGAGGCACGGTCATCCTGTACCTTGCCCACCAGTTTTCCGTACCCAGTCCTGTACTTTGGTACAGGATTTTTGACAGTGCGGCCTCACTTTGGCACTTAAGTACTCCCGTATTAATGGTCTTACACAGTGGGCTAAACAATCATTGCACTCGTAAAGGATAGGGCTTGTTAGCTATGACTGTAGATTTGAAGTTAATACCACGAAATAAGCGACTGAAGGGGCAAAAGACGGACTTGTCTGCCGTGGCGCGCCGCTGGAGCCGGGGCCGCCCTGCCGCCGCGCGGCGCGGCGAGGTGGGGGAGCGCCACCGCTCTCTTTTAATGGGAAGCGCTGACCGCTCCGCTACGCCTTCTCAAAACGTCCCAGACCTGTAGTCACGCGCTCCAGAGCTGCCGATCCATGTACTTCGCCCTTATCCAAGGTGTCAGGTGTCACCGTGTTAGGCTCGATCCTCGATCATCCTACACCAGCAGCACGTGGCAGCAGGTGGCAGATGCACGCCACTTGAGCTATAAAATCAGATTTCCTCGAACGGCTTGCGAGGTCCGGGCCGTGGCTTACTTGGGGCTGTGCGGTGAAGAACTTCTCGGTGTGGGAGGCGGCTCGCGCCCACCAGCCGCCGAGGCGAGGGGTCACCAACTCGCATAATTCCGTAAGGAGATCCATAATACCGATAATACCTTCATAATACCTCAAAATATCTCGTAATATTCGGCTAAATTCCCCCATAATACCGTATTATACCACATAAAACTAAATAATACTTCATATTATCCAATAAAATGTCATAATATCCCATAATACGTGGCATTTCCGCATAATACCATAATACTCCGTACACTGCTGATGTGAGTTGGCGACCCCACGCGCCGAGGCATGAGATGAGATGTCTCTCAAACGCGGATCCTGCCTGCCGTCTGATTCCGGGAGGCGGTTAGTTGTGTCCTCTCTATTGCTTCTTGGCATCGCCCCCAGAGTGCGACTAGGACAGACAGACGAAACGCGGACGAAACCGACTCTCGGAATCTGACAGCTGTCTTTTGTCTCCTGTGCCACGCGACCAAAAATGAGAATGCCGTTTACCGTGATAGTCTCGCCTCGACCGTCCGGGCCGGGCTGGGCCATCCGAGCCCCCGCCGCTTCCCAGAAGCCACCCTAAACGAGCGCGTCTGAAAAGTTGAGAGGGGCAGCGAGCAAGGCAGGAGAGACGCGCATTTCAATTCGGCTGGTGAAACGGAATCTCGCTCCTCTCCCCTTATTCCCCCAACTCCAAGCCCCTTCGCTGCCTTGGACCTTTTTCTCCCCCCTCTCCGCCCCCCTCCTCCAATACCCCCGAGCGATGCGAGTGTTTTAAAAAAGACAGAGGACCGGAAGAAAATTTGTCGCGCGGGACGCCGCTGCATGCGCGCATGCTCACGCCGTGTAGACAGCGCGAGCATTTATTTGCCACCCTCGGCCGCGCGCCATTCATCACTCCTATTCTGAGTGTTTTCGATTTGTATGGTAATACGAAGTGCCTGGGTCGCGCCGCGGGCCACCGCGCTCCACACAGAACCGAAACTCGCGCGTCCTAGAACAAGAGGGCCGGGCCGGAGAGAAGGGTCTGCAGAGTTCGTAATGAGAGAAACAGCGACAAACCAACACACGATACTACAGCCGGTCAAGCTCGGACCCGACTGCCGATAACCAGCTTTTACTCGGCAGCAAAATTAATAACAAAACATAATAACACCAGCCCTCCCCCCTCCCCACCCCACCCCAAAATACAGAACAAAAAAAACTTACGCTTTGCTGAAGATGGAGGAGAAAAACGTAGTCGACAGAGACGGAGAAAATAATATGATTAAAAAAAGGAAAAGAAAAAAAAACTCGCCGCATAACCACGTCCAGTCGTGCGTATATATAAGAGAACGACGTTGGTGTTAAGCAGGCCCAAGACAAAGTACAGAAATAATCTGGCATTGCACGCATTCAGCCCACGCGAGGGCCGGGGCGTGGAGGGCGCGCAGGGCAGGGCCAGGCAGGGCCGGGGCGAGACAAAGTGCACCCGCTCCACCCGCTCCAGACACCCCGGCCAGGCCGGCAGGCTAGGCTCTAGGCTAGATAAAGGGCTCCCCGGTCACAGATAAATAGCAAAGATAGTGACTCGCTGCAAAGTGGGGGGAGAGCAGGGGCGAGCCGAACTGACATCGCTTCACCCGCCTCGCCCCGCCCACCTCCCAAAATCTTAATCCCAATGCATGCCGATTAACAAGAGTAGCATTTTGAGAAGCGCAATGTACGTTCTTTCCCATCTAATGCTTAACTGGGATTTTGGCAATGCCATGAAATCGCAGCGACTGAATGCAGCATGAGACTTAAAATTGGGAGCACGCCGCAGTTTAAAACCAGTCTACATTACCATTCGGCCCCTTCTCTCCTTTGTGTGTGAGCACACGGCCGACGGCCGCCTGCCACAGAGCGCCCGAGGCCCGCGCTGTCCCAATTCATATTCGTTATCAGCCTGCCGGCTTTTTTATTATCACGCATTTTAAAAAATTATTCACGTCCCATTGCCAGCTCTCTCTTTTGTCGTGTGCCCGACCCGGGACCTGGGCCCCACCCCCGACCTCGGACCCTGGGTCCCGCGCGCGGGGGCAGCTGGCCACAGTGAGCCCTTTGCTTTCCCCCACCCCACCCCGCTCCACCTCACCCCGCAGCGCCCCAGGACCGCCAGGCTGCAAATCTACCCTGCTGTGCTGGCTGCAAAGTATGCAAAGGAAACTATGCAAACAGCAGGGACGAGACTGCATAAAAGGGTGGTGCCCAAGCTACCAAGCGCGAGACCTCACGAGCTGTTACAGCCAAACTCAGCAGGAACCAAAAAAAATAAATATATTTTTATGAAAATCGCCCAATGACCCCAAAGCTCTTACTTATTGCAGTTAAAATAACAAGGTTAAGTTAACACTTACCGCTGAGCCTAAGAGACCACTCTAATTATATAATATTAATGATATTAGTGATATATTTGATAGCGGATGAACACAAGCAAAATAAACAGTCTCAAGAATAAGAAAATTATTTTTTATGACTTTTAACATGCTTTTATGTATAAACCTTTTCCATTTAATAATTTCAAGTTATAAGTAAAAGACGACGGCTAAGACTGAAGTACGGAACGCATCCCTGACCACATTCTGATTGCTTCTCATCTCAAAAACCGGCGTTAACATCCAGCAACGCTGTTTGTCTGCTAGATTAGGATGGGAATGTAAACAAAGCAGACACTCCAGAACTGCCAACTTCAATTGTGAGCAACCTTTTCCTTCTTCAGTTTTGATTTGCAAGTTCAATGAATTTAGCCAAGTTTTAGCTGCATAGCCAGAAAATAAATTATAGCTAAAATAGCTATCCATATATGGCTAACTTTTGAGCTACGCAGCTAATTTTCTCTCTGCGTGAGGAGGAGCGGCCGTAGTGGGGTAGTGAAGCTGGGAAAGAAGACCGAACCCAGTGACAGTCTCTAAACTGGCCCGGCCCGGACTAGGCCCAACCCCCTGCGCAGCCAATGAGGACCCGGTCCTGCACACATGGCTGAAGCCTTTGAGCGCAGATGCAGGCGGGACGGGGGGCAAAGAGGATCGGGCTGTGCTAAAGCGGGGCGGCCTCGTCTTGGCGCGCAAAGCCATTACTGAAGCAACTGAAGCAGAAGCTCACAGTCAGAATGGATAAGGTCGCTGGACGGCACGGCAGGTTGACACCTGAGCTGAAGGCGGTGGAGGGGGGAGGGGAGGGGGAAGAACATACGGAAGTGCGACAAAGGAAAAGGCTCGTTTCAGCTGGTATAGCAACTGCAACGGATATCTGAAATCTATCCGACTCCGAGCGACTGGAAAATGCGAGTGGCGGTGGCGAGGCAGGCCCAGGCTCGGCCCCACCCCGAGGGGGTCTCACTTCGAAAATCATTGTGCAACACCAAAAAAAATCATTTAAAAATCAAATTAAAATCAAGAAGACAGATAGAAAAACCCGAAAAATCGGGAACAAATGAAAAAAAAACTGATATAAAGATTGAAAAAGTCCGCAATGGGAAAAAAAAGATCAAAATTTATCAAAAAGAGAAATTTTCCTTGAGAGATTAAAAGAAAAGTCAAAACAAAAGAGAGAAAAATTAAATCAAAAGTCAAAAACATCATTGTACAAGAGATTCTGTATGAGTGATTTTCCCCCCACCTCCATCCTCTCGCCCCGGCCACGCAGCGCCGCACCCGTTTCGCGCCGACCCGCGAAGCAGATTGGAATCACTGGCAAAGGCATGCCAAAGGCGCGGATGAAAGTGCAGCCCTGGCGGGGCGGAGCGCCGTGCAGGGAGGAGACGCATTCCGTGAATGAGAAATGGAATCTCATTCGCTACCCTCCTTTAGAAGCGGGCGACTCTCTTCCGCCGCCGCCGCCCCGCCGCCCACAGAGAAAAGCCGCGCCCTTTTGTACGGCGCGCGCGGCCGCCATTGTGCGTCCTCGGGACGAGCGCGCCTCAGCCTCAGCTCAGGCCGCCCCGCCCCGCCCCGCCCCGTACCCTTCCACACGGCACGACCGCGATAGAGCGGCCAAGGAAAAGTTTTTGTAAATGCCTCTCCTGCTGCAGGTGACAGCACCGGGTATGGGACCGTGCGGGTGGGGAACGCGTCGTAATTACCACAAACCCCAGCCGGCTTGCCTACCTCGGCCCGGCCTGGCCTGGCCCCACGTGCCCCCCCTTGGCGGGGTGATATTTATCAATCCTAGAGTACCATATTTCAACGTCGTCATAATCAGGGAGGTGCCGAAGCCCGAGTCGAGAGCGGCGCGCCGCGGCGGGGGCACAAGGCGCCGCCAGGAGGAGCAGGAGCGGCTCTCGCAAGGGCGCTCGGCTCGGGATCCTGATCGGATTAATTGGACGAGTCCCGGGCCGGGCCAGGGGTGGGGCGGGATCAAGGTGCGGGGGGTGCCATGCCGCCGTACGATCCCCGCGGGAGAGGAGGATCCCGCCCAAATACCGGGGAGAGCAGAAATGGCGAGACGCGATCGCTGCTAGATGAGGGCCGGGATGGCCTCGGCGCGAACCGCCGCCGCCGCCGCACCGCCAGGCGACACCGGCCTCGCCTTGCCGCTTGATAAGACGGTGAAGGAGTATCAGTACGAGAATCTAACGATCTCATTTCGGCGCGGCGCCCAGCGCGGGGACGACCCGAGGTCCCCCACCCTCAGAATGAGTCAAGCGTGGGGAACCAGCCGCCGTGCTCAGGAAGTTTTTTGTATACAATTTGTACACGACAACTTGACTTCGGAACATCTTGTTTTCCTTTTGGTAATCTAAATTAGGTGGGCGCATGTGTGGTGCGGCACGTTTCGGGCTGAGCTATGAGTGCGCCCCTCCCTAGGCCTGCGGCGCTTCCAGAGCGCAATTCACAAAATGTAAATGTCACTATGTTTTGTTTTTTTTTGTATATTTTAATAATTTCATTTTGTATCATGGCAAGTTAGCCGGGCCTGTTCCCAACCAATCATGCCTCGCTCAGCACGGAAGTCAACCGTACAGTGAACTGTAGGCTGAGCTATTTAGATTTTTATTTTGATATAAATCAAGATTTAGCTCAACAACTTACTTCTTGATATTGGTGCTGACCTGCAAGTGTACTGGAATGCGCCCTGCTGGAATGCGCTGCTCAGGGCTAGCAGAGCGAAGGGGACGCGGGCCTGGGAGGTCAGAGGGGGTGTTGCCGGAGAGAACTACAGCCAACTTTACCAACTCTAAACACCGAGGGTCTTTGAGCCCGCGAGGAATGACATCTTAACCACGACGACGGGTCCATTAGTGCGCCCATCCCTCCCGGCCCCGCCCGCGTGGGCCCGGTCTTATTAACCTCCAAGCAACCGATTAAATAAACTATGTACGATGCCACACTACTGCAACCCCTTACGCCCCGCGCCTCCCCGAACTTCCCCGTTCCGTTCCGGAAAATAAACTTTATACACCAGTCCGCCTCACCCCCAGCGAGGCAAAGCCGCCGCCGCCGCCGCCGCCGCCGCCGCGGTCAGGAAGGAAACAAGTCACCCCAAGAATTGGTCACTTTATCGCCCAAAGTAAATGGAGAAAACTTACGCGAGGCCTTTATTGAACCGGGCTCCGGGCCGGTGGGCGCAGGTCCGGCGCAGCCTGCGCAGGGCAGCGTCGCGCTCTCACCTTGCCGCCCTCATTGAGGTCAACTACATATGTTTTGGTAACGAGAACAAACGGGGGAGTGGGTAACGCCCCCGTCCCGCCTCGCCACGCGCCTCGGGCAGTTTACGGTGGCAGGTACCGTCCGGTAGAGCCGGCGGCGGCTTAAAGAGGCTCAGGCGGAGGACAATGAATCAATTACATTAATGTACAAAAGTCGTACTAAAGACTGTCATATCAACAGTCGCATTTTAGCACTCCTCTTGAGGGATGAAAAACAAAGAGGCTCCATCTGGTAACAACAAAAATAAACAAAAATCCTACCAGTTTAATTTTCAGAGAAGCCTTTTACGACCATCAGACGGAGGATAAGAGTGCTATACATCCGAGAGCGGCGCTGCCGATAGCCATACACCCTCGCGCCCGCCGAATGCGAGCAGTTTTTGCCCGCTAAAAGCGCCAGCGGCACGGGCCCCCCCGGAGCAGGGCCGGTGGAGGGGCAGCTACATGGGCGTATACCGAGCATAGCGCTGCGCGGCGTGGCGCGCGCGCGGGGCCAAAGGATTCCCCAGGGCGCCGTCTTACCTATCTCCGAGCCGTGGAGCTGCCTCCTGCTGCCTGCTGCTGCCCTCACACCTCAGTAGCATCACCGCGACGGAGCGGCCCCGCCCCCTCCCCGACCCGCCGCGCTCGGCCCCGCGCCTGCAAGCACAAGAAGAACAGCATGCATTATGGAGCAGCTGGGGCTGAAAATGCTCCTGTCCTGGCCGGCTGGCCGGCCTTAGCCGCGGCCTTACCTCGCACTGACCCTGGCCTCCTGAAAGCGGCGGGAACGCGAGGGGCGTAACTAAAGGGCGCAGTAGGGAAGGGGTCTGCCCCGAGAGGGAAACGTCTCTGAATTTTGGTGTACACATTTTGTGCGTTTCCACTTCAATTTTACCTACTTTAGTGTAAATTTCCACAATTTTCCTGAGTTTTTCCTTGTTTTTCTGAATTGTCCTGAATTTAGTTGTTTCCCCCCTCGGGTCTGCCCGCACCTTCGCGGCCGGTGTCGTGCATGGATGTATTATTGTGGGTGTGCCTACTCACTCAGGCCGTGAGGCGCCGTGGCCCAGAGTTATCAGACGGGTGGGCCGGCTACCCGCGGGCGGGACGCGTCCGAAACAGTAGGTGCGAGTGACATGCTGAGACCGAATAGCATTTCCCTCTCGCTCTCACCTACGCATTCGGGCGCGTTCCGGGTAGCCGGATCCACCCGTTTGAGGGAGTCTGCCGTGGCCTTGAGGGGTGGGATGGGAGCTACGCGGCGGCTGGGCTCGGGCCGCTCTCTCGCCCATCTCGCGGATGAAAAGCCAACGCATCTTTGTAAACCTCAGAATGACGCTCCTATTCACCAAGAGCTGGCGCGCGGCGTCATTATGCATATTAAAATTTAAATTTTCACCTCAATGGGACCATAATCGGATTCCTCAGAAAATCTCCGTTTGAACGGGCCCACGGAGCTCCGAATCCATAGTTTCCTAGCTCCACATTCTTTGCTTTTATTTGAGCTTGGAACACTCTGGGGGGGGGGCGAGGTCCTTCAGTAAAAAAAAAAAGAATCAGTGTACACCCTAAAACAAAATCAATAAAACAAATCAGGGAAAAAATCAAGAAAAATAAAAAATAATGAGAAAAATTAGCAAGTAAAATCAAGAAAATCAAAATATCTAGAAAAATCTGAAAAATCGGTGTAAGCTTTAATTTATGGTGAAGGACCGCTCGGAGGGGAGAGGCTCAAATTGGAACTCGGGCAGTTTTGATGTGTTCTCTGGACAGAGACGAGAGCCTGTAAACTGCTATTACGAGAAATTGGCGTCGTTCAACGCCAAATTTTGGCGTTTTCAGCTAAAATATGCCAATATTTGGCGTCGAAAGACGCCGCAATATTTGGCGTTACCATAAACTCCAGAAACTTGGCGTCGAAAAACTCCAACGAGTGTTCAGTGTACATCGACTCAAGCGCGTCATGTCTTCCATGACATCTAGCTCTCTCCGGGATTTTCGGTGAGGGCCGTTACATTCATTAAAATTGTTGACCTGTACGCGGCCGAGCGCAAGGGTCCGCCAAACAGTCGAGCCTGACGGAAACCACACGCTGTTACATCACACAGATGAAGAAGAGTTTTCCAATTACGGTCCGAAAAGAGAACCGTGAGTGGAGTCCGCTCCTCTTCGCTACGCCGCAGGTTCGACCTGACCGGCCGCATGTGTGAGCTGTGTTTCGCTCATGCAGCCTGCTAGCGAAAGGAAAAATAAGTGAGTCTGTTATTTCCCATGTATGCGAGGCGGGGACTGACTGTCGGCGCTATGGCGAGTGGCGAGGGCAGTGGATTTGGCTGAGCGCGACCATCATCGCAATAATGGCACCCATAAAAATTTAATCGATTTTTTCCCCCTTCGATTTCCGGCCATCGGCGCGCTGCTGCTGCAACGCATGCGTGCCGCCCGCCCATTTCCGTTTCATTCACGCGCCAAAGTTGAAAATTATTAGGCGGGCTAACAGTAGCAGCGCGGCCGCGGCGACAGCCCCAGCCCGTCGGAAGGGCATTCTGTTCGTTGACGCGGACGCGCGGCTCTGGAGGGCGTAAGGGGGAGGAGGGGGGGGGGGGTTGACGGGAGGATACCCAGCCTGACTCTCTCCTAAACACAATTTGGACGCAGAGGGGAATTGGAAACAAAGGGATCTAGATGGGGCTGTTTGGGCAAAATTTTTAAGCCGACATTCGACGTAATAAGATGTCAAAAGAGAAACAGCATGCCTTCAGGCTGGGCTGGGCAGGGCAGAGGGTGAAAGAGGTTACGTCCGTGGTAGGAAAAGGAAACGGCAGGTACTCGTGTAGAAAACAGCTGGTACCAATCTCTTTTCCTCTTCATTTCGAAGTACTTTCTCAATCATACTGGTAAAAATGTCACAAACGCACTGAAAACTCATGAGATAAAGATGATACGCACGCTGATAATTTAAATTAGAATGAACATTGTAAGAAGATCGTTCTTCTAAACGAAAAACATCCACACCGATTTTCACGCTGATTTGCACGTTTGTCAGAGTGGTGAGTATGCTCACTGAAATTCCCGTAAGCATCGGGATGCATGCTTGAGTTAGCATCCCAATGTCCACTCTTACTTTAGCGTGCATCCTACACTCGCTCTTGAACTGAAGCGTGCAAAACGCTCACTTTCCAGTTTCCAGCAGTACAGCGGCGAGCCACTTTACATGGGATTACGGGTGTTTCATCCGTCTTGACAAAAGTGACGGCAAAGAGCGGGGGACATACTGTTCCGCACAAGGTAGAAAAGGGGAGTGGGGTGGGGGCGGTTCTGGCCGATCCCTTAGGGCTCCGCACGCGCGCGGCCCACGCCCGGACGGACCGGCTCGCGGCCGCGCCAGCAGCGGCGCGCCACGTCGGGTCTGCTTCAAATGAAAAAGTCTTTTCGAGCGCCACTTTCGGTCGCAACATAAAATGAAATGTGTGACGACCTTGTTAAAAAGAGGGATGATCTGCGGCACAGAGGGAAGGCGAGAGCAGCCCGCCCGCGCGCCGGCGGTCGCACGGGCACGGCCCCGCGGCCGGCCAAGCGGACGACACGCCGCGCGAATTCGGGGATAAAGAACAAAACGAGGCACTTTTCCTCATTTCACTTCCAGCGCGCGCGCGTCAGCCCTGCAGCAAAGTGCGAGGCACTCAGCTCAGCGAGCCGGCGGTCTGGCCGGGAAGGGGGGCGGGGGGCGGGGCGGCACAGGGCGAGGCAGGGCGTGGTGGACCTTGCCACAGCCGTCCCTCGCACGGGCTCTCAGAGCTCGCACTCCGTCTAGAGGGCCGCGGGAGAGGAGCGAGAGATAGAAGGGCGGAGGTGGGTCGGGTCCGGGCGGGGCGCGCAGATAGACAGCGAGAGAGGACGTCCCCGAGGACCCCCGCCCGCCCCGCCCCGCCCCGCCCCGCGGCCCAGCACGCCGACAGCCGCGCGGAAGCTCCCCGATCGCAAACACACGCGCGGGTGGATCAGCAGGGCGCGGGGGCGGCGAGGCGCCGGCAGATCCGAATCCCATAGGAGAGCGCCGGACCGGGCCGGGCCGGGCCGGACAGCTCCGCAAAACTTGCGCTGCTCTGCGTCTGATTCCGAAGATGGCGCTCCCGCGCCTCCCGTCCTTGTCTCACTCATGGGGCTCTGCCATCCGAAACATAGGGCGCCAGCATAGGTGCGACGAGGACGGCTGGACGAGACGAGAGCGATCCTCGGCATCAGTGGGCGCTGAGGAGGCGCCGCGTGCGTGAGGCGGCCCGGGCCGGGCGGCGGCGGGGCGACGCGCTTCATGAGGCGTACCGGTCATTCTCTGCCGCCGCCGCCGCCGCCGCCGCCGCCGGACTCGCGCGCGCGGCTGCTCTCCTCCCACTCTGAGCGCGCCTTCCTCTCCTCTGCCCCGCCCCGGCCCGGCCCCGTCCAAGGCCGTGACCATTTTTGTCCATCGGCGGGGCCGGGTCGGGCCGCGCCTGCCATGAGAAGGAGCGTCTCGCCTCTTCTTTCCGATCATCGTTGGACGGGGCAGGGACCCGGCCCCGGCCCCGGCCCCGCGGCCCGGCAGAGGGACAGATGGCCGGGCCGGACCGGGCGGGGCGGGGCGACAGACGGCGGGACCAGTTGGGATCGGCTCGGCGAGACGCCTTCCTGATGTCCGTAAGCGACTCGCTCGACAAGTGTGCGACGGGACACGCATTACGCGTCCCTGACGACAACGGCTTTCTTTTCTTTCCGCCGCGCCGCCAGCAGCAGCAGCAGCAGCAGCAGCAGAAATAAATGTGTGGCCGAATGTCACCAAGCTATTTCTGCGCGCGCGGCGGCAGATTCGGCAGACAAAAGGAAAAATAAGCCCCGGAGAGGGTAAAGCTATCTCCGCTCGCACAAAAGGCGGCCGCAACAGTTTTCGGGTGTTGCGCTTATTCTGATGGGGGGCGGAGATACTCTGGCGCGGCGCAACGCCCATCCTGCGCTTTCTTTACTTCATAAACGCGGCGCGCGCGAGACTCCGAGGCATAATTCACAATTGACATTATACAAATTACATACGCTTCTCCCGCGCAGCACCGCGCCGCGCGGGCGGCTGGGGTCGATGACTTGGCGCCGCCGGGCCGGCGGCTGGATCGGCGACTGTGCTCTGCCCCGCCCCGCCTCGCCCCACCCCGCTCCGCCTCGCCCGACTTCTCACAAGTCCTCCCGGACCACTCGCACAACAATGGACTGCGGACACAACTCGCTCCGTCCGAGTCCTAATCATTTCTCAATATTGTTAGAAGCCCACCACAAACAACAACATTATACACAAGCGTTCCGCCGCGACTGCACATGGGGACTCGGAGGCGTCCCCTTCTCCGTTTCCATTTATCTTTCTCACTCGCACGCACGCACACACGCACGCACACACACACACAGACATGTGCAATCTGTTCTCTCTTCTCCCAGACAAGCTAAGCCACGAGATATAACGCCAAGAAAATACTTCCAGCGTCCCGGCCCGGCCCGGCCCCGGAGGCCTCAGGCCTGCCTCAGGCTGTCCTGTGGCGTGCGCGCTACATGTCCCCCCCCCTCCTCCTCCCCGCGGCTCCCCCAGCGGCCTCAGGCCCCTCCACGTTTTACGACCGGTTGCCTATCTTTTGTCGCCATGGAAGGGCTCTTCTCTTCGCAGAGGGGCGCTCCTCCTCCCGCCCTGCCCTCCCCTCACCACGTACCTAGTGGACAACGGCTTCTCGCGCTACAGGGGCGCGTTCGGGCGAGGCAGGGTGGGGTGGGGGTGGGGCAGGGTGGGGTGAGGTGGGACAGGGTGTTGCAGGGTGTGGCGGGGTGGGGTGAGCTGGGGCCCCAAAAGCCCAGTGGCGGTGACACGGCCGAGGGCTTGGAGCTAGCCGGCCCGGCCAGCGCCCCTTGGGGGTCAATTCCCAGATAAGGACTGATGTGGCGTCGGGACCCGGTGGGCAGGGCGGGGCGGGGCGGGGAGGGGAGGGACCTAGCTTTGCCACCACAATCTCAGCAGCGCGTCGTGTGCGTTTCCTGCGTTTGTAATGTTGAACAGCTTCCTCCTGCCGCCAGTCAGAGAGTACTGCCTACATACACTGACGGTGTTGCGCAAATTGCCTATATATCCTTTAGACGACAGTAGACCTGCCTCATCCCTCTTGGCACCTGCTCTCTCTCTCTCCTCTCTCTCCTCTCCCTCTCTCTCTCCTCTCTCCCTCCTCTCTCCTCCCTCTCTCTCTCTCTCCCTCTCTCTCACCGCCAACCTCCATTCGGCGCCGCCGTGCACTGGGAGGCGGCGAGCGCATGCAACTAGAGCGATAAGCGCAGTCTCAATTAGACGTGGGGGAGCCAAGCGGGGCGGGGTGAGGCGCGGCGGGACGGGGCAGAGCGGAGCACTCCCCAGGCTGTTATCTTCAAAATGAGAATTCACTTGCGGCATAAACAGCTCCGCAGCGCAACAAATGCGGTGCAAAGTTTCACCGCGCGCGGGCAGCCGCGGGAGTTGGGGTAGGGCAGGGCTTGGGCTGGGCACTGGCTCGTCCAGCACGGCGCAGCCTCCTGCACACACACACACACACACACACACACACACACACACACACACACACACCGTAATCTCCACTGCTCGCGTCCTGCCCCCGCGGGACCATTCAAACCACCAGGAGCGCGGCATCGCACCGGTCGGGCATAGACAGGGCCTCGAGGGCCTCCCGACCCGCAAGAGCGCGCCCTGGCCGGTAGCGGTAAGGTGTCGAAGAGGAGTACGGTGTAGCGGCCACGGTGGGGGAGCGGTGCGGGGGAGGGGGGGAGACAGTCAAAGAGAAAAAGAGACAGAGAAAGAGAGCTCCAGGCCTGAGCTGAGGCGAGCTGGAGGAGAGGCTGGGCAGAGCCGGGAGAGGAGGGCGGGCTTCCCCACATTTCGACGTCCTTATCGAGGCAGCTCATTTATATAGACGAAACTAATAACTATGAAAATAAAAGGTGTGTTCGTGCACAAGAGACCAGGAACCGAGCTCATTCTGCCTGAAAATTCTTCCAAAAAACCTCGTCCATCGCTTTCCTCCCCAACTGCGACTTACCCTGCACGGCGCCCCGAAACCCCACGGCTTCATCGCATCGTCCAGCCGACCGAGACGAATCCGATTGCTGCGCGGAACAACAGAAATATCGTTACGGTGCCGCCCGCAGACATATCGCGAACCGACCGGAAAAATGAAATTGATGAAAGTTAATGACGGTGCGGTCCTCGCCCCACCCCGACCCAGCTGCGCGCCCGAAAGCGGGCCCCGGCCCTGCGGCGCCACAAACTATACCCCTTCTCTTCCCTTCATCCAACCTTTCCCACTTTCTCACCAAAAAGCGGCAGCACGGAAAATAAATTCACGTCTGGAATTCTCTATCTGGCCGAGGCAGAGGGGGCGGGCGGGGAAAAAGGCGCTGGCATACCGGGCCGCCTGCAGCAGTTATCTCGGGGTGCTCCTTAGGGGGGGGAGCCGGCCGGGGCCGAGGAGCCCTGCGCTGGCCGAGGTCCTAGCGGTGCAAAGAGAAATCGCCCGCTGGGGAGCCAGCTCCTCTGGATCAACCCCCTGACAAATGGAGGGTAGCGCTGCAGCGGCGTGCCGGGCCGGGCCAGGACGGGGGCGGCTCCCGTGCCCCGCCAGCTGGCAGGCCGCGGCCACGGCCCCGGCCACGGCCCCGGCCACGGCCCCGACCCAGCTTCACGGCCGCTGCACTGAGCCATGCACGCCCAGGGCGGCCTCGACACGACCTTGGCCCCGAACCTTACCGCGTCCCGCCGCCGTCCGCGCGGCGACCCGACCGGTCCAGTCAACTGATATGCTGGGCGGGGCGGGGAGGATCAGCGCTCAAAGCAAGGCACTTATTGGAGCGTGCCCCCCTCCCCCCCCCGCCGCGCCCTGCCCTGCCCCACCGCACCCCACCACGCCCCGCCACGCCCCGCCAGACAGGGCGCGCGGCGGGCCGGGGTGGGGCCCGGCCCGTGGGCCGGCGCAGGCATTGAGCTGACGCAAAACTGAGTTTATCAAAACTTTTCATGAGCCTTTTGTCTTGCAAGCCGCTGCTGCCGCTGCAGCTCCCCCCGCACAGCAGGCCGTTTGTCTCGAGATAAAACATTAAAGCTTCAAGTCTAAAAGGCGACCGCTCCCATCACGTGTCTTTTGTCCGGGTAATTTAGGCCATCCCCCACCTCTGGACCACCTAAAAAGTCCCTGGCATACACTGCGAGAAACCAGAAACCGTTGGTTATTAAATGACAGCGTGCTTACGAGTAATTTCGCAGCAAAATAATTTTACGTGAGCATAAAATCAGAAGGCATGGTTGTTACGACGGAACACTTGAAAGGTGAGAACGGTCGTCCCAACCAAAAAGCTGTGAGTCGAGGGTGGAGTCACTCCGAAAATTCATTGTACGGCACCCAAAAGATCACTTAAAAAATAAAAAATAAAAATAAAATCAAGAGGAAAAATCCAGAATCCGAAAAATCCGAAAAATCGAGAGTAAATGAACATTACTCATTACACTGGGGGAAAAAAAGAAGGAAAAAAGGCAGAAACGATCAGGATAAAAATTTATCAAAAAGGGACATAACTTTTCCAAGAAAAATCTGAAGAAAACTCATAACAAAAACTGAAAAAAATCAGAAGTAAAAAAAAAATTATATTGTACACATTTTGTATGAGTGATTCCCCCCTCGCTGTGAGTATCGGTTTATCGATACCAGCGAGCTATGCCAGTCGAACAGATTTGGTCACCATCACAACAAAGTAATTTTTGTTCCCCGAGCTGAAAAATCAGGCGCAGGGCCAACAGTCCCGCGCCAGCGGTTAACAGGGCATGAGAGAGCCTGAGTAATGATCCCGTGCCTGAGCCTAACAAAAGGAGGATCTGCATTTTGCGGGGCTTCGAATGGACCGTAATCCCTACCAACAACGTCAAGAGAAGAAGTTCACATGAAACAAAGTTCCGCATGTAACATGGAGGTCGACTATATCTATACAGCGAAACATGTGCCGTAGTTGGCGGGATTTCCAGCGCGTTGCAAAGCTGGTCTGTAGTTCTCAGTCTTCATGTCCCCTTCGGGGCCTAATGGATTTCTGTCGCTTGATGCACGCAGGCCTAGCAGCAAGCAGCAAGCAGCGAGCAGCAAGCAGCAAGCAGCAGCAGCAGCGGCGGCGCTCGAGCCAGTCCCACTGCTTGACCTCCAGGTCCCGGGGGCGTACGCGCATCTTGAATGGGGTAGAGAGGAAAGGAGGGGAGGGGGAGGGAGGGAAAGGGGAGGGGAGAGGAGGGGTGGCGGCGCAGGGGAGGGCGAGCATTATTACCGCCGCCCCGTTGGGCAAGGGCCCCATCAGCAGCGGGGCTGCTCGCTTATTCCCGCGTCTTCCAGTTAATTTTCTCAGAATCGACAGAGCTAGGCAGTACAGAGCGGTGCGGGCCGGGCCGGGCGCGGCTGGGCGCGGCTAGAGAGACTCAGAGGGAGAGAGGCGTCAACTCGCCGCGCGGCGAGAAGCGCCGTGGTTGGATAGTCCCAGCGTGAGCTCTGGGCAAGGCTCTGATTGGCCGACGCACTCACGTGGGATAAGCGCTTTCTGAGAAGGTGCGGGTAGCGAGTCGCAGCCTGCCGCTTCACACACTCTCGGACAGACCGGCCAGGCGACCTCGGCCGACCCTCGTCGCGCCCAGTGACAGGGGATTACCGAGGAGATTAGGCGTGTTAGCGGAGGGGTGGCTGCCTGTTCCGTTCGAAAAGTGTTCCGTTCAATACTTTTATGATATTATTTCAGAATCGTATTCGGCTTAAAAATGTAGTTCGATTGAGTCCAAACGGCATGTTCATACTCCAAGTTTTGGTCTGAACGTGTCCGAACGTTCAATTATTGCATGCTGGCACGTTCAGACTAAAAATTGGAGTATGAACATGCCGTTTGGACTCAATCGAATTACTATTTTAAGCCGAATACGATTCTGAAATAATATCCTAAAAATATAGAACGGAACACTATGCAATCGGAACAGGCAGCACCCCTCCGCTAAGCCGCCTAATCCCCTCGGTAATCCCCTGCCACCGGATCCGCCGAGGGTCGGTTCGGGTCGTGCTCGAGGCCCGGCCGGCTAGATGCGATCCTGTCTGATTTCTGCACGTCCACTGCGTGACGTCACTCCAGCCGGCCAATCAGCGACCGGTAGCTCACGCTGGGACTATCCAACCACGGCGCTTCTCGCCGCGCGGCGAGTTGACGCCTCTCTCCCTCTGAGTCTCTCTAGGCGCGGCATGGCGAGGTGAAGCAAGTACAGTAAGCAGCACACCCGCTCCTTTCGACGGAGAACAGCACAGCAGCACCAGCGGGAGCGGGGCGGCGTCAGCAGGAGGTTTGGGCCCCGCGAGAGGTAGTGTCCCGTCGAGCGGGAAGAGAGGGAGGGAGGGAGGGAGGTGCTCTGAGTTACTACAAACAGTCCCCTTCTCCCCCATAACTCGGTGCGGCCGCAGGGCAGGGCGCAGGGCGGGCCGGACAGCCCGGGGCGCACTATTTTCTTGCAGTGCCGCCGGCCCGGGCTGCTGAGCTGGGGCCGAGCGCTGTGCAGCTGCCCCAGCCCCACCCCGCCCCACCCCGCCCCGCCACGCCCCGCCACGCCCCGCCTCGCCCCGCCTCGCCCGGCTCGACCCGTCCGCCGGCCTCGCCCTTGTCACCCTTTCAAGAGTGCATGGGGAGAGGAGACGCGAGAGAGCTCCGCAAAGCGGCGCGCGCCCCGCCGCTCACCACAGCACAGCCACCACCGAGCCGCTGCCACGCTCCAAGTCCTCGGCGCCATTCTTAATTTAGACGGGCGCGTATACTTGTTTCCAGTGATTCACTCCCTTAGCCCCGGTCCCCCTCCTCTTTGCGCAGCCACCCTCAATCTCTCGCCGCGCCGTTTGCTTTTCTCTCTGCCTCGTCTCCCTCAATTGGATTTGCCCTAACAAGGTCCGGTGCTGCCCGGCCGGCCGGACAAGCAGCAGGCCACACGGCCCCCGCCCTTACCTATGCTTCAGAGCCTCTGCGTCCTTGTCGGCGTCGTGCGCCACCGCCCGCCGCCCCGCCCTCTGGCCCAGCAGGCTGATTCGCAGAACAGCGTTCAGTGTAGTATCCTCTCTCTCTCTCTCTCTCTCTCTCTCTCTCTCTCTCTCTCTCTCTCTCTCTCTCTCTCTCTCTCTCTCTCTCTCTCTCTCTCTCATGGAGGATTGACGCGGTCTAAAGTGTGTGTCGTGAATCGTGCTTTTGAAGGTGTTAAATTCAGCTGGTTCCTGATCTGTTGTATCAGACTTGTTGCTCACTGATTGCTTTGTGACTGACATTGGTAGGAGTTTCCCTCAGTGCGCCGATTGGTTTTATTTTGAGTGAGAAATAATAGTGTCTGTGGCAAGGTTAGTCGGCTCAGTGCAGTGGTACCAACTGAATTCTTCTGCAATTTCCCCGGCTACCAGTAGTGAACATCAACTTTGTGAAGGCAGTGGAGCAGTGATTGTTTGCAGACAAAGGTTGGCGACACTGTGCAAACAAAAACAACAACATGACCCGCTCCAAGCAGAAGCTTTCCGAAATGGACAGGAATGATCTCGAGGAAATAGTGAAAAAAGCAGTAGCTGCTGCTACTAAACCACTACAAGACACCCCCAAGCCCCGAACTGCACGGCCCTGCAATAACGGTCCAGAGCCGTGTAATGTACATAATTGGGTCTGGCTGGCTGGCAAGTACAAAAGAGAGCGGGAGCGGGCAGCAGCACCACGCGGCGCTGAGCCTCTAGCAGCGCCTGCCTGGCGCCCCGGAGGTCTGTGCCCGTCCAACCGGACGACGGCGCGGCGGTCGGGTGCGGGCGGGCGGGGAGTATGGCGGGGGAGAAAGTGGGCAGGAGGAAGGCAGGGGGGGGGGGTCACACCGCGGGCGGCAGCAGCAGCAGCGGGGAAGCCAAGCAGGCAGCACCAATGAGCGTCGGCACCACAGTAGTTGGGAGGGTCGCCGGGACCCCGGGGCCACAATAACGCCTGGGCCCCGCCCCGCCCCGGCGGGTGCGCACAGAGCAGCAGCCCGGCCCCGGAGCCCCGGGAGAGCAGCGCAGTCGTATGGCGACTACATTTCCTCGTGCGGTGCGAGCGGGTAATCCCCGAGGCGCCTGGGCCCGGCGCGGCCTGCCCCATCCCGCCCGCACACACTCGACTTGCCGCTGATGGAATCACAGAGACAACAGCGTAGACATTTGCACGCCACGCGAAGGGACCGCCGCCCCCTCCCCCCCCCGGCTGGCTACCCACCCTCTAGCTCCGCCCCCCGTTCGTGACTCGGGTGGTGAGCGCGCCGAAATAGATGAACCAGTGTTGCCAGAAAGCTAGGCAAAATTCGGCAAAATACACCCGTGTGCAACGGGCCTGTATCTCAGCCTGCCCACTAGGCAACAACTGAACACGCGTGCATGCGGTTTGCCTAGTAGGCAGGCAGAACCACCCGCAGCACACGAGTGTATTTAGCCGAATTTTGCCTAGCTTTTCTGGTAACCCTAAGACGAACATAAGAACAGCGGAAACGAAAACACATTTAACTCGGAAAAGAGGAAGAGATAAAATTTTTAAAAGCAAGGAAATGATATGAAAAATTCTACTGGCAGGCAGGTAACTTACACACAAAAATGTGACCAAATGTGCAACGCATCTGTTGGGATGGAGTTGAGAGAGGACAAGGGAAAGGCAAACACGAGGAAGAGAATTATATTGAAAATATTGAAATTGAAATCATTTCTGTAGGTTTCAGTACCAGAAGGCTTCAGGCATATAATAGAGGCCCAACCGATGGAACATGAAACCACTCTCATTAGGACAAGATAATTATTGGAGGAAACAACGAATTTTATAATAGTTAACTAGTTCCATTAGGTGAGTGATGGCTGAGCCAAGGCCCGTGGTGCACATTGATTTTGTGATTTTGTTTTTGAGGGGCGAAAACGAGTTAGAAGAACGAGAAACGAAAACAGAGAAAAACCCAAAAATATACATTAAATAAGTAAATAGAAAGTAATGAGTAGGGAGCAGGGAGAGAAAGAGAAAGAGAGGAGAGAGGGAGAGAGAGAGAGGGATTTGATTTGATTTAGGGAGGGAGAGGGAGAGAGAGAGAGAGGGGGGAGAGAGAGAGAGAGAGAGAGAGAGAGAGAGAGAGAGAGAGAGAGAGAGAGAGAGAGAGAGGAAAGGGGTGAGATGGGATACAACATGGGAAAAAGTGAGGGTGCGGCGAGAAGAGAGAGCAAGGAAGGAGAGGGAGAGTGTGTGGGTGTGGGACAGGGGACGGGAGACTTTTAACACGAGCCCCATTCACGGCTAGTGCGACTCATCTCGACAGAATGGAGGCCCACCCCACCCCGCTCCGCCCCATCCCGCCCCCACCTCGCCTCACCCCAGCGCGCCGGGGTTGACAATCTCATTCCGACATACCATTGCGCAACAATGAGAGGCCGTGATGAAGCACGAAGACATGAAATGAACAGAACGTGTCCTGTTGTGCCTGCGAGGGTGGGACGAGGGGACATGTCCACGACGTGGTCGGTCGACGAAATAAGGGGAAGGGTCAAAAATAACCACAAAACTTAATGCAAGTTGTATACGGGCGGCCCTGGCAGACCTGACAGCGGACTGCCGCCCGGACCCGGACCCGGACCGCCGGAGAGGAGCGGAACGCCAACAGGCAGAACACAGAACACCGCCCCTCGCCGCACGGGCCACAGGACTTCAACAGGAACGCCCCCGATTCACGCGAAACAATTGGTCGGCTGCAGCAGCAGGAGCAGCGGCACTGCGCGCCGGCGCCCCGTACCGTGGGGCCCGGTCGAGTGGTGCTGCAGGCGAGGGGAGGGGGTTGCTCTTTGTGTCCGGCGCGTAACCGAGTCCTGGGGAGGCGGGGTAGGGCGTGGCGTGGCGGGGCGGGCTGAGCAATTGCCTGGTATTACCACGTTATCCAGGCAACTGAATGCCCACGGCCGCCGCCGGGACCCCGCAACGTAAGGTCCGCAGCACACGAAACACACACACAAGCGTGACGAGGTGAGGTGTGGCCCACACCCCGCCCCGTTCCGTCTTTGTCACACGTTCAAATAACAGTTATTCACCCGCGCAGGCAGGCGGCGGCGGGGTGGGGTAGGACGAGCGGGGGACAGCCGCGAGCGAGGACAATCAGCGCTGGACTCTGGCACCGGGGGAGTTCCACAGAGAGAACAAGTATAACCAGTGTAACGGTATTGTGGGTCTGCCTGCGGATGGAGCGGGCACAGGCCATCTCACGCCGGCTCTGCTGCTGCGTGTTCTCTAAAACACCGGGTGCACGTCGAGTTATATGGGCGGGGCGCGGTGTGAGGCCACGGACAGGCGCCTGCCCGCGCCCCACGGGCGCCCCCGACCCGACCGACGAGACGACCCATCCACGCGGCTGAACCGCAACTGCCGCGCGACGCACAATCTGGTCGAGAAGTTAATCAGAAGTCAACCCTCCAGGGTGCGGCGCGGCGTAGGGGGGTGGGGGAGGCACAGAGACGGGGCGGCCCCGAACCCTCCAAGAAGAGAGACCTCGACCAGAAGGGCAAAAGGGGGACGGTGGCAGGGCGGGGCGGAGGGCCGACGAAACGGGGAGTAATGTATCATTTTGGTGGCTTTCGCAATATCACGGGGCTGTCCCGGGCCGGGCCGGGGCCAGTCCGGGAGAGCGGCAGCCGCCTGCAGCCGAGGCGAGAAGGAGAGCAGAGGAGATGCCAGTGCCAGCCAGCTTTACTTTCAAAGCAGCGCGCGCGGGGCGGAGGGCGGAGGCATTAGCGCCGCTGCCGCTCTCCACGCCGCCGCCGCGAGAGGCTCTGCTGGCAGTGAAGGAGAAGTGAGCCGGTGGGGCACAGTGGTCCCGCGACTCATTTGTCTGGGGGGAAAAGTCGAAAGAGGCGGAGTGAGTCGCCAATGGACAAAATGTGCTGGTGGTTTGTCCAGCGAAACTGCGTTCACGAGAATGTGGATAACTTACATTTTAAACCAACCTATTCGTAGCAGCACATGCAAAGCATGCAAAGTAAGAGAAAACAGGTGGAAAAATTACAACCCTAGTTTATTGTAACAATGAAGTCAGAACTGTGGCCTCAAGTTCCATGATTTTGCTAAGGGGGGGGAAAGGGAACACCTTTTTGGGACCCCCGTGGGGATCGCATGCATATATTGCTCTCCCCCGTGATTTTTTAGGTCCCCCGATAGGGCTATTGCTCGCGCCCACGCTCACGCTGGGCTTGGCGCGGCGGCACAGTGGGCGATTGGAACCCTTTCCGTGCGAAAAAATCGTCTTATGGTTGGTTTTGTGTCAGGACCATCTAAAATGTAGGAAAATATGTTCAAAACGTAAAGAGAGTGAGACCCGATGTATTTAAAGCGAAATCTCGCATTTTTAGAGCAAATTTAAGTACTTTAGAGGCAAATTTTGCCATAGATTTTACGATTTGATAACTATTTGATGTTTCTATCTCTATAGAAATAAAAAGTTGAAAAGGCAGAAAAATAAGCCTTTTTAATGAATTTTGGGGCTCAAGTTAATATGCGGTAATAATAATTTTTTTGATTAACATAAATATATTCATTAAGAGAATTAAGAGTGAGTTTATTATTTCATCAGTTCATTAGTCAAATGAAATATACGAAATCAAAATGCACAACCGCTGCACAAAAGGAGGAGGCCGATAGGTACTGGCGCAACTTTCATTATATCGGCGCCATGAATAAGGATCTAAACGGGGAAGAAACGTAACATTTGTCTGTTAAGCATAAGTGTTAATTTTGTCCCTTAACGTCCCTATATTTACATACTAGCTAGAGTCATGACTCCCAGGCTGAGCTAACGCTTTAATATTCATGTAAATAAAAAATATACCTATGCTTCCATATATCTTACTGGCAAATTTTCATAATCGGCCTACCGCAACTTTCACCCAAAACAAGATTCTGCGAAGAGTCAAAGTTATCCTTTGTCAACTAAAACTATTACCAACATAAGAACATAAAATATTTCTTGTTTTTAACCTTTTTCTTCCCTCCTATATGTCGACCAATATTATTTTACCCGGTCAATTCTTTTAAGTGTCGTATTTTCTTTCATTGAAAACCCACCCATTATTTTTTTTAACAACGTTTATCTAAATTCTTACATAGTGCGTGTCACGTTGTCGAACTGGAAAGACACAACTTGAAGTTGCCAAGAGGCGCGAAGTGGGATGTAGGGGCTTTGGAACTTGAATGTTGGCTTCGCAGATACTGTCTGTAATATATTGTAATTTTCTTTTATCTGGCTCAGCCAACTACGCACCTTTTGCATGGCATATTAAACATAGATAGTAGCGGCGGTGGGTAGGGGGAGGAGAAGGGGGTGACAAAGCCACCGCATTGTCGCCCGGCGCGCCCCGCCCCGCCCCGCCGCCCAGGGCAGCGCGCAGCGCCCGCCCGCCCCCCATAGTCCTATGCAGTCCTATGGCTATTTTAACGTACTTATTATTTTTAATCACCTGTAGCTCGGTTTTGCGGACGAACGCGGACGAGGGGCGAATGAGAGCAGTTAGAGGACACTCATAAGTGTTCATTTATGCCATGATGTCCGTTTAATGTCGATTTATTCGAAACTATTTTGACACTTTTCGGTAATTTTTTGTATATTTTCCGTTGTAAAAGACCGTTGCGCAGGTTACGGATATCCTCACCCACTACCCTCGAAAGAGGTGCCTTTTAGGCCCTGAAAACCGCTGGCAGATCACCTAGCTGCTACATACTATAACCCGATAACGGCGGACGAAGAATGTTTTTTTATGTCGTTTTTTTGCCGTTTTCTGACATAAAACCGGCCCTAGGTCCTAAACGCGGATGAGTTGGATCAAAACTATTATCACACATTATGCGTCGATCATGCACCTATGAAAGCCCATCACCCGTTTCAGCTGATCGACACATCGACTTGGCTGAATTTTTCGCACGGAAAGGGGTCCAATCGCCCACTGTGGGCGGGGGCCGCAGCGCTGCTGGGGGTCCCTGCCTGCCGTGCCGGGCCGGGCTCCAGCGCGCGAGAGAGCTATGGCAACAAGTCAAGCAGCAAGAGAAAATTGAGTTGTGACTTGACGGACTTCACCCGGAGGACGCGCGTGAGACTCGGTCAGAAACAAAAATAATAATTACAATTCAAGGAAAAAGAATTTCAATTCAAATTTGAAGAAAATTCGTTGTAACAATTATTAATGTAGGTATAATCAAAGTTCCTTGGGCAGTTTTTTTCCTCCCATAAGGGCCCATATAAAAAAACTGCCACACGTTCCCCAGCGATTTTAGAGGGCAACTGCGTTGCCTAAAAGTACGAGGGGCGTGCAGGGCAGGTCAAAGCGCACCGCAAATTAGAGAGAGGAGGGATGCGTTTGGTTGGCGTATGGTCCACAGAGTGTTTAAATCTAACATAATGCAAATAAAAACGCACTAAAACGATTAATTAAAAAAACTGCACTTTAAATGGGTGTTTGTTACGGTTTATAAAACTGTTCAATTTTGGGGGGGTTAGTTTTATTAATATAAAACGGCTTTAAAAAGCTGAAAACGTAGTAGTTCGAAAACGTTGTAAGCTCGCAATTTAAATTTTCGACTCTCTATACGTTTCTATTGCCGTTACGTTGCAACGCCCTGCCTGAAGGTCTGTGAAGCGCAAAAGAAGCTGCTTTCAGCTTTCGGCCCCTCCAGCATGCTGGAGCAGGCAGCGCGGGCTCCATCAGCTCGCGAGCGCGGCCTTCTCTTCCATACGCAATACATTTCATTGGTACAAGTAGCGCCCCCCCCCAGCTGGGTCCGGCCCGGCCCGGCCGAGCGCGCTTTGACACGGCACCGCCGCCGCTTTGAGAAAGTCTGCTCGATCGCGCGGCGTGTTTCTAACTGTTTGCCTCCAGACTGGAATCTAGATGGGACGTGATGATTGAGGTGTGGGGTACATGGAAGCGAGGCTAATAAGAGGCCCGGGGAGTTTGCCATTGGGGGGTGGGGGGGATACTGACCTGACAACACATGAGCACAACAAGTATCACCGCGGCCCGACCCGAACTGCCTGCCCGCGTACTAGACTCGTCAGTCCATTTTCTCGCTGTCTCTCTTGCACTCATGGGGTGCGCCGTCTTGGTGCGAAAGATACGGAGCGAGGAGAGCGCTCCTCTGAATCAGTCTGCAGGCCAGCATAGCGCGCCTCTATATACTGTACTGATCGGCGCTGCTGTCATTTGAGGTTTTACAGCCGCGCGGCCCTGGCGCCGCCGATAGCACGAGCGAAGGGTGCACAAGAGAGAACGGCCACCTTATGCTTCTGCTGCTTCTGCTGCTCAAGAAATACTGATGAGACGGCGAGCCGTATGCGAAGTGTCTCTCTCGCGGCCGAAGGTTTACATTAAGGCTCCACTGACACGCTCTGCGCCGACTGGAAAACGAATACGAAATAAAGGGAAAGAGAAGTTTCGGAATTTCATAAAGAATGACAGGAAGGGGGCGGAGTGAGTGGGTGGGTGGGTGAGGAGAGGTGGTGGTTGCGTTGGGATTCCGCTGTTTCGCCCAAAGCACTTTAGCAGCGACAACAAGAGCAGCATCATGCTTTAAACGTCCTCGTAGCGAAATGTCACTTAAAAGACCCGCCAACGCGCAGGCCACTTTTTATTTTCTTTCTTCATATATTTATTTATTTATTTATTTATATTTATTTATTTATTTATTTATTTGCTACTTTGTTTGCATGTTGCTGAACATCGCGTACGTCCACCGCCGATATTACACGCGGGGCTCAGTTTGGCCGCATAGGACGGGCTTTCTCCGCTCCCTCGAGAAGACCGCAAAGCAGCGCTCTCATAGACCTTGAAAAAAAAATTAGGTAACTGTGTCAACTCTGGCGGCGAGCAGCGGTCGGGCCTGCCCCTTATTCGCGGGGCTGACAGTGACGACGAGCAGTGCAGTGCGGCAGGTCGGGGCGGGGAGGGGCGGGGTGGGGCGGGGTGAGGTGGAGCGGAGCGACCTAGGAGAGGACAGCCTCCTGGACGCCGTCCAAAGCGAAATGCAGACGAAACAGTGGCCGCGCGCTGCTCCTCGGCCAGAGTACACGGCCAGGGCGGGGATGGGAGAGACACTGCCGAGCTTCTGCTGGCCTGTCGCGCAAGCGTGTACAGAGGGAATTCAGCTCGCGGTCACGAAACCGTGCGCCGGGGTGGGGCGGTGCGGGCGGGGCGGGGCGGGGTGGGGTGGGGCGGCGGGCGGCCGCAAGCCGCAGCGGACTGCGCGGAGCGCCGGGGAAAGAGTTTCTGCCTCCCGCACCACCGAGAGCCGACTGATTCCGAAGATCGCTCTCGTGCCTGGCACTGCCTCTGTCCTTGTCGCACCTACGGCGGCGCCCTATGTCGGGGGTGGCAGGGCCTCATGAGTACGACAAGGACGGAATCAGACGGCAGAGCAGAGCACGCGGGGGCGGGGCGGCGTAAGCGATACTTCTGCCCCGGCGGCAGCGCTCTCGCTCGCGAGCCCGGAATACAAATAAACTCGATAAAACTAAAATCCGGCCCGACGCTTCCACGGACCAGATGCCGCGCGCAGATGCCGATTTCCATCGCGCGGCCAGCCAGCCAGCCTGCCAGCGAGTCAGCGAAGCCTCTCCGCAACGACGGGTCGGGTAAGCCCGAGCAGGGCGGGGCGGGGCGGGGCGGGGCGGGGCGGGGCGGGGCGGGGCGGGGCGGGGCGGGCCCCAGCTGCCGCCGCGGAGGACGCGACACTGCGACACGTGCATATTGCTTTCTGGAGAAAAGCCTCGGCGCGCCGCCTCGCCGCGTCCTAAATCCGGGTATAGCGGCCGTTGGCAGCAGCGTCACGGAGCTCATGTCCATCCAGCAGCGCGGGGCGCAGCCGCGCACCACAGTAGCAGCGCGACCTTGCGGGGTCACAGCCGGAGCGGGGCGAGGCGGGGCGGGGGGAGGTCACCGGGGTGCTTGGGGCACGAGCCGGGCTCTCTCGCGCGTTCTCCCGGGGGCAGCAGCAGGGCGGGGCGGGGCGGACAGGGTCGTGCGGCCCCCGTCTGACGACGTGCTAAAACCGTTTTCGGTTTGCGGTCCAGGAGGAGCGTCAACGATGCTGCTGCTGTGAGAGGGAAAAGAGCGGCCGGAACCAAAGAGGCGACAAGCCACAGTAAAAATAAAAAAAAATGAGAAAAATAAAAAGTAAAAATTGGAGGGATGGAGAACTAATGTGTATTTCTTCGTACACTTATTTTGTGTTAATTGTATTACTTATGTATCTTTCGGTATTTTTCATGTTTTCCTATAGAATTTTGATGAATTCCGTATTTTTATTTGTTACAGCGTTATTATAACTGAACACAAAAGTAAACATTTTTTTCTTATTTTAAATTCTAGGGATGCGGTGACGATGAATATACAGTTATAGTTTTAAATTTGAGTCCGTAAAAAAAGAGTGGGGAGAAAAATCCCCTGCGCTCTTGTAGGTTAGGCTGTACCGGCACGCACGAGAGTGGGCGGGTTGCCTACCCGATCGACCCGTAAGGCGCTCAGGTGAAGTCGGGGGAAATGGAGGGAGGAAAAATCCGCGCACAGCGAAATTCACGAAATTACACGGAAAATTATTCAAACTACGTAGAAGTGCATGAAAATACACACCCAAAAAAGACAAGAAAAAAAGTAAAAACACATTGAAATACACTTTAAAAATGCAAAAAGAACCAAAATACAAGACATTGTACGCTCAAAGTGTCCAAAAAAATATCAGAGATGGCTACCCTTTCATCAAACCAGCAGGAATCTGAATCCCCCAGTGTGGCGTGGCGCCTATTACATCAGAACACCTCCGCGGTCCAGCAGCAGCAGCAGGAGGCCGAAATACGCCTCAACCTGCCGGTATACACGGCTGGGAGTGAGGAACTCATGTGCGCACGCACGCTCCGGCCCGGGCCGCAATAAGAGCCCCTTCACGTTTCGTCACGACTCGTCACGTGCAGTCACGTCCCGTCACGCAGCCCAGCTCGCGAGTGCGAGTGCCAACTACCTTGTCCCCGACAGTGCTCCGCCGCGACGGGCCTCGCGCCCCGCGCGTAATAACTCCAAACAATCCTGACAGACGGTTCAGCGCCGCCCTTCAAGAAACTTCTGGAGGAAATGGGTGGTGGGTCGGGGCCGCCGGGGCCGCGGGCGGGGTGATGGAGAGGGCAGACGCACTCGTGGAGCGGGGGCGGAGGGGCGAGCAGTTATACCAAAAAGTGGCGACAGCTCGGCGTGTGAATCATCGCGACAATCTAGCCAAAGCACCCACCCCCCACCCCCCCGGGGCAGGGCCAGTGATGTCGCACGCAGCTTCAGCCCGGAGCGAGTAATGTAGAAGATAATTAATCAAGAAGATAGAAGTTGAGGGAGAGTGCGGCGGGCTGCTTATGCAGACTTGAATGTAATGTTCACCAGGACTCTGAATAAGTAGGTTGTTTAACTTTGTACTTCATGTGTAGTCAATGATAAGCATGAACAGAGAAGTGACAACAAAAATTAAATCCCTCCAGATGCACATGCACACGAAGAAGTAAACTTCGTACTCAAGAAACATTTGTCGACAAAACTTAGTATCCCTTTTGAGTGCTCCACCGACACGCTGGGAGCACTAAGCCAATGCAATGCTCGCACAGCCAGTTACAGTATATATATATATATATGCGGTATGTTTTATGGTCGCGCCCTGAAAATATTTAAATGCAACGGCGAGAGCACAGCGGCAATCCACCCCACCCTCCGGCGCGCGAGACGCACAAGCAATTTTTGGCGCCGCACTCAACGTATTACGTCTAATCTGCACGTCTAAAATTAAAAAGGACATTTTCATTTGGCCGCGGTGGCAGGCTGTTGCGCGTTAACCATCAAAGGGTACTCTGCCCCGGCTGGGCCCAGGCCCGGGGAAGGAAGGGGGCCGGGTGGAGCACGGGCTGCGTGTTCAAAACACACTGAGGTGGTATGGGGAGGGCAGAAGGGCCGGGCAGCAGGGCGGGGCACGAGGGTGAAACAGCTCAGAATTTTTGTGAATTTTCGTAAATTTTTAAATAATTTTTGTGAACTTTTGTTAATTTTCGTAATTTTTTCCTGAATTTTCCAACATTTTTCTGAATTTTCCTTTTTTTTCTTTTTGTGAATTTTCCTATTTTTCTGAATTTTTATGAATTTCGAGGTGTACAAAAATTTCAGAGTTGTTTTCCCCTCGGCGGGGCAGCAGGACCGGAAGCAGGGCTGGGCAGAACGAGCAGTAGGACCGGACAGCAGGACCCGACAGCAGGGCCCGACAGCAGGGCTGGGCACTGGGCAGTAGGATCGGGCAGCAGGGCTGGGCTGTAGGATCGGGTAGAAGGGCTGGGCAGCAGGACCAGAAGCAGAATCGGGCATCAGGGCTGGGCAAAAGGACGGGCAGCAGGACCGGACAATCGGGCAGCAGGACCGTACAGCAGGGCTGGGCAGAAGGATCTGGCAGATCAGCTGCAGTCGCACCTGACCTGGCGCCCCAATTAGCTTAAGTGCAGCCAGCGCACGGTAAAAACAATGTCTGATATTTTGAGGAAATAGGGAAAACTTTGAGGATCCCACGTCATTTGAGGAAAACTCCTCATATTTTGAAAAAGTCTCCTCAAATATTGAGAGAAGTCTCTTCAAAATATGAGGCTATTTCCCTCACTTTTTGAGGAGACTTCCTCAAAAAATGAGGGATGTTCGTCAAATTACGTAGAATCCTCAAAATTTCCCCTTTTTCCTCAAAAAAATCAGACATTGTTTTTACCATGAGAATATTAATCCCGTGTGGGTCGCAGGCGCGGGCAGACCAGGCCAGTCCGGGCGGAAGAGTCACTCTACGAGGTTTGCCTTGCCCGGCCTTGCCTTGGCGGGGCGGGGCGCGGCTCGTTGAGGTCGTAGGGCCAAGTGCAACGTCACGCTGCGCCAGACCAAAAATGGTCCTGCAGGGGGCGCTGGCAATAAGGAAGGGTCAAAGGCGGCTGTCATTTCCTGAGTGAGAGGTAGGCTGGCGAGTGGCTGATGGGAGAGCATATCGCAATGAAAAAGAAATAGACGTCGAGTAAGTATAATGTTCAGCAAGCTTGCGTCAACCGTATATTCTAAAATTATGTGTATGTTGTTCACTACTTTAACTGGAAAAAAGGATGAATGGAAAGTAATGAGACAGAAGGTCATGATAGATCGTTTGTAAGGTGAAGTTACGGAACTCAGAGTAAAAGGCATGCAAACTAAATTTTCGACAAAAGTTGTGAAATTTTTGTTTCTTATTTGTATGTCAACTAACCATTTCTGATTGCTTAGAAATTCTTTGCAATATCTTAGAATCCTCACAACCTACTCGCTCGAATCGAAAAGAAATATGGTTCGCAGCCTTGCAACGTTTGTAATGCACATGGTGGTAATGCACATTACTTAAAAATTCTTCGCAGCGTGCAATGAAGACAGCTCGCAAGTGCGCTGGTAAAACAAATGTTTAGTTCATATACATCATTGGTGTTTAGTTCCAAAACGTTTAAAAACTTATGCACCAGCTGGTGTATTGTTTTATTACCAGTGTGCGCTATTATGGGCAGCCCAAATCGAACGAGCTGCCTGCCAAACAGGTAGTCTGACAGGTGCGCCACGTGCGAGTCACGTGCTACACGGAAGGAGAGCCTGAAATCAAAACGCCGAAGCGCCGGTCAGTCCACTGCCACTCCGCCGCGGCGAGCTCGCAGTTCAACTCCTCTGCTACTCAAGGACCGGCAGGAAGGATATGGCGCGGGGCAGACCCCTGGGGCGGAGGTGGGGACATGCCCGGCCCGGCCCGGCCCGGCACAGCCATACGCGGCAGGGCGCCGTCAAAGGGCTTGTGAAGACGCCTAACGAACCGCGACGGTTGATGGCGCCTCCTTTCCGCAGAGGCGCCAGGCGCCTTGGGCGTCCTTACACCCCGCGTCCCGCGTCTCGCGCGCGCCGCCCCGCCGCGCGTCACCCCGGGTGGCCGTCGCTTTTAATCCGCTTGTTTACCATTACTTTTCTTTTAGCCCAACATTAGCATTTCACAGCACGGCAGTCCAGCCAGCCAGCCAGCGGGGGATCCGCAGCAGCAGCAGGCTCGGGCAGGGCAGAGGAACCCGCGAAAAATCACTGTACGGCGTCAGAAGCATATCATTTAAAAAACAAAAAACAGATTAAATTCAAGAAGATAAATCAGAAAAATTGAGAGAAACTGAACAGAAAGCCGAAATAAAATGGCAAAAATTCAGAAATGCGGGTTTAAGATCAAAATTAACCAGAAAGTTACAGAAATTTTCTTTGAAAAATCAAAATTAAAACAAAAAAGATCAGAAGTCAATATAAACAAAAAATCCCATTATTGTACACGACATTTTGTATGAGTGATTTCTCTCTCCCCCTCGGGGAGCAGGGACTCCATTGGGGCTCAGCAGCAGCAGCAGGGTTATTCCGAACAGCGTTTCATAGTGCCCTCTCTCTTGCTCCTGGTGGATTTGCTGCACAAGAGCGACAAGGACAGAGAGACGAAACTACTGTGCGGAATCACCCTGCAGAGCGCAACTCTCCCAGTGTTTGCGCGCGCGGGGAAATTGTGCTTCCTCGTCACAGCGGAGCAGGCCGCCGGGCCAGACCAGACCAAGGGGACGCGCCCTTAGAGGAAGCAGTCACCGTGTCCCTCTTAGGGCTTTATCTCTCTGAGCTTTCTGGATTCACAGCATTATTCGCACGGTCGCGCGAGCTTGCGACTGCTAGCGCCGCATCAGGCTGGCGGTGGGGCACATTCTAATCTCTACTGAGATAATGACTTCAAATTCAGAGTGATAGCAGCTCGAAGAGCAATATTACACACCAAATTGCGCTCCTGTGGGAGCGATATAAAGTTATTGCATTGAATTAGTGGTCGTAATTGCGACTTAATGTGATCATTTTCATACCGTTTGTAGCATTTAATGGATTCTCGCTTGTGTTCTGCAATAATAGAGTAATATAGCTCTTCTCGAGTAGTCATTATTGCGTGTATATGCATTAACAAAAACACTTTTCATGCAATTTTTTTTCGCTCATCCAGGGGCGGTATTTGGTGCGTATCGCTAGATGGTCATTATCGAAGCAAACTGTATGAAAGGTATCGCTTTGCAGATCACAGTGCAGTCCTTCCTTAGTCTCAGCGCACGCAGTCAGCCAGGGGCCAGCCCAAAAGGTCCAGCACACACTCACATACACGCGCACAGACATACAGACACAATCTCGCATTGGTTCTGTGGCACGTTGTCCGGCATGTATTACAAGTTCGTTATAGGCCCCTCTTCTTCTTTTACACTCTCCCTTTTTTTTTCTCCTCTCTATTTTTGAAAGGGGCCAAATGCGAGCGGAGGGTGGTGGTGGGGGTGGTGGTGGTTGGGTGTGCGTGCCCATGGGCCACGCCGTGCCGGGGGAGGATTATAAAGAGGGAGCGTGGCGAGCTAGAATTGGCCCGTGTGTCCTCCTGCTCCGCCCCGCGCGTCATGCCGAATTGGCCGTCGCGCCAGTTGATTGGAAGCAAGTTTTGGCAAATATTTTTCCGGACCTGATCTCCGCTCCGCGCGCTCGGGGCGCTTTGTCCACGCGGGAGAGCTCGTGTGAGAATGCGGGTCACGCAAGGGCCAGACTAGATCGTTTGTCATGGTGCCGAATGGAATGAGCAGACGAAACAGTTTCTCGGCTACGCGACGATGAGGTAAGCATGGGGACCGGTGGAGGAGCCCCTTGGGAACGCTGCAACGAGCGAGCGACGCGAGCTAAACGCCGTTTTCACGCCCCCCTGCTCACCGTCCAAAGACGGGTCTAGCTCGAGTAGCTCGCGCAGTGCATGCAGGGCTCCAGGCAACGGTATTTGCACGATCCAGCGAGTTTCTAAAGCGGCACGTCAAGGGAAGTGTCGAGGGCCTGCGGTGCGTTTGGTGCCCCGCCTGGTCTTTAAGCGGTGCCGAAAGGGGTCCAGACTACACGTCACGGACACACGCCTAGTAAAAAGACTTTTGCAAGTTGTGAAAGCATGACCCTAAAATGGAACACTTTGAGCGATAAAAAATAGAGTTGTGAGCCCATCAATTTAAAAACATTAATAAACAAAATAAAATAAAAAGACGTGCATGAAAGTGCCAGCTCGACGCTATACTGTTTCCAGAGATCGGACGGGAACTCCTCCGAACCAGATTGCAGCTGCTTCCGGTCCGGAACACAGGCCACCTGGGCCTCTGGGCCTGTATGGACGAGGCGAGGGGAGCTCAATGAACAATCCGCCAGAGAGAGAGCTGCTCTGCCGCACCGAGCCAGAGCTTTTCAACCCGCGACCTTCTGCTTTAAAAAAAAATTAAAAAATAAAATAAAACAAAATAAGGCGGGCTACTGAAACCGCTCATGCGTCTGTGCGACAGGGAGGGGCTGAGAGCAACAGACTTGAAATTTTCAGGGTATCTTGGGGGTCGCTCCGGGACACCGAAATGCTCGGTGCAAAGCTCCTCCTCCTGGCTGGAGGCTGCAGGATACGGCAAATACGACTCGAACCCGTCGCACTGTACAGTCATCGTGGCGTCGTGGCTCAGTTGGTAGACCGCGCAACACCGAACCGAGTGGTCCGAAGTTCGACTCCCACTTGGGAAAGTGTTTTTCGCGCTTGACATTCCCTTTGGCCGCAGCTGGATGGCAGGTCAAATAGAAGTTAAACACGTCTCACCGCCGTTGGCTCGGTGGCTCTGGGCGTTGGGTCGCTTCCTGTTCTGGCTACGTGTCGGCACTCGGGGTTGTGGGTTCGAATCCCGCGTACCCCTCTGAGGTAAGGCCTCTGAAACTGGGATCAGGAAGTCTAACGCCCTTGACACCGCTCGTACCTCTAGGGGTAGGCCAATGGTGATACGGGGATCAAATCTGTCGAATTGCGCGATAGGATCGCAGTCAGCAAAGCGCCGGTTCCCATGGAACACCGAAGCAGTTGGCTGCCACAGGGGGTAAAAGCCCTGTGCCTGGCGGGAACCGCAACCTCCTTCGGGAGGTTTACTGCCGCAAAAATTTTCCATTTTTTCACGCCACCCTTTCAATTGCAGAGCGAAATTTGTTTCTGAAAAGTTTTAAAAAATAATTGAAATAATTGTGATTATTTTGCATTATTGCAAGTTAATTTCCAATAATTTGGAATAAATAGAAATAATTCACAATAGTTTACTAAAAATCCTATTTAATCATGTAATTGAGAGAATAATTTGGATCAGATGTGCGTGTATTTTCTGGGGCATCCCCGAATTTAAAACGAATTCAAGTAAATTCACAAAAAGATCACAATAATTTCAACAAAAAAAAACTTTGCAATAAATTCAAAAAATTCAAAGCTAATTCAAAACGAATTCAATTCAATTTAGACAAATTCAATTCAAATTCACGCAATTTGTACACCGAATTCAGAGTTGTTTACCCCTCGAGTAATTTTCTCTATTTCCAGCGCTTTACCCTTCAACCTTCCGCCTTCTCCGTCCCTTCCCCCGTCACGCTTAAACTCTTAAGCTTCAATCAACTAATTTCTGATAACGTCCTCTTCGATGAGAAAAAGAAGGCGGAACCAAGCTGCTTCCTCTGACGCCGGGTGGGTACCAACTGGCGACGAGACGAGAGACGGAAGCAGGGCAGGATACACAACTTATGGGACGAAGGAGTACAGGCCTCTGGACTGAAGGAGGACCCACGAGACATCTTAGTAACTTTTTTTAAAAAAGGCTAATTGGAAAATACTACTATACAGTGACCTGCTATTAATTTTAACATCCAGTATATCGCCTTTAATTTTAGCTTCCGGCTCGATCCATACAGGATGTTCACCGGCTTTAGAATGTCGTACAAAATCAAAAAGGAATCAGCTCTGGAAGGTGCTGTACGGTCCAAAACCTGTACACGGTATTGACTGTGCAGAGAAATCGAGGTTCAGACCGCAGGCAAACTGTATAAAAAGGATTCGGGATTTTCAACGCGGAGGGATAGAACAAAAAAGTGCGAGGGGGGAGGGGGACAGCGCGCGACAGAGCGAGCAGCAGGGAAAAGCCACGCCGCGCTCACGCGCCCGCCAGGCCCCGCCTGGCAGGCTCGCCACTCAGCTCGGCGAAAAGGTCAGGTCAGGCCGTGCTGTCAGCAGATGCCCATCAGTCGGGATGCTCGCGCGCCCGCCCCGCCCGCGTCACTCAGCGCGCCGACTGGAAGCGCCGCAGCGGGCTGACACCGCGAGCTGACAGGGTAGCGCCTACCTGCAGCACCGCGAGCTGACACACCACACGCACGCGACTACCTGCAGCAGCACAGAGCTGACAGGGTAGCGCCTACCTGCAGCACCGCGAGCTGACACACTCATACCGAGCTGACACGCCGCACGCACGCGACTACCTGCTGCAGCACAGAGCTGGCGACGGGACGGCCGCCCCCCTCGTTTACATGCCTCCCATGGGAACATAATGGCGATGATGATGATGGATGCGACACGCTCGAGTCGTCGTCATCATCATATCGTGCGGCGGGGCGGGCCGGGGCAGGGCGGGCAGGTTTAGATAGATAGATTGCTCTCTTGTCCCCGCGGGACCAACAGGGCGGCCCGGCCCTGCCTGCCACGCTCTGCTCCACGTGCAGGAGGATATAGGACCCTCCCCCCCCCCTCCCCCCAATCCGACTCCACGACGAACTCCTCCTCCTCGTCCTTTAACAGCGTGAGGCGCGATGAGACGGCTGACGCGCCCGCAACCCTTCAACAAATTGGGTCCTATGCGGTAAAAAAAAAGAAGAAAAGGGATGATGAAAAAAAAATCAGGGAGGAAATAATGTAGGTCGCGCGCTCTCTAAGCCTCCTCCTCCATCATGGCTGCGACCCTGTTACCTATTTCTCCATAGCCCTTCCGGCTCAACACACCGCCTGCCCCCGGCCCTCCAGCTCCGAGCCCGGCCCGGCCGGCCCGCCTCGAACTGCTGGAACACACCCCCCGCGTAGACATCCGCCTCCGCCACCTATTCCCGGGTCCGCTCCTGTACGCACACGCCCCCCTCTCGCCCCGTATTCTGGGGGTAATCAAGTCCTTCACTTTACGACTGTCCACTCCAGGCCGACCCCCGCCGCGCGGGCCGGGCGGCGGCGGCGCGCTGTCCCACTGTCCTCGACCCCTTCTAGCACAATAACGCTTTCCTCCTTCTACGACCACCACTCGCGCGCGTGCGCACTGCTTGTGGGAGCGGGCGGGCCGGGCGCGCTGCTGCCGCGACGCCATCAGGGAAGCCCGCGAGTCGCGAACAGCCTGGATTTTCCCACGCAAAACATCAAGAAATAAACACGCTCGACGCGGACGCACTCTGCTCGCAAGGTAAATACAATATTGGAAGAGCGCGTTCGTCGTGCCTGCTTTGACGCGGGGCGAGCGAGGGAGTAGCGGCGGCGGAGCACGCGGGATGGAGGAGTCCACTTCTGACCTGCCGGGGAGCGGGGCTTAAGGGCGGCGCTGAAAGGCCAGAGGGAGACGATTGAGGCTGTCATACCGTCTCCAACGGAGCGTCCCTCCGTCGCGCAGCACCCCGTATAGGCTCCACGTGCTCGTCCGCCGACGCAGGGTCGTGCCGGAACTAATCAGAGCAGAATAAGAGTAAAATGTTCGGAGTGTAAAACGGGAAAAGGGGAGGGGGGGGGGAACCTTCTTCTTCTGATTGGAATCAAACTCAACTCAGTCGTCAATGGGGCTACTTTTCCACTGAATGAGCTCAACAGCTTCAAACCATCAAACCCTTTCCGACAAGTGTTAGAGAAAATCACCGTTATCGTGCTCGGGTTTATCTGCGGGAGTGGGCCGCCGCGCACCCCACGCCCACCATACACCCGCCCGCTAAGCCACAGGAAGACATAAAAAATTGGTTGAAAATTAGGAACTTAGAATACTGTGAAAATTTAATCGTTTTAATTCATTGTCAATGAAAAATGTCGTAAAGATACGACTCTAAGTTGTACGGTTGCGAGTCGACTGAGTTTTCTTCAACGGTTAAGAATTCGCTCTTGTAAATTTACGACCGCGGTCGTAGATTTACGTCTCCGTGTTCAAAACCGCGCCTGCAGACTGATTCCGCAAAGCGGGTATAGTAGTGTCCCTCCCTCCCTCTCTCTCTCTCTCTCTCTCTCTCTCTCTCTCTCTCTTCTCTCTCTCTCTCTCTTGCTCCTAAGTCTTGCCTGCTTATGCGATAGGGCATGCAGTGAAAGGAAACCGCCTTGCGGAATCATCCTACAGAGGGAGTCACTGTGCGGTACGTCCATGACCGGCCTGAAGACTGAGAGGGGCAGGGCAGGGGAGGGAAGGGCGCCGGCAGAGCAGCCAACGTCTTTCAGTCGCTGTTTGTCAACACCGTCCCAACACCCTCCGTCTCACTCGCTCCTTCACTGGGTCAAATTCTTGGGACCCACTGCTGTGAGTGTAAAAAGGAGGTAGGGTGAGGAGGGGTGTCTCTCGCGCTGGCCGCCAGCTGGGAGCAGAGGTGAAGAGCTTACGGAACAGGTGGGGGTGCTAGGGAGGAGGAGGGGGGCATCCGTGTCACCACAGGGCCGAGCGAACAGACCGCGCCGCACTTTTTTCAGTGCCAAGTTACGTATATTGGTGTGTGGGGGGGGGGATGTGGGGGGGGGATGTGGGGGGGGGTGAGTATGTGTGTGTGTGTAGATGTGAGTGGGAGGATGTGTGTGTATTTGTGCGCGCGCGCGAGTGCGTGAGAGAGAGACAGAGAGAGTTTGCCTCTGTGTCTGCGTGTGGCAGAGGCGGAGGCGGCAGCAGCTAGGTCCCCACCTTATGACATTTTGTATAGCCGACTCGGACGGCTCCGAAATGGAAAAAAGAAAGTAAAAAGAAAGGCAGAGCGAAACAGCGGCGAAAGCGGCACGAAAGTAACGCGAACGCAAAAGCAGCGGGTCGAGATTGCAACGATCAGTTTGTCCCGTTCGGACCGAGTGCGACCTGCGTTTTATGCCCCGCGAACTGTGCTCCGGTGCGGGCGGAGAGAGTGGAAGAGAGGAGAGAGGGGGGAGGGGATGAGAGATAGGAGAGGAGACGAGGGGAGAAAAGAGGAAAGGAAACGAGAGGGCTCAGGCGTTGACCTGGTCGATTAGACCCTTACGAAAAAGCTGACGGAACAACAGAAACCTAATAATGGAGGCCGTGCCGTAGGGCGCGGCTGCTGAACGTACCGGTGAGATCCTTTCTCCTTCATGAAAGAAAATCAGCGAGTAACTTTGCGTGACCATAGATTTCAAACAATTGACTGTGAGGGGTTTTGTTCTTCACTCCATTTAATAACGTTACCGGGATGGATCGCTTCCCCCTTGGCAGCTTACAGACCAGCAAGAAACAAAGCACAAACCTCAACGATGCGTCCCCCTTTCTTCCTCACACAGCCAGCTGGACGAGATAACAAGATTTTACAACTTTGCCGCTGACTGCTGCGACACCCCGTGCATTTTTTTCAGTCTGAGTTGAAATTTCGAGGGTGAAAATATGTAACTGGACAAAAAAAAATGGAAATTTTACGCTGCTATCATTTAAGGAAAAAATGTTACTTAGCGCAAATATCCGTTCGAGTTGTGGGCGCTCACGAGGTGGTTAGCAGCGACAACCTACACGAGGTCGCAAGAGTACGTCCACGACTGGCTTGGGCCTAGCGTGGTGGGGCGGGGCGGGGCGGGCTGGGGCGGGGCGGGGTGGGGCGGGGCGTGGCAGCGGTCCGCTGCTTTTGGCGGTGGGCCAGCGCCCACCTCGCAGCACGCCACGCCAAGCCACACCACACACACACACACACACACACACACACACACACACACACACACACACACTCACGGCGCCTCCCCCTCTCCCCCTTCACCCCTGATGCTTGACGCCCTCCGACTAAAGAAACCAATCTGCACTGCTGAGAATAACAGTATCTCTTCCCTCGGTCCCGCTGGCCTGCGCCGTGTCGCCGGGCGGCGCTGGGCCTGGCCACGGAGGACACAGAAGCAGAGGTCCGACTGGGATAGGCCGAGCTCCGCGAAAGCCGTACTGGAAGGGTCGGCAACCTAAGACGAGAAACTGGTGACGGTTTCCTCTCGTATTTTTAGTTTTACTATAATATACTATAAAGTATTCTCATTCCCTTCCTAGATACACTGTTCTTTCAATAACACAAACATCAACAAAAAGAAAAAAGCGCATTTTAATTATTTTGCCCCGGTGGCCACCCGTGCTCGTGAGGTTGGCAGCAGTACCTGTGCGGCGGCGTCGGTTGCAGCCAGCCAGCCAGCATTACAGCTGTTGTCGTCTCGCTCGTCTGGTCGCAGATCGTGTCGTGTCGCTCCCGGTATTTTGTGATTTTGTGGATTTCATCAAGAGTTTGCATCAGTGGTTTGTATTTCAAGTTTGGTTTGTTGTTTATGGTACCTCCGGTGAAATTTGGCGTGAGAACGTCGAAATTCCGTCGGGGATCGGCCGGTGGGCTGCCTTGCCTACTTGCGCCAATGTTGTTGTAGCCAAGACTTAGTGATTTTTCGCTAACTCTCTTGCCCTGTGGTGCTCCCTTCGCTTATTTTATCGTAAGCTTTTTGCTCTACATCATTTGTGTAGATATTTCAATAGCTGACGTAATTATGGGGGCCGGCAGTAGTTTGCGGTCTGGTGGCCTAACCTAACCTCTCATGTAGCTGTCTTATTGGAAAGGGCCTGGTTGTTTTTTCTTCTCTCGCTTGGAGAGACGAATAAACTGCATCCATGGGGCAGGTTTAGCGGTTAATCACTATTTCTTTTTCCTAACGGCCTGTGATACTTTGCCATATAGTTTTACAAATCTGTGATACTTTTGTACCTTATCCTCTACCAATCTACCATTATTCTAAGTCATCATGCCTGGGCGTACTAAAAAAGGTTTGAGCAGTAAACAAAAGTGTTGGGCTGCTTTATGTGGCACTAACAAAGTAGATAATCCTGACCTGACATTTCACTCCTTTCCTGCTAATGTAGAATTGTGTTGGGAATGGGTTCGGCTTTCGGGACACTCTTTGCTTTGTGCTGAGGAGCACAAAAAACTTATGAGCTGTCGTGCTTTGTGTAGCAAACATTTTACTCGAGACCAGTATGCAGTTCCTAGAGATCCAGCATCTCTTCTTAATAGAAATGCAAAACCTTCCATCTTCACGCAACCTCCAGTCCAGATCATGCGTCCTGGCTTTCTTGGTGTTTTTCTTGATGAGAACGGTAAACCTTCCTTCCCTCCACCTGTACCTCTGCGTAAAAATACCCGTATTGTCACTCCTGTAGTTGCTTCTCACCCCAACCCTGTTATCCTTTCGAACATGGTTGCACCAGCTGCCCCTGCAGCGGAGTGTGAACCTGACCATGTCTTCCTTGAACCGACTCCGCAAACTGAATGTCTTGGTCCCAATAAGAGAAAGTCTTGTGTTCTTAGCAGTATTGAGAACATCCCGAAGAGGAGGCGCTGTTTGGATTTCGGCTCAGCACTGTCCCCTGCTGGAGACAACACTGCAGCCATGCCAGCCTCTTCAGCAACACCTGCCTTTGGAGACGACATTGGACCTGAACTTTTATCTACTCCACTTCCTTCTCCAAGACCAACAGCATCTCGTGAACTATTCTGTGATACTCCAGTTCCTATAAGAAGCTCCTCCACCGCAACTAGTCAACAATTAGGTAGTAATTCTCGTGGGTGTAAGTACACAAATGTTCTAACTGAGTATAATCTTTTTCAACAGGATATCACACCAAAGAAAAAGCGATTGGTAGAGGGTGTTAAATTATTGAAAAGAAAAGTGAGTAATTTAGAGAGGAGTTTGCTGGCAAGGAAAGAAAACAATAAAGCTCTTCAAAAATTTTGTAATGGTCCTTCTATTTCAAAGTTAAAGACAAGTCTGAAAACTAAAGAGGGGGTTATTTTGATGGAAGCTCAGTTCGCAAATAAGGGATCTAAAAAGAATGGTTTCCGTTGGACTTTAGAACAGAAAACTCTTGGCCTTGCATTGTATAAAGCTTCCAGAAAAAGTTACAGTTTTTTGAGAAAAATTTTAAACTTGCCTTCTAGAAGTACCCTTTTGGCACTTATGGCTAAACTAGTATTTGAGACTGGCATTAATAAAAGTTTCTTTACTCACTTGAAAGAAGTAATTAAAGATTTTAGTCCACGGGATAGAGCTTGTATTTTAATGTGGGATGAGGTGCACCTTGCCCAGTCACTCAATTATAATGAAGCTAAAGATGCAGTGGAAGGGTGGGTGAAGCACTCAGAGGGGGAGACTACCAAGCAAGTTGCCAATAAGGCGTTGACATTTATGGTTCAGAGTTTAACAAAGAAATGGAAGCAGCCAGTAGCATATTATTTTAGTCATGGTGAGACTCCTGCAAATATGCTGGCAGAACTTATTGTTGGTGTTACAGGAAATTTGCAGGAAGCTGGTTTTGACATCAGGGCTTCTGTCTCTGACCAAGGTGGTAACAACTTAAAGGCTGTCCGTCTCCTCAGAAGTCCCTTCACCGCACAGAGTGATTTGCCTGGAAGAAAACCTCTGTGTGCTGACTGCAAGAAAAAGAAGACGGTGGTATCAAAAGCAAAGAAGAAGGCTGAAAAAGATGGGACTAAATTAAAAGGGGATGATGCATATTTTTCTCTCAGGAATTGTAGTGTGTGCCGTCTTAACAGTGTTCAACCTGCTGTAGTTACTCATTATCGCATTAACAACAATAACAATATTTATCATTTTTGGGATGTTCCTCATTTACTTAAAATGTTGAGAACAAACTTTCAAAAGTATAATGTCAATTTTGCTGCAGGAAAGACTGCTTGTTGGGATCACATAACAAGTCTGAGAGATGAAAATGGGCACGATGGCACCTTTTTCCATGTTGCTTTAAAACTCACTGATCACCACCTCAAGTTGACTCACAACCAGGATAAAATGAAAGTTTCTTTAGCTGCTCAGGTACTTAGCAATAGAGTTGCCACAACTTTAATTAAAATTGCAGAGTGGAATGAAAGTACTATTCCGGGTTGCAGAGCTACTGGTGAATTTGTTTATTTTGTTGATCAGCTGTTTGACAGCTTTAATGGGTCCAGTAAAAGGCGCCATGGCAAAAAGCTCAGGGTTAATTTATCAGATCATTCACCTCATTTTGATTTCTGGGAGATGGCAGCCATTAATATCAGAAAATGGTGGTTCATAAATTCACCCAAAGTTTTTTCTTCTACTACGGGTTGGCTTGAAAATATAACAGCAATTAAAGGGTTGTGGCATGACTTGAAAAGGGATTTTGATCTTCAATATCTAAATCTAAGAAGGTTAAATCAAGATCCTCTTGAAAACCTTTTTTCTGTTATAAAAGCAAATGGACATAAAGTGCCAACCGTCCCTCAATACATCTCTGCTATTAAGACATCTATAATTACCAACCTGAGAAATAGTGGTATCCGTGGTGCAAACTGTGAGGAAGATGGGGGTGAGCTTCTGACTGATTTGAATGTTTTTTTTGGGCTTGTTACTAGGACTGCAGGTGCAGGTGCAGACACTTCTTCTCCTTCATCTTTGGATTTGTTTTCTTCAGATATTTCAGATGCAGAGTTAATGACCACGGCAGAGGAGCAAGAGTTATTATCTCTTACCAAAGCACCAATCATCCATGAGAGCGTAGAGGTTGATGTTGAGCAACAGCAGGGGAGTGAAAGTGATGATATGTTCGAAGAATTGTTTGGTGGTGACTTTGAAGGAGATGAACAGCCAGAGGAAGAAGATGAAATATCTCTTCATAGTCTCAGCAGGAATATGACTTTCTTAACTGTAGGCAATGTGCCAAAGTGCATTCAGAAACCTCGGAGGAAGAAGAAGGCTGCTGCACCTGAACCTAGTGAGGAAGAGTTGATTAGACGGGATCTTCAAAGGGAAAATACTAGTCTTTTGGGGAATCGTAGAAAAATAACTGCTTATGTTACTGGCTTTATTGTTAGGAAGGTTTGTGACAGGGTAAAGTGCGATGTCTGTGCTGCAACATTACTGGCTGATGAGCTAGAAGACGACCATGAATTAATTCTTGCCTTTGAATATGATAAAACTGTTAACAAATTAACATATGCTCGCACACAGGTCATCGACTTTTCCGTGTCTTCTGTCAATATGTTTTTGGAGATAATGCATACTAGTTTTCACATGCCGGGGCTTATGAAGTTGCTTTTCAATAGGATTACGTCAGTTGTTGACTTCTCCTCATTTGGATGTTTGGCGCACAAAGAGGAAGTTAAAAGGCTTATGTTGTTGTACTTTTGTCGCGTTTCAATTCATCACAGATGTAGAATTTTAAATAGAGAGTTTGCCAAGAATTGGCAGAATACCAAGACAGTGGGTAGTCTGCCTGCCAGTAGTTCACAAAAGCAGAAGGGCACTCAGCCAAAGAAAAAACCCTCTCAGCCAAAGAAAACACCCAAAGCGAAGGGAGCCAACGGTTAATGATCCTAGCACCTTTCAATACATAATCAATTTTTTAATTTTATTTTTTTAACTTTACAGCTTATTGTACTGGTATTATTGTTTTAAATTCACATCTGCAGGAGTGGCTTGTATTGATTTCAGTCTTGCCATTTCTTGTAGTATGTATCTTATCCAACTTCTCTCCTTTATTAGCTGGTATTGTTTTAAATTCACATCTGCAGGAGTGGCTTGTATTGATTTCAGTCTTGCCATTTCTTGCAGTATGTATCTTACCCAACTTCTCTCCTTTATTAGCTTTTTCTTGGTGTGATATAAGTTATTTTCAAAGGGTTTCATAACAGTTCTATTTTATTTTAAATCTTACCCAACTTGTCTCCTTTATTAGCTGGTATTGTTTTAAATTTACATCTGCAGGAGTGGCTTGTATTGATTTCAGTCTTGCCATTTCTTGTAGTATGTATCTTATCCAACTTCTCTCCTTTATTAGCTGGTATTGTTTTAAATTCACATCTGCAGGAGTGGCTTGTATTGATTTCAGTCTTGCCATTTCTTGCAGTATGTATCTTACCCAACTTCTCTCCTTTATTAGCTTTTTCTTGGTGTGATATAAGTTATTTTCAAAGGGTTTCATAACAGTTCTATTTTATTTTAAATCTTACCCATCTACCCTCTCTCTCTCATTTGCTTTTTCTTGGTGTGATACAAGGTATTTTTATAGGGTTTCATAACAATTTTAGTAATATTTATGTGCCTTCAATGCACTCATCTGCAGGGTTGGCTTGTATTGATTTCAGTCTTGCCATTCCTTGCAAGGTGATAGCAGAGAGCACCTTTTTAAATCGTATCCAACTGACCTCTTTAATTGGCTTTTTTCTTGGTGTGATACAGGAACTTTCTCTCATTGTGTGATGTAAGAGTGAACGCTAGTCAGTTTCTCTAGTTACCACCTGTTACGTTGATATTGATTTTATAGATTTCTTGACAGTCAAATCTAGTCGATCCCTATGTGCCACTTTATTGATTTGGTGTATTTCTATATTATTATTTTTCACCACCACATCTCCTGGTGGTTTTTCCTGATTGTGACCTGTCTTGTACTGTATTTTATATACTTTACAGACAACCAAATTGTGTCATATATCTTGCCCAGTACTCACATTTTTGAGACTGCTGCAGATATCCCTATTGTGTCTTGTCTTGCACCATTCTGCATTTTATGCAGAATCCGCAGACCCAAATTTGTGCCAAACTAACTTTGGTTGACTGTGATTTCAAAGTGATTTCAAATAATCAATAGTTTACTGTAAATATTTGTGTATATATATCTGTGCCATACTCAATTTGACTGTAATTTCAAATAATTGAAAGTTTAATGTAAATATTTGTACATACATATTTCTTTACCCTAGTTTTGGGTTTAAAATTTTATTTTATGTTAACTTTTCTTTCTGTTTTCAGGGCAAAAGTCTGCTCCACTCATTTATTCCTTTCTGTTTTTGAACTAAACTATGCTTAAGTCATATTTTACTTTTTGTTTTTAGAGCACAACTTTGCTCAAGTCATTTTTTTTCATTGGATTTTAGAATTAAGTTTTGTTTTGTCAAATTTGAATAAAGTATTAAGTTGACGCTCCCATTTCCCTCCCAATTACCCGTAGTGTTTTGCTGTATTATCCTCTGTGTCGGTAGTTTGTGGTGGCGGGCATTTGTACACTAATATCTGTGGTCAAGGTTTTGTAGATGTAGGCAGTCACATATTTTATTTGAATTTTAACAATAATTTATTTTTTTACTTTCAGCACAAAGTTTTGATTTTGAATTTTGATTCTAAAGCATAGTTGTTTGTTTTGTTATCAGATGGCTCCTGTTGTGGAAATGTATGGAGACCTCTTCGCTATGCCTACTTCACTAGCCCATGCTGTCAGCGAAGAGTTCCACCAGGGTGCGGGCATTGCTGTTGGATTTAAAGAATACTTTGGACGTGTGGATGAGCTGCTGGCCCAGGGGAGAAGAGTCGGAGAGGTGGCATACCTGAAGCACAAGGAGACCTACATATTTTACCTCATTACGAAGAAAAATTACTGGGAGAGAGTTGTTTTATTGAGTTCTGTTTTAAGTTGCCTTTTCCACCTGAGGGAATTGAGCTTGTCGCTGGGTGTGACAGAACTTTCAATGCCTAAAATTGGCTGTGGGTTGGACTTACTAAAATTTGAAGACGTTCTGCCCAGAATCCTCTCTGCATTCCACGATTGCCCGGTGAAAGTGAATGTGGTTTCTCCTCCTCCTCAAGTTCGTGGCATGGCAGTGGCTGGTGATAGTCAAGGACTGCGTTTCTTGTTAGCAAGAGGCAAGCTTCCACGGTGCATCTCTAGGACCCCATACCCCAGGACGGCTGGACTATGCGGCTCTGGTTGGACTATCACTCGACTAATTCAGCTGCTGAATGATATGCCCAACAACTCTCTTCATGATGTTCTGGTGTTGATTGGCACTAACAATGTCTTGGAGATGTGTGCTGCAGAACCCAGCAGGGTATAGTTTTATCTGCAACAAGAAACAAACAGTATTAGAGACTATTTTTATAATGCTTAAATTAATCCATCATTTTCTCTACAGGCAAGGCAGCTGCTAAGGAAATGCAGAGGTTTGTGCAATGCCCTACGCACAACCTTGTCTATGAAGGTGAAAGCTTGCTGCCGTGCCGTGGTGACCACTGTGCCACCTCTCCCAAAGATACTTTGCCCTACGGATGGAGACAGTGGCAGAGCTCATTACTTTTGGTCGAACTTCAACAAAGCGCTTCTCAGTTTGACTGAAAACAGGTTCCATGTTGTAGATCTGGGGAAGCACTTTACAACTGATGGGGTGATTAGAGAGGATCTGTTTGAAAGGTATGTTTCTCTAGTTTGTATTTTAAATTTTATGTTCTGAGTTTCTCTTGATTGAAGGAATCCGCACACTAATTGTATTTCTTTCATTCTATTTTGATTTAGGTTCATGGGACGAAACAATCGTGAGGACAGGATCCACATAAACTTGAAGGGCATGAGAGTACTTGAAAAAGTCATCCTTGCAGTTCCACCTTTTACCCCATAAGCTTTTAATATTATTATTATTATTTTAAAAAGTATACTCACTGTGCCCTTTGTAGAAGACACTTGACTCATAGGATAGGACCTATGGAAAAAAAAATGTGTTGTCAGCTCTTAGATACAAAATTCAACTTATAACATTTTATCTTTGTACTTTAAGTTTAGACTTACCCTGCTTTTCATTCTTCATGAATGTTATCAACACTACCATTCTGGCTGTGTATAATTTTACTAATGTACTGAGTTGCCTATCTCTGTGATAACTTGAACTGTTTATTAGTTTGTATCACTGTATTATCTTCATGAATGTTATCAACATTACCATTCTGCCTGTGTTTAATTTTACTAATTTAGTGAATTGCCTATCTCTGTGATAACTTGAGCTGTTTAGTATTAGTTTGTATCACTGTACTATCAATAGAACTATTGTACCTATGTCATCAACACTACCATTCTGACTGTATATTATATTTTGGGTATTGTATTGCGTTACCTGTCACTGTCACAAATTGGACTGATTAACTTTTATCACTGTTCACTAAAGTTACCTATGTATCATTATGTTTTTGTTACAAGACAGCATATAATTATTATTTATTCTTTTATTGTGAATATTAACTATTTATTTCCTATTAAATTGAAATATTGTACTTCAATGCTTTCTTTTTATTCAGTTTGAGGAGTAACACACTATGCCTCCATAAAAAAGAACACCAATGTCAAAATAGTTAAGACTTTAGACTCAAAACAGTTTGAGGGGAGTGAGGTTGATAACCCAGCTATGAAGATTGTTTATGGCACAACACCACAGGAGATCTTTCACAAAATTAACTAGCAAAACTGCAATGCACACCAAGAGTACTCTAAAAGTCTGAGTAGGGGTACTCCCACAATGTTGACTTCACTTAGATTTATTTTTGTATTTAAAGTAAAAAAGCAAATCCCAGGGATGAGTGAATTCTTTTCAACGTCGATCAGATGTCGATTCGACGTCGAAATAGTCGAACAAACATCATTTTGTTCACCAAATCCATCGACGTCGATTCAACGTTGATATTTCTCACTGGGAAAGGAATAAAGTTCTTTGAATATAAGTATTTTTTTTTCTTAACATGTTCCCTGCGGCTAAGTTTTGGTCCATATGGGGAGCGTGACCACATTGTGGTCATGCCGCAGGGAACGGCCACAAAAGACCCAGATGGAACTAACCATGGGCTTGCAGAGTTCTAAAACACGTAAAATAACTTGTAACTAGCATGTAGGAATGAGTAGCATACGAGCATCTAGCCCGATTTTATGATCCGCTTATTCGAAAAGGGAGGCTGGGTTCGCATGCATTGGGGCTCCAATGCTACTAAACACACATCACTACGATGCAACGCCGTCCAAACATCAAATTTCTTTTCGGAAACGCTAGAATGAGTGTTAAAAGTCACGCTGGAATAGGTAGCGGAGCGGCTGGGCGGCCGCCACGGCGGCCTACCTGGCCTACCTGCTCTCCCACCCGCCGCCCGCCCGGCCGGCCGGCTGGAGCCGCCCCGCCCAGTAGTTGGCCGTACCGCTCTTCAGAGCGCGCTAGTAGTACAGAATTGGCGGCGCGGCGTAAGCAGGGAGTCGTATCTCTGCTTCTGTGTCCTCCGTG